>CM049417.1:20937500-21537500 GCA_026929865.2 Hyperoplus lanceolatus | reverse complement strand
GCGCGAAACAAATTCTGTCCCCTAGGGGGGGCATGACAGAAAATAATTGAGAACCACTGTACTAAAGGATGCACTGCCTGTGAAGTCATTTTTCACGTGTGTACATTTTGTTTATCCCCAGTACTTGAGGTGGAAATGACTTTGGCCTTTTTGCAGGATCATTGAATTACCTCAGTGTCACTGAGCTACACAGACTCACATTATTTACTCAGACCTGCTTTGATTAGCTGCTGCTGTAAACATTAGGAACCTGGCTGATATGTCCAGCCGCTTTGATCAAGTCCTGATGGTTGCACATGATAAACGCTTCTCATCTCATCCTTCCCACAGAGGTATGAGGAGGCTGCCCAGGCCTTCACTGAGGTTCTCAAAGGGGACAGTGCATGTGCAGAAGCTGCCCAGGAGCTGATGTGCGTGCAGATAACCCAGCTCATGGTGTGTAAAAGGAACATCTGTGTGTGTGGGGGTGGAAGCGCTACACCTTGTATTCACAATTTAAATAAAAAAACATCATTGTTTCTTAGCTGATTCATTTTATGAAAATTAGCATTTAATACTGAACCATCACACATTGTGCGATTAAAAAGGACAGATTCCAATATTTAATTTTGAAGACAGTTGTCTGTTGAGTAGTTCATGTGCATGCAATGACTATACAATCATCACTGAAAGTGTCATAACCTAGGATACTGGTTTTTTTCCAGGCGTATGGTTACACCCGCAAGCAGAGCTCAAATGCTTTAATTATTCACGGGACAGTAAAGGAGGCACTACAGGTTCTGTCCCAATTAAGCCAGCAACCAGGTGAGTGTGCCTGCAATATGAATGCAGCCATGCCATCAGTGGAGATGGAAAATCTCCTTGTTAGGTATCCTATATTTCGTAAATTCCCCCAAAGTCGTTGTTTGCTTAATTCTATGTGTCTATATTTCCTCCATGTCAACTTTAAAATGTGTCTTTGTGTTTAGGAGCTATTGAAACTGGAGCTCAGGTGGCCAACATCACCGGCGTGTCTCCAGTCCTTTCAGCCAATAGTATCCCTGCTCCTCCAAAGTCCCAGGATGCACCAAAAGCACCAATTATGAACAAACCTTTAGGCCCGGTCCACAATATGTCCAATTACCAGAATCAACCCAAACCCATTCCTTATCAGGCCATGAACACCAACAGACAACCCCATTACCGTCCAGACCAGTGAGTTTGCATTCAGTAACACTGCAGTTTTTATTTTATTTTTTATTCTTAAGTGAATTGTATACGCCTAGACTGTGATGGTGTACTGTTTCTTTTTTTACCATTTAAAAGCTTGGGGGGGGGGATAACAAAAAAATGTATTCCTGCTATATCGCCCAGCGGTATTGACAACTTTCTAATGCTTTAATAAGTAGTTAAGAAAACTTCTTATATGATACTTGGGGTTGTTACTGAAGTGTGCTTTGATTTATCACTCTATAATGCTTCTCCTGTTTAGAGGGTAAAATGTATGCTATCAGTGTGTGTGTGTGTGTGTGTGTGTGTGTGTGAATCACTTCCCTGTATTGGACAGGTTTAATGAGGTACTCTATAGACGGTATACTTGTGGTTATTGGTATTGCTTCTTGTGTAATTAGACAGTATATCCTAAGCGAGCAGAAAATCATTGAATGCTTTCATGCAGCTCAAGCTTTGTGGTATGAATGATGGTGTTTTATCTACAAAATTGTTTGCTACAAAACAACAAGTTCATTGAATCAATATTTTCTTTCAACAGGGAGCTCTTTCCAATTTGGGTGGGTAACTTGATGTACCCAGTACCCGAGTCCCTTATAACCAACATGTTTAGCAAGTAAGACCTTGGTTTACTCTTCAATTGGGAAACTTTTAACAGATTTTTTCCACAATATTTCATACCTTTTAATTTCCACAGTTCAACTGATGTAATTGGATAGTGGAATTGCATAGTCGTGATAACTCACACTGGTTTTTCTCTCTTGCAGGGCTGGGACTATCTATAGTGTGAAGGTTCTGGCCTACAAACGATGTGCCTTCGTAAACTATACAAAGCAAGAGTATTGTGATGAAGCAATCCGACTCTTTCATGTAAGCACACCCTGAACTCCTGAGCATTGCTTTGACTCTGGGCTTCAATGACATTGAGGCTACTGACGGCCTTCAGTCTCACTTCATGAATGCTTGGATTGGATGGCATTTCCCTTTTTCATTGTAAAGTTGCCTGAGCCTAATATACTAAAGGTGGAGTCAGTGATTCTGGAGAATGCCCTTTGTGAATAGCTCCTCACGATCCGATACCAGTTTACAAAACCTAGGCTATGTTTGTGCGCACATAGACTGTACTGTTAGCGGATTGTGAGGAGATATCCACAAAAAGTAAATTTGTCAATAAGCGTTCTCACAAATTCCTGACTCCACTACACCTAGCAGAATGGGCTGCTTTAATTTAACTACAATTTCAACTGGTTGTCCCCAGATGCCTATGATTCTAAATAATATCAGCTCCCTTCTAGCCTACTTATATTTACCCATCCTATAAAATAATAGTGTTCTTTGTTTGTTTACTTGTTCAGGGCTACGAGCTGAACGGCATAAAGATTGCTGTGAGATACCCAGACAGGATTCCTCACGGCATGGGCATTTCTAGATCTGCAATCAAAGCTGACGACCTGCAAGATGAGAACATGAGGTGAGTGCTTTCATAGCCACAGTTGATTTTTAAAGGAGTAGTTCAAGGTTAATACACACATTGAATTTCTCTCCCAAAATAACTCTTCTCAAAATAACTTTTAGAAGGTAGTTGTAGTGCTTTTACATCACAAACTTGAAAGCGTTTATTTTTATTTTTTACAAGCCAGTTCAGTTTGGTCTCCCAAACGTTCAATGCATCCCATTAATCCATTGTTTACAGGCTAAACGAGTATGTTGACGGAAGGAATGCAGTTGGAAGCCACAGACCCTTTGGCCCATACAGACACAACCCCAACTACAAAGGCTACAACCACCAGTGAAAGGACATGATATGTTCATGAGCTGCCCTGGTCCAAGTGTCCTTCTCAATAAAATGTATTCAGCATATATTGTGTTACGCAGTATCTACAAGGTTTTAAAGCTTTGTTCATTCAAGATTTTATTTTTAGTGAGACACTGAATAAGCCGATGTTTATTTAGTACATGTTTGTATAATATTTGACACTGAAAATGACTTACTGAATCCAAACATATTTTAGATGTATGTGTACAAGAAAGTTGCAGTTAATATTTTACTTGAGGTTACATAAACTGAGAACATAGTTTTTCCAGAAGAGTATGTTAACACTCTGCAGTACAAGCTGCCAGCGTAGTGGAACAGTTTGATCAATTATTGTCTTGAGACTTTCCCATCTTATGCTGCCACTGGGCCTAAAAGGAAACATGTGGGAAGCATTCATTTATCAGTAATGGTGACCTTATTTAAATGTGAACTTTTAAGTATTATAAGAACCTCACGTCTGGCCTTTATTCAGCATAATGTTGTGTTTAATACATTATAAAAATACTCATCTATAATACAACATGTATCGTTTTGTTTATATATGCAGCTGAATTTTAAATGAAGTCTAATGTAATCAATGATGAAGTTTATGTACTTGATTTAAGAATTAAAGATTCATATTCTGAGTTGATGTCTCCTTATTTAATCACTAGGAAGCCCAGAATAAAGATGGGCTGTTTACCCTGATTGTTTTACCGAATGCCGTTTCATGTACAGTAAATATTATTGCAGCCTGAAAATGTGAATATATTAGGCGGTGTTCATGGAGCATAAAATTGTGTTAGTGCATATTTCTGAACTTACAATTGATTATTGCGAGCCGATTAAACGTAGACTTTGGTATATTCATCCTGACAGTAATCCATCTTTGAACTTGATTGAATTCTCCCACGTGATCTTAAGGTTAATGAGCCAGTAGGGGGCAGCACAGGCTTAATATTGGTGCAATGAAGAAGTATAGAGCACTCTCCACACATGTTGCTGTGTGAAAATAAATTCCTTGTCAACGAACACTGTTCCTATTACAGCACAACTTTCTCATAAAAACTTAAGTTATTATAAACAGCATTACTGCACCTGGAGCAAGAGCACAAGCTGTTCTTGTGCTTCAAAATACATGGCTATACATTGTGGTTGCATAGGTGGGGGAGGGAGTCTTTCACTGTGTTGTCTCCTTAGCATTCTTCATCCTCCTCATGGTCAGACTTTAAGATGTTGTCAGTATCCAGCTTGTTTTTGATGCCATGAGACTTTACTAGGTTTTCAGACCGTGCATTGATCGTACTCCTGATGGTGACCATTACCAGGACAGTAATGTTATTCCTCTTCTTAAAGTCAACTTCAATTTGATCTTGAGGTTCGAAGAAGTCATCCTGATAGACCACACAATTGTAAGGCAGGCTGTGGTTAACAAACGACAGTAATACAACCAATGTGCTTAGATTTGGTGCATTATACATGGATGCACACAGTGCTGCTTGAAAGTTTGTGAACCCCTTGAGCATTTTGGAATTGTATTGTGTTAAACCATTATTAATTAATTTTGATCAATAACAGTATTTTTTATATGAAATAAAATATGTTTCTTTATCAATTTTTTTTTCTCCCAGAAATGAATTGTTAAACAGATAAAAAAAATATATTTGCCAACTGTTGTATCTGCAAAAGTTTGTGAACCCTAAGCTGCATTGCTTAAATCGAGCAGGTTGACACAATTAGGTGGGCCAAATTGATTGATGAAATAATGAGAGATCTTTAGGGAAGAAATTGGGTGGCACAAGGTAAAACAGAGCTAAAACCAAGTCAGTTTAGGCCCACCAAAGTGAACCCATACAGGTCAGACATGCTAAAAGGGGAAAAAAAAATCTCAGAGGATCTCAGGAATAGAGTTTTAATGTTGCACATTTGTCTGTCTAAAAAAGTTTGAGCTCCATCGGTCCAACGTGAGGCAAATCATCTACAAATGGAGAGCTTTAAGAGTGACTTAACATCTGCCTAGAAGTGGACTTCCTTCAACAATATCCTCAAGCACCACAAGAAAAGGGATTGTTCAGGTAAAAGCCAACCCACACATTACATCTAGTGATTTGCAGACCATTTGCCACCACCGTTCTTCACTTGAGAGAAGATTCTCTTGATGGTAGGTAGAGCTGCGTTTTTGCCCAAACATGGCGGTTTTGGTTATGACCAAACAGTTCAATTTTGGACTAATCTGTCCACAGAATAAGACTTCAGGTATCTCCAGGTGCTCTCTGGCAAAGTTGTGACTAGCACTTTTGTTCTTTTTTGAGAGCAGAGGCTTCTTCAGCAACCCTCCCTTGAAAGCCATGTTGACCGAGTTGTCTTCATATTGTGGAACCATGCACATCTGTCCCAGATGCTGCAAGAGAGGTCTGCAAATCACTAGATGTAATGTGTGGGTTGGCTTTTAACTGAAAAATCACTTTTCTTGTGGTGCTTGAGGATATTTTGGAAGGAAGTCTACTTCTAGGCAGATGTTCAGTCACTCTTAAAGCTCTCCATTTGTAGATGCTTTGCATCACGGTGGACCGATGGAGCTCAAACTTTTTTTAAATTAATTTATAGCTGTCCCCAGACAAATGTGCAGCATCACAACTCTATTCCTGAGATCCTCTGAGATTGTTTTCCCTTTTATCATGTCTGACCTGTATGGGTTCAGTTTGGTGAGCCTAAACTGACTTGGTTTGATCTTTGTTTTATCTAGTGCCGCCCAATTTCTTCCCTAAAGATCTCTCACTACATTGGTCCATTTCATCACTCAGTTTAGCCCATCTGATTGTGTTTACCTGCTCCATTTACAGTTTTTCACAATTGTTTAAACACATTTTTTGGAACATCAGACACAATGTGCACAATCTTTAACTAATTAACCAACTGCTTAACCAATTCTGCTGAACTCCAAACACATTTCCTGCCTTAAACTCATATTCTCATTCCAGAACACACATTTTTCACAACATTACACAAAATGTTCTATATATTGCACACTCTTCCTGAATTCTCTCTCTTGGTGATCACACAGAACACACTGCCAATCACATTTCTAAACTCAAAAGGCTTTTGTGCAGTTAGCTATAGAAGGGTCAGAGATGAGCTCCTGTTTGCTGTGATTTACAGTAGACAGCACATTTTGGTACAAATACAGTTTTTGCCGAATACTGTAAACACTAAAAGTGACTGCTATGACCACAGCATCACAACCTCTAACTTTTGTAACCATGCTCTAAACCAAAGCTCTAACCCTACAAACACGATATATGCTTTGCACTGTGTTTGAAATTCTCCAACACACTTCTTGAAAAAAAAATTAAACTAATTGAAAACCAATCAGTCTAAACCTTAGCACTACAAATAGACCCCAGGTGAGCTCAGCTCCTTTGTGAGACAGTAAGAGTCAGGGGAAGAGGAGGAGAGAGAGCGACAGGAGGACAAGGACAAAGAAGGCAACAGACGGAGACACATACAACAGGGACACACACTATAGTGGACCATGTTATAGATCATGGTCTATCAATGAGGGAGCCTGGACAGAGAGTGCAGCCCAACCTGAGTCGCTCCATAATTAGGAGATTTAGACTGGATATCAGGTGATCATTTCCCTGTTGCTTCTCAAAAGATGACATTGAGTGTGATGTTGATGAGGCGATGTGGCCAGACGCAAACAGGAGGCGGTATCCATAAAAGGATTCATAATCCAACCACCCAATTCCTTACTACGCTGTTTTTTTATTCTACTGTAATTGTTTCTTAGTTTATGATGACACACTGAATTGCTTGAACTGCAGTCCTACCTATTCATTGTGTTTGTTTGAAATGGCAAAATAAACTATTCTGCAACATGTGTGTTAGCATTTGGCAAAAACCGTAAAGTATGTGTTGTTACTGTAGGTGAAAGTGTATGAACATGCAAAGGCATAATTCTACTGATAAAGCATTCATATAGTGTTTTGCATTTATACTACAGTGTTTTCCATTCTGCACACCAGTGTTCAATGAGTGCTAGACATGTCTAGTCATATGATGTGTGTGTTTGTCATTTGAAAAGAAAACACCATTTAGTGAAGAGTTAACACTGTTTTGAGCGTAAAGTGTGCTTTTGCAAGAGAAGTGAAGGATTTTGCATTTTGTGTTTGAGTTTTGGAATTTGGGTTTAGGGTTTTGAAAAAGTGAGGTAGTCTATCAGGAAATGTGTTTAAGCAATTGTGAAAAACTGTAAGCAATGCAGCTCAGGGTTCACAAACTTTTGCACATACAACAGTTGTCAAATAATTTATTTTATCTGTTTTAACAATTGATTTCCGGAAAATAAAAATGTTGAATGGATTAACAAACATCTGTTATTTCAAATAAAAAATACTGGTATTGATAAAAATTAAATAATAATGCTTTAAATAAATACAATTCCAAAATGCTCAAGGGGTTCACACACTTTCAAACAGAACTGTATGTAACATATTTACTTAGATAAGCTGCATTTAAGACATTTCTGTGTTGAACATCAAATTACTGGTTTGCCTCGTGGTTGCCATTGCATAATCAAAGACTTCACAGTTTGGGCATTGAGAGTGATATTAAAGTATTATAGGACACAAGACTGGCCTCCTAACAATATGATTACAGCTTAAAATCACAGCTCCTCACCTTGACAATTTTGTTTTCAACAGCTGTGTGTCACCACATTTGCAGATAATACAGTATGTACTTACTCCCAATGAGCCTGAGGATGTGACCTTAATGTTGATATTAAAGTGAGATCCCAATGTCACAGTGAATAATTCATTTTCATATATGTGCCCTAAAATACATTGATGATGGAAATGAATGTCTCTGCATGATCAGTAATTCAGAAATGGAGGTCTTTAGCCAGAGGAAAAAACCTTGAACTCCCTAATGGGAACTGATTATTGAATTATATGCAAGTCTACGCCACCTTTCACCTGCCATCCTACTTGTTTAATATGGGCTCTGTGTATTACTGCTGGTGGAAGGGAGTAAATTGTTCGTTTGGAGGTTTGATGCTACGTTCTAATAATGCCACACAAGTCATGCAAATATGCACACTGAATATTTGTCTCAATTTTCATTGGTGCGATTTTGTCAAGGCAAACAGTTTGGTGCTGGCAAGTGCCTCGCTCACCAGGTCCAATTTCAATATGTGCTCTGGTTAATCTTAAAAATGAAACCTATCAGGGCGCTCCGGTGCCATAGTGGATAGAGCGTGTACCATTTTGGCTCCAGCCTTCGTTACAGTGGTCGCGGGTTCAAATCCGACCTGTGGACCTTTACTGCAGGTCATCCCCCCAGTCTCTCTCTGTCTCCCCATTTCAACTCTGTACTATCTAATAAAGCTTGAAAATGCCAAAAAAAACAATCTTTAAAAAAAAAAATATATGACTATGTTGTCACCTTCAACTTTTCTGTGCTAAACGAGACATTCCTCCCTTTCTTTTAATGAGATTAAAATACTACAGCTACAATAGTAATCTGGCCTTATGTGTGGCTATGCAGAAGTAGGTTAGCAATGACATCTGCTCTAACCCTGAAACATTCTCCTCAGGACTATTCTGCTCAGACTGCCTGTGGCCAAGGACAGCCATTCAAAATGTTCCCACCTCCACCACAAGAAGAAGTAAAAACATATTTCCTGCACTACAACATACCAGGGAAAGAGGGGGTGAAATCCATCAGGCGTTAGCATCTAAGGGGCTGTTTACACTGTGAAAACGTGATAGTTTTCACAGTGTAAGTTTAAAAAATAAAAATCCGTTCAGACACAATTTATCTGACATCTTCACCCGTGCACATGTTTTCAGAGGAAACGGGACGAAATCGCTGTAGTAAGCATGCCAGGCCAGCAGTTGGCGGTACAAGGTAGTAGTAGATAGCATTTCCGGTGCATCCGGTGTCGGCTGTAAGAATTGAATAAAAAGGCGCCTGCGCCTATTTGCTTGTAGGAGCGATTGTTGGCACGATAACAAATTCATCAGCAACAGCACAACGTCCATGAGCACAATGAATACAGCTTGGTGATCCGCCATTGTTGTTGTTGTTTTCCAACCGGCGCACATGGACCTACAAAGACGGCGCATGCCTATTTATCTCCAAACGCAATGCGCATGTGTGAGGGTGGAGCCGTGACGTCAGCGTTATCAGGGGGAATGGTTTCGGTGTTTACAGGAACCCAAAACCGTTAAGTTTTCCAAAAAATCCTCCCTCGGAGGTGATCTCAAAAACCTGCGGTTTCATGCCTGCGTTTGTGTTCGTGTTGTCGTGTAAAGTGCCTCTAAGGCCCTGTTCTCACGGCAACACGAAACGGTGCAAACGCGGAAAAATTCCCACGGTTGCACTATATCATGTACATGAAAACAGCAAACGCAGGCATGAAACCGCAAGATTTTGAGATCACCTCCCAGGGAGGATTTTTTGGAAAACACAACGGTTTTGGTTTCTTGTAAACACCGAAACCATTTCCCCTGATAACGCTGACGTCACGGCTCCACTTCACGTATGCATAGTCTATAACATTTGCTGTCAAAATACCCACACGCGAGTTATAAAGTTAGAGGACAACATAACATGCACGGTTTCTCCACGGACCCATCAATGTGATCAGCGGAGAGTGTCGTGCAGGGCTTAAATAGGCCTATAACACTCGCCAATTTAGTCTAGTCTATTAGTAAGTTATTGATACCATGCACCTGCCACTTTTTCTGGGGAAAGATTTGTGCTCTACCGGTTTTTCTAGCAAAATAAACGTGTGTAGCCTCTATATGCCAGTAGTCTCGCAAAGCCAGACCAAACTACATCAATATGCCAGGGACACGGCTCTCTCTACATTAAAAAACACAATCCATAGTTTGCAGCGGTTAAGTTACTGTTCAACAAAAGGAGCATTAAGGCTACGGCTTCACAGTAAAAGCATGTCACTGGCTAAACATTAATAGCATTTCACTGGACAAACGTGAGTTGACTTTTATTTTGAAGTACGCCTAACAGGAAAGTAGCCGCTCACAAAGCCCCTTCACTACCAGCATGTCTTCTGTTTTCAAGAGTTCAATGCGGTGAAATAAGAGGACAGAAAGCTTGTCATTGACAATACTTGTAACCCCAAGCTTACACCAACCGCTTTATGAACGTTAGTGGCATTAATTTTCGGTTACAGTAAGGTTTATGCATTAAATTGTACCGGAAAAGCTATCTACTACCTTGTACCGCCAACTGCTGGCCTGGCATGCTTACTACAGCGATTTCGTCCCGTTTCCTCTGAAAAGATGTGTAAGAGTGAAGATGTCAGATAAATTGTGTCTGAACGGGTTTTTTTTAAAAACCAAAAACGGGAAAACTGTCACGTTTTCACCATACCATGAGAACAGGGCCTAAGAAAGAAGATGTGAAGGTAGTAATATACTGGGTGCTTTACACCCTATTACTGAGGGTATATTCAACAAGTTCAATTCTAAAAATAAGGAACTAATTAATTCATGGTGAAAATAATTGTTAGCTGCAGCATTGTTTAAATTTACATCTACTGTTCTTTATATTTCTGTCAGCCAATGGGCCTGTAAGGAATTGTTCCACAACTTGTCATCTACCAGTGTGCTCCTCAGATAGGCTTCCTTTATAAGTGAAGAGACCTGCTCTACAATTAATCACAATAATCTGATTGACAGTTGTGTTCTGATTCAACAAACATGGATGCTGGCATAGCATATGTGCAATCATCACATTGGTTTGCGTTACTACTGTCTACCTTTCTTTATATATATAATTCTTTATTTCAGACCCAGGGGGATCCATATCAACACAAACAACATAAACAAATACACAAACACAGAGTAAAAAATACACAGCCTTTTACCATATTCAGTGCCAAGCATACAGACATGATCGCCAATGGCTCCACAGTCTGGAAGAAAATCTGACCGAACTGCATAGAGGATTGGCCAAAACTGCAATTAAGTTATTTTCAGACTCAGATGCCCTACACATAAATCCATACATCAGGCCACGCAACACAGCAGAGCAGGTAGGGACCCCAACACTTACAAACATTTGGCTTGCACTGGAGCTTCTTGGAGCTCTCAGCAGCAGCCTCATGCTGTCATTATAGGCCACTGTAAGCTTTCTAATACTGCCTTGTTTATAACGACACCACAGGTGGGCAGTATACAGCGGCGTACAATACGCTCTAAAGAGTGAGATTTTGACAGGTACAGAGCACATACTAAACTTACGGCAGAGCATGTTGCTTGTGCATACAGTTCGACGCTCCTATAGATATCCTTGTCATCAGACAGGTCATTAGACATAATATGGCCCAAGTATGTAATTTCACCACACACACTGAGTGCAGTGCCAGACAGATAGAAGTCAGGGAAGGTTGACTGTCTGTCTCCTCTGCTTCTGACAATCATGATCTTACTCTTTTTTGCGTTGTATTTTATGTCAAAATCATCACCATACTGTGTGCATACTCTCAGAAGCTGTTGTAGACCAGCACTATATGGGCTAAAGATGACCAGGCCCGGTTCCAGAACAGAATGTCTTAGGGTGCATCTGAGATTACAGGGGGTGCACCAGTACTACACTAAAACCAGCTACCCAGCTTCAGTTCAGACTTCGCTTTTTACACAAGCCTTTCTACCAGTAGATAGTCAAGCACTTCTGGGCAGTGGCGGAGCCAGAACATTTTCATTGGGGTGGCCAGGATGGGGCCAGTGATCATTTTTGGGTGGCAAGCACAAGGGCTTAGGTTTTGCTTCAACATAAGTGGGGGTCTGGGGGTACTCCCCTAGAAAAAAATGTGCTTCGAACACACCATTTTGTGCATTCGGGTGAATTTTTATGTAATTATTTATGCCTTCTGTATTTAATTATTTATGGCGGACATGTCTAAATTTCTGTTAAAGGAAAAGACAACAGGCTCCCAGTGACGTTAATATAATGTTATAAAAAGCAGTAAGGCTCTCAGGCATTCTGTATTGCTTTCAAATATTTACTATACTGTATTGTTCAAAACAATTTTTTTTTAGCACTCACTATTCATGACACAGCAGCAGTGTGAACTATTATGACACTTTACATTTTAAAATCATAGGGGAATATGTATTAACAATTAGGAGATATATCAATGTTTCAACATCCTGAACTGTTATTTTTACCTCTTTGGGAGAATAGGGTTTCTTACTTTTTGAGAAAAAATGTAGGCTCTCTTCTGATTATTGGGGGGGACACGTCCCCTGTGCCCCCTCCCCCCGCCACCCTCCCACCAAATCTACGCCTAAGGGCAAGCATGAGTCTGTGAGTTGCTGAAAAAAACTGCACCACAGCTGCCACCGAAATGTTCTATTTGCATCAAAGCCCTAATGATCATAAAAACAAGAGGCTTTATTTAAACGATATCCATGTTTAAGTCGTGATTGTATTTTTTTTGGCTGTAGACCGAAACTAACAGAGGGCAGCGGCTCACTCTATTTTCTCTTGTCGCGCTGTCAGTTTGCCGGCATTGCTCTGTGTTTTCATGCTCGTGAAATGCAATCCGATCGCGGAAGCCTCCCCTGAACAACGTTAGCGGACATAAGATCCCCGGCGGCCGGTTATCATTTTAGCCGTTAAGCCACAGAGCTTTTCTCACCGGCAAGGTGATGACACCCAGGGGCGTTGCACCACATTCTGGGCCCCTATACAGGAAGTCCTGATGGGCCCTCTGAGAGGCGGTCTTACAATACAAACATGCAAAAGCTATGTTTGTCTATAGTCCAAAACTAATGAGTGACTGGTCCCTCTCTGAGCCAGATAACAACACAATGTTTCTATTGAAGAATGACCAAATCATTACGCATACTTGAACACAACCCCTGGTATAATGACTCTTAATAACCATGCACACACACAGTGTTTCTCACAGGAATTTGGGAGACTGTGTCGTGGACCCTGGACCTTGTAGGGGGGTCCGGGGGAATGCTCCCCCGGAAGATATCTTTTTAAATGTTAAAGTAAAATTCATCAATCTGGTGCACTTTGAGAAGAAAACTAAGGCTATCAACTGTTTCCTATGTAAGCTATTTAGTACTATTTTCTAGAATAATGTATAGACACAGAATGACCAAAAAGCAGAAAGAAGAAATGTACACGTTTAAAAAATCCGCTTCAGGAATTTTTTCCCTTCGTTTGTATTTTTTAATGGCAATATAGGCCGGCGATCTTCGTAGTCCTGAACAATGTTATTTAAAAAATAACAAAAATGTACTGACGAATGAAAGGCCCCTGATATCCGTTTTTTTTCTTCCTAAATAAAAATGTTCTGGGCCTTCAAAGATCAGGGGCCTATATTGAGCCAGTAAAAAATAAAAATACGTTTTTATTTTTTTGGGTGTAGCCCCCTCTGCCTTGGGCCCCCAAGCCTGTCCGCAGTCCGACGGCCCTGAACGTAACTGACCATCGTCAGATGCTCATAATTACCGAGTAGAAGTTGAATGCGTCATAATACAATTCAATGCAGCCTCTGAATGGGCGCATAGGCTACTGGAGCACTGTCAGACAGTAATATGTTTTAAACACATAGTCACTGTAGGAACCGTTGCAATACAATGAACTGGCGACTTTTTTTCTTTTATGAACTGGCGACTTGATCAGAGTGTAGCGCGGCCAGATGACAGCTAACGTAGGATTCAGCCTGCACCCCGTCAAAGGTAATGTTATGAATGAACAAGTAGCAGGCTAATTGTTTCAGCCTCCCTCTGTAGTTTTACTCTCACCATTCTTAGGAAAACAGTTTTTGATGTCCTGTTTTTGATG
Organism: Hyperoplus lanceolatus; assembly: GCA_026929865.2. Lineage (NCBI taxonomy): Eukaryota > Metazoa > Chordata > Actinopteri > Uranoscopiformes > Ammodytidae > Hyperoplus > Hyperoplus lanceolatus. The sequence goes on along the minus strand of CM049417.1, from coordinate 21,523,657 downwards.
CTCTGCTGCTTATACTCCTGGCATCCTTCTCAACTCTTATCTGGTGTGCAAACTTGTGCTTTTTTGGGGGCATCCTCGCCCTGCTGGAGTTCGCTCGCGCTCACTTAATTCCAATGAGGAAGAACGAACCGCGGGGTGGACCAAACCATTTTTTAAGAAGGGGCCAAGGGGGTTATTGACATTATTAAAATTAGAATATCGTATTACTTGTGGCTTTGTTTTAATTTGGACTCATTCGTATGATTATATATTAGTTCACTGTATGCATAATCATTTTGTTGTAGATTCTACTGGGGGCTGTGTGGGCCCTAGCTGTCTGTGGGCCCTTATAATCGTCATAACCTTTACCCCCTATACGACGGCCCTGATGACACCGTTACCCACAGTCACAGTCTCACCCCATGTTTCACCGGGTGAATCACTGCTTTGCTCGCGCAATGCTTTTGTGTTTCGGTTTGACAACAGTCTTGGGCGAGCAAGTGTTTTAACTTTATGCTGAATAACCATTGCACTGCAATCGCTGAAAGCGAAATAGTTCAGGCGGGGGCGGGCGGGGCAGACCGGAGCGCACTAGTAGAGATGGGTTCGCTTAGCCACAGCTGCCAGTCGAATAATGATATAACGTTCTTATCGGTTTAGTGAACAAAATAAATGCAGAAAACAGCGGTATTTAATGGAAATGGTCAAAGGTTAATTACAATTTGTTTTGTGAGCAAGTATTTTATTATGTTTATCATTTATACAAAAAAATTCACTCCCTCCTTTTTTCATTTGAGGGTGCAAACAATTTTTTTGAGGGTGCAATGCATGCTCATGCACCCCCGTAGAACCGGGCCTGAAGATGACCAGATCATCTGCGTACATAAGGTGGTTAATGAGTGAGTCCCCAATCCTACAGCCTGTACCAGATGCATTTAAAATCAAAGACAAGTCATTCATATACATATTAAAAAGAAAAGGAGACAAAATTCCGCCCTGGCGAACACCATTGGTAACATGGAAGGGATCAGATGTTACACTCCCCCATCTCACCCTCATTGCCTGATGCGAGTAGCCTACCAATAGACCAAAATTCTAATTAAAAAACCAGGGACCCCACTTTTAGACAATTTTAAAAACAATTTCCCATGATTAACACGATCAAAAGCTTTAGAAGCATCAATAAAACACATGAACATTGTGGAATTTTGCCTATTATATTTATCTAAAATTTCCTTTAGTGCAAAAATACATAAATCAGTACCATGCTTTCTTTTAAAACCAAATTGGTGGTCAGTAGACAGGACATAGCTCTCAAGTATATGTCCATGCTGTCTTCAGCACCGTTACTCGGTAGGCGGGTTTATGCCGCGGACGGACAGCAGCTGTCAGAGTAAACAGTCTATGGATCAGCTGTTGAACAGCGCTGGCTCGTCCATATGCAGATTGATGTTTAATGTTTGTTTTACCTTTTCTGAGAGATGATGCATAGGGGTGACACCCGAAGTTATCCATGCGGTGTCTGTGCTGCCATCAGGATGGATAAAAAGCCATTATACAGTCCATAATCATCATGCAGCGGCAGCAGAGCAGAGCGTTAGCGCCTTAGCATCCTGCTAGCCTCGTTAGCCGTTCAAACGAGCCCCGTGAAAATCTGCGTTTATACAATCCCCCAATCCATTTTGGTAGATACTTGCTTGATGGTTACATTTTGTCTGAGAAGGACCTAGTCCTTTTAATGACATGATCAAGTAGCTTGCCAGCCAAGCCTGAGTTGATATTAGTTATGTTGGTCTTGGATCTGACCGCTCTGGGCTGCAGACCGGACATAATTGGTTCATTGTTTACTGTACGTATGTAACACGTTAGGGCGAGCACCCCCGGAACCCATGGAGATTGCATTGCGAAGCCTGCAGTTTGAAAAAAAAAAGTTTTACATTTAAGTCTATGAGAGCGCTCAGGGCGATTTTAAACCAGCCCGAAATCGAGTTTTTTTACTGTAATATTTGGCAAAACTGTCATAATAGCCATTCAGCTATATGTAGGTGAAGTGGTCTGAAAATATTTTTTTATCACTTTGCTCCCCCCTGCCTCTGTGTGCTGCCCCCCCAAAATTGCCACCGCTCATGTTAATTTTGACCAATCAGAGCGAGGTCAGATTCTCCATTCTTATTGGCTGTGGGACCTTGGCAACGACGTTGATGCGTCAGTTGCGTGAGCGTTCACGACCCTAGCAGTCTGACACTAGCCTACTGTTTGGTACTAGGCTACTACGGCGGACAGCAAGTAGCAATGTCTTCACAAACGAACCCTCAATTTACCATTCCCAGGATACCAACAACTAACACCGCTAAGACAACAAAAAAACGAGGAAAGACAAATGTTGAAAAGTTAACTGCTGAAAGGGAGACGGAGCGAGTTCGAAAAAAAGTACACCGGCCATGTCTTCTTGCCCTATCACATCAAGACCTCTCCGACCGCGACCTCGTCCCCTTCCTCTGCCCCTACCTCTGCCCCTAGGCTGCCTGCCGCTAGCAGCAGGACGTCCGCTGGCCCTCTATAGCCCTCGTCCTGTGCTCAGTGTTGCCAATTCAAAGCAATTTTGTTGTTATATTTAGTGACTTTTCAGCCCCCCTGGCGACTTTTTTTTTCAAAACAGCGACAAGCGAAAAATCTAGCTTTTTTTTCTGGTGTTATTGGTGACTTTTCGCCAAAGCAAGTATCACCTCTTCTCAACGAGCAGCGGGAGCACTGACACACAGCCCGCTCCTCGCGCAGCAGCCCCTCCCAGCTGCGGTCAGAGCAGGAGCATAGATAGTAGGAGATACACACACACCTCTCCGCTCTGTTACAATTAGTTTGCTATCTTGCCTGGCTGTTACAGCTACTTTTGTTAGGCCTACCAGCACACTTACAATGATTTTAAGCTAACATACGTATGGGTATGTCTGTGATTAAAATGTATGCTCAATATGTACGTATGTAGTTATCATTACTAATGCTTAATCACCTCGGAATCGGACATGGTGTTTGTCTCCTGTCAATGTAACTCAATTCACATGAACGCGCATAGCTGTCGTTCAGAGGGAGGAGCTACAGCAGGTAGAGCGTTGTGAAAACAGCCGTTGGGATCCCAACGGCTGAAACTCTCAACTGCAGCTTTAACTCGACGTCATTGAAAATGAGGGTCACCCCTCAATTGGTCTCTCGAGGATAAATAAAAGTTAAATGAAAATGAAAAATTATTATATTTTTGTTTTTTGCTGGTATGGCTCAAGGAGGGCGTCGCCCTATCGCCCTCTATGGGCGAGCCGCCGCTGCGTGACAACAACATAATGCAGAAGTCACATGTGGTGCAATCTTTGGTGAAAATGATACAGGCTGCTGAACAACTACAGTTCAGTCAGAAGTAGTTTAGTAAAGAGAACTTTTATTATTTAGCAGAAATTACTTTGCAGTAAATTATGTTCGGCGGTATGGCTCTGATCTGAGATCTCCACACCCAACACGCACACACATGGAAGGCTTAAGGTGGAGAGGGCCATCCCTCTGTCCTCTATGACCAACATGTAATCCTGAAAGGTGGGGAGGTCTGCAGCAAGGACCCCTAAGGTTCAGAACAAAACAAGCGTTAATGACAACAGAAATGACATTGATAGATATACAGTAAAAAATGAGGTGCTGGGGTGGAGGTGGGTTGTCGTTTTAAATGGGGTGGATGGCCATACAAGCAGCAAAGTAAGTAGAAGCAAGTGAACTGAAAGCCATGTCGTTCGCATGAGCAATGTGCAAAGTGTTGCAGAGGAAGCAGCACCAGTAAGCAGGCTAGAGCAGCTTAAATAAGGCGCCTGTTTGAGTGATCAGCCAATCAGATGCTTGGAGGGGAATCAGCTGTTGGTCAGCTGACATAGCAGGGTTTCACAGCTGCCTTGACACCATATCCTGAACTAACGCTATGCCCCATTTTTGGTTTTGCGTCTGGTGTGATGACACATTTCAAAGTGAAATTGTACCTTAAGACTTTTTTTTTTGTCTCAACTCTATCTCACATGTGTGATACATCTTTAAAGCATAAGAGAAGAACATCCCAATGCCACTTAAGGGAAATGTATGTGCGTGGGATAGAGGACGGTACGACTAAGCTCTTGTTGGAATGCAATGGGGGCTTTATCAGAACGGCCGGCCTCTGCTGCAAGGGCGATGATGGAAGATGAGGAAGTAGGAGTAGAGAGAGACTTTGCTCCCCCCCGGCGGGCCTGCTGACACGTGGATGCCTGCCTCGCTCTCAGCTGCAGCGCCAAGGTCAGCCAGGCTCCTGTGTCAAACCTCGGAGAGAAGTACAGTAAATATGCAAGGGTTACTAGCAGATAGTTAAAAGTGGGCATGTATCAACCCCTAAAAAAGATGCAACACTAAGAAGCAATGAACCGAGTGCTGTAATATTATTTTTGCTTTTTTATAACGTTAACAAATAAATCCTACCACAAAGTCAATTTAGTAACAGTTTGAATACTTTTGATCACTTTACTAATTGTCATAAAATTGTAGCTCATTGTATTTCTTTTTATGATCACAAAGTACGTCCTATTCATATTGAAAATCGTACGATACGAAGTAAAGCTCTAGAACTGCTACTGAAGGGACCATTGGGTGAGACTGTTTTCTCAGCTCAGTGTTTTCCAAGAACATGAAAAAGCCAAACTGGATGAGAAGTCCATTCAAATGGAAATTTATTTGAACATCAACAATTTAATGAACACAGTGCAAACTCCATCTGCCGAATAAGAACATTTGCCCGGAAAGCTCCAGCAGAGCTGGATCTCATATGGTAGTATCAAACTCACCAAAAAAGGTAGAATACTAACTTTAAAGTGGAAGAGTCCTGTGAAACATTAAAAAGTATCTTTGTTTAACAAAATTAAAACCTGTCTTAATCACAGTTGAACAAAGTACAATGTGTGCCACATAAAAACATTTAATTTCAAATGAAAACAGCTGATATGGTGAACAAACTAAAATATCTAAACAAAAAAAACAAAAATGTATAAACATGACAGAATTGTGCTTACTCTCCACCAATACAACTTTAAAAACCTTTCACACTCTGTGACAGCACAGGCAGGCTCAATATTTATCACAACATGACTTATTTCAAAGCAGAAGGCACCTGTGTTTGACCTTTTTTATTTTTCTCAACAGCCACTGCAAGTCTACCATGAACCTTAAGTAGAAAAATAAAGGGTGTGTCCTCTGCCATAGTAGAGGCTAGTGAAAGTGTTCCAGTCCACAGGAGACACTTCCATTCCCTCAAACACAGTCAGTGGTCAAAGAGTCCTGACCTCAGGCAGAGCACCGCAGGCAAGTAATGTGAGCTTAGAGAGAAACAAATGTCTGTGAGGGTCTCTCTAGCTCTGGAGTAGATGTTGGAGGTGACGCTGATCCCAGGTCAGCTCCAGAGGCAGATGTTGCTCATGGCCTGGCAGGTGGAGCTGCTCTCTGCAGGGGAGAGGTAGATCTTGCCACTAGGGCAGACACACAGCTCGTATCCAGACTGATCCTGGGCGGCCTGAGGGGTCACTGTGTAGATGCCCAGTGGTAGACTACCAAGCTGAATGGTGCTGGCGTCTAACAGTATCTGGGAGGAAAACAATCAGAGACACGCTGGATGTTATTTAAATAACATGGTTGATGCCCTGAAGTGATGCACATCATTACCAACTGATCATCAAACTGATGAACTGACTCAATAGAATGAAAGCTGGAGTGAAATACAGCAGCTCTGATCTGGTCACTTAGAATAACTCCAATGCATCTTTTCTTTTCTGATGAACGCTTGTTGACAAAATCAGTGAATATCTCATCACAATCCGGTACCTGTCCGAGTGTCCGTACTATGCATGTGCTGAAAAAAAAATCAGGTGTTCATACACAGATTTGTTTCAGTGTACACACAGTACATACAGGTAAGGGAACGTGAGGAGATATTTAATGTTTTTGACAACAAGCATTCTCGAGAATAGCAGACTCCAACTTTAAAGTCACACTAGTTGCATGAGTCAAGGAATGGTAATGGTCAACCATTATAGTCCAGACTTGAATATCTCAACAACTGCTTGCACGGCTGTAAATAATTCATCTTTCTTTAATTTATATTTGTATTTAAAACATATAATATCTAGGGGGCGCCCTTTAGCTCAGTTGGTAGGGCGTCCCCCCATGGGCCTCGGCCAACAGCGGACCCGGGTTCGATTCCAGCCTGCAGTCGTTCTCTGCATGTCACTCCCCTCTCTGCCCCATTTCAACTCTGTCTCTACACTATCAATAAAGCATAAAAATGCCAAAAAATATCTTTAAAAAACACACAATAGTTAAGTTTTCCAAAATTTCAAGAGTAGTGTAGTAGCCGAATGTCCCCATGGCTTGACAAAGACAAAGGCGAGGCTGGCTATCATCATTGTGTTTCAGAAAGGTTTATTTCAGGAGCATCCATCAGACAATACAGAGAACTTGGTAGTAGCATTGAGCAAGGAGGGCTGTCCCCCAAAAGCTAGCTCGCCCACACCTGTTCGTAGTCTTATATCAAACCCTTAGCATGCTGGTACTCCTAAAATAGGCATATGGTTTCATATCACAGGTCCCAGCAACAGATGATGTTTATCTATTAAAAGGTTGTTTTCGTCTCTCACAGTGACCTCTAACATTTAAAGGCCTTTGCTCAGCAAACTCTGGTATTAACCATTCAAAATCCACCACAGTAGCTATGTAACCCTTTTATACTTTAATAAAAAGGTTTCCTGTAGAGTTTAATGTTTGTTGTTTCTAACATGTGTACAGTCAAAGGATGCTTGAGCACACGGGCGAAGCAATACACACTATGTCTGCGCCTCTCATCTACAACTGGTGGTGGTCATGTGCTAGGAGTGTTGCAATGCACCTGCAAAAATACAGGGAAGACAGACTGCTGGCAAGTAGGAGACCGGGGCTAGTAGGCACACTTTTTACTCTAGGGAGAATTGCTCATCACCAAAACATCTTTCAACAGTCATTCCTACATTAAATTGAAGCTTAAGGTGTTGGCTTGAAATGTGTACCCCTCACTTTTTTTTTTTTTTTTTTTAAACTTCTTTTTATTGAGTTTTTACATTATAAAAACAATTACAAAATCAACATTGAAATATATCGATATCTCCCCCCCTCCCCTCCCCTCTTGATGTACAATTAAATGCATATGAATAACAATAGTAATAGGTGTAATAGCACAGGAATATATAATATAATATATAATACTTTTGTTATATATATATATATATACACATACATACACACACACATATATATATATATATATACATACATACACACACACACACATATACATACATACACATACCACAGTAAGTCGGTACTAAGATACAGTAGAAAAAAAAATAAATAAAAAATACTCTTTCTGACAAGGGATACACACTCAAGGCACTACTCTATACATTACGAATCCACCCAGTCTGTAATTTGGGTAATGTTGTCAAAATACATGAGAAAAGGCATCCATACTCTTTCAAATTGATTTGCAGCTCCCCTAAATGTGAACTTGATCTTTTCAAGCTTTAAATAGAACATGATCTCTTTTAGCCATCTAGTATGAGATGGTGGGACTGGTCTCTTCCAGTTAAGAAGTATAAGGCGGCGAGCTAGCAAAGTTGTAAATGCGACCACATCATGCAACCCAGCCGGCCATATTGTATCTCTGGGCATCACCCCAAAAAGAGCAATGATAGGCTGAGGAATAATTTTAATACTGTAAATGTCGCTAAGAGAGCTGAAGATCTTTTCCCAAAATGTCTGAAGCCGCTGGCATGACCAAAACATATGTAACCAGGTGGTGGTAGAAGATTTACATCGCTCACACGTGGGATCGGTGTTTGGATATATCTTTGCTAGTTTCTCTTTAGTGAGGTGAAGACGGTGAAGTATCTTAAACTGAATAAGACCGTGCCTGGCACAGGGAGATGAGGAGTGCACTCGCCCAAGGATTAAATCCCACTGATCATCCTCAAATGACAGACCTAAATCATGTTCCCAGATCAATTTTAAATTTATCAGAGTTTGAGGATTGATAGCATCAATTACCCCATAAATCCAGGAGATGGCGCCCTTGAGATCAGTGTCCGCTGCTAAAAGGATATCAATAGGTGTGCTTGGTGGTTGAGCAGGGAAGGGATGATAACCGCTTTGTACAAAGTGTCTAATCTGCAGATACCAAAACATATGGGAACGGGGCAATAAGTACTTCTCCGCAAGTTGCCTAAAGGAAGCAAATATCTTATTTAGATATAAATCTTGAACAAGCCTAATTCTCACTTTTTCTAACTTATTGTAATAAAGAAGACATTTACCAACAAAGACACTCTAACATATTGTGACAACCAACCCCATCAAGGGGTCGGTTGTCACACACTATGGGTTTGTTTGTCACAATGTTATCTTAATGGGAAAAATCTTAAAAAGAAGGCAAGAAAGCAGAACTACATTTGAAAGTTTAATTTCAATGTCAAGTTGAAAAATAGGCCGACAACTTTATGCATCTTAACCATAGATAGTAAATAATATGGATGTAGCATACGGGCTGACCTCAGTTATTCACACGGCATCCAATAATCCTGGTTTGTGCGCGTCGCCATTTTGTGAGATTTTTACTCCGCCTCACGTCGGGGGGAGGGAGATAGCTGACGTATACCTCCGAGGCAAAGTGAGGGACAACGGGCGGAGAGCTGTCACTCAAGAGATCGCGCCAATACATTTTAACTTTCAAAAGAATAAAAACTAGCGAGGTCCAAAAAAATTCAGCCCCCTTAGTGTTGTCATGGAGATATGACCTAAACATACAGACTAGAATGTTTTTTTTAATCCAGGCCTGAAATAGGTTTAATAATGCTGTGAAAACGGCATGTTTAACGTTGGAGTCAATAGCCCCTTTTACACAGCCAGTGAAAGCCGGGAATATGCCGGAATTTCGGCCCTCCGCCCTGCTGTATAAATGCGACCGTTGCGGAACGAGGGAAGAAAGGTGCGAGAGATTGTTCCGGGAATTTTACTACCTCGGGGGGTAGTAAGATTGCCGACACAATCAGTTCCGCCTCTCTGTATAAATGCAGCCAGCTTGTTGTTGCGGAACAGGGGGGCGTTTGACGTTCCATTGCCTACGTTCTAAACATGCGACCATGTTAGCAGTTGAAGGACGTGTGTTTAACATTAATCACGGCAGCCTGATGTCCCGTAAAAATCACCAAATAAAAGGAACGCCGTATAATCTAGCTGGTCATAAGGTCCGCTGCTCAATCCAAACCCCCACGCTTCATTTTGCAGAGTGTATGAGTCTATTTCTGCCCAGGGGAAGTTGTACAATGGGAAAGCTAGGCTAGGCTAAGCTAGGCTGCGACCGGATCGCCACCGCTATTATTATCATCCTAAATCTGAGCGTATATCCACACTTTCTTTCTGCCTACAGTAACGTGACTTCACACACTGTGTGTATGTGTATGTCTGATTGGCAGACCTCTGCCCTCACAAAGAGATTCTCTCACAGCCAACCTGTCACACAAACACACACACACACACACACACACACACACACACACACACACACACACACACACAGAGGTGAAGCAGTGAGCGGATTGTTTTGTCAGTTTGGTTAACAGTCCCAGTGATGTTGGACTTGGCGCGTAGCGAGATCAACTGGCACATCATGGGGACAGTAAAATACGGCCCTCTTACTTCAAGCTCCAGCACTTCTGCTCTCAATTCACCGGCCAGTGTTGTTGTTGTAAAGCAGCTGACCGGCGCGGCGCCAAATGTTTACGTCACACTTGATGCTGTTTACAAGCACCTCTTTCCTTCCGGAACGCTGTGTAAAAGGGGCTACTGATGCGCCAGCAGGCCGGCGTTGCTTGGTTCTGTGTAAATAACAAAGAAGCAAGCAAAGCCGACATATTGGAGTGATGATGTTCCGTCAATATGCTGCAATCTCTGTGTAAAAGGGGCTAATGAGAAATGGCTGTCTTCTGCATCTAGCCCCCAGTGGCACTTCCGGGTTACTACAGTTGTGGTCACTTCCTTATTGGATGCTGGTAAAAATCGCTGAGGTTGGGGCTTGATCTTAACACAAAATGAGCAAGGAATAAACAAACAGGAAATCCATATTAAGACCAGCCTACTGTATGTAACAACATAAAGAACAAAACAAATAGGTCTAACAATAATAGCCTACTCAACTAGGCTACACACATCTTCTGTTTCTTCTTCCCCAGCTGGTGTGGAGTGCACTGGGGTGCAGTAGCCTTGGCAATTGGTCTAGTTTGGGATGCACTGGGTCGTTTTGATTTTCTTGCCCTCTTTCTCTTTTGCATTCTAGCTGCCTTTTCCTGCTCTATTCTCTCCTTCTCTGGGATGTCAGTGAGGATACAGCTTGACATTTTCTTTTGTTACACTCAACAAAAATATAAACACAACACTTTTGTTTTTGCTCCCATTTTTCATGAGATGGACTTAAAGATCTAAAATTCATTCCAGATACACAATATTACCATTTCTCTCAAACATTGTTCACAAATCTGTCTAAATGTGTGATAGTGAGCACTTCTGCTTTGCTGAGATAATCCATCCCACCTCACAGGTGTGCCACATCAAGATGCTGATCTGACATCACGATTAGTGCACAAGTGTGCCTTAGACTGTCCACAATAAAAGGCCACTCTGAAATGTGCATTTTTTTTGCTTTATTGGGGGTCTGGGGACTCAGAACCAGTCAGTATCTGGTGTGACCACCATTTGCCTCATGCAGTGCAACACATCTTCTTCGCATAGAGTTTATCAGATTGTCAATTGTGGCCTGTGGAATGTTGGTCCACTCCTCTTCAATGGCTGTGCGAAGTTGCTGGATATTAGTGGGAAGTGGTGCACGCTGTCGTATACGTAGACGATTATACGTATAGACGTTTCCAGGGCGCTCCGCAGCGTGCGACCCAGCAGTCTACCCAGTCTCGTAGTAATTTTTAAACTTTGCTTTTACTTTGTACTCTTTGAGTGTTTCTTTTGTGTGTGGATGCGAAAACTGTCAGTGATTCAACCATGCTAACTACGGGAGCACTCCTGGAACTCTTTGTGATCATTATCACGGTAACTCTTCTATCGGGATCCACCTGTTGTGAGGCGAGTGGACGCGGAGCTCCGGGAAGAGCTCTCAGCAAAGAGTTTCTCCTCTCACTACGGACCTCAACAGCCGGCGCAATTCCAGATAACATCCCTGGTGAGCTGTACAAGCCGGCCCAAAAGCTTCGGAAAAGGGGAAGGAGAGGTGGCCTACGACGGAGAATCAAAAGACTTCGGCTGGATGATCGCCGCAAGTTACCACCGCTCCCTACCATACTGCTCTCAAACGCACAATCCATCCGCAACAAAATAGACGAACTGGAATCATGGGCCAAGTTCGAACGGGATATCGGAGAATCGTGTTTACTTGCTTTCACAGAAACATGGCTCAACGATTCAGACCGGGACGAGGACTTGACATTAACTGGGTTTGGAAGCCCAATTCGTCTTGACAGGTCACCGGAAATAACTGGGAAAAGCCGTGGAGGAGGAGTGTGTTTATACATCAACAAGAGGTACTGTAACACCGTTAAAATAAGGGAGAGGATATGTACCGCTGATGTAGAATTGCTTTCGATCTCACTCCGCCCATTCTACCTCCCTCTTGAGTTTCAACAACTATTCTACACGATTGTTTATATTCACCCGCGAGCCAACGCGTCAGCTGCTGCCCAGCTGATCGCTGACACAGCAGACAAACTGGACAAAATTTGCCCCGACGCACCCAAATTCATTCTGGGGGATTTTAATAAATGTGACTTGGGTAAAACTTTGAGAACATACGAACAATATGTAACTTGCAGCACAACACAGAAAAATACCACCATTGATCTCTGCTATGGTTCAATAGGTGGAGCTTATCGTTCCATACCCATGCCTGCCCTTGGGGCCTCTTATCACAACAGTGCTTACCTCATGCTAGTGTATAAACCGTCCTTCAGACGCTTAGAACACAAGGAGAGAACGGTGAAAATGTGGTCGGAGGATAGTATCTCTTCTCTCCAAGCGTGTTTTGAGTGTACTGATTGGGACTGTTTTCAGGAAAGCACACATAATATTAATGAATTAGTAGACACTGTTTCATCATACATTACATTCTGTGTCGACTCAGTCATCCCAACCAGGAACTCTGTCCAAATAACAAACCATGGGTTACTAAAGAACTTAAATCTAATCCGTGATAAATAAGAAAAGACATTTTACACTGGGGATCTATGGGAGAAAAAAGCTGTCTCCAAGGAAGTGGAAAAGGAGATTAGGAAGGCCAAAATGAAATATAGAGAGAAGGTTGAAAAACTGTATAGTGGGGGCGATCTCAGAGCTGCTTGGAAGGGAATTAAGTCAATGGCTTCAATAAATCAGAATTCTTGTGAATCCAGGCAGCTGATAGCTGTTAAAGGTGTTGATGTCTCTGATTTGCCAAATGTTTTTAATGTGTTTTACTCACATTTTGAATCATCTGATTTCTCTGAGAATATTTCTATGTTGAGAGAATCTCTTGTCCCTCACAATGTCATTGTGATAGCCCAGGAACTAGTAACAACTCTGTTAAGGAAAGTGAATATTAGCAAAGCTGCTGGCCCTGATGCTGTTTGTGGACGCACGCTGCATTACTGTGCTGACCAGCTTAGTCTGGTATTCACTTCACTTTTTAATATGTGTGCTAAGATAGGCCAGATACCTCAGATATGGAAAAGGTCCACTATCATTCCAGTAGCAAAATCAAAAAATCCGAAAGAGCTAAAAGATTTCAGACCTGTAGCACTAACATCCTTGATAATGAAAATTTTTGAGAAAATTATTAAGAATGAAATCATGTCTCTGGTCAGTGGAAAACTTGACCCATTACAGTTTGCTTATCAAACTGGAAAAAGTGTAGATGATGCAAAGCTCTTTATTTTAGATACAATGTACAAACATTTAGAAAAGCCTGGATCTCATGTTAGACTGTTATTTGCAGACTTTTCTTTTGCTTTTAATAAGATGCAGCCGCACATTTTAATTGAGAGACTAGCTGCTGAGTTTGAGTTACCCCATCAGATTCTGCTGTTGCTTTTAAATTTCTTAACAGACAGAACTCAGAGGGTCTCTGTAAATGGACACTTGTCCCAGGCCATTATTTCCAATACTGGTTCACCCCAAGGGTGTGTACTGTCACCCCTGTTGTTCATTATGTACACAGATAGCTGTAGGTCCTCTCAACCGGGAAGTTATCTAGCTAAATTCTCAGATGACACTGCGTTGCTGTCTTTCCAAGGTCCACACTGCAGCCATGGCTTTGCTTTGACATCATTGGTTAAATGGTGTGATGACAACTTCCTAGATCTGAATGTAGAAAAAACAAAGGAATTAGTCATTGACTTTAGGAAAGTGAAGGGAGAGCCTGAACCGAGTGTTATCCATGGGGAGGAAGTCCAACTTGTAGACACCTACAGATATCTAGGCACAGTATTTGATAACCAGCTTAAATTTCATGCAAATACTGAGGTCATTGTGAAAAAGGGACAACAAAGAGTTCACTTGTTGAGAATGCTCAACTCTTTCAGTGTCTCCAAAGTTATTTTGAGAACTTTTTATCAGTCTTTCATTGAGAGTCTTTTAACTTTTTCATTTACATGCTGGTTTAACTGTCTGTCAGTGAAGGACCAGAACAGTTTAAATAACATTGTAAAGATCTGTTCAAAGATCACTGGAATCCAGCTGAAGAGCATACGTTCATTGTGGAACAAACATGGCGTCCAGAAAGCCAAATGCATTATGAGTCAGCCTGACCATGTCCTCAGTGAGGAATTCACACTATTGCCCTCTGGGCGGCGCTATCATTCAAACAGGGCAAGAACAGTGAGGTACTCGCACTCTTTTATTCCTGCAGCCATCAGGTTACTGAATGATCACAAGGGTCAGGAGTAGGTGGAGAGCAGCAGTGTAGCTGGGTGGTTGTTCTGACAGGTTGAGTTGAAATGAATGTGAGTTGAATTTGTGTGTTGGACTGCTGTTTGTCTATTTATGTTATTTTCTACCTCGTACTGCTTTTTATAGTATTTATTTAAATGATTTTCTTACTGCGAACTGGAACTGTGAATTAAATTGCCCTTCTTGGGATAAACAAAGCTTTTTCTGATTCTGATTCTGGTATACGCCGGTCAAGCACCTCACAAACATGCTCAATGGGTGACATGTCCGGTGAGTATGCTGGCCATGCAAGAACTGGGACATTTTCAGCTTCCAAGAATTGTGTACAGATCCTTGCAACATGGGGCCGTGCATTATCTTGCTGAAACGTGAGGTGATGTTCATGGATGTATGGCACAACAATGGGCCTCAGGATCTCATCACGGTATCTCTGTGCATTCAAAATGCCATCAATAAAATGCACCTGTGTACTTCGTCCATAACAGATGCCTGCCCATACCATAACCCCACCACCACCATGGGCTACTCGATCCACAACATTGACATCAGCAAAGCGCTCACCCACACGACGCCACACACGCTGTCTGCCATCTGCCCTGAACAATGTAAACCGAGATTCATCCGTGAAGAGAACACCTCTCCAACGTGCCAGACGCCATCGAATGTGAGCATTTGCCCACTCAAGTCTGTTACGGCGACGAGCTGGAGTCAGGTCAAGACCCCGATGAGGACGACGAGCATGCAGTTGAGCTTCCCTGAGACGGTTTCTGACAGTTTGTGCAGAAATTGTTTGGTTATGCAAACCAATTGTTTCAGCAGCTCTCTCAGTGGCTGGTCTCAGACGATCTTGGAGGTGAACCTGCTGGATGTGGAGGTCCTGGGCTGGTGTGGTTACACGTGGTCTGCGGTTGTGAGGCCGGTTGGATGTACTGCCATATTCTCTGAAACGCCTTTGGAGACGGCTTATGGTGGAGAAATGAATATTCAATGCACGAGCAACAGATCTGGTTGACATTCCTGCTGTCAGCATGCCAATTGCACGCTCCCTCAATGCTTGTGGCATCTGTGGCATTTTGCTGTGAGACAAAACTGCACATTTCAGGGTGGCCTTTTATTGTGGACAGTCTAAGGCACACCTGTGCACTAATCATGATGTCAGATCAGCATCTTGATGTGGCACACCTGTGAGGTGGGAAGGATTATCTCAGCAAAGCAGAAGTGCTCACTATCACACATTTAGACAGATTTGTGAACAATGTTTGAGAGAAATGGTAATATTGTGTATCTGGAATGAATTTTAGATCTTTAAGTCCATCTCATGAAAAATGGGAGCAAAAACAAAAGTGTTGCGTTTATATTTTTGTTGAGTGTATTTGGTTCCTTTTCTGGCTGCAGCCTTTGGACAACATGTGACAACCAACCCCCCCAAAAATGAGACGACCAACCCCAACTGGAATTTCTTGCTAGCATCAAGGCCAACAACCATCTGACCAGTGGCGTGCACAGGTAGACCTGAAGTGGTGCTGAAGCACCTGCCCTTTTCCCCTGGCCCAATGAAGTGCCCTTTTGAAAAAAAAAAAAAAAAAATCTGAAAGTTTTTTTTTTTTTTTTTTTACAGTGTATGTGGCCCATGCCGACATTATCATCTATACATGCTCAACGATTAAAAACGTTTGACAATAACGCCCAATAAATATGCCCTCCTCCTCCTCCGCACACACTTCCTTTGTCAATGTGAACGCGCAGAGTGGACACAAACGGAGGCGCGTTGCCGCAGCAGTTCACAGCTGCTGCACACACACACCTACTCCCCGGCCTGCCCTGCCCCACCAGCGAGGTAACACATACATGAATGGAGTCAAGAGTGTATTGTTTGCCCCCTAAACCTCAGTTGCCAAGCTATAACTTGCATTTATTTGTCTCTGTTATAAAGTAGCCTCTATCATGCAGCGCCACACAGCTGAGCATAAATTAGCCGACTGTCCTGCTTAACAAGCTAGCCCCCCCCAAAAAATAGATATGACGTGATGAACACAACTAATGTTGGCGGAGTTTGTCATTGTTACAGCATGTGAATCTATCAGTATGCTGAATATTTAGTGTTGTTTAGGTTTACTTCAGGTTATATAATTAACACTTGCAGTAATTTATTTGCTAAATGACAAACAGGCAATTCCCAATTGCCTGCAGAAAAAGTAGCCTTGTGCCTTGTTGTAATGTAACCAAGCAGTCTTATTCATATGGTTGGTCTCTTTCTATTTACAAATTGCAGTATAATGCCTAGAAAGGAGAGGTTAAAAGAGAAAAAAAAAGGCAGCCAAGGGGAGCAGCTCTCTGCTCTCCTGGATGAAAGCATCCACCAGCAGCAAGGAGGAAGATGAAGATGAAAGGTCAGAGTAAAGACCAGAGTCATGTTAACTGTTCAGGGCCTTTTAAAGCTCAGATTTTAATGTTGAACTGTTCCTCAAATGTTATTGAAATATCTTAAAAGCTGTCCACACATTTTATTTTAACTACGCAAAGTGGGTTGGTAGTACTAAATAAGTCATGAAGCTATATAAGCTAATGATATTATTTTGTCCCAACCATAAGTTATTTCTATACTACTTGCAGTAATCTTGTATTTAATTACCTTAATAGGATATTATTAGTACAGAGATCAGGGGCCTAACGAAGACTTCAAAGACAGAATTCGGGATAAGGGATTATTTAAAAAAATCTAATCCTAATCCTAATCCTTTTTTTTCAAACGTGTACATTTTTTCTTTCTGCTTTTTGGTAATTCTGTGTCTCCAAATTATTCCAGAAAATAGTACTAAATAGCCCACATTGACACAGGTGATTTAGCCTCAGCTTTCTTCTCAAAGTGCACCAGATTGATGAATTTTACTTTAAAAGGTTCAAATTTTTCTTCCGGGGGAGCATTCCCCCAGTACAAGTACCCTTAAAATGATTTGGTCATTCATCGATAGAATATATTGTGCCCTTTTTTTTGCACTGAGCACCTGCCCCCCAAAATGGCTGTGCACGCCACTGCATCTGACAACTAATTAGCTTGCTAACAACAATCTAAACTATAGCTTACCCTTCACACTTTTTTAGGGTAACAAGTGTTTTGTTATAAACCCATTGTGTAAAAGCCTAGAAGAAAGATACTGAAAAGCTAAATATTTTCAATTTGACATGAAAAACACAAACAGTCCTCTCACCTCAAATTCAGCAGTCTAACTTCAAGGAAGACTATGTAGGCAGTGTTGGGAAAGTTCACTTTCTACGTGAACTAGTTCAAAGTTCAGTTCACACACTTTAAAATGAACTAGTTCAGTTCATAGTTCATAATTAAAAATGTTGAACTAAGTTCACAGTTCAAAAATGAACTAGTTTATAGTTCTTTTTTTAAGGACAGTAGTCCTCATAAGGTGCAAATGGTTTTCCATTTTAATAATTTTACAACTGGAAACAATTCACATCAAATTCCATTTCAGTCCATACTAAAAAGGAGCAATACTGGAAATATATGCCTTCATTTGTTTTGCCTCCATGCTTCGCATTTTGACGGGTGTTTTATTCCCCCAACGGAACCTTGAAGGCAGCGCTTCCCCTCCGCGGTTAGGGTTAGGGATAGGCCATGGGCATAGGGCCTTAGGGCTAGGGATAGGCCATGGGCATAGGGCCTTAGGGCTAGGGATAGGCCATGGGCATAGGGCCTTAGGGTTAGGGATAGGCCTTGGGCATAGGGCCGGCCAGGCAGATTTGCCTTTCAAGCTCCGTTGGGGGCACAAAAAAAACATAGAGAATTTTGATGACGCATGCAGTGGTGAGAATCTGTGGCTGGTGTTGCCAGCTTGGTTGTTTCCCGCTACATAAGGCCTGTTACTGTGTGTTTTAGCTGGTTTTCTATGGAAATCTGGCACTCTTTTGAACGACGAACTGAGCGCCGTTCACAAACGCCAGAATGAACACGTTCACAACAACGTTCATCAGGCAGAAAACAGTCGGTTCAGTTCAAGTTCGCCCCCAATATGAACGTTCAGGCACAACACTGTATGTAGGTGACCTCTAATCCCAATTCTGGATATTTACATACCAACATTTAACAGAGAGCGCCTTCTGGTTCCGAGATAGAACGATTGTGACAACCAACCCATGTGACATATAACCCCCGTTATCCCCTACATATGGAGGTAGACCATGCAGTATTTTCACATTTCAAATCAATCATCATGTTTTACGGGAATGGAAATGAATGTAAAATGGTTGCCACACCTTGAGGATTCACACAATTTGTCTTGGTTAGAAACTCCACAGGAAACCTTTAAAGGCATCATGGGAAATTATCTGCAATATGCACTTTTTAATATGCTGTGAAAAGTGTTTTTACACCCCAACAGCAATAAATAAGTTATGGGCAATGAAAAAGAAATGAAAACCCCCCAAATTCTGCACCTTCTATAAACCTGTTAAAATGCTGGCCAATAAGAAGCATTCAGTCCGAATCCAAAGAACCAATCACAAGCCTGCGCGTTCTCTCCCCTCTGTGTACAAGCCTGAGCGCGTTCACGGAGGGCAGAGAAAGCGTTGTTGCCATAGTAGTCATGAGCCCCTTTTACACAGAGATTGCGGCATATTGAGGGAACAACATCACTCCAATATGCAGGCTTTGCTTGCTTCTGTGTTATTTACACAGAACCAAGCAACTCCGGCCTACTGGCGCATCAGTAGCCCCTTTTACACAGCGTTCCGGAAGGAAAGAGGTGCTTGTAAACAGCATCAAGTGTGACGTAAACATTTAGCGCCACGCCGGTCAGCTGCTTTACAACAACAACACTGGCCGGTGAATTGAGAGCAGAAGTGCTGGAGCTTGCAGTAAGAGGGCCGTATTTTACTGTCCCCACGATGTGCCGGTTGATCTCGCGACGCGCTGAGTCCAACATCTCTGCGACTGTTAACCAAACTGACAAAGATCACTCCGCTGCTCACTGCTTCACCTCTGTGTCTGTGTGTGTTTGTGTGACAGGTTTGCTGTGAGAGAGTCTCTTTGTAAGGGCAGCGATCTGCCAATCAGACACACATACACACAGTGTGTGAAGTCACGTTACTGTAGACAGAAATAAAGTGTGGATATACGCTCAGACTTAGGATAATAATAGCGGTGGCGATCCGGTCGCAGCCTAGCTTAGCCTAGCCTAGCTTTCCCATTGTGCAACTTCCCCTGGGCAGAAATAGACTCATACACTCTGCAAAATGAAGCGTGGGGGTTTGGATTGAGCAGCGGACCTTATGACCAGCTAGATTATACGCTGTTCCTTTTATTTGGTGATTTTTACTGGACATCAGGCCGCCGTGGTTAATGTTAAACACACGTCCTTCAACTGCTAACATGGACGCATGTTTGGAACGTAGGCTATGGAACGTCAAACGCACCCCTGTTCCGCAACAACAAGCTGGCCGCATTTAAACGGAGAGGCGGAACTGATTGTGTCGGGAATCTTACTACCACCCGAGATAGTAAAATTCCCGGGAAAACAATCTCTCGCACCTTTCTTCCCTCCTTCCGCAACGGTCGCATTTATACAGCAGGGCGGAGGGCCGAAATTCCAGCATATTCCCGGCTTTCACTGGCTGTGTAAAAGGGGCTATGGATAGTAGTGCATGACAGTGGACTAGACCTAGTTGAGGTAGCCTGCACAATGGAAGAGAAACCTAGACAGAAGTTACCACTGCCACCGTTACTTGCACCTGCTCACCATTTACAAAAGGCAAAGAAAAGAAAGAAAGACATCAAGAAAAGAGCAGTTACATACAGCTCGAGGTGGACAAACGCGAGTCAACATTGGAATCACTGTTCAGTGATGGCGACAGCTGAGGATGCTGAATGGCTTGGAAAGTGACGCAATGGTTGCCGTCTTTCTCTTGTTGGACAGGTAAGCCTTTGTTTTGTTTCCTGTAAAATGTGTGTTATGTCTAGCCAAGGAAGCTATTTATGTAGCGTTAGCCATATTAGCCCGATGATAACGTTAGCTCCCCAGCCGTTCTAGGCTAGTAGGCACATTACAAGCTGCATTAGCTAACGTTGACAATAATGTTCCTTTCTAACTATATTATTAGTTTAATGTTATGTGGTCGTCAGCGTCTGAACATGTGTCATTTTAGTATTGGCGTTTCACAAATGTGCTGATGCAGTGTATGTTTTTCTTTTTTTAATTATTGTTTTATAGTTATGACAACAAGGCTAATTCCTCAACACTTGAAACACCGATCGATGAGACCACCTCCTCCTCCACCTTTGTCAAGTATTGATCCAGAGTCTCTCGGTGAGTAAAGCTTGATATAGAAGTGAATATGTGTGCTATGCTACAATACTGTTCTATATGGTGGGCAATACATAGGCCTAGAGTAGACAATGCGTTATAAATGATATAGGTATCAAATATATGCACAGACAGTGGGTATAGACAATGTCAGTTAGTGTATACTCTGTGTATATGGGGGGAAAGAGAAACAAACATGCCAACAGTAATGTTTAACCATCTTTGGGTATCCTGCCTCGAATTGTCCTCCTGTAAAAGCTCCCGTATATAATGTATACACAGTCAAAACCGAAATTATTCAAACCCCTGGCAAATTTTGACTTTAAGTTTAAAAATGTGCCTGGGGTATGAATAATTTCGGTTTTGACTGTATATATACAGCTCTGGAAAAAAATTAAGAGACCACTCCGAATGTTCAGTTTCTCTTGTTTTACTCTTTAGGGGTAGCCTGGCTCCGCCCACCTACTTCCGGACAAATTTAATTTTCCCTTCAGTAGTCAGTCTGGGTGTACAGCGCATTTCCCAGATTCTCCGGAGAATCTACAGCCGTCCAATCAGCGAACAGAGCGAGTGGCTGAGAACGATGACGTCGAAGTCGCGCTCCAGTTTCAGTTGAATGCTGCGTTCCTTTATACTCGGAAGAAGGAGATTTCCGACTTGGTAGTTCCGAGTTCCGACCTGTCTGTGTTCCAGTGCATCTGCTCGAAAGTATGGACGCCTACAACCTTTCTCATCCAAATAACTAAACGTTAGGCTCTATCAAGTTACCGTTGCCAGGTACCGGTAGATCCATAGACCACAATATGTAGTGAAGTCGGAAATTTCCGAGTTCCCTGTCCAAGTGGAAGGCGCCATCAAAAGCTGGCTCATGACACACGTGACGACCAAACGTGATGTGATTGGTTGGCTAATCCAGAGTGGCACTGGGCAGATCCAATAGTTTTAAACTTCAACAGACACCCGCCTCCAAGTGAGTGAACGTTTGCCAATTACAGCACTTCCAGACCTTCTGTACAAATGAAATGAAGTACAATGGTCTGGTTGGACCAGGCTACTTTAGGGGCATATGTTTGAGTAGAATGAACATTTTGATTTTATAATATAAACTACTGACAACATTTCTACCAAATCACAGTAAAAATATTGTCATTTAGAAAGTAATCTCTCAAGTAATGTAGAGATAAAGATTTAAGAAAAACCCAGACTGGTCTCTTAATTTTTTCCACGGCTGTATATATTTAATAAATACTTGCCTTTGTTTTAGAATATGTGATTCCATGTCTTTGATAGTATTACCGGAATGTAAAGTAATTGGTATATTGTTTTACTGTACTCTTAGGTCAACTGCAGAGCTGGAGTCATTCCATAATCACATTCTGATGTACGCAAGCAAGCACTTCAGCTTCTCCCCACCAGTGTATGCAGCTCGAGTCATGCTGGCTGGCCATTACTACAACCACCATGTGCACAGACCAGCCAGGAGAAAGGCATTACTCTATTCAGTACGTTTTATTATAAGTAATTCCCATGCATTTTGGTCAATGAACTTCCATGTCAAGGCAAAATAATGCTGTAACAAACAAGTGAACCTACAACTATATTTATATACTTTTTTTTAAATATATAAAAAGAGCATAATACAGGGTACAGCTGTAAGATAACCCTTTTATGTGGAAATTCAAAATACTATACATTGTCAGGTAAAATGAATGCATCACTAAACTTACAATACTTTTTCTTATGCCAGGTATGGAAAAGTGTACAATAAAAAGTCCAGGAGCCTGTACACACTGAAGGAAGGGAAAGACTACCGCTACAACATAGACCTCCAGGGTGAAATTCTCCAGGAGAATTTGTCTGGGTTTGGGGGCTTCTGTTGGGTGTCCCTGCACCAACCAACCAGGAGCTGTTGCAGACTCAACTAAGCAAAGGACTAGGTTAGTATGCTTACATTATTGTATGAGCATACATGTTTTACTTTGCTATGTAACACAGCATATGAAAACCCATTTAGCTCTGGTCTAAGGAATGCCAAAGTGTAAAGATTTGTGTCCGGGTTCCACCAACCATTGTGAGGTATAATATTACAGATCCAGAAGTGCTGGTCAACCTATTATCTGAAGAACAACAATAATACTAATAATAATGGATTGGATTTTTATAGCGCTTCTCTATGCAATCAAAGTGTAAGGATAAACCACATGTCATGAAGGCTTTTCTCTGCAGCTCTTTGTAAAACCCCTAATACTGTTATTCATTGTGTGTGTCTTCTGATATTCTCTCCTAAGGACAGTCACTGCCACAGCTGATGCAGCCGTGTGCAGAACCAGACCTGTCTGCGAAAACTGGACCCCTGGACAAAGTTTATGACCATATTTATATTGAATTTAAAAAAAATATTGTCACACAACATTGGTTGTAATTATTTTGTGCAACATTTACAGAGATGATAAATGTTATGTCTTGATATCCGTAATAATAACAAAAATTAAAAGTCATTTTAAATTTTTTATTCAAAAATAATATATAAAAACAAAAGGACTAAGTATCTTCAGTTCCTCCTGGGAATAAATAGAAATATAAAACTATGTACATTGAATTAAATAACTTATAAGTACAGATACAATTAAACTATTTGTTTATTGCAACCTGTTGGGTATACATCCTTTGAATTGTCCATGTGGATCTGGGAAGCGGCCTCTTATTTTCTACACTCAGCAACTAGGTTGTACCACAGCACTTGCGCTCCACATCTGTTGGCACTTCTCTGCAGCTGTGGCAGACGCACCGGGTGGGTTTATCTGTCTTTTGAGTGCCCGATGGAGGAGGATCTGCTGATGCCGATGTTAGCCGGTCCAACATGAGGCTGGGGTCGCATGTCAAGCAGAGCTGGAGCAGATGATGCAACATTTGTAGATTTAGTCTTTGAATTCTTGCCTGTAAAGTAATACATGATTATTATTTGTATTTATTGAATACAGTTTTGTATTGTCCTCTAATAGGTAGGCTATTGTGTGTTCATGGTACATGGCATCTCAGTATAGAAAGTTGCTGGTAAGGTTTATGTCTCAGATACAGTCAGCTCATATGCAATCCTTAGAGTTTTGCCAAAAACTCACCTTGTGAGCTCTGACAAGCCAAACAATGAATGATAAATAAAGTGTCACATAACATGTATTGCTGATTTATTTGTATTACATTTCTGTTACCAGTCCATCTATGCATATGTGCTAGCTTGACTGCTGTGAGTACTACTACTAACAGTAGGCCTTATCATGTTTGTTTTAAACATTTAGCATTGCAATATTAGGTGTGTTCTTACCGGTGAATGAAACGTTTTAGTTCGTCGAGAAATGTAGCCTCCAGTTAGCTAGCTGCTCTCTGCTCAATGAGGCGGCGCAGCGGCCAGGTTGCTAAGCAGCAGAGCTGCGCTCGTGCACGGCTGTATACAGAGGGTCGGGGGGAGGAAGTCCTGGGGGGTGGGGGAGTGGTTAAACGGAACTCTGAGGAGAAGCTAATTTCAAATCATGCTAGCTCTCTCACATTGTACACTATAGCTTTAATGCCAAGGTTGAGGGAATTAAAAATAGCAGAAAACATTAAGAATTCCATGGCACAAAAGAGGAGCTTCTCTCTCCCAGCATAACTTGTAATCTTGCTCACCTCTCCCTCTGTGGACTCCAGCTGTAGATCTTTTCGACCGCTGACCTTCAGCGGCCCCTTGGCAGCGCTCACCTCCACCCCTCTGGGAGCCTCCATGGTCAGGGTCCGTGTTGGAGACTCCAGCCTGGGAAAGAAAGGAATAAGCACAAAGACAGACACACAAGCTGATGATTTTTGTTAACACTTTCAGGAACTTTACCTTTCAGCATGGTTTAATAGCTGAAGATACAAGATTCCATCAAGGTCAAATTATTTATTATTCGGTTCACAGTTTAGGAATACATCTCTGTATCGTTACTGTTTCAGAGCAACAGTGTTGTTTGTTGTATAACAGACCCACAGGCACAGCAGCATATAAAGATAGAGTCAAAACGTCTCACATTTGGAGAAAGAAAAAGCAGCTTATGGATATTTCTGTTTGACTCTTGCATAAATGTATTTTGTTTATCTATACCAGCGACCTCTCCACCTGTGGAACATCTGAGTTGCTGTTCATGTTTAGGCATTTTTCCTCATTATTCTAATCCAGTGCCGCTCCTAAACAACCCATAATTGTATCATCTGATTTTGACCTTCAGCGACACTGAGGCTAATGCAATTTGCATTTTTCTTCCCGTGGACTATTTGTTTACAAAGGGAACGATAAGTGCGAGAGCCAATCAATGTGGAATATGTTTTCATTACTCATAACAGTTTCAAATTGATTTTGGCCTTCCCTTTCCCCCAAATCTGTAAATGGAAGACTTTAAGAAGAAGTCATCTCCTTTCCACTTAACAACACCACTGATGAGAGTTCAGATGGCCAAAAAGATGATGATGGTGACTTTGTCATAGAGAGCTTTGCAGGCAAAACCACATAGATCTGCTAGGCCTTGTTTAAGAAAATTGACCTTCAATCTTTGTAAAATATTTACTTTAAATAAACCTTAAATAAGTAATTGTCTTATGGATTTGTCTTGCATTACAGTGTATGAGATATATATCAATGGCACAATTGACCCCATGGTATTCTCTCTTGTGGCACAACTTACACCACACCGGGGGCAAGTTGTGCCACAAGACAACTTTTTTTCTGAAAGCTATATTTCTTAAACAGTTTATTCCAGATCCAACATTTTTATTGCCAGGGATGCACAACACCCTGAAATATATGTACATATTTGAGTTGGATACTTTACTGCCAAGGCCTCACTTTAAAATCACTTTGAGTAAAAAGTGGCACAACTTAGGCCACTCTCCCCTATCCAGTGAGCGGCATTTGTGTGGACGTAAAATGCCTTGTTGAAGTCAGAGGTCAGTGGAGGGATGGGCATACTGGTTTGAGATGATAGAAAGGCAACAGTAACTCAAATAACCACTCGTTACTACCAGGGTATGCTGAACGCAAAACACAACCAACCTTGAAGCAGATGGGCTACAGCAACAGAAGACCCCACCGGTGCCACTCCTGTCAGCTAAAAACAGGAAAATGAGGCTACAATTCTCACAGGATCACCAATATTGGACAGTAGGAGATTGAAAAATCATGTCCGGTCTGATCAGTCTCGATTTCAGTTGCGAAATTCAGATGGCAGGTTCAGAATTTGGTGTAAACAACATGAAAGTATGGATCCCTCCTGCCGTGCACCATCAACCATGCCATGTTCAAAGTCACCTAAACAACCTTTTTTCCCCATTCTGATGCTCGGTTTGACTTCAGTACATTGTCATGACCACGTCTAAATGCCTAAGTGCATTAAATTGCTGCCATGTGATTGGCTGATTAGCTATTTGTTTTTATAAGCCATTGAACAGGTGAACAGTGGCCGGTGAGTGTATATATATACAGTATTACTGTAAAAACATCTTCAATCTCTCCTAGTAACCCAACAAGCCTTTTCTCTTCCCCCCAATCCCAGCCATTCAGTAGCGAGCCACAAGAATCTGAGTGCGACTGCTCCTCGGCTTTGCATGTTAAATAATTACTTCTCAAGCATCCACTGATTGTCCATGGCTTGGATAGAGCCAGGGGCGTTGCACCACATTCTGGGCCCCTATACAGGAAGTCCTGATGGGCCCTCTGAGAGGCGGTCTTACAATACAAACATGCAAAAGCTATGTTTGTCTATAGTCCAAAACTAATGAGTGACTGGTCCCTCTCTGAGCCAGATAACAACACAATGTTTCTATTGAAGAATGACCAAATCATTACGCATACTTGAACACAACCCCTGGTATAATGACTCTTAATAACCATGCACACACACAGTGATTCTCACAGGAATTTGGGAGACTGTGTCGTGGACCCTGGACCTTGTAGGGGGGTCCGGGGGAATGCTCCCCCGGAAGATATTTTTTTAAATGTTAAAGTAAAATTCATCAATCTGGTGCACTTTGAGAAGAAAACTAAGGCTATCAACTGTTTCCTATGTAAGCTATTTAGTACTATTTTCTAGAATAATGTATAGACACAGAATGACCAAAAAGCAGAAAGAAGAAATGTACACGTTTAAAAAATCCGCTTCAGGAATTTTTTCCCTTCGTTTGTATTTTTTAATGGCAATATAGGCCGGCGATCTTCGTAGTCCTGAACAATGTTATTTAAAAAATAACAAAAATATACTGACGAATGAAAGGCCCCTGATATCCGTTTTTTTTCTTCCTAAATAAAAATGTTCTGGGCCTTCAAAGATCAGGGGCCTATATTGAGCCAGTAAAAAATAAAAATACGTTTTTATTTTTTTTGGGTGCAGCCCCCCTCTGCCTTGGGCCCCCCAAGCCTGTCCGCAGTCCGACGGCCCTGAACGTAACTGACCATCGTCAGATGCTCATAATTACCGAGTAGAAGTTGAATGCGTCATAATACAATTCAATGCAGCCTCTGAATGGGCGCATAGGCTACTGGAGCACTGTCAGACAGTAATATGTTTTAAACACATAGTCACTGTAGGAACCGTTGCAATACAATGAACTGGCGACTTTTTTTCTTTTATGAACTGGCGACTTGATCAGAGTGTAGCGCGGCCAGATGACAGCTAACGTAGGATTCAGCCTGCACCCCGTCAAAGGTAATGTTATGAATGAACAAGTAGCAGGCTAATTGTTTCAGCCTCCCTCTGTAGTTTTACTCTCACCATTCTTAGGAAAACAGTTTTTGATGCTCTGCTGCTTATACTCCTGGCATCCTTCTCAACTCTTATCTGGTGTGCAAACTTGTGCTTTTTGGGGGCATCCTCGCCCTGCTGGAGTTCGCTCGCGCTCACTTAATTCCAATGAGGAAGAACGAACCGCGGGGTGGACCAAACCATTTTTTAAGAAGGGGCCAAGGGGGTTATTGACATTATTAAAATTAGAATATCGTATGACTTGTGGCTTTGTTTTAATTTGGACTCATTCGTATGATTATATATTAGTTCACTGTATGCATAATCATTTTGTTGTAGATTCTACTGGGGGCTGTGTGGGCCCTAGCTGTCTGTGGGCCCTTATAATCGTCATAACCTTTACCCCCTATACGACGGCCCTGGATAGAGCACTCATTAAAACAGCCATTTGAGACACTTTGCACAGACCTGTGCAGTATGAAGTTCCTGATGTGACTGTGAAGTGTGATATTTTCACTTCATTTAAAATAGTTTTATCATCACCCAACACACACACACACACACACACACACACACACACACACACACACACACACACACACACCGCAGAAGACGGAGTGCTCAATTTTCAAGAGTGCTTGTTTCAGACACAGTCCAAAATAAAGCATTTTAATGAATTCAATTCAATTAAAAATGTCTCTTGGGTTTTATAACCATCTCAGACTGCTTCAATTTTCCTGTACAGAGGCGTATAGTCTGGAATTAAGTCACATTTCACCTTCCCCCTGATTGGAAAACATTACTATTAAACATAAGGTCATATAAACAGTATGTAACTATATGAAACTTCCCCTTGAATGACCCGTGAACTCTATGGATGAGGTGTCCTTCAAAGTGGAAATTTGAAGAAAAAAAACTGGACAAACTTCATCTAGTGATAAATGTCATGGGGAGTGATTGAAAGCTCCAGGGCAGAATTAAATGGACCTTGTAGTAAGACTGTTTTGTTTTTTCAACTGCTGTTTCTAAAGGTCAACAATGAACTTAGCTAAAGTAGTTGGAAGATGCTTTTGTCCCCTTTTCTGTGATGTGATGCAAAATATTAGCCTGCGTACTTGATTTAATTTGTACAGAAGGTCTGGAACTGCTCTATTGGCAAACGTTCACTCACTTGGAAGCGGAAACTTTGTTTAAGTTTAAAACTATTGGATCTGCCCAGTGCCACTCTGGATCAGCCAACCAATTGCATAACGTTTGGTCGTGACGTACGTATATCATGAGCCGGCTTCAGACGGTGCGTTCCAGTTGTACTGGGAACTCGGAAATTTCCGACTTCACTACATATTGAAGTCTATGGATCTACCGGTACCTGGCAACGGTAACTTGCTAGAAGCTAGGGCTGGGCGATATGGACCACATCTTATATCACGATAAAGGTAATTTTATATCACGATATGGATATATATATATCACGATAAAGTATTTTACCTTTAAATTAAATGGATTACAATAACCATACTGAACTTTAATCACATTAGATTATTTTCATCTTTTGCTTGGAACTTAAATTTCCATACAAAAGAGAAACTGGTGCAAAATACCACATCAGTCTGGCTTTAGTCAGTCAGTGCAAAATAAAATGACAGCATCAACCAAATAGCCTACATTTTCCAATTGATAGTAACCTATATCAAAATAATGAAAGACTTGAATTTTCCTGCAGTATTTGCTCATCTTCATTTAAAAAAGCTTTCAAAATTAACTAATGAGCAAATGTCTGGTAATACTTTCACTCCAGCTTCAACACAAATAATATTTTCAAGTTTGACATGTTTTAAAGTTACATAAAACCAGCCTTGCTGGCTGTCTCCAACAATAACAGCATGGGGGTGAAGCCCCGAGTAGGCTAAAGATGTCATTATTAGCCAGCTAGCTCACAAGAGCTAACCCATGTAGTTTGCGGCTTAAAACAAGCCAACTCTGCGTCACGGCAACAGCACGCTGAAGCGCCGCACACAGCAGCAAGCTTCCTTTTCCCGATGACATTTTTGACCATTAATACCATAGACATTATAAAGGATAGACGGCGCGTTGGCCGCTACTGCCTATTGGCGCTGACGAGAAATGCGGCCGCCATCTTGAACCGGTCACACGTTCCACTCAGTGTAGTCTGTCAGCGCATGTAATTAATCATATCTCATTAAATACCAAACTGATTTTCACGCGGTTTTCTTTGCTGCAAAGATCATACATGTAGCTAAGATACAGGGCACAAGTTTTGACGTGTTTTAATATTCATAGTGGGCATAACAGTCATAGAATATTCTGATATGATATAAGTAACCAGACGTCCGAGATCAAAACGAGGAACATCCCCCGAAAAGGGAAGCAGAAACAGATAGGGGCAGTAAAGTCAGCTATTTTAATAAGTTAACAATATATGATTAGGCTATATAAATATATTTATTCATTTACAGTGACGAGCATACACAATAAAGACAATCACAGGGATAACATAAACAGAGAACAGAAATAAAATAGGATAAAATATATTAATTTAAATAAAGTAGGCCTATACAAAATATAAAACAAGAGCAAAAATAAAATACTAAATGAACAATGAATTCAGCTAAAACAGTTACAGTCAGATGTGTAAAATTCAGAAATCATAGATTCAAATAAACTAAGAGTAGGAAGAGCAGTCATTTTTAAATTGCTCTGCAGAGCGTTCCATGAATTAGGGGCACTACATGAAAAGGCAGTTATTCCTAAACTGGAGTTAGCTCGGGGCAATTTAGGAGGAGTAGTCGAGCATGGTACATATGAAGGGTGGATGTTTCCCATGAAGGCATTAAATAGCCTATAAATAAAAACCAGTGTATATAATATCTCATTAAAAGAGAAGGACAACATGAGTGTTCATGTAAAAATATGTTTTATTTCTCTAATTTAAAACACAAGCTTGTTAGGCAATTGCCTCTTAAAAGAGGACGGGATTTTTTAAAAGCAAAGTCTTCTTGGTTGTCCAATGTTCTATACTAGGGGGGGAATACCAAGTTCAGTCTAGTCTCGAGTTGGTTCCTCAGACACAGACAGGAAATCAATGCGTGCCTTGCAGCGCGGTACATTTAAAAACACATTCAATACAAAACCACAGCAATCAAAAGTATTAAATTAAGGGAAAATCAAACAACAACAGCAAACAATAATACTCAAATGCATAAAATAAAGTTAACCATCCTTACAATCGCATTTTACTCCGAAGAGAAATTCAAGCGAGGCGAGTTTGGCAATGTGGTGCAGCCTTAATTTGTGAAAGACAGACACAACCAATGACAACAAGTCGGAATGGTGGTTGTCGATGCCAAACTGTGTCTCCTCAATATGTTCCCCAAGCAGAAACACATCCTCCGTTTCAATCTCCTCCCGGACGAATTTGTGACTCGGACGTCTGGTAATTATATCATATCAGAATCTTCTATGACTGTTAAGCCCACTATGAATATTAAAACACGTCGAAACTTGTGCCCTGTATCTTAGCTACATGTATGATCTTTGCAGCAAAGAAAACCGCGTGAAAATCAGTTTGGTATTTAATGAGATATGATTAATTACATGCGCTGACAGTTCATTCCACCTGCCAAACAGACTACACTGAGTGGAACGTGTGACCGGTCCAAGATGGCGCCCGCATTTCTCGCGCTCAACGCCCAATGCGGCGTCTATCCTTTATAATCATGGACATATAAAGAAATGGACACCGTATTGAAACATGGCGCCCATTTATTCCTATGAAAGCTGCTCATAGGCGCAGAGAAGCAACAAGGAAGTATAATCCGGAAATTCCATGCGGCCCAAAGCATGACGTAGCATAGACGTAGCGGCATTATGGACCTATCAAGAAAGAGGGCGGCAAGCGTAGCGGACTGGAGGCGGGTGTCTCGTTCTGTAGCATCTAGCCTGGCGAAAACAAACTGAAAGCCGTTAAAAGCCGTTGGGCTAATAAAACGCTTGAGGTGGCCTTTTGAAATGAGAAAACTTCCATTTTAATAGTATATGGTCTAAAGATAAGTATGAGCCTATGATTGATATCCAGAAAAAATGTGCAGAGACACAATCTTGTTCGCCGCTTGTACTGTGTGGACAGGGACATCTGCCTACGGGCCGCATGAAAATAAGCTCCACCCCTTACCATGCAATACCAATGGGTTGGCCACATGTCCATGCTGGCTGCTCGGAGAAGGCAGCATCCTGGGGGCCTGGGCGCACCGGAGCTAAAAAGCTAGAGCAACAGATGAGGTTTCTTCTGTTGAGGGTAGAGAAGCTGTATTGCAGCCCAGAACTCTGCTGCAGAGCCCCCGTGTGGCGCGGCGGTGTAACTGCAGTGTAACTGTAGGGACTCGCAGTGTTGCCAACTTAGCAATTTTGTCGCTATATTTAGCGACTTTTCAGCCCCCCTGGCGACTTTTTTTTTCAAAACAGCGACAAGCGACAAATCTAGCTTTTTTTTTCTGGTGTAATTGGGGACTTTTTCGCCGAAGCAAGTATAAATTTTAACGCTTGAGCAGCGGGAGCCTCCCGGCCCGTCCCCCGTCTGTCACGGCCCGGTCCTCGCGCAGCAGCCCCTCCCAGCTGCAGTCAGAGCAGGAGATACACTTCCGCTCGTGTTCCGTTAGCATCACTATTAGCAGTTAGCAGCTTTTCCCACCTCTTCTACAGTACTACGAGTAGTGCAATTCAAAATGTTATGCAGTGCTTTTTTAAACCATGAGCATGTATGATTACTGCTAGACTTAACATTACCACGTTGGTTGTTTATGCGATTGTCACGTTCATAACACTAGAACCTCATCTATTCAAATATTACTGTATAAAACCCCTGTCTACAAATATGCAAATTAGGCGATGACGTCATCTAAACATATGCAAATTAGGCGATGACGTCATCTGGCGACTTTTTGGACAGCCAATAGCTACTTTCCTTACTGAAGAGTTGGCAACACTGGGGACTCGGAGGGACAGCTGCCTCCCGCTCTATCTAAGCTCCCTCCACATGAACTTTTTTTCTCCGCGGTTTAAACGGTATGGCCAAATCTCTCCCGGTAGGCACTTTCATATCGTCCACGATATGATATCGTCATATTGCCCAGCCCCACTAGAGGCTAACGTTTAGTTATTTGGATGAGAAAGGTTGTAGGCGTCCATACTTTCCCGAGCAGATGCACTGGAACACAGACAAGTCGGAACTCGGAACTACCAAGTCGGAAATTTCCGAGTTCCGAGTATAAAGGAACGCAGCGTTCAACTGAAGCTGGTGTGCAACTTCGAATCATCTTTCTCAGTCGCTCCCTCTGTTTGCTGATTGGACATCCAAAAATCTACCGAAGTGAAATGAAAATTGAGCGGAAGTAGGTAGGCGGGCAGTGCCAGGCTAGCATAATATAACAGATCCTGTAGTATCCCAATGAAAATCAATTATGTCATTTGTGCCTTTAGACAAATGACCAGCTATCCACTGACTAGACTACCAATTGCTACTCAAAAAAAAAAATTAGACCAAGCTCAAACTACATAATTATTTCCCCCAGAAACCTTGCTAATCATCTGCAATTATATAACATATCAGGTCATTTCTGGGAAAATGTTGGAAAACTGCTGGAGTGGTAAAGGCTTACCCATTAAGACAATGAAATGAACTAGGCAACTTTAAATAAATGAGGGATTTCTGATCCTCAGGCTGACAGAGAGCTCCGTCCTCTTCAGTATTAAAGAGGCCTCTTGTACCCACAATATTTCAGGGTTTCTGGCTCGATCCAAAAAACTCTAATATACAATCCCTCACTACTGATAACCTGTGTGCTATTTGTAGTCACAAGGGCTGTTTACGACAGGCTCTCCCCATTCTCTTGGAAATCTGACCAGCCTTTTTTTTGTGTTCAGGATGCCCTTTCCATCCACAGAAAGGTCACCATATCGCAGTGCTGTACAGAGCCAAATGTGCCGAATTGCAGTAGCTGAAGTCATAATGGATGGGGTATGGTCTAAATACTGCACATCTACTCTGTAATCCAAGGGGATTCCAAAGGTGAAAGTCAAGTTAGTTTTATATGTCACTATTGCATCCAGTGACTCTTCAGTGGCTTTACAAGACACACAACAGAAAATGTTCCACACATGCAATTCTAACAGCTCCAACAACTAGTTGGGGGCGTTTAGAATTGCGGGTACCACCAAAACCTGGCGCACACTGCACCAAAGCAATGACATCATCCAAGAAAGCTGGTTTCACATCTCCACAGTTTTTGAGATACATAATGAATATAATGAGGCCCATGGGATTTCCTCTGATTCGGCTCTGTGGCTTTTGACACATTTTTTAGTATCAGTTTATGGTTTTATATTTGCATATCTTTTTCCCATGCCATGTATTTCCATTGCCTCATTTATATTAAGTCTTAATTTTAAGAATTTCTAAAGCTTTTTTCCAGTACAAAAATGTAAATATATCAACTTCAACTGTACTTTCTTGTCCTCAAGGGGAAATTTGTATTGCAGCTTACTTTGCTGCATTCAAAACTAGAAGAAAAGAGAAAGAATACACTCCTCTTGCATTACATTTCAATCATTTCAAAATGTTTGTAAAGAAATATGAAATTGAAATATCTGTTTACTTGGGTCAATTAAACTTCTTCATTATTATTTCTACTATATTAATAAAGTGATCCCAACAAGGGAACATACTTGTTGAAAATAGGTGCCAGGTTATTTTTTAAGCCACTTACCAAACATGTCCTGTTGATATTCCATGTTATAAAACTGCTTGAGACTGCCATTAGTCATTATGTAAAGTTGTTCTAATAAACATTTTTCTGAATCTTGCAGATGTGATGGTGAGGCCTGTGGTGGCGGTATGCTGCCGCAGCATGGTCGGCTGCAGAGCCTGTGTGGCCCAGTGGTCTGCGACCCAGGGGAACTGCCCCAAATGTAGAGACCCCTCATTCTCAACCACGTCCTTCGAGGTCACTGGGATGGAGGACGTGGTCCATGCCCTAAGGGACACCGTCCGTAATTAGTTATTTTTTTAGGTTTTATTTCCACCTTGTTCTGTGTGTTCTTGTTCTTTGTTTCAAATAAATAAATTATGTTCAATTGCTTGAGTGATGTGCTTGTATTGAATACATTTTATGGATTCTTGAGTTTCGTGACGTGACAGGAGGGTTTTTATACACATAGCAGAACACTAGAGAGAAAATAGCTGTGACATTCTAAGAGAGTAGTTGTATTATCCTTTTGAAAGTGTTTCAGAGGCCTTTGCCAAAGGGTTGGCCCTTCATCAACTTCTAAACATTGTCCACACTTTATAATTGGCATACAACATTAGGCTACAATAGCATACATTTACTTTGATGATTTTAAATATATTTTTGGGTATTTTTTCACCTTAATTTTACCGTCCAAAATAGAGTATTGGTTGGGTCTGAACCAGCCACCACTAAGAAAAGGGCATTGTGTTTAAGGTGCAACATCTAACCACTACGCCACCAGAGTGCCTGTAGTAGGTCTATGCTATTTTTGAAGGATGGTTGTTCATTCATCAACTTCTAAACAGTGTCCACACTTAATAGATGGCCTACAACATTAAGCGACAATAGTATACATTCTTTTTTAATTTAAATATATATTTCTGTTTTTTTTTCAACCTTCATTTTACAGTTCAAGAACTTAGAGCGTAGGTTGGGTTTGAACCAGCGGCCACTAAGACAAGAGCATTGTCTACAATCCGCACACTTTACCCACTACGCCACCAGAAAGAGCACCCTATGACCATTTTAGATTTTTATTTACTAAATAGTTTATTTTTTCACAACTCCCTTTATCCTCAATAACAAGGGAGGCATAAATAACCTACTGTTTCTTGGTACCTAAACTTGATTATGTTCTTCGAAATGAGTAGCTTGGGCTATATACAGCCTAGAGGTAGGCTATATTGTCGCGCATCAAAATCTGACAATATTGGGACGTGATGGAAGTGCGACACCTGCTGTTCAGTTTTTGTTAGGGTCACTGTGGATAGTAGACCTGCGTTGACAATGTGATTGAGGAGACTGAGTGTAATCTTAAATAAATACAATATGTGGGCTATTACTTTATTCAAACATGTATCGATTTTTAATCAGATTGTGCGGAAAATTAACAAGCTTACTATAAAGGTCACTTTTACAATTGGACATAAAAGAGCACTGTAACCAATCAGAAGAAAGCCACCCACAGATGCAATAGCCAATGAGGATCGTTTATTTCTTTTCATATCTGAATCCAACAAAGGGAAATCGGACAGAAAATAGCTCCGTTCTCCCGTAATCCGTGTACCTTCCGTTCAATCCATATCCGTTTGGAAATCAACACACGAAAAACGAAAAAAAAAACTGTCTGATTTAATTTTTTTATAATTTGTTTCATTAAAAAAACTGTTTATTCAAAATATTCCTGTAAAACATGAATTGATTGCCATTTCTTATTTTCCATGTCGCCCTTTACATAGGCCTACGAAAATTGGAAAGGAAAAACAGAAAATGTAAAAAATGTGCATTTTAATTTTTGAAGTTCCAAATAATAATTTATATTAATCAGCGGGTTAAACTGTGTCCCGCTGCCACAATGCCACAAGCTATGCGCGGCCAGCGCCGTGATGGCTCTGACCCATGGACTGTTTTCTGACCGTGGCTATCTCCGTCTTTTAAGTAGGCTAAAGCCTCTTGTCGGTAGTGGAAACGCATGGCAGATCAGGGTAACCCTGCCGAACCGTGCCGAACCGAACTGTGCTGCTCAGAGGAAACGAGGCATGATCTAAACAGCGACAGACTCCAGATCAAAACGGGACTAACCACCAAATGTTTAATCTTTATTGAGAGGGGAAACATATTTTGGCTGGCTGCCAAAGGCTGCTATGTCATTGTCTGTCATAGGCTACCATCAAGAGCCTTATTTTACAAAAAGCTCAATTCAGATAGCCTATAGCCTAAACTTGGACAAAATATAGCCTAGACAAGTTTCTTCTTTCCTCGACACACACACACACACACACACACACACACACACACACACACACACACACACACACACACACACACACACACACACACACACACACACACACACACACACCTTTTCTACAACAAGTGCATTGTGTTCTCGTGTATAATCGCCAGCCTGCTGGGTGATTGCCCACTTTGACTTGGCAAGTGAAGTGAAGACAGGGAAAAAAGAGAGCCAGAGACGACGATGGTCTCAGACGCAATTTTCACTCGTGGACCTAACCAATACAAATGCATTCATATGCAGCTGTCTGCACTGGGGCTCATGCCTCAGCTGATCATGAGGGTATGTCCCTCAGTTCCCAGTGCGATGCTGACGTCCGCACGTAATCGGTGATTTATGAATGAAGAGTAAAACAAACATTTATTAGATGATTATGAGACCCAAGGCAACTGCCTACCTTTGCGCAATGGTTAAGTTCGCCTCTGGGAGCGCGCGCGCACACACACACACGCGCGCGCGTGCGCACGCACTTCTTTCACTAAATTGAAACATGTAATTTTCAAAATCAACATTTAGGGGTCTGGGTACTATAGTATAATTCCTTTTTTCATTGATATCAAAATTGAAAAAACGGAAAACTTCTGTTGGTTTCAAACCAATAACGGACAGAATTGTTTTTTTTGTCTGAATCGAAAAACAAACAGAACTGCCCAAAGTGCTCCGTTTTTCGTTTTTGCCGATACCCTTGAGCCATTTTCGATTTGAATTGAAGAAGGAAATGACTGCCAGCTGATTCCTTTTTTGATTTTGTGCTCTAAACGAAAAACGAAGAATACAGAGCTTTATTTACAGTTTAATATATAGATAGGCTGTTGTCAAATAGTTATTTATTGTTGGCTATATGATGCAGTATAACCAATTGCTAACCCATTGTGTAATGTAAAAGAAAAAAAGACTTATGAATCAAACAGATAAACAGTCATGAGAGGATTTTTTTTTATTGATGCTGCTCACCTCTCTGCTCACCTCTCTTTAACTATATTTGTTGACCCAAACAGACGGAAAATTATTTCATTGAACACACACACAAATAGGCCTAATATCTTCATTTGTGTTAACATTTCCATACAATACAATTATTGAACACATACAGGCCTACTGGTAGAAGCAAAGCTCTGGTAACAAGAATGAGCAGAAAGAACAGTGGGTTGTGAATTGTCCTTTACTATTAAGTCCACAACTCAACTCAACTCAACTCAGTGACAGTGTGGTATTCATGGTACAGAATATGATGGTCTAGGCCTACTAGACAGCTTGAGTCTGGTTGGTAGGATTGTTATTTTTTTAAGGTGAATAATCAACCCAGTCTTACAGTGAAATATGTTCTAACTACGTTGACCCACAGCACATTAATTTAAATTGTAGGCTAAGAAAAATACTTGATAATCTCATGATTGCAGGGCTGTTTTTGTGAAACTATTATTAATTGAGCTGTGGGCCACCATATTAGTAAACACTTCACTGTGAGACCAGGATGAAACCTTATAGGCCTATATAAACTTATATACTATCTATGGTTGAAACATTTGATCTATTGAAATCAGTTGATAAATAAGAGAACAGCGCCCTCTAGGGTCACACATTCTGATGGGTCACAGTTTGCAGTGCAGTGGAGCTGATCCGGAGCCTTGGTTGGAGCCTTCGTCTTCACCAGCAGAGGGCGCTCTAGGCATTACACTTGGCTGGATCGCGCCTGGCCAGCGAGGTAGTCAGTTCATGACGAGCCCATGGACGAGCCAAGCCAATGCCAACAAGAGAGCGATCATTAATATGCACTGTGTTAATGTTTCCATCCACAGGTCAGCTGGTAATATATGATACCCTGACTAGTAGTGATGGGTCGATGAGGCCTCGTGAAGCGTTTCGACACATTACCAAACTGTATTGATACTGTGTCGGTACTGTGTCACTGTGCTGCTCCATACTGACATCTGCTGGATCTTTAAAATCATTACCGGCAACCCAATGACAGACTCAACTGATTTAATGACCATGATAGGCTATACAATAATATAATTTAACTTATTGTATTTTATATTGTAATATTTCATATCTTAATCAAAGTTTGAATATCTTTGATATTGTAGTGCAAGTTGGGGTGTTGAGTTCTGATAGATCAAGTGGGAACTGGGAAGAACCATATGAAATTACAAGGAAATAAAAACAAATACCTTATTTGCGGATATAAGATCAGAATGGTCCCGCACGGCGGAAACTTTTATTTTTCTCTCTGGCTCCATTATGGCTTGCAGACAAGGTTTTCGTTTGAAATGATGCGTGATTGTTTTGGCACAGAAGCATCCCGTTCACAGATGCGCTTCCTTTTAAACACAGTTTGGCGCGCCCAACGAGCCGCATCGACAAGCGATACTGCAACTGTATCGTCACGTGACTTTCTTAAAGCGATACGCGCACCGACACGGGGCTTCGCTCTATGAGCTCGACACATGCGCCGACGCATCGGTGTTGCCCGACCCATCACTACTGACTAGTGTATTAGAGCTTAGACTTGTACTTGTGGCATTAATAGTAAACATTGAATTTGACCCCGTGTGATGTATGTGTATTCGCCATTATTTACGATCGCGGGCACCGATAGCAATGACACGGCTAATTATTAAGCTAGGCACGTCCTGTGTGGGGCCAAGACGAGTGTAATAACTATTCCTATCTATGTATGTTTGGAGCATGGGAGGGATGACTGACTGTTCTGAAGCGTGATGAACCGGTTAAATGTGTCGGGAGACGGAATAAGCCGTTTGTATTGATGAATAGCCGAGCTAATCCCTGATAGCATGCTAATGCCCATAGCCATTGACGCATCCCTCCCCGTCACGACAGTTAGGAGCAGTAGAGGTGTTTTGAGAATTGTACTAGAGCCCATGTTTAATTAAATGCTTTTGCTTTAGTTTCTTTGAGAGTATTGTGAGAATAATACAGGTCTGGTGCTGACTATGGGTTAAAGAAGAGTTATATTTGGTTAAGGCAGTGCATAGGTATAATTCATAAAGGTTTAACAACAGTAAAGCAGCAATGATATACAGTGAATAAAATGAGTAATAAGACCGGGTTATACAGTTATTGAGTTTGGAGTAATATGGTGCTAATGTTATTTTGATGCTCTATGTCATTTGAGTTGATGCATTATGCTTATCTTTACTTGTGTTTAAAGAAGTAATTATACACTTAATTTAAGAGACAGTATTTTCATATGGCTGAGGTTAAATGCTAATACTTACCCGTGGGCCCTGTAATTGTAAAGTGAACATGTATTGTATTGAACATGTAAGTGCCTAGCATGAGTATTTAGACTAGTAACTGTTGAAGAGATACTGAGTATTGTGCTAAGAGTCCCAGGTCTAGTGCAAGTGTATATGATTATTGTGTTTTATAAGGTGTATTGTACCGGTGGTGACACGAGTTTATTTTGCTAAAAAAAACAGCACTTTGTCCCGCATTGTCCCGCACAAACGTTGTCTTTGTCCCACATCTGGTGAATTGGGATCTGGTCTCCCTATCCCCTTCCCTCACCTGGGGCCATAGGCTTCTCAAATCGCGTTCCTGCGCCACACTGAAATCTGCGACCAATACGGATATGTGACCATAGAGCATGCACGCGTGAACCGAAAATCGGACTGGGTGTACGACCAGATCAAATGCAGTAATAAAAACTATATAAAAACGTCTTTCTTTGCACTGATGGTCTCGTTTGCTGTTAAAGGTAATTTATGATTATGAGAGGAAACATGAGGCTGTTTAAAAGATATTTAAAAGTTACTCGTTGCCGCTTTAAGTGTGGGACTATAGGCGAAGTGTTATAAATATAGCAAAGTAGCCTATATATATATATTAGGCTAAATGGTATAGTGTTTAAATCCGAGTTCAACGTTTCATTGTTTTATAATGTCACGTTACGCACTGCGAGAACGATCGGCAAGATAAATAAATCATTTCCATGCTGGCAGCATTCCACTCTCCTTATTTGCAGTAAGAGTTTTTTTCGGCTCTCTGTTTTCTGCTGTAATAATTCAGACTGACAAACTCTTCCTCTTGAATGAAGTTGGCGACACACTTTTGTTTTACTCAGCTGCTTGCAATCAGTCCGTTTGTGTAAAGTTAGAGGCACAAGATCAGTCCATTCTGTGCGGATATACGCCAACAAGAGAGTGATCATTAATGTGAAGTTGTGAACTGTGTTTATGTTTCCACCCACAGTAAGATAGGTTTTTACAAATGTCAATCCATTGTACAGTGAGCAGCTTTGGTCAATCCTTAAATATTACCTATCATGGGTATACTATAATATCACTAAATTGAATCTAAATTTTTTTTCCATCCCTTAGCATATGCAATGGCCCTGGTGGACTCTCTGAGGGAGGGACATGCCAGAAGATCCCATGAGAGAGCAGAGCTGGTTCTCCATCTCCACTGCACTTGCTGCCCTTCCACATCCTGTGAGAAGATCTCTACAGATGGACCAGCCTGGAACTCTCCTGGAACTCGCTTGGCTGTCACAGCTTCACACAGCACATTATTAGTCTGACTCACACACACTAATTGGTTTCCAGTTTTCAGATTGTGGTTGTGATTATTAAGTCTAGACAAAGTCAGATCAGTTCTCAATTCATTCAGTGGCTTAAAAAAGTATTCATACCCCTTAAACTTTTCCACATTTTGTCACGTAACAACCACATACGTACATTTATTTTATTGGGATTTTATGTGATAGACCAACACAAAGAGGAGCATAATTGTGATGCTGAATCTGACGTTGAGCTATTTTTCAAAGAAGAATGGGCAAAAAATGTCAGTCTATAGATTTGCAAAGGTGGTAAAGGCATAACCCAATAAACTTGGAGCTGTAATTGCAGCGATAGGTGGATCTACAAAGCATTGACTCAGGGGGCTGAATACTTATGCACGTCACATTTTTCAGATTTGTATTCATAAAAAAAATTGAAAAACGTGTTTCATTTTCATTCCACTTCCCAATTATGCGCCACTGTGTGTCGGTCCATCACATGCAATCCCAATAAAATAAATGTACGTGTGATCGTAACGTGACAACATGTAGAACATCTCAAGGGGTATGAATACTTTCGCAAGCCACTGTAATCATATTGATTACAGTCAAAGAGGTGACATACTCTGTCATGTTTATATGAGACATATCAAAAAGCTCAGATAGATTTTGACGAAAATTGGGCCACATAAGGATAAGTTACTAGTTTTGTTTTATAAAGTCTTGTTCTGCCAAACACCTGAGGATTGTGGGTATTTTTTAATCTAGAGCCAGATACAAAATTGAACGTTTTCTCTTAATACAATATCTAAGGGATTACACAGCTATACTTGGAGGTATGCTATTGTGAGTGCATTCTAGTTTTGAATTTGTTAATTTGTATTTTCCATTTTGACCATATATACAGTAAATTATAGCACAATCCAAAAAAAATATTTTAAAAAGCCCCAAATTTCTGATTTCTTGGTGGGGTTAAGCTCTTACTTTGCATTTCAACTGATCGTGTGTTGATGTGATAATTATCATTCATAAATATAAGAATACATTAAATGTTTGTATTGAAATGACATGTATTAGTCTTGCTTTTGAAGCACAAAGACCTAATTATTTATGCAATATGTGTTAACAATATAGACATTCCAAGCTGCATAAAATGGTATATGGTGTGAAACTTTGGTTGATATTAATTTATCATTGGAATTATGAATATGAAGCTTTGTAAATACGCAGTTCTTCTGGACACATCACATAAGGTAAGCTCTTTAGCAGAACTGCCTGGGAATAGG
Source organism: Hyperoplus lanceolatus (assembly GCA_026929865.2). Classification (NCBI taxonomy): domain Eukaryota; kingdom Metazoa; phylum Chordata; class Actinopteri; order Uranoscopiformes; family Ammodytidae; genus Hyperoplus; species Hyperoplus lanceolatus. The sequence continues at coordinate 21,481,653 of CM049417.1, read as the reverse complement.
CACACAAAATCCACAATTAAACCCGATAATCTAATTAGAATTGTAGAGGTATACAGGTACTGATAATATCACATAAGAAATGTGAAAGAACAAAACTTCCCAAGTTGTAGGGCTGGTTTCACAGACATGGATTAAGCCTAGCCCTGGACTAAATGGAGTTTTGAATGGAGATTGTCCATTGAAAGTACAATTTAGTCCAGAACTAGGCTTAATCCATGTCTGTGAAACCGGCCCGTCTCCTTTTTGCTAGTCTGTACTTATTCACAAATTCAAATTGATAAATCCAACCAAGTTGGTTGGATTTAGTACCTTACTAGACCAACAAGTGTATGATTTAAAAGCAATAGCCTATGTGTGGATACATGCGGAATACTCAGAAACGAGATGATTATCTAGGTAATTGTATTGTTGTCCTTTGACATGGGATTATTTACAAATTATTAGATGAAATGTTTATGTTTTTGGAGCCATCAACCTCTTGTCCCGTTCATTCTTGACGTTACCTGTTTAAGTGGTGAACTAGAAGGGGAATTAATAACGGAATAGCCTTTTCAACTCTTATCATCACTATACTATACACAAAGGACTTTCAACTGCATGAAAAATGACAATAGAAATACAGTAGGCTATTTTAATTCTCGTTAGGCTATAAGCATAGGTTTGTCAGCCTAATAACATATTGGCACAGCGACGTGTTTGTGGTTAGATGTTCAAATTGGGCTCAGATGGCATAAACAAAAATAGTAATATGACTATCACGGAACTGGCTAGATCTTATATGAACTATGAAACGGCATGAAGTTTATCTGACCAGAGATGGTGAGAAAATTTCCCTGTGCTTCAGGCTGAAAGCCATACCTCAAGATTCACACAGTGCTGGGTTTGGTCGGACTTGGCTGTCCTAAGTGACCTCATATGCAGTGACCTAATAATTGCTTATTACCAGAGCTTTGCTTCTACCTGTTTGTTCAAGTAGCCTATTGTATCGAAAATAAATGTTTAGGCATAATTGTGTTTGTGTGTGTGTGTGTTCAATTGAAAACTTTTCTGTGTGTCAGGGTCAACAAATAGCCTGTATGCAAGAAGGTAAGATGAAGGCTAGGCCTATAATAATAATAAAAAAGTGTCCTCTCCTCTCTCATTTTTTTTCTTTTACAATTAAAATGAATAGGCTATAGCCAACAAAATAACATTTCATGACTTTTTATAACAGAAGCCTATCTTTATCAAAAAAAAAAGAATATATATATATATATATATATTTGTATATATTTGTATATATGTATTTTTAGTTATATTTTATTTGATCAGCTAGCGGCATAGTTTTATTTTGAAGGACACAATTTGACGGCGGCCATGACACAGGACCTCCTTCCTGTTTGACACCACGTGACTTCGTTTTTCGTTTAGAGCACAAAATCAAAAAAGGAATCAGCTGGCAGTCATTTCCTTCTTCAATTCAAATCGAAAATGGCTCAAGGGTATCGGCAAAAACGAAAAACGGAGCACTTTGGGCAGTTCTGTTTGTTTTTCGATTCAGACAAAAAAAACAATTCTGTCCGTTATTGGTTTGAAACCAACAGAAGTTTTCCGTTTTTTCAATTTTGATATCAATGAAAAAAGGAATTATACTATAGTACCCAGACCAGGGTGGATAGGCAGTTGCATTGTCGTGTTGACAGTTGTGGTGGCAGGAGTAAAGGAGCTTTAAACTTCCTGTGTTTTTATTCAGTGATTGGTTGGTCATAGACCACTATGATTCGACTTAAAGTGAATAAACAAATTGGTCGGGATGTTAAGAGGTGCAGATCAGGTTGTCTATGCCTTTTTTTCTCTCTGTCTGTCTGTCTCTCTCTCTCGGTCGCGTAGCCTATGTCACGTGACTCGCGTGTCCGCGCGTGACATATCTTGCACATTATTTTAGTTTGTTGTGAGTCTGAAGTCTTTTCAGTCAACACAATTAGTTTTACCTTTATTCTCGTCATCTAGAAGTTTTTCAAAACACCCGGCAATGCGTAACATCTCCCTCGTGCTCTCTGGACCAGCCGATATAACTGCCAGGTGAGGGAGGGGCCGAGCGGAGCGCATAGCAGAAGGGTTCGCTGCATTTACAAGCCTGCATGCCCCGGCGTGCGGAACAATTATAGTTTAATAACGATTATTTTGTTTTCATGATTGAGGGAAGCCGTAATAGTAGCCTAATCGAAAATGAAATGCAAGTTATTGCCCAGCCCCTCAAGAAGGATGACTTAAATTGGGCTGAATTTGGAGAGGTTTTAAATAGCTATATTTAGGGTGTATTCACACATGGAAAGTCTATTAGTTCACTTGCTTTGGTCCAGACCAAATAGAATTTGGATTTTTTTTTGTTGGTGTGGTCCACTTTCATATTGCCCCTTTTGCAAGTGAACCAGCATTACGAAGCAAAACCACACGTGATCTGAAGTCATTCATTCATTGGACAGACATTCTGGGGTGGAGAGAAGCAGGAAGAACGAAGTAAAAACTGCGAAATATATCATTGATATAATATGGCGTTAAAAATAATAAAAATGCCTACATCTAGCCTATAAATAAAGAAGAAACACATCAAATTATTATTGTTTCATATGGTTATAATATGTAGCCCCATGTCAATGCCACGTTATGTGGCTTCTAGCCTACGATGTGAAACATCATTTTTACTGTATTTTTGCTGCTGGACGGCTCGCGTGAAGAATAGGCTCAAACTGAAACACAGCTGATTTAGCTGTGTATCAGATGGGTGTCAGTTCAGCGCAGTTCAGCACCAAACTGACACGGGGATAGTATTGACGGTCCAGTTGGGAAGAACAATAAAAACACACACTTCATGCAAAGCGCAGCGTGAACCTGTTGGCACTGTAGGCTACGGGAGACGCGCCTCCATCTGATCGCTGATCCGCACGCGTCATTATCAAATGTAATATTTTCGCTCGGGGCTCCCGGTCAAACCACAACTAATCTTCCTAACAATGGCGACAACAACACTTTCCCATAATGTGAAGCTGATGGCGATTTATTAAAAAAGAAAATAAAGAAAAGGCGCAGTGCTTCCTGCAATTGGGCCGGATCGAGTCCGGCCAAATTCACACCACAAACGAACTGCAGCAGAGTGCGTTTCGAAGCGCATCGAGACCACCTCTTCAGCTGGGTCTCGGAGCGTTTGTTTGGTCCGCCCCCGAGTGCGATTGCTATATTCACACCTGTCTGAAAGATGCGCACCGAAGGTGGAAGTGCACCTGAGTTCGTTTCAACCGAACTAAACACAGCATGTGTGAATACACCCTTATTCTCAATCTTCATCATTTTGGCGCTCCTGATTTTCCTTTGGCGCTGGATAAATCCGCTTTGGCGCGCGCCAAAACTTTCTCTATGCAGAAAAAACCCTGCATATGATAGATGAAGATAGATATATCTTCATAGTTAGGCCAGGGATTTCTGGTTGAAAGCTGCTACTGTTATCAAGCTGAGTGAGCAGCAAGTTAAAGAGCACCTATTATGCTTTTTCAACTTTTATGACCTATAAACGTTGTTACAATGATTTATAGTCATGTTTAACTATACTTAAGTGTCAAACAATGACTTACATGCATTTAGACGTATTCCCTGCTGACCGTCTGGGGTGGCTGTGCAGAGCGCTAACTAGGAACGCCGGTCGCGATTCTCTTGTTCAAATTTCCTGGATTTATCTACGTAGATCAATCCTGATTTTCCATGTATGGTAATGTGCTCAGGCTATGGGCAGAGATTTGTGTCAGTAGAACTTGAATTTGAATTGATCGACTTGAATATGAATTGATCAACCTGCATTTGAATTATTGATACTTGAATTCGAATGTATACACTTGAATATGAATTATCCATTTGAATTTGAATTAATTATACTTGAATCTGAATTTTCTCTACTTGAATCTGAATCAGTTAATACAAGTTCAAAATTCAAGTTTTCAAATTCAAGTAGAAAAAATTCAAATTCAAGTAGAAAAAATTCAGATTCAAGTAGAGAAAATTCAGATTCGAGTAGAGATGTGCACATCCGGGTTCTTTGAGGAAGAGCAATCGAGTGCAGATCTCTGAAACTAGGCTACAGCGTCCGGGCGGTGACCTTTATTTAACGTTCAGGAAATATAAAGTCATAAATTAGTTTGTTTAATCATCGTCTGTGTTTTTGACCTCTTGTTTTATAATCGAAGTATCTTTTAGAACACTAATCACGTTTCAGTAATTAAAGTTAAGTTATTAATTCAGTTATAATATCGCCAATAGGCTATATCAATGAAAACAGACGGTCAAACAGCGTCCAAATGAGCTAAAATCCTAAATACAATAAACAGTAACATGGCAAACTTATTTTTAGGTAAGCTAATTGATTATTTATTCATTTCTTCACACGTTTACATGTTTAGAGGCGAAGGATTCCTCCGACGCTCTCTGTCCTTATCAGACAGCACTCAGCTGTCTGTCAGTTGAGCTGGACAAGCAAACGTAAAATCATCAGGAAATGATAAAAACATCCCGATGGAGATTTATATGGAGTGATTTTGCTTTAACTGTCTTACAGGGTAGCGTTGTGACCTTAGATAGTAGGTTAGTGACAGTGACACTCTTTCTTCAGTCGGAGCTGCAGCGTAAAGTGAAAACAAACTCAGAGTAGGTCAAATCACCTATCCAGTAGACCCACGGCGTATGTTGCTGCAGAAACTGTTAGTTTCCACTAACTCAGAGGGAACAAACTCTGGGTTGCCTCAAAACCACCTGAAACAGGCCCCAGTTCTTCAGACAAAGTAGCCTATAAATACTGGCATTGCGAGTTTAAAAAAAAATACTAAAAACGATGCCCTTTGAAACACATAAGCCAAGGCCTAATTTATTTTAACTGTTCGCGATCTGACAACTGTACGTGCAGTCTGTCATTCATAAACGCTTAGGCTACAATAAATAAGAGAATAATAAATGGGACGTTGGAAGTAATAGGGGTGCGGCCGCACCCCCTCACCACCGCCTGCACCCCCTCTCCGCCCCCCTACACTTTGCCCTGTGCTCCCGCGATTGCTCTGTAAACAGTCTCATAGCCTATGTCCTCTTTCCCATCTCCTGCTCCCTCACATCAACTTGACAGAGCATAAATATATATACACTATAATATATATATATAGCGTATAGGCTATATACTGTATAGGCTACAGTATATGCCCGTCGCATTTCTTCTCCGTGCCCAGGACAAGATTAGGTTTGTGCCCCGCCTTCCCATGCGCACTTCGGTAGAGTCAGAGTGCTGAGGGGTGCGCACTAATAAGCATCAGGTTATCATTAAAAATCCAGGTTAATGGCACAAAGCAGTAGCCTAGATAACTTCAACATAGTCACTATACGTTCCCTCTGTCTGCTAAGCGCAGGGGGGAGAGAGAGAGAGAGAAAGAGAGACGCAAGGACGGATTAACATGACCACGGGCCCTGAACACAAACCAGTCATGGACCCCTACCAACACGCAAATACACGCACTAGCACACCGTGCAATCCACAATCACACACATTATAATGCAGCGCACGGCCTATTGAGAGAAAGAGAGAGAGAGAGCGAAATACAATTCTATAAAGTCTCTCTGGTGCTGCGCAAGAGAAAGAGACTCTTTGCGCCGGAGCCTACTAGACAGTTAGATTAGGGCAGAGACACCGATGAAGCGAGCGCGCGCCAAGCGCGCGAGCAGATTTCCTTTGCCTTTGTAAGATCTCTGCACCTGCTTTTTGGCCCACCCTTGCCCCCCTCGGAGCCTACACTCAATGTCTGAGCGAAGCAGCGCGTCACCCGGTGAAACGCTGTGCTTGTGTCGTTCACAGTGAGACAGACACACTCTGTGGTTTAAAACTAAATGATCACAGGGGATTCCTGCACGTTAACGGGTGTCGAGGGGACAGGCTCCGCGATCTGATTGCATGTCCCGAGCCTGGATACCCCAATCCCCAATCTCACTGCCGACTAACTGTAAAGTGAAACAACCGCCTCGCTCGTTACACTGGTACTGGTGCGTAAAGGGAACGCACAGTTAGCAAACTTTCCTCACTACAACTGCCACAGCAGAAAAGCCACTGTAGGTCGATCGCTTTGTCGATTCGTGCCTCTGACACGTTGACTCGCAACATAATGAGTCGAGGCTTTGATTTCAGTGGGGATGTGGAGCTCTTTGGCCATTTCCCGTGCCTTTTTTTCTCTAGACACATCGTACTCTCTCCAAGCGCACACACGCTTGTCCCGGACGAATATAAGACCCCGAATATAAAACAACCCGACCTTTTACGACCCATTCCCAGGGGGGTAACCCCCGTCAAATTTTTATAATTAACATGTGCCCACTTTGCCCATGCGGTAATCCGTCATTGCTGACAGGATGCAATGTTCACCTGCGCACCTGCTCCTCCAAGGAGAGATGACAGCGAGAGCGATCACAGCGGGGCACAATAATAAAGTCACACATCAGAGTTCGGTTTATTCGCACTAGGTCTACTGTTCATTTGCACTGAAGAAAGGTGTTTGGTGAATACAAATTCACCAGAATGCAGGAAATTAAGCATAATGCTCCCAAAAAAAAACAGCTGAGTGCTGTCTGATAAGCCGGACAGAGAGCGTCGGAGGAATCCTTCGCCTCTAAACATGTAAACGTGTGAAGAAATTAATAAATAATCAATTAGTTTACCTAAAAATAAGTTTGCCATGTTACTGTTTATTGTATTTAGGATTTTAGCTCATTTGGACGCTGTTTGACCGTCTGTTTTCATTGATATAGCCTATTGGCGATATTATAACTGAATTAATAACTTAACTTTAATTACTGAAACGTGATTAGTGTTCTAAAAGATACTTCGATTATAAAACAAGAGGTCAAAAACACAGACGATGATTAAACAAACTAATTCATGACTTTATATTTCCTGAACGTTAAATAACGGTCACCGGCCGGACGCTGTAGCCTAGGATCAGAGATCTGCACTCGATTGCTCTTCCTCAAAGAACCCGGATGTGCACATCTCTACTCGAATCTGAATTTTCTCTACTTGAATTTGAATTTTTTCTACTTGAATTTGAAAACTTGAATTTTGAACTTGTATTAACCGATTCAGATTCAAGTAGAGAAAATTCAGATTCAAGTATAATTAATTCAAATTCAAATGGATAATTCATATTCAAGTGTATAAATTCGAATTCAAGTATCAATAATTCAAATGCAGGTTGATCAATTCATATTCAAGTCGATCAATTCAAATTCAAGTTCTACTGACACAAATCTCTGCCCATATCAGGCACCTGATATGGGCACCTGAACTTTAAGCTTAATGCCTCATTTTGAAATAAATGACAAATTCAAGCGTTTTCTTCTTTTACACTTCTACAGCAAACATTCTCTTGTTTTATTCTATTTCTTTCAAATAATGCCTTTTTGGCTGGCACCTGACTGAAATGAACCACTGTGCAGAGGATTTATGGTTTTCCAAATGCATCTTAATTGTCCTCGTGAAGCAAACATGGATACAATCTTGTACACGTATTGACAATACAAGTAAACCTATAACAGAAAATGTAAATTAGGTAATTAATGCAAAAGGATTGAAAATCATTCGTATATTCAGAAGCAGTATGATGATGACAAAGGAAGACAAAGTTGCACGACAGATAAAGCACTTGGGGAGAACAACAGATGCTTCAAAGAAAAGGAAGATTCTCAGGTGGGTTTCCTTGATTTTGGTCTTTGCTCTGTTCTTCTCACAGATTACCGCCGGCTCGCAGAGACATGAAACGCATCACAAAGAGAACCATACATCTTGGAAGAGGAAAAGAAGGAAGACGTGAGTGCGAGCTGAGTCGTAACTGTATTATCAAGAGAAGTAACAGAGGGCGAGTGTTTTGCAAAGAAGGTTGAACTTGTTTTTGGATATGCCACTTTTAACACAGATGCTGGAGTTTTAGAATACATCTATTTTAATGTTTGCTTATAGCATGCATACAGTAAGCAGGGTCTTCAATCAGCTGGGTTGAGCGTAATAAAGCAAGTGGAAAAGAGAAAAATAATGCCAAAGAGTACATTTTTGTTCTAACATGGGTGTATCATTGTCGAAGATTTTTTATTTGAATAAGAGTCCATTCGTCTCTGATACTGTCAACCCAATTATACAGTATGATGACATCATATTGGATGATAAATTAGATTTACAAATGTGTAACAACAGGCTATTCCGGCACACAATTTACTGCCTGGCTTTATAATGAAAAAGTGCCTAATTTGGTTCCTTTCAAATGAACCAGTGCAGGGAGTAGGAGTTGTCACAGATTTTTGGTCCATGATGGTGACTGCCTCCTTATGTCAAATCGTATTTAAAAAAATATTAAAAATATAGACATATAGTTATATGTATGGTTTCTCTTTTTTTTACATTACATTAATTTTTTCCTAAACCTTCACTTTGACTTTTGATTGATTGATCTATACCTGAGTATTGTTAAGATTTTACTGCAGCCTTCAGCCTGCAGCCTTTGTGTTGATGGTGCTCCCTGTCTCGATCACCCACACACAATATGTTCAGGCGCAGTGCTGATCCTGAATAAACACACTGCCGTTTACAATATTAACAGTACGTATGCAATTATTTATTAAATAATTATAATTAATAGCCAACATGATAGAGTTTTCTCCATTTAGCTTTTTAAATACTACTCAATGACTAAATATACACATTATTTGACATGGTGTTTAGAAAAATAAATTAGGTTTACATAAAAAGCAGCATTTATTAAGTCCTGACAGCACAGTTTGTACATCTGCTTGTTTCTAAATATCTCAGTAATTTGTCAGTGATGATGGAAGGCAGTCATTTTAAAACCGCCTGAAGAAATTATGGATTTTTGAAAGCACATTATGTTTTATATTAAACCACCCAAATGCAATTAAACTTTGACAAAGCCTTAATTAAATATATATTTGATAAAATATGCATTAAAATATGAGGAAATCTGAATCTTATTGAGGCAAATATGCTGGAAATTGTGTTTTTACTGTCTCCCATTAGGTTTCCTCTCGTTAGGATTTTGACCACATTGCAGATGGTCACCCCTGCGCTGAGCCTTTGTGTGTGTGTGTGTGTGTGTGTGTGTGTGTGTGTGTGTGTGTGTGTGTGTGTGTGTGTGTGTGTGTTTTAAAGTGAACCACATCAGTATTCTCCTCACTCTGGAGGAATTAGGTGCCAGAACACTGCTTTTTTTCTGCCAACTTTGATCCCAGGCCTCCCTTCAGGACCAGTAAGGTGGACAACAAACCAAACTCGTTATAGCTCGTTAATGGGCCGACTCAGGGCTCAGAGCCTCAGGCGGAGTGCATTGGGGATCACATGCACGGGCGTCTACCACTCTAATAGGCATATCAACCTCACTCTTTTCTTCTATGCTCTCACAATGCTTTAATCAATCCCTGACTGCATTAGAGAAACAAATTAGCTCCTCTGTGAAATTAATATAATGGTCAAATCCAGTTTTAAATCTGTGTGATAACGAGCCAAGCAGCAGATGCTTGAGTGTACAAGATGGTGCATGAGAATGATGACACTAGAACAATGAATAATGGTTCCTGTCACGTTTTATTCCCACCAACTTTAAAATGCCACGGAACATTTATCATCATTTAAAGAAGTCATGGAACAGGACATGAACATGTGACATTAAGCTTTAATTAACTTCTGTAAAGTCAATGAATATGAACTTACTTTAGGTCTTCAGAAGCCCTCGCCTGGATCAGGGGAGTTTCCACTGAATGTCCAAACACGGCGCCTTCTGAGCCTAGCAAAAAAAAACAAAACATATGTTTATAACTCACAAAAGTCAAATGTTTCTATAGTACGGAACATTTTAAATTGTCTTTGGTTGTCTTAAAAGCCTAAATTGTTAAAGCTTAACTTCAAATCTAACATACTACTGACTCTTGAAGGTTTTACATGAGGTGTGCCTCTGGTGTTAACGCTGTCAATCAAACCCTTGTTTGACAGAATAATACTGAACCTCTTGCCGCTTCCTTTCTGGATTTGTTTGTAGTGTCCCTGATAAGTCAGAAAGTGAAAAGGAGTTATGTGTTTGTTATGTACTGTATGTTGGCAGCTCCTCTCTAAAAAGAGACTAAAAAACTAAGTGACAACAAAGTAATCCTCCCGGTTATTTTCCAGTTTAAGACCCCCTCCCCATTTTTTCTCATGTGACACCAGAGAATATTAATACAAACATATGTTGCATTACAATGGGACATATAACCTGCTGGAGTTTGGTTGATTTAGTGATCCAAAACCACATCAAAATTGATCCACTGTTGCCTTGGCTTATCTCCCATTGGACAGTTAAGCTGACTCATCAGCATCATGACCACTACATGGACGCAAAATCAAGCTCAATACAACATTATTCCAGGCTGCATGGCTGACAGAAAATCATGCTGCACTGCACCTCATGCCTTCTTCACATGTTGACATTGCACAAGTTTGAACAAAATATATGATGAGACAATTGACAATCCATTTTTCTGCTTCGGTTTCAGGATCCTGGTATTGTTCAGGTTTGCTCCCTGTCACAGGCCGCTGGGACACTTGATAGAACAAAGCCCTTAATGGTATTAGTAACACCTGTGCTTTCCCTCCTATGACAAGCCCGAACGTCTGCTGTGGAATGGACTATAGATCTCCTCTGGTGTCAAAAAGAGCTCTCTTAGGGAAATGCGGCTATGAGCATTTCAGACCGCAACCGGCCCCATGTGTCAGACAGGTAAGAACAGGACAAGGGTCGGAGACAAGGTGTCACTCCCTTTTTAATAGGGAGCTGCCAAAAAGCTCAGCACACATCCTTACAGAATGTGTTACCATGGTGACCACCAGCATGTAAATTGTGCAAATGTTTAGCTGTTAAAATCAAATCCTAGTATGTGGTTGGTCTGCTTTCATTTTGAAAACACAAATGATCCATGATACATTTCAAACCATCCTAACAAACCAGGCAAACGCACAAGAGTTTGTATGAAGCAAACCAAACAGGCTAGGGGTGAGATGTTGGACTAATGCTAACTAAAAAAGACATTCATATATATACACTGTGTATATACAAGCTCAACATAAAGTATATTAAAACAATAGGTTGGCACAGACACTCAGGTGTTGTAGAGGTACTTGTTTTGAAGAATGTTGAAATATATGCAACCCTATTATGCTTAATTTGGAAAGATTACCTTCCCCCAGAATATTATAAATTGAGAGTTCAGCAAACTGTCCAGGGTGTACCCTGCCCTGCCCTCGCCCAATGCAGCTGGGATTGGCTCCAGCCCCCCCCGCGACCCCTAACGGGACAAGCGGTAGAAGATGGATGGATGGATGGATGGCAAATGTTACCTGTTGCCGTAAACTTTTCAGCTGTCATGACGACCTCCTCCTCATTGGCAGCAAACAAAAGTTTGTCTCCGTCTTTACTTCGTACCTCCAGCCTCTGACACTGGGCCTCGACTGCCTCAGGTCCTGAAACAAGACAATGTCTAGGGTTTGAGCTTCTGGCTAACAACAATACTACTATCAACAAAGCTGATTGCACCAAAGCGATAAGTGATAGATGCTGAGAATCCAACCTGTTTGTTTTTCTTTACTGCGCTGATTTTAGTTTTGTTTGCTTTTTGTCAAATAAAGGTTACATTTCTGGCCTTGCAAATCAGTTTGAGAAAACTATGTTTCATCATTAGACAATTAGGAATCTGAAATACTGTGTTGAGTGCTTGCTCTGCAATTGAAAGGCACCCGACAAAGCCGGATCAGCCATGCTTTTACAATGGATGGAGGGAAATCAGTAATGTGTTCCAGTGGTGAGGGATATTAATTCACGTTCTCAGACTTTGGTGTTTTTCCAGATGTGCATGCAAAAACCTTTTAATGTCTCCCTTTTTTGCTTTCTTCTCCTCTCTCTTCCATTAATCCATGCGATGCAACGGCTGGGGAATTTAATTATTCTCGGCAAGTTTTATTTATAATTTCAGACAAAACGCGCTCTCTGTTTGTGACTAGTAATGTCTCCACCTTTCATGCTGTGTTGAGGAATTTAATGTATAAATTTATGTGTCGACTTTTAGAGTAAAAAACAAAGTAATAATTGCCCTCACTGCCACTAAACAGAGTGATACAAGGTTCTCCTCTGGGCTGTGGAAACATTGGAATCGATGCTTGTATGTATTTTAATTTGTGTTGTCTTTTTATATGGATCTTTGAGTCCGGAATAAAGTATTCATTCATTCTACAAAAGCAGCCACTCATTTTCAGGGGAAGGTCATGCATGACCAAACGGTGTCATATCACCAGTCTTGTCAAATCAGCATCAACTCTCAACTTATGTTGCTGGCTAAGATCAATAGCTATTAATGTTAATAAGCAGGTCATTTGCTTTCCAGTGGTCATTAATCATGTAAATGACTTTGGTAATTTAGACTGACTGAATGCAATGATTATAAGCAGAAGCCATTGTCCTTTCAATAAGTACATTAAAGGTTAGTGTGTAGAAGAAACCACAGATAGTTATACAAAAAAACACATAGCCTATTAATGTGAACCTAAAGTTGAACTGGTATGCTTATCTTGATTTAAGATTTAAGATAATTAAAATAAGATTGATCTTTGATTAGGCAATTTAAATTCAGGGCCATTAAAAAAATTAAATAGGATTCATTTAAAAAGAAAAGTTGATCACAGAAAGAGAAATACAGGCTGAGTGTTAATAAACAAAAAAACAAGATAATCATGTGATTAGTTTAACATTAAATAACACTAAAGAACGGGTGTTTTAACCACTTTAAGACCACCACCCAGTCAGGTGTGTCCCATCAGCTGTCAAAGGCAATTGGCAATTGAGTTTGACAAAGTGAAATGACTTGGTAGTAAGAGCTGGAGACTCACCCACTGTGAGCTGACCAGTCAGCTGGCCTTGGTCGTTCCTGACGTTCAGCGTTACATTCTTTTCTGACCGCAAGACCAATAAGCTGTCCTAGGGGAAGCATGAATGTGGAAGGAGAAAGACAGAGAGAGGGAGGACGAGAGAAGAAAAAATAAATATGTTATATTACAATCTTAGATCTTAAATTAGGATCCAACGATGAATCCACAGAGAATTAGGGCCATCTCTGTGGTTCCCTTGCGATGTTTTAGTGTCTTTCAGCTCATTATTGTCTGGCCTTTAAGTGACCCACACCCACTGTATACTACGTACCCTGCACCAAACAGCTGACAAAGTTGGTGTGTAGTTGGTAGAACTTCGAAGCTAATGAGCCAGATATGGAGGCGGTACATATCAAAAGAAAGATAAAACAGTGATTTTTGCACTTTAGGGTGACATGTTATGTCTATTTTCAGGTTCAAATTAGTATTTTGGGTGTCCACTAGAAACTGTTTATGGTTTAATATATCAAAAATTAAAAATCTCACACAGCCCATTTCTTCTTCATCCATTTTTTAGACCCTTTTTGTAAAACGCTACATTCTGGCACCTGTCTTTTTTAAGGGCAAAAAGCTTGTTTGGAGCTACAGTGTATATGTCTGGCCATGTGAAAACTCCCTCTCCTCTTAACTCGGTTAAAACTCTTCTCCACTTTGCTCCAACCTTTTAGCTGCTAAATGCTTCAGTATGTTCGCCATCTGGTCGTAGCTGACATTGTCTGTCTGGCGTTGGGTGCTGAGAGGGTAGAGTGTGTAGTTTTCCTTTTATGTTTTTTAAAAACTGCAACAGCTGCCTGCTGTGTCAGAAAGTGACACTGATGAGAACGGTGTGACACAGTAACGTTGCAGGCTGTTAAACCAAAAGAAAAACAGTGAAATGCTGTGTACAACTCATATCAAATCAAATCAATTTCTATTTACAGTATATTGCGCTTTTCATACAGAAGCTCAAAGTGCGTTACAGAGATTAAAAACAACAACAGAGAAATAGAAAAACAGCAAATAAAATCAAGGGCAGAAAATGAAAAGAACCCAACCCTCCCACCCCCACAGACATGCACAGAGACACAAATACATACACACTCATACACACACTCACACATACACACACTGACACCTGAGGCGTGGAGGAAGCTACCTTTGGGGGGGTCAACCACACTGGGAGCGGTCCCGGTCCAAGGCCGCAGAGAGCGCCAACACAGGGACCAGCCCAACCCGGACAGACAAGAGGCCCCACACACACACACACACACACAAACAAAGTCCAGTGTTAATACACGGCCTAGGCTCTGTAAAATGATGAGGTTATATAAACAAAGGGGGCCGACCGTAGCTCCAAACATGCCAGTTTACATAGGCTGTGTATTAACACTGGATTGCTCAGTGCGCACACACAGTAGGGACACAACTAGCGGATCACGAGGAGATATTCACTATCTAAATACCCAGAGTTACATGAGAAATTGCCATCTCATACACAGCTGTTACATAAGACAACACACACACACACACACACACACACACATGCTCACACACAAACACATATACACGCGAGTACTAACACATGCTCACAACCCGGGCAGACAAGAGGTCCCACAACAGGGTGAGGAGCCCTCTAACTACACGGGCCGAAACCGCCCACAGGACATCACCCCCAATGGCCAGACCAGAGGCAACTCCCAGTCTGGCAGGCCCCCATGAGGAAACACTGGAGATTAAAAACTGACAGTTTAAAACAGTAGAATAAAGCAAAAAGCATAGAGGCTAAAAACACAAGGGACTCAAGCCAAAAAGTATTACAGCTAAACACTACAGACAAAACATAAAAAATAAAAGCACAGAGGCTTAAAACTAGAGAGATTCAACAATAAAAAAGAATAAAGATACAAGTGCTCTGAAAAGCACAGCATAAAATTAATTAATAAGACTTTGAAAATAAATAAACAAATAAATATAAAATCAATTAAAAGCCTGGTTAAAAAGGTGTGTCTTGAGCCTCTTTTTAAAAACCTCAACAGTCTCCGCGACCCTGAGGTTCTCCGGCAGGCTGTTCCACAGTCGGGGCCCATAGAAACTGAAAGCCGCCTCCCCGTGCTTTATAGAACTAATCTGTGGTATGGTCAAAAGGCCAGTACCGGAGGACCTCAGGGTCCGCGGGGGCTGATAGAGTAAAAGCAGGTCAGATAGGTAAGAAGGCCCAAGACCGTTAAGACACTTAAAAACTAGTAAAAGAACCTTAAAATCAATCCTGAAACGCACAGGGAGCCAATGCAGTGACCTTAAAACAGGTGTACTGTGCTCCCGCCCTCTGGTCCTTGTCAGCACTCGTGCTGCTGAGTTCTGTAATAATTCTAAAATCGAAACTGTTGAGAACTGCAGAGTTGGGTGATAATAGTCTGTGGGTTCATCACTACGAATGAGCCCTTTTAGATTACACACAATCACTGGATACATTGTTAATATAAATTTAAATAACCTAATAAATAACAGTAATATTTCTTATCTGATCTGCAGCATGTCTTTCATACTGTAAATCAGTGCTTCTCAATTATTTTCTGTCATGCCCCCCCTAGGAGACTGAAATTTTTTCGCGACCCCCCTAAATTGAAATACTATTGAGAACCTGCTAATATTTATTTATTTATCTGTATAAGAGTTATATATGAGTTTGAGTTGCTAGCACCAGCATTCTGCATACAATCACCTTATTATTAATATAGATTAATAAAATTTGCTGACATCTGCAACATCTTAAAACAATTTCCAAGTTTATTAACTCAATTTGTAACATTTAAACAAGACCGTTCAGTCTGTGTGAATCTCAAAACACAGAAACAAGAGCAAATGATTCACTGGGGTTTTCATTTAATTAATAACATTTTTAAACAGTAAACATTGGTCACTTGTCAGTCAGCTTCATCAGCTTATTCCCTTTCAAAAATATATATGACTTAAAAATAAACATTACTCTTTGTGTGCAACATTTGCAACAATATTTAATGTACAATTTGCATACTTTCCCTGAACATAACACAAGACATTAAAAAAGCCTTGAACCCTGAACTATTTGAAACTGGCAGCTACATCAGTTTGAGCTTTTTTAATATAACTAAATTCACCTTCACAATTATTTCCCTATTTGTCTGTTTTATATGAACACATTCTGCTTATAATACACAAAAATACAATTTGCTCTGTATTCTAGTGGCTGCAGTGAGCCCTCTTTGCAGTGCACATCATTCCAAATCTGGGCTTCAAACTTGATACTGCTACTCTTAACTCTTGCTCAATGTTAAGGTGGGACCTGTACTTTGTCTTGAGTGCAGCAACAGTGGAAAAGCCCATCTCACACAGATAGGATGTGGCAAAGGGTAGTAAGATGTTGACAGCCTTCTGTCCAATGAGTGGATACTCCCTTTCTTTGTAAGATCTAAATTCTGTTACACTTCTGACCCTTGGTATAATGTTTATTTAAGAAAAAAAAAAATATATATATATATATAAAAATATATATATATAAATAAAAAAAAAATAAAAAAACACCAAGTCCCCCCAGGGGGTCGCACCCCCCCTGAGACCCCACCGCGACCCCCCAGGGGGTCGCGCCCCACCATTTGAGAAGCACTGCTGTAAATAAATGCAGCTTTAATACACAGCCTATGCATTGTAAACAGGTATGTTGCAAGCTAATTTGATTTAATCTTTGTTTTCATCACACACACACACACACACACACACACACACACACACACACACACACACACACACACACACACACACACACACACACACACACACACACACACACACACAGTGCGGACAGGTAGCGGATGGAGTGGAGACATTCATTGATTTTGATAAAAAGTGTTTTCGACAACAAGCATTTTCCAGAATTGCAGACTCAGCCTTTAATACGATGCTTGAATAATATTCAGTTATCATGGTATTACGGCCCTGGCCGTATGTTCTTAGTTCTGTTTTGTTCTTTGCTGTTTTCCCTTTGTTTTCTTCTGAGAGTGGTGTGGGAGTGAGACCTCTGCTTGTGAATTAGCTTTTCTATACAGGTGCAGGTGCTGGTGATTGACTCCGTAAGTGGCGGAAGCTGATTGGCTCGCTCTCGGCCTCACGGCATTCAAAGGCTCCGCCGGGTTCACTCAGCCGGAGGCATGATTGGCAGCAGCAGCACTCGCTCGCGGATTCCCGAACCACTTCTATTATTATTCATCATGTGTTAATTATTGTATTTGATTGTGTCTGGTAGGGGTGAGTTGTCATTTATTTTGCAGAGTTTGTCTCTTGGTTTTTGTTCACTGTTTAGGTTAGGGTTTGCTTGTTCTTTTGGTTCAGAAAAGGTTTTTTTTGTTATGATCCTGCTTGGGCCTCAAGCCCTTGTGTTGTTTTTCCCTTTTACCCTTGTCTATGTGCTGGTCTATTGCAGGGTTGGAGTCAGGTGTGCTGGAGTCACCAGCATTCGCAGCTGCCATCAATCATCAATCAACTGCTCTTCATATACCCGGCCCTACCTGCCAGACACTGCCAGATTGTAGATTCTGTTTCCACACAGTCAGTCCTCTCTCTCTAAGATAACCTATTTGCAGCTCTGCTTTTGCATTTTTCCTGGCTAACTCCTGTCTTTTCTGCCACAGCTCGAATAGTCTTTTTTGCATAGGAAATTTCCTTTCCTATCGAGATGACCCGGAAGTACTCGGCAGATAGGTGATCTGAATTCTCAAAATGCTTAGGAAAGGCATAGGAAAGGAGCCTCGATTCATCCTTTAACCCTCCTTTAGCATAGGTTACTCCGGACCAACCTATGCGAAAGGAAAGGAGATAGTGGTATCCCATAATCCTTTACGGCGGCAAGATTTAAAGCAACAGGCCACCGCCGGAGTTTACCGACTCTACACGAATACGAACGAGAGGTAAAACAGAAGAGAGGAGAGGAGAAGAGAGGAAGATTTAACTCGGCTAAAACAAAATACCCCCCCCCATAAATAATAAAGAACTCATAAAAGACCAACATCATAATTATTTTCGTAGCACATAATTTACACCATAAGAAAATAAAATACCAACTTCACATTTAATGAAGTTACTGGGGGCAGTTCATTTCAACATCAACATAAGTGTAGCCTCTTTTTATTCCACATGTGAATTGGGATATATGCCAGTGATTCTCACTCTGTTGGCGACAACCTGATTAATATCAATATGAAAAGAACGCATGGATCAAACGAGCGCTTGTTGTAGTCAATTTTCGGCGAATAGGCTATAGTGTAGTTTCACGCTAGTGACTCACGTCAGCAATACTCGCCGTCGCGCAATGACGTCGGTTAGGAAAAGTGGAGTCGAATTCTTTTGAAACAGTGCTGTCTTTTCCTATGTTCGATAGGAAGCACCTTTCATCTCTCCTTAACCCCGATGACGTTTAGGGGTTAAGGCATAGGAAAGGAGGTTTATAGGTTAGGAGATTGGACTATTCGGATTGGCCCCAGGTGTAATTCTGTTAAAGCAGCAACAAGTAACATTTAAATATCTTTTAAACAGCCTCATGTTTCCTCTGATAATCATAAATGACCTTTAACTGCAAACGAGACCATCAGTGCAAAGAAAGACTTTTTTATAGTTTTTATTACTGCATTTGATCTGGTCGTACACCCAGTCCGATTTTCGGTTCACGCGTGCAAGCTCTATGGTCACATATCCGTATTGGTCGCAGATTTCAGTGCGGCGCAGGAACGCGATTTGAGAAGCCTATGGCTCCAGGTGAGGGAAGGGGAGCGGGAGCCTTGTTTGAGACAGTTGTTTGTTCATAATGACTGATAACGGGGCTGAACCATCAAAGAAAAAAAAGAAAATGCAATGAAGAAAAGCTAAAAGGGAGAGTGATAGGCGGGCGGGAGTGCGTTGCCAAGCAACGTATACACAATTTCATGCAGCGAACCTAGACTGCAGTGTTTACTCCTAAATGAATGAGCGATAGCCTACTAAAACAAAGTTTACTTTACCTCACCAGCATCATCAGATGACCATTATTCATCTGAAATAGTCATTATTTACAACATAAACACATTACCTCATCGTGATCCATACTAACTAACTGCCATCTCTCGTTCATTCGCTTGGTGTGAGGACACGGACTCATTCAGCTCCGTGAGAGGTGACAATGCATCAACTCATTGCAATCAGGTGCGTTTAGCACTTACTGCCATTAGTTGATGCTGTGTCACCCATAGACTCACAGAGCTGAAAAGAGTCCGGTGCCCTCCACACTTTCAACACACGGACACGCACCATATTGCTTCCTGATTATTTGAATCTTGCACTCCCTGCACGAGCTAGAAAACAGCTTCACGACAGCTGGCGTCGTTAGAATACTACCGCTTTTGTTCAAAGGTGTCGCCAACGTGCCGACTTACTCGTTGTGGCTTTAAGTGCCAGCCCACAGCTTTCAGAAGTAGACCCAAAGATCGAACACAGATTTACTGATGGAAAAATGGAAAAGACGGCCCATTTTCCCACAATGCCTTGCTAGTTTAAACCGTAAATCAGGGGGCAGTCCATTTTATACAGGAGATGTATTCTCTGCCAACTGTTCTTGATGTCCCTGCATTGTTTTATGATAAAATAGTTGACAGTGAGCAGGTGCATCTAAAAAAATTAATATCATGGAAAGTCCATTCAAAAAGTGAAACTTTCAAAGATTCATTACACAAAGTGAAATATGTCAGGCCTTTTCTTTGGATGATTGATTGATCATGGAATAAAAAATCCAGTATCTCAAAATATTAGAATGTTACAATCAACCAATCAGAAAAAGGATTTATAATACAGAAATGTCGACCTTCTGAAAAGTATGTTTATTCTAGATTAATTTCACTTCATGTGTAATGAATGTATAGAATATATTTAAGTTTCACTTTTTGAATTCAATTACAGAAAAAAATTAATTTTTCATTAATATTGAATTTTGTTTTAGATGCATCTCGATATAGTGATAAGTACAAAGTGAATTTATTTGACCCACACTTGTAACTCTGCCATCAATAATCAATTGTATAAATATAGCCTGCAATATGAACAGACTATCACATAAATTATTATAATTTATATCATTGCATCTTAATCTAATTATAATTAAGTTAATTATAAATGGTTCAGGTTAAATAAATAAAAAAGAAGAACTAGAATCAGGCAACAGAATAAGTTTATCCTTCACGTTTAGCCTGGTCGGGACCAGGCTAAACGTGAAGGATAAATCTCCATGGTAACTTATGTCCCTCCGCTGTTATGCAACCGGATCATGGCTACCGCAAGCCAGGATAACCGAAATATCCTGGGTTAATCCCTTATCCTAGTTTTATGCAATAGGCCCCTGATTACCATTATTCATCTGAAATAGTCATTATTTACAATTTTCAAGGACACGGAATCTTTCAGCTCTGTGAGAGTGGTTAGTGACACTGCTGCATCAACTCATTGCAATCAGGTGTGTGTGGCACTGACTGTCATTAGTTGATGCAGTGTCACTAACCACTCTCACAGAGCCGAAAAGAGTCCGGTGCCCCAACACCTTCAACACACGGACATGCACTATATTGCGTCCTAATCATCTGACACTTGCACGGCCGGCACGCGCTAGAAAACAGCTTTACGACAGCTGGCGTCATAAAAATACTACCGCTTTTGTCCAAAGTGGCCGCCAATCGACAAAGTTACTCGTAGCCACTTTAACGTCATGCTCTCCCAGAAAAGGTGTCAAATTGTTGCAGATAAGCTATCTATAGTTTGTTCGGTGTGTAACTTTGCTAAGGTTATCCAGTTCATTTCCATTCCCTGCTAGCTCCTTCATATATCAATGCGCATCATGAACAGAAGTTCTTCAGAAAAGACGGCATCCCGAAGGTATTTGAGTTCTTGATGTGAGGTTTTAAGTCTTTTAAAGACTAGGTCTCAAGCTTTTTCCAGAGGGGCCATGACTGAGACATTGTTGCTCTCCTCAACACTTCTTTGGGATCACATAAAAGGTTTTTTAGTCACTGTGCCTGCTGAGGAAGGTCAAGTGCAGATCTGAGTGAATGCACATAAATGGAGCCTGTTGTTGAAGGTGCAGTGGGCCCCGTCAGACTGAAAAATTACCATGGAGGCTGTAAGGCAAAGGATGCTTCCCTGCATAAAATGAATAACATCACTATTTCCTCGAAGCAGTGTGCTGTGCTCTCGCTTTCAGCTCTTTAAAACAAAGTCTGTCTGGGTGTGCGTCAGTGCAAAATGATTATCATTTAATTTAATGTAGAACTTTAAAGCATAGATAAAAAGGGCCCAGGGCTTAACTGTAATCCTAAACAAATATTTGCATAAATACATTTCAATTTTAATTATTTTTGATTGTTGTGCTAGAAGCTTATTTTCATACTGAGCTGAACAGGAAAATATAATAAACTAAACACGTCACTAGTTGCTTATAAAGTCTTGATTTCCTCATTCAAATATGTTATGGCAGACTCTTTGGATGCAGGGTACAAATTGTTTTGTAACATATTTCTAGGCATATATTTTTTTTTACATATTACAAAAAGGTCCCTGTATTGTAGAATTTTCAGATCTCTGAAGCACTGCTGCAGTTGTCTATAATAAAGTGGATAGCTTTAGACCTCAACTCCAGACTTGAAATAGAACTGGTGCTCACAATCATCTTCATCAGGCACCTCCAATGCAAGCAGGTGAGACTTGGTGAGGGAGAGGTTACCCGAGTAAAAAAGAGCTGCAACTATTAATCGAATGATCGATTATTGATCAACTATTAAATTAATCGGCAACTGTTTTGGACATAACAATGCATTTGATGAAGTCAACATGGGCTTCGGAAAACTTTTTATGGACCTAACCACTAATCGATTAATAATCGATTAATCGAGAAAATAATCAATTATCAAAATAATCGTTAGTTGCAGCACTAAAAGATACACCTACATCCGATGCTTTTTATAGTTTGTCCGGGTCCCCAGAGACAAGCAGTTATTTGATCAACTGTTCCACATAGTTTTTCTGTTTTTTGGTGGTCAGTTCAAATATCAACAAGCTAAGTAAGCCGAGTACACCTTTGAGTGAATTAGGACTCAACAAACAAACTCTGTACTAAATAATTTTTCCTTCATTTTAAAACTGTAAACAGAAGCAATGTCAGCCTAGATCCAACCATGCTCCAAATTGATCTCAGTGGGGCTGTTAAATTGACCACAATTACATTTTCTGTTATCAACATTTGGGAACTAGAACACGAAACACAAAAATTAAACCGCAGTAGCAGTAGTAACATATCAAGTTTCAATGAACTGTATAATGTCAATGATTTGGAGCATCCGAAGCGATTTAAACACAACTTTATAGTTTGACCGATTAACAGCCATTACTGCCAAAATCTTCTACAGCCTGAAATTATATTGCTATTGTGGCTTCCAAAATTGTAGCTTGATATTTTGTGCGGAAAACATATGCTTGAAAATTAAAGTGAAAACTGGATTTTCTGGGACGACGCTGAAGTTGGCAGCTGATTCGCAGCAGCCGATTCGTCAGTTAAGGAAAAGTTAAGGGATTCTTAAGGAGCGGCGGAGTGACTGATTCTCCGTTGTTTAACCACCTAAATCGCCGCGGTAAAGCCACATTAATTAGTCTAGATTATCTAAGAGAGTCTAACCATTCTTTAAAAACAGTTTAAAATTGATATAACCTTTATTAAGTTTGTTTAAAAGAAAGAGAGGGGAGATTTCATTGCTTTTTTTGCATCTGGACCACATTAGAACTGGTCCTGATTGAAAACCACTGCACCTAGACTCTTCAAATCTGGACTAGAATATCACAGTGAGGCTATAGATTATAGAAAACATAGTTTCTGATTTGTGAAACTTTTTTTTCTATTTCAGATGGGCTTTATCAAACCCGCTCAACTGAAATGCTCATGTTATATGTTCCATACACCCGGTCTGAGCTTGGTAAAACTGCTTTTAGCCACAGTGCCCCTGACTCCTGGAACAGCCTACAACATCAAATTAACATAAATACACTCATAACTGTTAACCAATTTAAAGTTATTATTTTGAATCAGCCCCACTCCACTTGTAACTGTTTTAATTAGGCTATTGTTCTGCTTTATTCAATTGATCTGAATGTTTTAATTGTTGTCTCTTTTTAAGCTTGTTGTGTATTCTCATTGTATATTGTGTTTATTGACTCGACGTCATTGTAAAAGAGGGTAACCCTCAATTGATCTTTCGAGAATAAATAAAGGAAAATTAAAATGAAAATTTGTGAAAATTAAATAAAGGCATAAATAAACGCTTTTTTGGGTCCAGACCGCATTAGAACTGGTCCTGATTGAAAACCACTCCACCTAGACTCTTCAAACCTGGACTAGATTATCACAGAGAGGCTGTACATTATAGAAAACATAGTTTCTGATTTGTGAAACTTTTACCCTATCTGTGAAAATGCAATAAAGGCACATGTCAACGCTTTTTTGGGGTCCAGACCGCATTAGAACTGGTCCTGATTGAAAACCACTACACCTAGACTCAACAAGAGAAAGAGCAGGCTGCAGCCTTCACAATCGACAGAGTTCCTGGGCATTTGTTTGGATGCCAAATCAGGAACTCTTTTTTTTGACGTCGGCGAGACAGGCCGCCCTCAGGGCGTGCTTGTCCCAGTTTCGTTTGGTGGCCAGAGTGACCTGGAGATTCAGCCTCGACTCTTTGGGTTAATGGCAGCCACGGTGAACATCGTGTCCATGGCCCTTCTGAACATGTGCCCAGTGCAGCGTTGCCTGCTGAGCCTGGGTCTTTGTCCACAGAGAGATCTGCATGCCAGAGTGTTGGTTTCACGCAGACTGCTCATAGCTCTCCGCTGGTGGGAGGAACCAGCCAATTTAGCACGGGGCAATGCACTGGGGGCCGGTGTTGCGTCGCCAGGTGGTGTCCGCCGACTTCTCCCTGGTAGGCTGGGGAGCCGTACACAAGGGTCAAGGCATCAGTGGCCAATGGCACGGACCCTGGTTGACACAGCACATCAATCAGTTGGAATTGCAGGCTATCCATTTAGCTCTTTTGCACTTCCTGCCAGAGCTGGAAAACCGCCATGTACTGGTAAGGACAGACAGAACAGCGGCATACATAAACAGGCAGGGGGGCCTGGGTTCCCCGCGCCTTTGCAGATTGGCTCAGATAATATGAGAGTGGGCGTATCCACGATTCAAGTCCCTCAGGGCGATGCACGTGCCGGGTCAGGTGAACCTTGCGGCGGATCGGCTCTCCAGAGGGGGACCCCTCCCCGGGGAATGGAGACTGCATCCGGAGGTCGTGAGCGATATCTGGGAGTGCTTTGGTACAGCCCCAGCCGATCTCTTCGCCTCGAGGGAGACAGCTCACTGTCCCCTCTTTTTCTCCATGAAAAGGGGCGATCCTCCCTTGGGCACGGATGCCATTGCACACCAGTCGTCACAAGGCCTCCTGTATGCCTTCCCTCCCTTCACCCTCCTTCATACACTTCTACAGAGAGTTCAGGTGGAAGAGGTGAGCCTCATCCTGGTAGATAGATAGATAGATAGATAGATAGATAGACACTTTATTGATCCCTTGGGAGTGTTCCTTCAGCTGGCCCCAGATGATCTGGTTCTCAGCGATTGCACCCCTCCTTCAGGGACACCCGTGGGAGCTCCCGGGTCAGCTGGACCTCCTGTCCCAGGTCCACGGGACTCTCTTTCATCCTTTTCCCCAGGGTCTCCGGCTTTGGGCCTGGCCCCTGAGAGGGCCGGGTTTCTAGCTATGGGGTTGCCCCAGCCTGTGGTTAGCACTCTACAAGGAGCCCGGGCTCCATCAACGAGGGCGGCATACGCTTATCGTTGGGGAGGGTTTCAATCATGGTGCAATTCGAGACAGGTGGATCCCCTTGCCTGCACGGCCCATGACATTCTCCAGTTCCTCCAGGAAATGTTGGAGGTGGGCAAATCTCCCTTGACATTGAGGGGAATAGTGGCAGCCATAAAGGCAGCCCGTGTTGGACCTCGGAAGCTGGCAGAAGGCTGTTGCAACCTTATTGCTCAGTTTCTTAGAGGTGCTCGTAGGGTTACTCCTCATCGCAGAAGGCCAGCTGTTCCCCCATGGGATTTGGAGGTGGTGCTGTCGGCCTTGCAGAATGTGCCATTCGAGCCCCTGGATAGAGCTAGGCTACAATGGTTTTCTCTCAAGACAGCGTTTTTGCTCGCAATTGTGTCTGCTAAGAGAATGGAAGAGCTGCATGCTCTTTCAGTGCATGAGGACTGCTGCCGCTTCTTGCCGGGTGGTGCTGCATTCCACCCTCAAGTCTGGTCTGAGTCCCATGCCGGTCGATATATTGAGCTGCACCCTTTCCACTCTCCTCAGGAAGGTGAAGCAGGGTGGAGTAGGCGGTTACTACTGTGCCCAGTCAGGGCCCTAACAGTGTATCTGCATCGGACACGTGGCCATAGGACAACGGACCAGCTCTTTGTCTGTTACAGGCCTAACCGTCTTGGACAGCCAGTCTCCAAGGCCAAGCTTGCCCACTGGGTTGTGGATGCTATCCAGCAGGCATATGAGAGGGCAACCAAGCCGACCCCAGTAGGGGTGCGGGCGCACTTCACACGGGGCATTTCTAAGTCATGGGCCCTATGGCGAGGGCCCCTCTATCTGAGATTTGTACGGCGGCCTCTTGGTCGACCCTTTCGACTTTTATCCGGTTCTACTGCATGAATGTGGCAGCCAGCACCCCATTCTCGGAGCGAGTGCTGGGCTCAAGGCAGCAGAACGGTGTGCGTTTGGGCTAGGCCATCTACCCATTCATGGCTGGCTTTAGGGTCATGCAGGGCCAGCTTAGCCTTGGTAGCGTCGGGCGCCTTGGCGATGGGTGTGTACATAATGTATAATTGTAAATAGTTCCTTTATACTGGGCACATGGGTGAACACTCTGGTGGTGGTGACGTGTCATTCGAACTCAACTGCCTTTTTTTATTTAGACTCCCGCAGGAGCAGCTGGGTCTGCTTGGTTTCCTTGCGGTGTGCCTTACAGAAGTCCCCGTACATATGGAATATGTAGGGTGGAGATATAGTCTTGACACGATAGAGAACGGTTGGTTACGTTGTAACCCAGGTTCTCTGAGTGGAGAGACTATCTCTCCAGCCTCAGAAACGCGTTCCAATCAAAGTTCACACCTAGGAGGCATGCGTGTAGCTTATATTGCCACGGCTGGCCAATCGTGCGTGGCCGCCACAAGTGATGTGTCTTAAAGAGTATCCACGTCAACTATGTAAGGTGGAGAGATAGTCTCTCCACTCAGAGAACCTGGGTTACAACGTAACCAACCGTTCTCTGCATGTCACTCCCCTCTCTGCCCCATTTCAACTCTGTCTCTACACTGTCAATAAAGCATAAAAATGCCCAAAAAATATCTTTAAAAAACTAAATAGAAAAAAACAAATATAAAGACATCAGCTTCCATCAGGACCAGTTCTAATGCGGTCTGGACCCCTAAACACCATTAAAATGTGCATTCTTTGCATTTTCACAGATAGGGTAAAAGTTTCACAAATCAGAAACTATGTTTTCTATAATCTCACTGTGATAATCTAGTCCAGGTTTGAAGAGTCTATGTGCAGTGGTTTTCAATCAGGACCAGTTCTAATGCGGTCTAGACCCCAAAAAAGCGTTGACATGTGCCTTTCTTTCATTTTCACAAATCGTCACCCTCTTAAAATATAGGCCTAAGTCATATTTTCAAGTTGTTCAGAAAACAGAAAAAACTGAATCATATATAGAGTATATGATATTTATGAATCATTTCAAACTAAAAGGTTATGACAATAGATGACTATTGATATACAAATAAGGATGTCAGTCAATTGTGTAACATGAGAGGATAAAATGACTTAGGCCAATTTATGAACATGCCTTTGCGATTTACGCAATTTTGAACCTGACTTGGGCCAAATTAATTCTGGTAAGGCAAAACAGTGCATTTCTTTTTTCCCCAACTACTGTAACATACCATGAGGAAGGGTATGCCACAAACATTTGAATATGCTAGTGGAGCACACATAGACTCATGAGACAGAGGGAAGTTTGGCTGTGAATGGCACCATTAATCCACTCTACCGACGCAAGACTACAGACTCGGTACCCCACAGCTCTCATGATATTCAACAGAGACTTCAATCATGTCTCCCTCTCCAAAACTCTGACCAGCTTCACACAGTATGTGAAATGTAAAACCAGAGGAAATAAAATCCTGGACTTGCTTTATGCCAATGTGAGGGAGGCATACAGCTCCTCTCCCCTCCCACCCCTCGGCCAGTCTGACCACAACCTGATACACCTTACACCTGTGTACAAGCCTGTAGTAAGCATGCAGCCGGCTACCACCAGGACTGTGAAGGTGTGGTCTAGAGAGGCTGAGGAGGCCCTGCAGGACTGCTGCCAGAGTACAGACTGGAATCTGTTCCTGTCCGCTGTTTTCCTAACAGCAAACCCTGGATCAATAAGAACATTAAAACATACTCAACAGGAAGAAGAGGGCTTTCATGGCAGGAGACAGAGAGGGACTCTGGTGGTGGTGACGTGTCATTCGAACTCAACTGCCTTTTTTTATTTAGACTCCCGCAGGAGCAGCTGGGTCTGCTTGGTTTCCTTGCGGTGTGCCTTACAGAAGTCCCCGTACATATGGAATATGTAGGGTGGAGAGATAGTCTTGACACGATAGAGAACGGTTGGTTACGTTGTAACCCAGGTTCTCTGAGTGGAGAGACTATCTCTCCAGCCTCAGAAACGCGTTCCAATCAAAGTTCACACCTAGGAGGCATGCGTGTAGCTTATATTGCCACGGCTGGCCAATCGTGCGTGGCCGCCACAAGTGATGTGTCTTAAAGAGTATCCACGTCAACTATGTAAGGTGGAGAGATAGTCTCTCCACTCAGAGAACCTGGGTTACAACGTAACCAACCGTTCTCTGCATGTCACTCCCCTCTCTGCCCCATTTCAACTCTGTCTCTACACTGTCAATAAAGCATAAAAATGCCCAAAAAATATCTTTAAAAAACTAAATAGAAAAAAACAAATATAAAGACATCAGCTTCCATCAGGACCAGTTCTAATGCGGTCTGGACCCCTAAACACCATTAAAATGTGCATTCTTTGCATTTTCACAGATAGGGTAAAAGTTTCACAAATCAGAAACTATGTTTTCTATAATCTCACTGTGATAATCTAGTCCAGGTTTGAAGAGTCTATGTGCAGTGGTTTTCAATCAGGACCAGTTCTAATGCGGTCTAGACCCCAAAAAAGCGTTGACATGTGCCTTTCTTTCATTTTCACAAATCGTCACCCTCTTAAAATATAGGCCTAAGTCATATTTTCAAGTTGTTCAGAAAACAGAAAAAACTGAATCATATATAGAGTATATGATATTTATGAATCATTTCAAACTAAAAGGTTATGACAATAGATGACTATTGATATACAAATAAGGATGTCAGTCAATTGTGTAACATGAGAGGATAAAATGACTTAGGCCAATTTATGAACATGCCTTTGCGATTTACGCAATTTTGAACCTGACTTGGGCCAAATTAATTCTGGGATAAGTAAGGCAAAGCAGTGCATTTCTTTTTTTCCCCAACTACTGTAACATACCATGAGGAAGGGTATGCCACAAACATTTGAATATGCTAGTGGAGCACACATAGACTCATGAGACAGAGGGAAGTTTGGCTGTGAATGGCACCATTAATCCACTCTACCGACGCAAGACTACAGACTCGGTACCCCACAGCTCTCATGATATTCAACAGAGACTTCAATCATGTCTCCCTCTCCAAAACTCTGACCAGCTTCACACAGTATGTGAAATGTAAAACCAGAGGAAATAAAATCCTGGACTTGCTTTATGCCAATGTGAGGGAGGCATACAGCTCCTCTCCCCTCCCACCCCTCGGCCAGTCTGACCACAACCTGATACACCTTACACCTGTGTACAAGCCTGTAGTAAGCATGCAGCCGGCTACCACCAGGACTGTGAAGGTGTGGTCTAGAGAGGCTGAGGAGGCCCTGCAGGACTGCTGCCAGAGTACAGACTGGAATCTGTTCCTGTCCGCTGTTTTCCTAACAGCAAACCCTGGATCAATAAGAACATTAAAACATACTCAACAGGAAGAAGAGGGCTTTCATGGCAGGAGACAGAGAGGGGGTAAAATCAGTTCAGAAGGAACTCAGAAGGGAACTAAAGGCGGACAAAACATGCTATAAGGAGAGGCTGGAGGGCAAGCTCGAAAGGAACAGTACATCAATCCCAAGGTGCTTAAAGCGTGTGCCGGACAGCTTGCTGGAGTGTTCCAACACCTCTTCAACCTTTCCCTGAGGCTGAAGAAGGTGTCCCAGTTGTGGAAGCCCTCCTGCATTGTTCCGGTGCCTAAGATAGCTCGCCCCAGCTCTCTCAACGATTACAGATCTCACACATACTGAAGACCTTCGAAAGACTCACCTTAAGCCCCAGATGTGTGACTCCATGGACCCACTGCAGTTCGCGTACCAGGCCCAACTCAGCGTGGCCGGCGCCATCATTTACCTGCTGCACAGGGCTTACTAACACCTGGAGAAGCCGGGGAGCTCAGTGAGAGTCATGTTCTTCGACTTCTCCAGTGCGTTCAATACCATCCAGCCTCCCCAGCTTGAGAAGAAGCTCTCAGCAATGCAGGTACACCCCGACATGGTTGCTTGGATTGGTGACTACCTTTCCAGCAGGCCACAGTACGTGCTGCTGCAGAGCGGCCTGTCAGATGTTGTGATGAGCAACACTGGCGCACTCCAAGGAACAGTACTTTCACCCTTCCTCTTTACCATCTACACCTCTGACTTCAGCTTCAACTCTGGAACTTGCCATTTCCAGAAATTCTCAGACGACTGCTCCATCGAGGGCTGCATCAGTGAGGACAAGGAGGACGAGTACAGAGGTGAGGTGGAGGACTTTGTCAGATGGGCAGAGGAGAACCACCTCCAACTCAACATCGGCAAGACCAAGGAGCTGGTGGTGGACTTCCGCCGGAAGAGGAAGCCCCCAACCCCTATTACCATCCAGGGGGTTGAAATAGAGACGGTGGATTCGTATAAATTCCTTGGAGTACACATCAACAATAAACTGGACTGGTCAGACAACACAGAGGCCCTCTACCGGAAGAGCAGACTCTTCTTCCTCAGGAGGCTCAGGTCGTTTGACGTGTGTGGCAGGCTACCAAGGACATCTTATCTGTCTGTGTCCTTCCACTGCTGCTGGGCTGTTTTTGCAACAAACAAATTTCTCCTACGGGGATTAATAAAGTTGTATCTTATCTTATCTTTTCTTATCAATGCACACAATAAGGGTGCATTCATTAATGGTTATTTAATGCTTAATAATCATTAATTAATGGTTATTTAATGCTTAATAAGCATTAATCAATGCTAAGTTAATGTTATATAAGCATGAACTTAGCATTAAAGGTGGGTTAAGCGGATCGTCTTTGTTAAAATTCCCTAGCCTAGGCTGTGTATTAACAAGATTTTTGTCAGTGCTCACACAGTATGGACCGGTAGCAGATTGGGAGGAGATATTCACTGATGTTGACAAAAAGCGATTTGTCAACAAACAGTCTGAATAATCATTTACCACACCTTTAAATTAACTGATTAACTAAGATATTAAGCATGAACTAAGCATTACGTGAATAACCATGGTAATTAAATGGTAAATAAACTTACTGTTAATGCTGATTAACCCCCTAACCCTAAACCTTATTGTAAATGTTTACCATATTTGGTTATAATTTCATATAAAATATATTTTTTTACAAACCACCGCCATTTTGAAACGCTTAGAAAATTGCCTAAGTCACTCCGTCTAGTGACTTAGGCTAAATAAAATGGCCTAATTCACACTCTTGACATAGGCCATTACACTAAAGTGGTGGTATCACATGATCTGTTCAACTGAGGATGCTGAGAGTTTTACCAGAGGTGGCCAGCATCACAAGGAGCTGATTTAGGCAATAAAATCATTTTGGCAAAAAAGTGACTTAGGCCATTATTTTAAGAGGGTGACGAAATAGAAAAAAAGTTTCACAAATCAAAAACTATGTTTTCTATAATCTATAGCCTCACTGTGATAATCTAGTCCAGGTTTGAAGAGTCTAGGTGCAGTGGTTTTCAATCAGGACCAGTTCTAATGCGGTCTAGACCCCAAAAAAGTGTTGACATGTGCCTTTATTTAATTTTCACAAATAGAAAAAAAGTTTCACAAATCAAAAACTATGTTTTCCATAATCTATAGCCTCACTGTGATAATCTAGTCCAGGTTTGAAGAGTCTAGGTGCAGTGGTTTTCAATCAGGACCAGTTCTAATGCGGTCTGGACCCCAAAAAAGCGTTGACATGTGCCTTTATTTCATTTTCACAAATAGAAAAAAAGTTTCACAAATCAAAAACCATATTTTATATAATCTATAGCCTCGCTGTGATAATTTAGTCCAGGTTTGAAGAGTCTAGGTGCAGTGGTTTTCAATCAGGACCAGTTCTAATGCGGCCTAGACCCTTAAAAACCATTAAAATGTGCATTCTTTGCATTTTCACAAATAGAAAAAAAGTTTCACAAATCAGAAACTATGTTTTCTATAATCTATAGCCTCACTGTGATATTCTAGTCCAGATTTGAAGAGTCTAGGTGCAGTGGTTTTCAATCAGGACCAGTTCTAATGTGGTCCAGATGCAAAAAAAGCATTGAAATCTCCCCTCTCTTTCTTTTAAACAAGCTTAATAAAGGTTACATCAATTGTAAACTGTTTTTAAAGAATGGTTAGACTCTCTTAGATAATCTAGACTAATTAATGTGGCTTTACCGCGGCGATTTAGGAGGTTAAACAACGGAGAATCAGTCGCTCCGCCGCTCCTTAAGAATCCCTTAACTTTTCCTTAACTGCCGAATCGGCTGCTGCGAATCAGCTGCCAACTTCAGCGTCGTCGTTCTGGGGAATATTTATTTTGGACCCTATGGGTCTCTTTTTTGTGTGTGCTGTGCCATCTGTAAGAGAGGACAGGCGGATGGATGGACGTATTGGGGAAGCCCCAAGGGCAAGGAAAAATTATATACTGATCCATCCATCTGCCCGTCATATTTGACAGACAGCTACGCACAGGTAGAATTGAGAACTGCTACTGCAAAACATTAGTCACACACTAAAATCATAATATTGAGTGTCTATAGCCCAATTTACACTTGAACCTTCAAGCAGGAGTGACAAGCAATACTCATAATTTCAGATGTGAAATCAACTCTGCATTCCTAGCAAATCTGTTAACAAACCCAAAACAGTTTGGAGAGGAGAGTCATACAGTAATAATCCCTCTAAACGCCCCACTAGAATGTGTGGTGGTGTGTTAATCTGCACTGTCCCAAGCCCTGGCTCTGTAAATGGACATGTTGCTAGCTGTGGTGGGCCTCCCTTGTTTACAGAGCCTTTGTTAACATACCAGAACAGAGCCTTGGCTGCGTATTAACACAATATTTTTTTAAAGCGCACACTCAGTATGGACAGATAAGGCAAGGCAAGGCAAGGCAATTTTATTTATAGAGCACATTTCAGGCACAGGGCCACTCAAGGTGCTTCACAGGGTTAAAATCAAATAAAGAATACAAATACAAAAAAAAGGAACAAATTTAAAACATGGATAAAAATACAACATTTAAATAAAAGAATTAAAACATTTTACAAAAAAAAAAAAAAAAAATTACAGGTTAAAAGGGAAACAAGAACGTTTTGAGACCCGATTTAAAAGAGCTGAGAGTCTCAGCGGACCTCAGACTCTCTGGCAGTCCGTTCCAGACATTGGGCGCATAAACGCTGAATGCCGCCTCTCCCTGTTTAGTCCTAGCTCTGGGGACTTTTAAAAGACCTGTCCCAGATTACCTAAGGGCTCTGGGCGGCTCATAACGTATCAGCAGATCAGTAATATATTTTGGCCCTAAACCATTTAAGGCTTTGTAGACCATCATCAATATTTTAAAATCAATTCTTTGAGTGACAGGAAGCCAGTGTAAAGACCTAAGAACTGGGGTAATGTGATCTACTTTTTTGGTCCTAGTGAGGACTCGAGCTAGCCTGGCTCCGCCCGCCCGCCTACTTCCGGCCAAATTTTATTTTCCCTTCAGTAGTCAGTCTGGGTGTACAGCCCATTTCCCACATCTTTCGCCAGACAAAGTGGCACAGCCGGTCCAATCAGCGAACAGTAGTGACTGGTTAATATACGTGACACTCAACAAAGTCACGCTCCAGTTTCAGTTGCTCAGAAGCCGGCTCATGAGATCACGTGACGACCAAACGTTATGCGATTGGTTGGCTAATACCAGAGTGGCACTGGGCAGATCACAAATCAGTTTTAAACTTTAACAGAGCACCCGCCTCCATGAGTGAACGTTTGCCACTTAAAGGCCACATCCAGACCTTCTGTACAAATGAAATGAAGGGTACGATGGTCTGTCCACAATAAAAGGCCAGACTCGAAAGTGCAGTTTTCTGAATTAGCTGAAGCTGTCTGTTTGATTTTTTTAGGAAGGCCTAGCAAAGACACTATTACAGTAGTCAAGTCTACTAAAAATAAATGAATGGACAAGTTGCATTTCGCTAAGTACCTTTGCATGATATATTAGTCTCCTTTGAATTCTCGATTATATTTTTAAGGTGGTAGTAGGCTGACTTAGTAATTATGGATTTAATGTATATTTTTGAAATTTCGAGTCGGAATCTATCACTATTGTGCTCGCAATGGATTTCTAGCTTGGTGTGTGCATCTCATGAACATGGGAGCAGATTTAAGCTGTGCGTTGACTTTTGATTGTTCATGTACCCACATTTGGCAGGAAAGTCAATTAGAGCCCTCTCAGTTTTGTCGCTCCCTTGTCTAAATTGAAGAAAGTGCTTTGGCACATCCAGTCATTCAGTGGTTGACACTAACGGTTGCCCGCTTGCCCGGGGCAACTGAAAATAATGTTTGGGAAAGTTGAGATTGCCTCTTGGTTGCCCGGACGGGAAAGTGGATTTTAGAGGGTTTGTCTGTAGTCTAGGCTATGTATTCATGTGTTTTACAGTCTGCAAAAAAAAAAAAATCCGCTAACTCACACAACATAGATCGGCTATATTCGCAATTGAGCAGCTGCGCGCGGCAGCCAGCAGCATCACGGTCGCTCTTTCGCACTCGATCTCTATCTCTCTCTCTCACACACACACACACACACACACACACACACACCCACACACACACACACACACACACACACACACACAAACACACACAGCCTGTTCGCACTTTCGCTGTCTACGTTCCGAAAGCCGGCTCTACGGACCTGGTTCCGCTATATTCAAAACCCAGAAATCAATAACGTTTGAGCTTATCGATACCGCTATGGAGTCCAGTAGGCTAGGTCACATTATATAATTTTAAATATCGAGTCGGGTCATCTTCATCTAATTAGGCCTACTTCAGCGTATTATTCTATCACTGGACCGCATCATGGACTGTAAAAGTGTTCTACCTTCGACTGTCTTGAAGAAACTCCTTCCACCCGCTCCGTCTCAAAAAAAAAAAAAACTCTTTTTGAGCCGCTGCCGCTGCAGACGGGCTCCGCACCGTCTCATCATTCATTCAATGCAGCGGTGATCAACAAACGAGAGACTGTAGCAAGTGACAAGTCCCGCAGTTAAACAATCGGATAGTTTTTAAATCCATATTAAAATCTGCAGGATAAGACCTAGTTAGCTAAAAAAAATCGCAAACGGTTCAAATGTGATGTGTTCAGGTCGGCTCAGTAAAATGATTATTAGGCAAAGGTCAATAAAATGACATCATGATGTGTTCAAATGTAACATCAAGAAAATAAGAAATTTGAGTTTTTCGCGGGAAGCTTGAATAATAGCCTACAGTTTGGGTAAAAAACTTGTTTTCCCAGCAATATAAACTAAATAGTAGGCCTAAATATGGAATTATGACCTGCTTAAAGTCCTATCCTGGGCTCTGCTCATCTTGTAAGCAATTAAAGCAATAATACCAGTTCTCTTTAAACAAAATGATAGAAAGGTATCGATAAAGATTTGGATTGTGGAGTCTTTATAATGGTATCAATATGAATAGAAATGAATGATCCCCCTCCTTACTTACAGTATAACTGGGCAATAGCTTTAACATGGTGGACTTTAATAATTTTATGGCACAAGATCACTTTTTGGCACAATGTGACCGTTTTAAATAAGTACATTTTTTCTGAGGAAGCTAACATTCAGCTTGACTCTGAGCTAGACTGAGTTTTCTGAGCCCCTGGGCAAGGTGCATGGCAAATAGAGGCCCTTTCACCATGCTGCAGCAGGACCAAGCGCTTGGTGTAGTGTGTGATGTCATGATATATAGGCTTATATGAATTGTTGTTCGTTTTATGTGGTCAGGATGAGACTAGTAAGCAGTGTTTGCATTTAAGAGATAAGAGATCGCTAAAATGTATAATTCAATTAGCCTATACTGTATATATCATTGTTTAACAGTTTTTTTGTTTTTTTTGGGCAAGTGAACACAACATTCGGGCAAGTAAAACATTACCTGTACTTGCCCTATGGGCAAGTGCATTTGAAACCTTAGTGTCAACCCCTGTCATTGATTTGTTCAATGCATTTACTTAGTGCTTGAATCGGACTATAGTCTCCTTGTGACATGGTTATGTAAATTTGTGTGTCGTCTGCATAATTATGGTAGCATAATTTGTTTTTGTTCATTATCTGAGCTAGCGGTAGCATGTATATGTTAAACAGAAGAGGCCCAAGAATGGAACCCTGGGGGACCCCGCATGTAATATTTATTCGCTCGGATGTGAAATTGCCTATTGACACATAGTAGTCTCTTTCCTTTAAGTATGATTCAAACCAGTTTAGCACAGTTCCAGAGAGTCCAACCCAGTTTGCAAGTCGATCTAGCAATATGCTGTGGTCAACTGTGTCGAACGCAGCACTGAGATCCAATAAAACTAATACAGAGCTTTTGCCACTGTCTGTGTTTAAGTGGATGTCATTGAGGACCTTAACCAGAGCAGTCTCAGTGCTGTGGTGTTGTCGAAAACCTGACTGAAAGACATCAAATCAGTTATTCATTGCTAAGTAGTTATTTAGCTGATGATGAACAGCTTTTTCAATGATCTTGCTTAAAAATGGTAGGTTGGATATCGGCCTATAATTGTTCATGAGTGATGTATCTAGATTTTTCTTTTTTAGGAGTGGCTTGATGACAGCTGTTTTCAGGGCCTGTGGGAATACACCAGTGCGAAGGGACATATTGACAATTTCTAGGACATCTGAGGCCATACAACAGTTTTAAAGAAGCCTGTGGGCAGAATGTCAAGGCAACAGGAGGAGTTCAGGTGTTGTATAATGTCATCCAGGTTTTTCTTGTTTATCAGAAGAAACTCTGTCATGGCATCTGAATTCGTTTTAAATGGGTACAGAGATAAAACATATCTTGAACCTGGTATTGATGCAGTGACAGCTTGTCTTATTTTATGAATTTTCTCAGTAAAGAAGGAGGCAAATTCATTGCAGACCCTCGTGGAAAGATGCTCAGACGCTACTGACACAGGAGGGTTTGTTAGCCTGTCAACAGCAGCAAACAGGGCATGTGCATTGTTGCTGTTTTTGGTGATGATGTCAGAGAAGAAAGACTGTCTTGCATTTCTTAGTTCTAGGTTAAACGTGCGTAGTTTCTCTTTGAAGATGTTATAGTGAACATTTAGATTTGTTTTTCGCCACCTGCGTTCTGCTTTACGGCACTCTCTTTTTTCAATTCTGACCTGAGAGGTATTTCTCTAGGGAGACCTTTTTTTTACCAGAGATGATTTTCACCTTGGTGGGTGCAATAGCATCGATAACATTTGTAATTTTTGAGTTGAAGTTACATACAAGCTCATTAACTGAGATACAGGGGAGGAGCGGGGACAGAGAAAATGCCTGGATAAATTGTTCACTCTTGTTTTCAGTAATATACCGTTTTTTGATAACCTTTGTTTTTGCAGTTGTGTGCAAAGATATTGTACTCCCAAAAAACAAACAGGAATGGTCGGAGAGACCCACATCAGACACTAAAAGGTTTGAAATGTCCAGGCCCTTTGAAATGAATAAGTCCAGGGTGTGACCTTTGTTAGGTAGTGGATAGTGAGGAAATATTCACTGATTTGGACAACAAGCATTCTCCAGAATACTGTCTCCACTTTTAACCATATGTGCAAAATGACCAGCTCTCGATTCTCAACATGAGCAGTGGTTATTTATGGGGCTACTGATTCTGTAATTTACTGCCAGCTATCAGACTTCCTGCCAAAAACACTGAGGGAGCTCTTTCTGCTTGGTATTCACAGATTAGGGCTTCAGTCATCGATGAGGATTCAAAGATTGATCCAAACTAAAGCTACTCCTTATTCCGCCTCGACAGTTTAGACTCAGTGAACATACAAAAAAAGAAATCATGCTATATCCAACTTTTAGATATCTGTGGAGCACTACAGAGGTGACTGCTGTTTGTGGTAAAGGCTTATTGATCAATGGTGGTTATGTGACTGAAGAACAGCATTGTGGTGTAAACTCATTGGATAACCATAATCCCCGCTCTCACAGTGCTTGACATATTTCCTCAGGTGAGAAATATCGAGTGACCCACAAATATTTTTGTCCTGCAAATATCTCTCGTGCCCGTAGATTAGGGGGCAACTGCACAGCATGTCTGTAAAACAAGACAGTAAAAATGTCTATTGGTGGTTTTGCACCGGATAATGGATAAAGGGCTTGGGCCCTTGCTATAGCCTTGAGGTGTGCGTTTGCTTTTGCTTTTGCTAAGCATGCCACCATTATATTTAAATCAACATTTAGCTCCAACTAGAACATCAAAGGGCAAGATGGGCAAATTGTTACCACTATCCAGCCACTTCCTTCAACGACGACACATTTACATGCAACCCCAGCTTCCAGTGCTTGAAATTGCTTTCTGCACCATGCCTAATCACTGAAAAAGGGGATGATCCAACTGAGTGTGTGTGATTCGTGTGGGAGAACGAAATTTGGATCAACTCTGCACTGAAGCTGTGTTGGTTAATCTACTAAACATCAAAGCGGATAAAGGGGGAAAGAGGAAGTGGAAGAGGGGAATTTATCGCGTGGGTTTGATTGGAAATCCAGAGGGGGAACTCTGGTCCCTGTGTAATCGTCTGTAATCTCCTGTAGGGTTGTATGTGGCCTGAAAGGAGCCTATTACCCATCTCCTACTGATAGGAGACCCTGATAGTGCAGTGTTGGTGGAGGGCAGGAAATGAAGAGGAGGAGAAAGAGTGTAATCTCTCATATCCAGGCATAAATATAAGGTAACATCAAAGTACTCAAGTCAAAGGGAAGTTGGCCTTTGTTGTTGAAGAATTGATCATAACTTTCTCAACACTGAGATATCGATACAGCAGCTTGTCTACAGCACTCATGCTCAGTCGATGGATGTTATTGGTGGTTTGTCAGTGCTACAGCGTATTGATCTACAGGCAGCTTTGCAGTTGTTGAGAAGAGTAAAGGGAGCAATTTACCCTCCTGGACTGGATCTCATTCACGTAGATGGGCAGGACAAACTCAGAGATTCCCTCCAGCCGAATCCCATCCTGGTTCAAGTGCAGGTTTCCCATTCCCTCCTGAAACATAATCACGGTGATCATCAGTGATGTTGTGATGAGCAGAGCCGATATCCCTGATTTGACGTAAAAGGATTATAGCATCCCAAATGAAATGTTAACCCGGTTGCTGCTGGACTGTATTAAGGGAGGGCAGAAGCAGTGATGTTAACATTATTTTAATGAATATTATTATTAGTCGTGGTGTGACAACACAACAACATAGTAATGAAACCAAAGAGCACACAAGATCTCTCTAAAAAGCAGTGAGCCAACATACGTACATCTCAGGGCTAATGCCTCGTTTCCACTGAGTAGAGCGGGCTGGGTCGGAGCGGCTCAGAGCGGGACAGCTCACTTTTAAGAATCTCGACCCTACCCTTACTGGTAGGGCGGAGTTTATGCTCGACTGCGATAGCCAGAATATGGGTCAAACTATTGGGCTGTGGAACAACTGTGGTCAAGCCAGCGGTCTCTTGTTTTTCTTGGTCGAACAAGCCGCTTCTTTGTTTATTCCCCCCGTCTAGTGAGCGTATTATGCCGGTAAACGCACAGAGACGGCTCGGTGCAACTGATAGAGACAGTGAGCGAACAGCGCTGGCTGTGGCAGCTATGTGACATCGTTGCAGTGGGACACAGTGTAGCCCACTGATTAATTTAATGACGAGGAAAAACACCACACAATAAACTGTGCTGTGCTCACACTTTTCGCCAAAACACAAGACTCCCTTCACTCATGCCGAGGTGACTACACCATGGACTACACACAGCGGAAATGATTCTTTCGACCAATCAATGGACGGCAGTGTGTAGCTCCACCTTTTCGGCACAATTTCAGGCAGCTGATACCCCAACGGAGGAGTACTGAAAATAGGAGCAGCTTAGAGCGGTTAGGCTCGCTTATATCCGTACCCTTCCCGATTTTCGGCAAATGGAAAGCCAAAATAATCGTACCGACCTGCTCCGACCCGACCCGCTCTACTCGGTGGAAACGAGGGATAGACTGCCAGTTTATGTTAATAAATAATAAATAATAATAAAAGTCGGATCATCTATAAAATGTTACTTAATTAGTATTCCAGAATTTTTTAATGATATAAGTGTTTTGTTGTCA
This sequence comes from Hyperoplus lanceolatus, assembly GCA_026929865.2. Lineage (NCBI taxonomy): Eukaryota > Metazoa > Chordata > Actinopteri > Uranoscopiformes > Ammodytidae > Hyperoplus > Hyperoplus lanceolatus. The sequence continues at coordinate 21,441,775 of CM049417.1, read as the reverse complement.
CATCAAATCATGAATACATTACATTTTTGCTGGCACGTCTGTATTGACATTCATCAATGTTCTTTCCAGCCTGGTTGTCGTCTAGGTGCAGATTTATTTGAAAATCAGCAGTAACATTAAAATTACACTGTAGCTTTAACAAAAGTTAGTGCAGACATACTGTAGCTGTAATGTATTCCAACCTGAAACAAGTTTCGAGAGCCTGCTAAATCATTTCAATACTATAAAGAAACAAATGGAAGGCATTGGTTGCCCGGACAATAACATAGCGGTACAATAGGGAACCTTTTGACATTTAAGGTAGCTTGATTGATTCACAACGTCAACTCATGCACTGACTTACATGAAAGAAAACACTCCACCTTAAAATTTCCGGTAGCTGTCACATAGCGGTCAAAGACTGTATGATAGTGGCACTGTTCCACATGCTGGGTTAGAAGTTACTAATCGACTAGTATTTCTGGTGCCGACTAGTGAGGCAGTGGACATTTAAAGTTTCACTAACTAGTCATGTGCATCCCTAGTTTTAATAAGATCTGAGGGGGCATGTTGAAAGAGTCCATAGTGCTGGCAGCACAAATGGATGGCGATAGTGAATTATGGAGGCAAAGTACAGCGAGGAGAGCTCCATCAAGTGGCAGAGAGCCATGGCTGGGGACAGACAGGAGGACAGAGGAGGTGGGTGGGGTACTGTGGAGCTCTATGTGTGTCAGCAGCCACACATTAAAGTGAAGGTGATGGGTGTGAAGAGTTCAGTACGAGCTGCAGACAGTCAGATGATAGGGAGCGTGTCGGGACAAACACGAGGGCGTTACAGCGCATCAGTCGTGACGCCCTGAAGGCCAGTTTGAGTTTTCAGTGAAAGAAAGAAATGAACAGATACAGGCCAAGTTTCTGATGTGGGGAACTGGAAGGTTTAGCTTTGTCAAGTTTAAAAGAAAAGGCCTTTCCCTTGGCTACCCTGTTATCCTTAGCAAGCAGGCAGAACTTTTGGAGTTGTTTTGTAAATGACGTTGGATCGGTCTTGTCACAGTTGGGATTTTTATTTATTTATTGTGTTACAGATCAATCTAATTTCCTTTATCCAGGAAATGGAGTTGTTGCACACATCCTGGTGTTTTAATTCTGTCCAGGAATATGGTAAAAAGTAATCCATGAAATGTGCTTGGTGTCTGAGCAGCATTTAAAGCACAACAAGTATTATTAAAAGCTTATTAATGCTGCCAAAGTCAATGTTACTTCACATTAATTTTTTTTGCATCGTCATGATCCTAGGAAGATTTCCATACATTTTTGAACATGAACAATATATTTGTGTGTTGTGTGCCTTTGTTTTTAAGCCATGACCAAGAATAGATACAATTTTCACTAATTTTCTTAATTTGGAGAACAACATTATCAGCTGCTAGCAGGTTTTGTGTGTGATGTCTCCAGTTTGGTGATCATGTATCCATCTTGCCAGAAATGGTGACTTTCGGTGTTCGCCTAGCAGCTTTTTTGGAACAATGACAACTTTAAAAACAATGCACACATGCCAAGGGCTGCTTAAAATAAACTAGAAAACCAATACAATGGGGTGTTGTTTGCACATGTTATCTTATTGAGATGTCCGACTCCAGAGTGATGGGGAGCAGCCGAGTACATTTTCTGGAGCGACACCAACAGCACTGATAAGGTCTTTTACTCATGACACAGATGGATGGGAGGCAAAGGAGTAGAGGAGTGATGGCAATAGTCAGGGGATGCATTCGTCACAGAGGAGGGTTGCTGCCATTGACAGTTTGTTATATATACACAATACAAAATAGTAATTTGTGTGCATTGTCTCTGGAAATGTCACAGAGGCTTGGAGCATCTGCTGTTTGGTCTCCATTTGAGATGAACATGTTCTGTGTCAGCCGGTCCTGATACCAAATGCTTGTTGATCTTTATCGGATCCAGATAGACAGTCAAAATAAAGAATGAAACAGAGATGGAAAGAACATAAGTGTACTTAAAATTATTATAGTAAACATTCATGTTAGCTAAACCTACTACGAGGAACGTTTAAATGTTTATGGCAGTCTAAAGTCTAATGTTTCCTATGATGATCACAAATGACTGGTGAATGTACTCACCATTGAGAAATTCATGACCTTGATGATCCAGACCGTGAGGGCTAGGTTAACTATCATGGTGACCAGGAGCAGCAGCAAAAAGAAATACAGGCATCTCTTGGTCCAGCCGTACAGGCCCACTGGGTACACGGCCTCACAGCCTGGCCGCTGGAGGTGCAGGGACTGGGACGCGAGGATAAACTGCTCCTGGGTTATCTGGGACACACAAACATACAGAAAGTAATGTTTGTCAATAATATATTCCCTTCACAGAAGCAGTCACACACTGTAAATAGTTACTACCCAGTAGGGGTGGAAAAAATTATCGATTCGTCGATGCACCTCAGATTTTCTCTAGAAGGATTCCGTCTCCATGCGGATAAATTAATAATCCTAGGGTCCTATGATTTCCGCGATGACGAAAACGCGGACAGAATCACGGAATCGGGCAATAAAAACGGAATCTACTGTTAACATGGAATGCAGCGGAATTCGCCATTATTTTTGGTGAAATTCAGTTTCCAAGGCAAAGGGAACCAACACGGTTGAAATAAAAGTGAGAAATGTTGGTTTGGCGACATCTAAAGACCAAAATACTGCCATGAAAAGTAGAGCCTGGCTGCAGTACAGGTAATGTAACACACAGCGCCAAACCCCTTTAACAAATCTGTCTATTCGTGAAGCTGGAACCAGCCAGTGTAACCCTAACCCTTTGCTTGAACATTGACTTAATCAGTCGGTTGTGACAATGGATAATCAATTAATATGATTAGTTTTTGGCAAACTATTCCATTATGATTTGCTGCCATCACTTAATATCTTTTGGATTTGGATGGATGTTGGTTGAACAGAACAAGCAGCGATTTGAATAGCTATGGAAATTTGTAGTGGGCATTTCTTACTAATTGTTTGACAATTTATAGACAAAACAGTTATTCACCAAGGCTGAGAAAAATAATTTGAAGAATAACTGATAATGAAAATAATTACTCCATTGTGACCAGTCAAAGTACGAAACCTAATGTACAGGAAAAGCATTTCAAATGGATTTTGCGTCTTTGCAGCAAATACAAGTGACCCATATCTCTGGCCTAGAAATGTCAGTGATTCCAATTTAACCAGCGATACAGCTGAGGGACAAGCATTTTATGAGAGGTGCTTACACAAAGGCTCCATATAGAACTCTCAATGCAGTGTTACAGAGGAATTCTTAAACAAGCACAAATTCAGTAAAACCACATGAGGAACAAGAAAAAACAGAAAACACACTTTACTGGAATCTTAAACCCTCAAAACTTCTAGAAACATAGACTCGCCAACAAGAAAAAAGAAAGTATTTTAGCCTACAGCCATGCCCCTGCTGGACAGAGTCCGTCTATTTTCAATCTACTGTTGCTAGGGCAGACTTCAGCACTTGTAAAATCTAAGGCAACCCACTGTTCCCAACGCCAGCGGATCCTGTGATTTCTTTTGCAAGAGTTTTAATGCATATATTACCCCGGTCCAGTCGTGCCGCCAAAGGATTGGCTGTTCACAGAGCGAATAGAGGAGTGCATAGTGGCTGGCGTTTTGTCAATCATTTCAGCATGCCGGTCATAGCAGTCTCTCACACACAGGACTGATGGAGATGTCCAACTGCAGCGGGGGCCAGAAAACAACTTTGAACCTCCACAAAAGCTAAATATTGATCACAAAGCCAGCTGCGCAGTTATGTCACATGTTGAGTCCCATTTATTGGTCTGACAACTAACACTTGAAACAATAGGTGTCCACATTGTGGGTGTGGCCACTCCAAACCAGGTGCAATGAATAATATTGCACTTTATGAAGCGACTACAGACACAGACGAGTCCTGATAATAATTAGAAAATGGGAGCAGTGGTCAGTTAAAGGTCACTGCAGGCACAGATGGACCAAGCTGGCAGCTAGGATGCAACTGTCTGGGGCAATAAATAATAAGTATAAATCCCCAACCGACCTTCATTTACTCACAGAGCAATTTTCAGTAAACCCTGAATATAATTCAACTGAAAGTAGTAAATGTCTACAATAACTAATGACATCTCAAACCAGAAATTCAACCGAGCATTTTCAGACTGCTGCTCATTTTATTTAATGTGTTATTCAAATCATAAATTTTCACACAAGGAAGAAAATAACTGACTAATATAAAAATAAAAATAAAGCAATTGGTATCATATATGTATTATACATCTTGTCATTCTCGTCCCAAATGCGGATGGAACTCCCACAAGGAATCACGAGGTCAAGTTACAGTTGATTAGTTGGATTAGTTGATTTTATCCAGTAGTTCCATACCTTAATACATTTACTGATATCATTTAATTGATCCTGTTGACAACAACTGCGTGCACTATTAGATGTCTGGGAATGAGAATAATTCAAACTTCCAGTCACAAAAAATCTCAAGACCATTTTTGCTATCCACTCAGATCAACAAGATGAGAACCCTGTTTCCAGGCCGACCATTATTCTGAGCGTTTTCATTCCTCATCTAAAGGCTTGTTAAGGCGCCGCTCTGCAGCTCTATGATGAAAACATCACAATATGCTCTAGTGCGCTCCAAACAAATGTCAACACGAATAGATGGGTGTGAAAACTACGGCTGGTTCACCACCTACGGTCCTGATGACATGGAGTTCCTATTGATAGAAGCTAAAACATCCACGCAGAGACTTGCTTCTCTTCAAAAATATGAACTGTGCAGCCTCTGGAGATCCTGTGCTGTGGTGTAAAAATCCTCAAGGATTTGTTGCATGACCATATTTATCTTTGTGTACGCTACTTCATCAGCCCTTTCAAGTGTGTGTGAGAGATCCTTTTGTTAAGGGGATGGGGCTTTGACTACAGACGTTAGTGCTGGATCTAGCAAAAAGCCAACGATTACCCAGCAGTCCCTTCCCACTGCCGGAATGCCTCATCTTCACCAATTAGCGTGAGGGTGATATCCTCCATGCTGTCCTGCCCACCCAATAATACAATTAGAAGCATTGCATGGTAATGGTATATTCTTTAGTATTAATTAATTGTCTGAATTTTATTTGACATTTTCTTGGACAGCGAATGAACAGGTCCGTCCGATAGTGGGTCTGGACTTCCACCTAAAAAATAATAATAATTGGGTGGGCACAGCCCACATTTGGGTGGGCACGGCCCACCCTGGCCCCTGGCTACCGCCGGCCCTGGCGCTTTGCCAGAGAGAGCGGCGGGGATCAAAAGATCTCTGATAAGTCAGCGGAAAAAGGTTGCAGCTGTTCAATCAGACACTGAACATCAGACTGTTTGAAGGGAGGCTTTCAGAACAGAATTTTCCTTTTGCTCTTACGCACGCAGCTCTGCATTTGAGGACAGTTTCATGAAAACTGTTTGTACAACGCACCTCGCTGGCCTGCAGCACCTCTGACCCTCTCCCTCATTCCTTGAAATGGATTGAAGAGCTTCCTTCTAGGGCCTTCCTTTTGATAGTGGCAGCAGGAGAAAATGACATGTACACAAGACAACATTTTCCCCACACTGCACTAGCTTTCATTACTAATCCTCAAACAAATCCTTTGGAGTGCCAACAAGGCCATTTTTGGACAGCACCTCCATATAGGCGGCATTTGCATTCATCAGTCGAACCCATCTGTACAAAGAAATGTCAACAAACGTAACGGCACAGGGCGGCACAAACAAAGCAGTTTTAAATCTGGGTGAGATAGCATAGGCTGACTGTCACACTTTAGTTTAAACCGTGACAAATTCGCTGACAAACTTGTCGACTTTGTCATTAGGTGGAGAAAGTGCTGGATCAGCTCGGGCCAGGGTGAGCAGGGAAAGGCATGACCCAACAACTAAGACCAGAGCGCTGTGCCGCCGTCTCTGTGTTTGTGTGAGTGAGTGAGAGTGAGTATGTGTGTGTGTCTGAGAGACTACATGAGTGTGTGTGTGTGTGTGTGTGTGTGTGTGTGTGTGTGTGTGTGTGTGTGTGTGTGTGTGTGTCTGAGAGAGAGTGAGTGAGTGAGTGAGTGAGTGAGTGAGTGAGTGAGTGAGTGAGTGAGTGAGTGAGTGAGTGAGTGAGTGTGTGTGTGTGAAGAAGGCCAGTAGATGGACTTGAGTGCACAGCCAAACAGTAGCTCTGCTGTTTGTGGGTTTCTGACACGGACCTCCCCTCTTTTTTTCCCAGCTTTTTTTTTGCACTGCAGCGAGGAGACAGATGCACATACTGTACCTAGAGGTTACTGCCTCCCCTGCTTGACTGGAATGTTAATGAGAGACCCGTGCAGGCAGAATATTCATAGGCTGTCACATTACGGTGATTCTTCGTGAAGAGGAGAATGCATAGGACCATATGGGGGTGCAGTGCAAGAGGAAGATATGGGAAGAAGTCCAGGCGCGCGCCTGAGGTGTGGGCATTAATCATCGTGTTCCCGCTTGAAGAGACGCAGCAGTCACTATACTGCAAGACTGAAAAATGTGCGGGAGACACTTTTACATTCCTCTTTAATTAGCTGGGGTTTCTTCAATGGGACAATGGGAGCAGAGGGCGCACCTGTTGCAGGCAGCACTTGCAGCTCGATTTTGTACTGCTGAATAAAACAAGTAGGCTACCTAGATAAATGATTCACAAACAGCCACGTCAAGCAGCCTACCCTCCTAAACTGCCAAGCAAGGTGAACACAAGTCTCTTTACAGTGTCCTGTTACCCATTACGTTTCAATTAAAATTATATCAAACATGCACTTTTTGCCCCACTTCTTCTCCACCATTGTTCGCTTACCTTCAGCGTTTCTATGTCTAGAGTGGCCGACTGCTCCATGTTAGAACTCTCATTTCATTTGTTAACAGTTACATATTTCCACAAGGTTGACACGAGCTAAACACCCCGAGAAACAGCCCGAGTTGCTTGCCCCCCCACTTTAAAAAAAACCTCAAATGAGCGAAAAAGGAAAACCAGACTAAAAACACACATATCCAACATTTTAGTCAAGTGACAATATAAAGGAAAAAATCCGTATTATTTGCACTTTCGCAATATATTTTTTAGAACTACATTGAGGACAGCAACTCGTGTTAATAACCGGTTAATACAGGCTTCCCCTACTCATGGCGCGCGGGCTCAGGTGCTGCCGTCCACTGCTCGAGGAGCTAGTGGTGAAATGCTGTGCTCGCTTTCAAAACTCAACTACTGTCAAGAGAGACAAAATGAGGAGCCAAACTTCCGGTAGTGAATTTCAAAACAAAGGTCTTAAAAACTGAACATCTCAACTACATAATTTCCCACCTGGAATGATATTGTTTTTAAACAGAGGTAGAATATTTTAATACAGTAATAGAGAGTGTTTTGAGGGATTTTGTTTGTATTAACTTAATATTGGCACAATTTACTTTGTAGATTTGAATTATTAATACAAAAAATAAAATGAAATCAACTTATACATGAGGGTATATTATTAATTGACACGCTACCCAGCAGTAAGCTAAACAATTAAAAGCAGCAACATCTTTACAGGCTGCAACATTAAAGTGTCTAGACATCAGAGGTGGAAGAATTACTCAAATAAGATTTGTTTAGATTAAATTAAGAAATAGATACAATTTTAACATTATGTAGAAGGTATTAGCATCAAAATATACTTTTTTGTTTTATTTTGTTTCACTGTACTATCAGTTATAGTACTTCAATGTTTAATGGCCCATATGAGAATAATATATATAAATAGATGTAGTATATTACATTATTGGATTCTGATTATTGATGCAGCCATGTGCGACTCAACAGTGGGGATTGTTAAAAATTACGTTCAAAAGTTTGGAATTACTTCCACAAAAGCTTGATTCGGTGCATTCATATGGCCAAGAGGATTACTGAACGATATTCTACTGTAGGTTATCGAAAGTCCTCTTTACAAATAGATGTTATTATTATTTTTTTATGTTTTGTACATGAGAAGAAAAAGAAGCACAATGGTTCAACCATGCAGATGAGTGAAAGACCAGAAATAGACAATGATTGGCTACCTCTGAACAACAGTTATAGAATTTAATAAGAATAAAAAATAAAACAATCTCATATTATTCCACCTTCTGGGGTGAGACCATTTTATTTATTTTTTCAACAGAGTATACCAAACATTTGAACTTTTGAAGGAACTCATAATTAATCTGCAATGTATAACAAGTGGAAGGCGAATACATGTATCATGTTCACACGTTTCAACGTTTATTTTATTCTGAAAAAGGACTTCATTCTATTTCCTGTTTGATCACATTAAAATGTGGTTGACTTAACACCATCCCTGCAAAATCTCATTTAGGATCGAAAGCATTGGATACAAAGAGCTGGTTTGAACGAGGTTTTGCAACCAGAATCAGCAACAACCTAAATCACAGTTAATAACTGGTCCAGGTTAATTTGATCATCCTTTGACGAAAATAAACTTTTTTAAATGTATTTTTTGTAAACGTTGAACCCACTGCCACAAAAACATACACACACGTGTGGAGGAATATTGAAAAAATATATAAATAAAGACAATTTCCTTAAACAGTCTAAGCCTACAGTAATGTAACTGACTACGGCAGATCCTACGGCTCCATCTGTTCCCATTCATTGATAGGCCTTCAGTAGTTGGTGCACCCTGCAGGAGACAGAGTGGCGCTGCAATTCGAGTGCAATTTATTATTACTAGCCTATGTGAATATCCTACAATACTCGCTTTAAACACAAATAAACTAACAAACAAAATTACAAACCTATGTTATGTTATAGTCCGTAGCTCTATATTTCTCTTAAACTTCGATTCAACATCATTTATTTAATTAGGCCTAGTTTGATATGTGGTAGGAAAATAAAGGCCTAATAGGAACACTTTTTGTGTGTAAAAATAATATGAATGGACAAATACAGTTGGAGAAAACGTTAGAGAAAGTAGGCTACTTAATGTAATATACACACAGTGACTTAATGGTGGATTTATATTCAAAATATCATCTTGCCATTGCAATATCTTCACACATCCTGTAGAAGGCAGCAGAGGGTCAGACTGGCTGCTTTCAGACTCACTCAATCAATCGCTAAGCTCCAGCCCTGAACCAGGAGGGACAATCGATTATCGACAGATGTATTCAATCTTCGCAAGAAGGATGTCAGACGCAAAACAAATCATGGCACAGAAAAGGTAGAAGCGTTCATCTTTTACACGACCGGATATCTTTTGAAGTCGTTTAGCTCCTATTGTGATATAAAGAAAATGCCATTTTAGCTTTTGTAATCCTGAAAATGTAAGGCGTCCTTTATATGCTATTTATAGGTCTGGTAGACAATAATTATCCGCCTGTGGTGCAGCTTTTATGGCTACTGTGCATCATTGATCTTGATAAGAACATGTGATCTCTGTGTGTTCTCGCAGTGCTAAAATTGCAGCTGGAGCCGTCGTGTGTGTTGAGAGTGAAATAAGAGGAGATGTGACCATTGGTGAGATGAGAATATGCTTTGAACTTTACATTAAGAGCCACATGTTGGCCTATACCTTTTGTCTTTATCCACCTTCTGAGCAAAAGATTATTATTTTTTTAAATCTTCATTAGGCTTTTTCAATTTAAAAAACACATTTTGTATATAGGTGCTAGAACAGTTGTCCACCCCAAAGCACGGATCATAGCAGAGGCCGGGCCCATTATCATTGGAGAGGGGAATCTGATAGAAGAGCAGGCGCTTATCATTAACAGGTAGGCTGTATTACAACATCATTTCCCAATTTGATTATTACACTTTCATCTTGTTCATCTCATTTTGTCTAGCTAGCCTATGTGTTTTTCTTTTGTAGTTATCCAGAAAACATCATGCCGGACACAGAAGGAGTTGAGCCAAAAACCATGACAATCGGGACCAATAATGTGTTTGAAGTTGGATGTGGTATCCTTTACAATAGACACATTGGTTATTGGAAAAAAACAGGGATCCCAATTAATAGTTTGTCCACCAGGGAGCAACCTACACATCATTGTCACAATTTCTTGAATTCAAATGATCCTTATGATAGCAAAATGTTATAGGTTCGATGAATTTCAGCTTATATCAGTGACAATTTACTGTGTTTAAATCCTTAATGGTTCTGCCACAGTCTCTCAAGCTTTGAAGATTGGTGACAACAATGTGATCGAGTCCAAAGGTAAGTGCTGACTGAATCCCTATTACCAGTGTGCAACATTGATACCATCTTCTATTGGGGTTTATGCCATTTTATTATCTCTGTTTTGATCATGACATAGTAGAATACATTTGGAAACCGTATCAGGAACAGTTGGCCAATAAAGCGAATTCAATTCCTGACTAAAGAAGGTACAGTACATATTCACATTGATGCAGAAATCATTTTCATAAAAATACAGTATTGCTGTTAAGAAGGCCTGCTCTTTGATTTGCAGCGTTGCACACATATGTCTAAAATACCCGGAGATATCAAAGGGATAGAGACAGAATATCGTATTCCCCAAACATAATGGCTATATTCCTTCAGTGTATTTTGTAAGAAAATACATCTTTATGCTCTATTAAAGCTGGAGTCAGTGATTTTGGAGAATGCTTGTGCCAAAATTAGTGAATATCTCCTTTCGATTCGCTACCTGTCTGTACAGTGTGTGAGCTGAAAATATCTGGTGCTAATACACAGCCAAGTCGTTGGCCGCGGTGGGCCCTCCCATATGTTTACATACCCTCTGTTTACATACCAGTTTACAGAGCCTAGGCTCTGTATTAAAAACAGGTTTGTATTCATTGTGAGGAGATATTCACTGATTTGATCAAAAGTAATTTCTGACAACAAGCGTTCTCCAGACATCACTGACTCCACCTTTAAATCCCTAGGTGATCTTGGCAGGAACGTGATGGTGACCAGTGGGTGCATCATCGGCGCATGCTGCCAGGTCAACACATGTGAGGTGGTGCCAGAGAACACAGTGGTGTATGGCTCAAGCTGCATCAGGCGCGTGCAGAGTGAGAAGCCACAGGTGGGTCACATCTCCACCTGATGGACTCGCTATGTCTTGTCAGCTTGCGTGCCATTTTCCTTTTGTGTAACCACAGACTGATTTTAATTTAAAACATTTTTTTTTTTAAATTTTGAAGCCTCAGACGCTACAGCTCGACTTCCTCATGAAAATCCTGCCCAACTATCACCACCTGAAGAAGACGGCCAAAGGCAACGGCACACCTGTGAGGAACTAAAGATGGAGCCAGATCCAACCCCAAGCAGTCAGCACACACACACACACACACACACACACACACACCAGACACTGACACATTTCCTTCAACTTGCACCTAAAAACCTTAGTGTTGTTACCTGAGGTCTCTACATACTTTCCTTTTGCTTTCAGATCAATTTCTCAACTACAGATATATTGTGAATTTTGAACATTTCCAGTGCAATTTTTATGTTAATCAATTGCATATATTTATAATTATCTGAATATAGATAGGCCTATATAAATGTTGCAATAAAAATTCTGATAATTTAACTTGTTTTCCTTTATATTTTCTACATTCATTTACCAGGAGGAGGCACTATTGAGCAAATGTTTGTACACGACTCTCCTCTGTCTGCTATCAAGGCTTGTTTCATCATGTGATACAAAATATCCATTTATTAATAATTAATCTAAAAATATCTGTATTGTCTGTTTCTACAAATAGTCATAAAATCGCGTTCATGGGCTAAAATGTGTAAGTTTACGGGAGCATGATAGTCATTTTGGGGATGGGGCCTTCCACATCCTTTCTCCTCTACCTTTTCCCCCCCCCAAAAAAAGATCTTGGAATGACCTCTGTGTTACTTATTTTCTTAAACTTTTCAAGTTTCAAAATCAAAGCATGAAAGTACAATTTGTCCAACAGTATACAGATGCATACTTTGTACAGTATGCAATAAAATGTGTTTGTTATAAACATTAAACACGGTAAGATTCATTTTCAATTCATACTCACATTGAACTACTATATGAATTATTTCTGTGTCTCCATCATTCACAATGATCATATCACAAGATGGAAGACACACAATTTAGTGAAAAGTTACATTAATTTTATTTTTTTAAATCTTAACCAAAAAGTTGAGCCATTTTATGGGGCCTATTGACAAGTCCGCCTGTGAATGTATAATTCTTCTATTGTTCTTTTTCTTAAAAGTTCAATTGCGAAGCAATCAGATAACATGGGTGTGGTACTAGTCCTCATCTTACATGTAGTGGTTTGCCAGCCTTCCCACCAGGGGTTGCCAAATTGGTGCCCTGGGTACAGTGGGAATTCCACACAATACCTGCTGCTTTCTTGTAATTGACACGGGCGTGGTTGCAACTTGCATTACTGCTGCGGCATGGGGGGGCTGAATAATCCCTTGTGCCCCCCACCCTCACCACCTCATGTCCGCACCCCCCACTCTGGTGCTCCCATCTGCGTAGATTTGGGTGTTTCGATGGTGTGTGTGTGTGTGTGTGTGTCAGGCACCCTGGCCCACTGCCCCAACGCACCTGATATAAAAAGTTCAGATGTCACATTTAACAGATGCTTTTCCGTTAAACCCCCATGGCTAACAAGCTCAAGGCCGCTTGCTCCAGCTCTTCAGGGTTTAGCGGGTTTGTGTCATGCTCGCTCGCTGCACAGGACGGCAGCAGCTCCCCCGTAGGCCCACAGCTGGTGTCGCACACTGCCAATACTCATTTCAACGTGTCACGGTGGAGTCCCACATCAACTCAGGGCTAATTATTTCAGCGGCGGAGTGCGGCCGGGCTTCGTCCAGGCTCCTTTCCCGTTCTCACTCTCTCCCTCCGTTCCATACCATCGTTTTTTAGTTTGGAGTGTTGCCAAAAGCGTCAGTTTACTTTAATATGACAAGGGAGACAGATGCTGGGGCACAGTTGAGCGATTGTGCAGAGTGACAAGTGGGGTGGTGGGCTGGGCAAGTGTGTCCTGTTAATCTGCGGTGGTTTTTTCTAGAGAGTCCAAATGGCTCTGATGATAGCAACTCATGGCAGGAATTTGAGAGGAAGTTCAAATGATGTCCTATATTTGGAAGCAGTTATTTATAACTCTCCCCTTACTGTAGGCTAGCCTACTGTTGTAAAACCCAATTTATCCATCAGCTTCCACTCATTTGTTAAAGCCACAGTAGGTAGGCTAATCTCTTCAAAGGATTATTTTGGGTCAACATATATATAGCCTTTGCTGCAATATGAAGTGTTCTTTGAAGCGTCAATAATATCCATGTAAACAAAACAAAAAAATAAAGCATGAGATTTTAGTGTGTAATAAAGCAATGAGGTCGAGGAGGTCGCTGTGAGGGCATCTCAAGTTAACTCTCATCTTTCACCACCGCTTAAGGTGGAGCACTGCAGGTGAATAGGTCAATATTTGGTTCAGAATATAAAAAACTAATGTTGAGATAATGGCTGTTGTATAGGAGAAATATACAGATTCAAAAAGACAAGGTTTAGTCAAATAAACGCCTTAATGTACATGTTGGACCTTTTATTAATACTATATGATGAAAGAATACATAGCCAAAAATCCCTACATTTACCTGTGCATGCTTCAGCCTTTTAAAAAAAACCCTATCAAGCTATGACTTTATAAGGAAAGTTAGAAAAGAACATTAACTCCTTGCCTTTGGATGCACTGTGGTCAGTGTTCTCAGCAGCACATGATGCACCTGAAGTCTGTGTGTATTAGTCCTGCGCAGTCAGTCATGGTCCAACAGGCCGCCAGTTGGTTTCAGAGGATAAAGCCTTTCTGACAGCTGACCTTTGCATCCAGGTCCACTCTACCTTTGAAAAGTGAAATGTGACCTATAGGCTGCAGTGATTCCCATCGCAAACCGCACAGAAATAATTAATTTAATCACAACAGGGACCTCGCATCACTGGACGTTCGTGCCTTTTAAGCCGTGCTAGTAATAGTAGTGGCATGGTAATGTCACTTGGTTGATCCAGAATTCAATATCTCAACAACGTTTGCTATGGGAATCAAAAAATCTAATATCTATGGAATCCTAATGATTCAGTGCTTTTTACATGTATCTATTTATACTCAGTCTGCACACTGTTCTATTGTACAGTTTCAATTGATTTAGTTTACTGTATATTGTACATATTGTAATTGTTATTGTAATATTGTTTTGCCTTAACTTTTTGAAGTATTTAGAATTTATTTATTGTTATGGTGTATTGTACCCACGGTGTGGGTCGGATAAAAACTTATTTTTTTGATTCCTCTGTATGTCTGGAACATACTGCAGACATTGACAATTAAGTTGACTTGACACACACACACACACACACACACACACACACACACACACACACACACACATTGTTCAGGATTAAAGGTGATGCGAAAGACAGAGACCTCGAGGGGCCGGGTTTTAGTTTAACTTTTTATTGGTTTCACTGCCCAACAAAATAGAAGATATAACTTAATGTACTTCCTTTTGACCTGCTTTGAAGACATTTTAGAGCCACTCAACAGCATTCAAAAGGAACATTACAGTCCATTACATAGACATGTGTCAACATTTGGGAATACAAGCCTATAGGAGACACACTTAGCGTCGTCTGTGTGCTCTACTCTGCCTACCGAACCATGAAAGCTTATAGTACATTCTAGTCTATTGACACAGACTGCCTCTTTCATGTGTGTCTGTTTCATGACACAACTGCCTTACTGTCTTACAATAAAGAGGACAGAAAGTTGCCCTGCGTTCCAAATTGCATTCTCTTACTTTTTTGCTATTCTAAATACTACAGTTGATCATAAAAAGTATAGTTTGCATGCAGTAGGCATACAACTTGGAGACCTTTTAACTTATTTATTTTATCACAAGATCGCACCTTGAACTTGCCTCTTGCTTATAGATCCATCGCATTGCTGCTCAGTCGATGTCACCTAACTTCCAGTGCGCAGTGGGTCACAATCGCCCAAAAAGCATGCTGTTTTCCACTTTAAAAATCCTGAAAGCATGTACTTTGGGTATTTTTCAGCATGCTGCATCTGACCACATGTACTGGGAAATCCTTATATTTTTTTATACAATACTAAATAGAAGGGAAGTATGGGGATTGTAACGCAGGGTAGGTCTCAGATCCACTGCTATCAGACCGCATCTATAGCTCTTCTTCAGTCAGTTTTACAGAAGCACATGTATGGATATATTTATTTTGGTGTTATTTTTTATAGCTTTCATTTTGCACAAATACATTTTTAATATATGATACTTACCTTTATTTTAACTTACGCTTTTCCACTCTGCCAGCTAACAAAGACACTCCACACAAAAAGACACTTAAGCTTGTAAGGTGACACGTTCTTGAGGTATTTCTTTCCTGGCAGAGGCTTGCATATCTTTCTGTGGGTGTTTGTTGATTGACGGCAGGCAGAGCATCACACACTGTGTTCGCTGATACAAAGACACTAAACTCAGGGAGGGGGGGGGAGCACAATGTCGTAGTGATGAAACAGGGGCAACTTTACTGATTTTCTGCTTTGCTTTAGCTTAAAGGTTCAGTAAGCGGAATGGTCAGTTTAGCTAACTTCCTGTCAGTGACTGCAGTTAGCAGTCCCCTCCCTCGTCCCTACGTCACCACATTAATGCACTGCGGTCTTCAAGCAGCGAGTTATCTAGCATCATCTCAGATAAGTAAGTGTGATGAAACATGATAAAAACCATCAAAACAGACATTGGGAAGGATTTTTTACCTGCTCCGCCATTGTAGGCGGATAAACATTCACCGATCTGTCACTCTGCGCGTGCACCGGCAGTGAGACGGTTGCCGGTTTGTAGCGTTCTCTCTTCTGATTGGATATCAGTTTCAGGATCCCAGAAAAGTTTATTTGCCGATTACATGCCTGAGAGATCGGCTTTATGAAACGAGCACACTATGTAAGTGATCACTGTATGAATAAAGAGTGAATTAACACTTATATTAACTAGGGCTGTCAAATTAACGCGATAATTTCGATTAATTAATCACAGAAAAATTAACGCGATTAAAAAAATTAACGCAGATTAATCGCACTTCTATAATGCCCTTTGACCCGGTGCAAAAGTGGTGCGCAGCTGCACCAAGCTGCACCTGTAGCTTGCATACACAGCCCGCACGGGTGAAAGGGAGAAAAGTAAAGAGGGAAGCAGGGGAAAGGGCGGGGCCGAGGGCTCTATGGACGGTTTATGGGATGCCTCGGGCAAATAAGCATGAAGGTAGGAAGACATCTTACTTTATTCTCCGCAGTGTCTGTGCATTATTGATTTAGTGGGTGCAACAATGTAGGTTCAAAAGTATCTCTCAATCTTCCTCCGTGTGTCTCAATTTTGTTTGCTAGCTGTCTCGTCTCCCGCATAAACGGACACCCGCCCTGTGTGTGTATGTGTGTGTGTGTCAATATTTTTGCCTATGAGTACGACGATGGTGAATGAATCGGCATAGGCATCTGTGGCAGTGCAGCGCTGTTGTGGAGACAGAAGTTACGAGAGACGGAGAGCGAGAGAGAGAGAGAGAGAGAGAGAGAGAGAGAAACAAACTGTACTAGCAGGCTATACAGCTGTTTATAAACAGGTATAAAAGTGTCATAAAAGTATGCGATTAATTTAGATTAATTAATCACAGAGCCTGTAATTAATTAGATTAATTTTTTAATCGCTTGACAGCCCCAATATTAACATAAATACATCGCTGACTTCACCTTTAATTATTTAGCCATGCTTTAAGGATGACAATATCAGTCTGTCATTCCACTTTGGTCCTGACTGAAATTGTGTCCCCCTTCATTGTCCAAACTTTTCAATTTACTTCAGCTTGTCATCAGTGCTAATCAGCAGCTGTAAGTACATTTATTTTGCTCAAAACACAGCTGAGTGCAAGCACAGCCACACCTGCTGATAGCTGCAAGGCTTGTAACAATCTAGAATCATTTATTGCAGAAAATGGCATCCAGGAAAGTCAATGGATGCAGAGCTCATCATGAAAGAAAAGAAAAGAGAACATACAATAGACAATTAAAAAGAAACCTAAAAAAACAGCTGTTACTGTAATTTAATGTGATTTCTATCTCACACTGAGATTGAGTAAAACCAGATTTGGTTGTGAAGAAGAAACCAGTGAAAAAGATTAAGCAACCTTAACCTTAACCCTCGTGGGCTAATTAAAACGGCTCAATTTGACCACAGATTGCCCATTGGAGATCTTAGAATGAATTCAAAGGGCACTTAGCAGGAGGAACACTGTGTATCAGTAAGTCACAGGAATGGAATGGCCTGGCTCAGAGCCCAAACCATAGCCACTTACCACGCATCACTCAAAAAGGCTGAAGTGTGTTGCTGTGAAAAACCCAGAGCTGCTGTCAGGTCTTACGGACAGGCAGACCTGCTTGTTTCTACAGATGACCTGGAGATGGATTGTAACTGCTCCGTCTCTCTCTCCCCCTCTGCTTGTATTGGAGGAAGTTAGTAACAGTATTTTAGATCATAGAGTTTTCTTGGACTCTGAGTTGCAGGAATGTCAAGAAAAAAGTGAAAAGTAGAACGAGACAAGACAACACATCATCTATGAGTCAGTGGATGGCAGGAACCACAGGGGTCCTAGCTGGAGGATCCACCACTCGTCGATACATCGGCGTTGTGTCATGACAGATTCTTGTTGTGGTGCTCACATCAAGCTGGCCTTTTAGCCATGAGTCACTGATCCACAAGATGACATCCAAATAATCGGATTGCTGTCTCACTCTTCAAACCTGTTTTTGTTTTCAGCAAAGGTTCTTGTAATATGAAATAAGAAAACAGTTATGCAACAATTTACAGTGGCAAAACACCTACTCTGACTTTGTACATATAGGTAAAGTAAATCCACCAACAAGCACCTTGGTTTCAGACAGTTTTATGGGTTGTTAATGCCTTGATGTTGCTACGCTACGCTAGAGTTCTATAGTCAGAGGAAGTCAGCCCTAAAAGTATTAAGTTGGCCAATGTCTTTTGGAGGGCAGTAAATACCCAACAGGTGGACATTTGTTTAAATTGTCTGCCAAAAGTGCCAACCGCTAGAGGTTATAATCCTGACTGCTTCCAATGGGTTTACAGGAGACAGAGACAAACATAGTATTTGCTGTCTCACTGTCATGAGAGGCTTTAAGGCCCTGACACACCGGCCCGATAATCGCCGTCGTAGAGTCTGGAGGGGACGGAGATACGAATCTGTTTGGTGTGTGCCGTGAAATCGGTCGTCGTAGATGTAGTCGGGCTTGTAGGCGGGCAGTCTTTCAGTTGGAGCAATTTGATTGGTGGAGGGCTAGCGAATCAGTGAAGCCCGGAAGTGAGGCGGGTAGCACAAACAGCTAACAACAGCTAGCCATTGTTTTAACGTGTTTGTTTGTTTCGTTCAGCGAGTACTCACATGCATCAACCCTTGTTGACTGCTCGACACCATGCTCGACACTCTCTGCTAAAAATGCTGCTCTTTATGGTCCATAAATATAAATGTGTATTTCTATCTATGTTTATGGTCTAGAGAGCTTTCCCATCATATCCGGCTTCCGTCTTTTTTTGGGCCGCAATACAGATTGGCGCCGCCTGCTGTTATGGAGACATTACGTCCCGCGCAAGAGCAGAGCGTACCGAAAGTCAGCAGTCGGTTCGGTGTGTTCTTGGTACTTTTTTGGCAGCGACGGGAAGAATGCAGCTGCCTGAATCGGCAGTCTCCATTTTCGGGTAGTCGGACCGGTGTGTCCTGGCCTTTAGGGATATCTTCAGTTCAGACTGATAGAATCTAAGGTCACATTCATACCAGCCTTGTTTTAGTAAGGCTGAACTAGTGCTGTTCATTTGGTTTGAATGCAGTCCCAGACTCTGGTGAATACTAAACAGTCAGACTCTGGTCTGCTTTTCACTCAATGCACGTGTTGATAATTTATTTAGCACATTTTGTCTGAGCACACGCACATATTCGGTGTCCCTTAAAGACTCCTATAGCAACCTGACACGAATCACAGCACAAAAAACTATGTCGATTTACGGGAAACTCTTCCTCTCATCTGGGCGCTTTCAGCATTCTCTGTCAACACTCGGCTTTGTCCTTCTCCGCCCCCTCGCCCCCTCGCCCCCCTCCTGCCAACCCCACTCCGTTGTGATTGGTTACCTTCCGGAACACTTTCAGCGGCACACGGGCAGATTTGAGCAGGCAAGTGGGGGCATGGCAGGAGCGTGCCTGAGCACATTGCAGCATTACCATACATGGAAAATCCAGATTGTTTTGTAGATAGATCCCGGAAATTTGAACAAGTGGATCACGACCCACGTTCCTAGTGTTTAGCGCTCTGCACAGCCACCCCAGACAGTCAGCAGGGAATACGTCTAAATGCATGTAAGTCATTATTTGACATTTTAGTATGGTTAAACATGACTTTAAATCATTATAACAACGTTTATAGGTCATAAAAGTTGAAAAAGCATAATAGGTGCTATTTAAAGTCTGCTGATATTGTAACATGGGCTGGTAGGTGGAAGAAAGTAGTGGCGATTGTTGAGAGCAGTAGCTAAGGCTAGCTTCAAAAGTCAGCATACAAGTGGACTTTGTTATAGTTTAAAATATTTAACAATTGACCATATAATGACAGGTATCCACGGCATCTTAATAAACTAAACGATAACCATTCAATCAATAAAAACGCCACCTTATGGCACTACATTTAATAGACTCTGGCTTTTACAATATGTGCTCCACATTAAGACCAGCATGAAAATAAACTGTCTGAACAAGAAATCAACAGCATTTCCATTCGCAAGACTTTTCGCTTATAATTATAGTCGATTTGAGTTTTCCTTTTGTGAACAGGAACCAAACCACCTGGAAGATGAAACAAAGAAGCTGACTATTAGGTGTGAACACAACCTATAGAACATTCCCCAGCAGGAATTTTCTAAAGTGTTTTTTTAGCTACAAAAAGATAGGAAAAGGCTATTGTACGCTAGCTTAAACAACATGGCTGTATCTTCATATAGCACTTTTTGTCCAAATCAGTAAATATCTCCTCATGATAAGCTACCTGTTTGCGCACTGAAAAAATATCCAGTGTTAATACACAGCCTGGGCTCTGTAAATTGGCCTGCTAACTAGCTATCGTGGACCTACTCTGTTGGCGTACCCTTTTGTTTACATACCAGTTCATGATATTCACTGATTTTGACAAAAAGAGATTTTGACAACAAGTGTTTTCCAATGGGCTGACCCCACCTTTAACTCTCTTGTCTTAAGCAAAGGGGTGTATTTCCCCAAATGCTAAAAAACATTCCTTTCTGTTCTCTCCTTTGTCTCCCTTTCCACTCAAACAAAAAATAACACATGCTTTCTCGACCAGTTAGTTCAGCCATTATCTTTAAAAGAAACCTCGGTCTCTCAGTAACACAACAAGGATGTCTTCATGTACTGTAAGGCTTGGCCACGTCAAAGCTTGCTGACATGTTGCCTGGGACACTGTGACCAGACAGTCCCACCCCCACCCCCTTCTGTGTGTGTGTATGTGTGTGTGTGAGTCCCACCCCCACCCCCTTCTCTGTGTGTGTTTTGTGTGTGTGTGTGTGTGTGTGTGTGTGTGTGTGTGTGTGTGTGTGTGTGTGTGTATGTGTGAGAGAGAGAGCATCAGACCACACAGCTCAGTCAGCCCTAAGACCTGTCAAACACAGCTGGGACAACTCCTCTCCTCTCTCCTCCCTCCCAGCTCCCCTGGCTCCAGCAGGAAGCTTTGATACAGGGGTGTTGAGCAGCACGGGGAACATTTCCATTTGTATCTGCTTGGAAGACTGGGAGACCCTCCCCTTATCCCCAAACGCCATCTCATCAGCATAAAAAGAAACCCATCCTGCTGCCATTCCCCCTTCTTCTTCATTGTGTATGCTTCATGTGTGTGTCATTGATAAAGACACGATCTGGGGGGAAAAGGAAAGAGAAAGAAATCTCTGCGACCGATCCGCGATGACTGTTTTTTTCCCTTCTTCCGTTTGCTTTTGTGAGGTGCAAGTTCAGCAATATTCCGCTCCATTTTATTTTCTGCACCGGCTTGTCATAAAATGCGAGCTTCTGTCCTGTGCAATAGATGTCACGCGACATATAGTCAAAGTCTCCCCTCATACTGAGCTCAAACTGTCAGCTCTTCAAACATCGGGAGGATACAAAGTGAAGTGGTTGCTCAAAATAAATGTTTTGGAAAGGGGAGGGGGCATTCAAGGCTGCGTTGTCGCCCGATTGCTGCGTTTAAAGCTTGTTTGCACCCTGTGCTATATAAACAATAATAGGCGTGGCAGCAAACTTTTTTAGTGCTTGCTCATCCCCTCTGTTAATGAGACATACACTTCCATAGCCACAGGGTCTGGCTGCTTCCCAATCTAAGGTCATACATCATACATACTGTAGCTCACAGTGGATTAGTATTATCATATGTAAAAAATCTTGAGAAAATTTCAGGTGTTGTCTCCGTCTCTGTGCAGAGCCCTGCCATGGTCACTGTGAATCTATGGAGAAAAATGGGCTGTAGTATCTGTGATGTCTGAGTTGAGATATTGGCATACACCACAAAAACAAAGAGCCACTTCAAATGTATTTAGCAGCCAGGTTGATTATTGTTTGCGTTCTACTGCCCTGTGTGCCATTACAGATGATGGATGTTGCTGAGTGCTACATTTCAAAGGGGTTGGGGCATCAATGACAACCAAGAGAACTTTAACTCCTCCTGACTGAGTGAGTGTGCATGGTAAAAGATGTCTTTATGACCGGCCATATGTAAAGCAGCTGGGTCAAAGGTTAAGCAGTTAACAGGTTAAGTCCTTAAGAATGAGTGACTCTTCAGAAGCATATAGGTAAAACAAACAAAAAACTCAGTGACAGATTACTTTCCAGAGCCATACCTCCATTGTTCTCATTAAAATAAACCATAAGTGGAAAATATCATACCAGGTTAGAGGTGGAGTCGTCGATTTTTGAGATGACTTTTTTATCAAAATCCCTTTTTTATCAGAATCAGTGAATATCTCCTTTCGATCCGCTACCTGTCCGTATGCGTGCTGAAAAGAATCTGGTGTTAATACAAAGAATAGGCTCTTTAAACGGTATGTGAACACAGAGGAGGTGGGGGGTGCATGCAATCGGAATACATTTGCATTCAGATTGTATGTAAATGCAATGTTTTGGGCTATGGACCTGGCATCAGGCGCCTATTGAAGGTTCCAGAACTAACTAACTTAGTTAGTCAGTTTTCAGATGCTTAGTCTTAAATGTCACTATTAAAGCCAACAATAAGTACACCCACATAAAGGATTCACCATAGGCCCACAGGCATTGTGTACCTGACAGTGTCAATGTCGAAATGGTTTGCATGAATTCATTAACTATTATTGAACATTTAATTTGCTTAAATAAAATATCAAAAATCCACAGAACAATATGATAGCAGGTAGGAAATAGAGATTGTATTTAGGTGTCTGATCAGACTTTGTTTTGTCTATTATGAGACTCATTATAATATATAGGCCTATGCTAGGCCTATTTGTAGCCTAACCTATATAGGAAAATAAAAGCAAAGAAATAGCCTAATAACACAGGAGGTGAAACAAATAACCTTATAAAGCCACTAGACACCAGGCTGTGGGTCTAATAATGTTGCAGGAATGTTACCGTGACTAAAATAACATGCAGCTGGTCCAAAAGGCGATCAATGACTGGCACTGATTTTTTCCACTGTATGCTCTCAGCACAACACTTGATAAAACTTGTCAGAGCCGTAAAGACTGAACAGAGCCCAGGAGACGGCGCATCCCACACTGGCTTTACCCCACCCTAAACCCCGCCCTCGCTCACGCGGAGATGAGGAGAGAAGTTTGCCTACGGCGCAGTCCAGTGAAACATTTACTCTATTTCATTTGGGGGAACAGCAAAGAGAGAAGAGCCCCCGGACAAGCTTTCCAGGGAATGCTGAGGAATATCTCCCCAAACAAAAACAATTACACCCACAGTTGACTCCCCCCTATATCGCTCCTTTTGTTAAGAGAAAAAAAAATTGCCTACATCTCTTCGGTCATTGATGTTGCTAATCCAGTAAACTCGCGCAGGTCATTACTAGGACAGCGGCCGCACGCGGACTCTTGTTTGTCGGGAGCAGAGATCGTATATATCGGGAGGGCTGAAACATCTGGGTCCTGGAGGCAGTGAAGAACCCAGCGAGGAAGAAACGAAAGACGGAGGAGGAAGAAGGAGACAGTCCCAGTGAACGCGAGGAGAAAAGAGTCCGGCTCACCATGAATAACAACAAACTAATGGAGAAGGAACCCGAGCAGACTGAATTCACCACCAACCACGAAGAGGAGGTATGTAATGCAGCCTATCCTGTATTTTCATATCCTATCCTGTCCTATAGCCTACCTACTCACACAGCTGGCCGGGTTTTAATTTAAAACAGGTCCGGACTGCTGCGCTTGACCCATAACAACATCTTCATGAAGCGATACTTGCTCAAGCCGTAGCGCTTGAAGCGCGTTTATACCTTTCCCTACTTTATATAACTAATATTATTGAATTATATTCCTAATGTGTCATTTTGTTGTTGTTGTTGTTGTTGTTGCATTTCCTTTGATAAAACCGAGTTTCTATCTCGAAAAAGTTGCTAGTCTTGATGTCAAATTTTTAGACAGATCCTAGGCTACTAAAGGGTGCACTCAACATTTATTATTTTCTAACGGCAGTATAGGTATCATTCTTTAACTTAATTAATTATGCACCTGTCATTAGCTAGTATCCTTTAAAAAACATAGCCTAACAAATAGACCTATTAGCCTATCTCTCTCCCTCTTAATTTTTCTTGCCTACCATGTCATTTTACTTTATCAAACACTTTGTTTAAACAAATAGCCTAGTGATAAGTCTCTACTATTGAGTTCCTAAATATCTCTGAAGCCAGGCTATTTGGTAGCCTATGTAATGATAGCTTCTCCAACAAAGTCAATTGTTGGTTCTTGCTTACTGTACCATAAAGCTTGTCTTCACACAACACTGAAACGCAAGTAGTGAAGGGAAGTCACAAATACGTTTTCAAATAAGTGCTGCTGCAACATGTAGGCAATAACTCTCTACATACAAGCCACTGTATTTACAGTTGAGCAAGAGTGTAGCCTCTCAACTTACATGTTTTAATTACATCTTAACACAGCGGATTGTTGTTTGTCCTGAACAATTTGAGGGAATCCATTTAGTTTCGGGTGAAAATGAAATTGTTTTTTTTGCTGGATGATAGCAACCCGTTTCACCTTTTCTTCTTCTCCTCTGTAAACATTGCACAATGTGGATCCGTCACATTTCCTTCTCGCTAAATAAGTTTGTATTGGTTCTCCCGTTGCATGGGGGGATTTTCTTTGGCACAGAAGTGTCTCTTTTTCCGAGCTTTTATTTCAGAGCTCCAAACACACACACACACACACACACACACACACACACACACACACACACACACACACACACACACACACACACACACACACATCCACAGCTTTGTGATGTAAGCAAAGGTATATCAGATTATACTAGATATTTCTCTTGGAGCAATTTGATTAAGGCTCAGTGTGCTGTTCGTCATTTTGTAACCCAAGAGCCAAACATACCCCGGTCTGATGTAATACCATATTTGGTCCACTCCAGTGTCGGTGGTTACTTACTGGATGCAGTGAGTTATACACAGATGAGGTAAAGACTGAAGGACTGACCTGATTTGCTTAATAAATCATTATCATGTTAACCAAAGAGCACAAAACCATAACAAGAAAGCTATTTGAATCATTTCTAATTACCTACTCGTACATAAAGATTATAGCTTTTTTTTGTTTTGTTTTTAGTGCTGAAATTATTAATCAATTGGCAGAAGATGTGCTCAAATTAGATTGGCAGCGCCAGCTTTTAATACCATAGTACACATTTTTTTTATTTATGGGTGGGTTGTATGCAATCTGAAAGCGATATATTGGGTTTCTGGGGGAAACTGTGATGTAGAATGATATAGAATCGTCATTAGTTGAAGCAGCAGCAGCTCTGCTTTATTTGATAAATAAATCTCTGAACTAGCATCCTACTATTAACAATCAGCCTCACATCATTCTGCAACCTCCACAAAGAGAGGTCTGGTGTGAATTGCAGATGGAAGGGGACAGTCAGAGCAGCGGCAGCCAGAGGAATATAATGGTTGTGGAAAAGGTTTTGAAGTCATCCAGACGGGGCCAGGGACTTGAAGTCGCTCTCGTGAATTAATGTAAGGTTAGACAGCACCACTTTATCTTTTGTGTAATGATGCCTGTTGTATACAGATGAGCAGCAGCTATCAGGGAGATTGTCCCGCACACACACACGCACACACACACACACACACACACACACACACACACACACACACACACACACACACACACACACACACACACTCACACACACACACACTCACACACATTGACAATTGCGAATACGAGCACACATGAGAAGGAGCACACACTGTAGAAGGCAGGTGTGCATAATAATAGAGAAACACAGTGACACACGCGACCAGACTAAGAACTCTTTGACTAACTCCTATATGCATGAAGTATGACGTGCACTTTTTCCACATCATTCATGAACACTATTAAGTTCATTCTGTTCTCGTAGAGTTGATTAGAAACCAACAATGCAAACTACTGTTTTGACAATCGACTGACCAATTTGACACTCAACTTTATGTTGGAGTCTTTAAAGTATCTAAAGTATTTTCTTTCATGCAGATCTCATTCACGAAGATCACAAGGATGACACAATGACAAAAGCACTAAATGTAAAATTGGCTTTTTGCTTAACAACACTAAACCAACCATAAACTATGACCTTATGGGAGCCAAAGTTTAACAAGGCCTGCTGGTATGACTCTCACATGCTGAGCAGCAGTGCACCTCCCCATTACCCTACACACCGCCTTCCTGCACAGTGTAGTATGCAACTCAATAGATCACTGATTCGCACCACTAAAGTGCCATGTAGTGAGCTTGGCTTCTCATGCCTTGCTTCATTGCTCAAGCTCACAAGCACATCATCATCATCACTGCACACCGATGCCTAATGTTTGTCTTCTGTGTGGACCGGCGCTCGCCAAACATGGTGCTGTTTGCAGGCGAGGTATGCAGGTTTCAGCATCTAATCTCAAGAGCCTGGTTAGATAAGCCTTATTATCAGGTGTTCTGGATGCTCTCACATGTGGCACTCGGTGGGGCCACTGATGCAGTTGGACCCCAGCATACAGTCTCTTGATACACTGAATGTCAAGAGACGCATTTGGGGCCAGCTGTGGTTTCCAGGCCTTGTATGGTCAAAAAGACCTGGACGGGTTCATTTTAGAATAGATTGGACTTTCCATAAAGTGAATCGGAGTTGTTTGGGATGGAACAGTTGTGCTTGTTTTTTTCAGTGTTTTGTTCATTCCTTACTGTAAAGTAAAGTATATTCATTATGGAGGATGAGAGGTGATACATTCTAAAGTTGTTTGTGTTCAGTGTTGTGATCAGGAAGGTAACATATCATGACATGCAGCGAAGGAAGAAGCCCCAGTTTCCCAAAAGTTGAGCGAAATTATTGAGATAAAGGACAATTTCTTATTTGCTGCCCAAATGTGTCATCTATGAAGTAAAGAATGTCAAAGATGGGACTCTGGTTCAGGTCCCTTAAAGGTGAGTCAGCTAGTAATCTGTCAAAATAGCTACCCTTTGTACTGTGTGTGCACTGAAAATAAATCAGGTGTTAATACACAGCCTAGGCTCTGTAAACAAAGGGGGCACACCTTGCAAAATGCTAGTTTACAGAGGCTTTGTATTAACACTGGATTGACTTTTCAGCACGCACACAGTGCAGACAGGATCATGAGGAGATATTCACTGATTTTGACAACAAGCATCTCCAGAATCGCTCTAACTTTTTAAATGGAGGGATGTACTGCATATCTGAAATATCAAAAAATAATTGAATATCTTTCTGTTTTGGACTTGGACATTTTGACTATTTTCTTACTTTTTACAGATTAAACAATAAATTCAAAAACAAGAGGTTTTAATCTGTACTGAAAACAAATCTTTTATTTCACATTATTTGTAGGTCAGTCTTGTGTTAATGGATGGCGGAGTGTAGAGAAGGATTGATGGCTTAAGAGGGGCAAAGGTGAAGACTTGCTGTACAGGTTGTGAGTACAGGGGAAGGAAGGAATCATGGCTAACCGAGTCACCAGACTAAGCTTTGGCCTTTTACCTCCTCACTGTCAATTTCCCCTCAAGCTAACTCCTGTTTATTTAAGTGGAGCGCTGCCCAGCCTGCTCAACCTAGGAGGTCCAGCTTCTTAATCGCACCTGATTTGTGACAAATGAGCGAACACAAGAGTATCTACCCTTTCGTTGTTGACTTGAAATCCTAACTTGATAGTAATATTCATAGGGTATACTATAACCTTCCCATCTGTTGTTCCTTCTGGTACTGACTGTAAACATGTAAGTGGATCTTTACGAGTGCCCCGTAGAGAAACAGAATATCACTGGAGTGGAGTTCAGCCGATGTGGCGTATCTCCCTGGGGTGTAATTGAATTGTGCCTGGCCTGCTTTGGGGTGTATCCATCAGGGTCCTCTTCAAATAGCAGGTCAGCTGGCGAGTATGACCTTTTCCATAGAGCGAGGTACATGGGGCGCCCAAGCAGTCGGCGGTGCGGTGGCGCGGGCATGTGCGTGGTCTGTACTTGAGCATGTTACTGTATCTATGAAAAGGGCACGCAGATACGCTAATACACGGTGACGTGAAACGCCACAGAGGGCTCCTCAGAGGGTAAAGTGGCCAATGATACGGTGAAAGGGATAAGAAGAATCTCAGACTGTTGGTTACCAATATAGATATGCAGCGGATTAATTATTTTCAATATCATATAAAAAAACCGGATATAGCCTGAATGTACATTAAAGATGGAGTCAGTGATTCTTGAGAATGCCTGTTGTCAGCATCACTTTTTGTCAAAAACACAGCGTCCACCACCTGTCCGACTCTATGTGCGCTAAAAAAAAATCCAGTGTTAATAAACAATAAACGGGCATGTTGCTAGCTATCGTGGGCCCCCTTCTTTTACATACCCTTTGTTTACATAGCAGTTTACAGAGCCTAGGCTGTGTTTTAACACTGGATTTTTTTATCCTGCGCAGGCTGCACAAACAGTACGGACAGATCGTAAGGAGATATTCACTGATTTTGACAACAAGCGTTCTCCAGAATCGCTGACTCTACCTTTTATTACACAATAAAGAAGGCTGACAGAAACAGTACAAACCCTGCTCCATCTATACCCCCCTGATAGCTAGGAGTTTATTTATATAAGAGCAGGGGGAATTGTCATCTTATCTCAGCTATTCGTCAGCTGCGCGACAAGAGGTATTTTAAAAGACAACAACAAGGCTTAGCGTCAGGAACGGCTGGCAAAGGATCCCGCTAGACTGGTGTGAGAGGAAAAAGAGAAAAGTGGGAGATAAAGAATTGCACCGGATATTGAAATTCACAGCTATGCTATACATAAAGTAATCAAAGCTGACCATGAGCGAGGAGTGAAGTGTCTGCTGCTGCTTTCCTTAAAAGGCCTTAGTTGTCAAACTTGTGAGTTTGCTTTGTAATTAATGACACACTCCACAAGTGAAGGAAACGTGAGTGTGTGTGACTCGGCAGCATCAGCCATCTTGTCCTGCTTTGTCATTCTGAATGTATGTGCTTGCTATGTCACTGCTACTTAATATTGCTTACGTACAAGCTATAATTATCCACCATTAATTAAGTATACATTATGTCATCTCTCCAAC
This sequence comes from Hyperoplus lanceolatus, assembly GCA_026929865.2. Classification (NCBI taxonomy): domain Eukaryota; kingdom Metazoa; phylum Chordata; class Actinopteri; order Uranoscopiformes; family Ammodytidae; genus Hyperoplus; species Hyperoplus lanceolatus. The sequence goes on along the minus strand of CM049417.1, from coordinate 21,412,769 downwards.
TCTCCTTCACCCCTTTTAGGTTCTCCCCACTTTTACAGTAAATAAACTAAATCTTTTTTCTTTTAGGGACGACCACGAGTAGTCAGTCAAACGTTTAAATGTCCACAAATGGAAACCCAAATGACGATTAGTAAATAACTGTCCAGCATGTGGAAAAGTTAGTTTTTCTCAGTGTTTTCTTGTTTAAAGTCTCTAGTCGACTAGTCAAAATCAGTACTTTGGTTTAAACATTGGGGAAAATTGTCGCTACATGCATCCCTAATTCCTTTACTCTAACCCCCTTATCCATCCATCCGTCCATCCATCCATCCATCCATACATCCATCCTCCCCCCATTTCTCCTGCTCCCTCTCCACACTTTTATCTCCCTTCCCCTCCATTTCCTTCCATCCGTTCCACCCCTTCTTCATCTTCCCTCTCTTTATCTTGTTCTCTGGCCGTTTCCTCCCTCTTTCCCTCCTTTCCTCAAGTTGGTCACTGTTTATAATTTGCCACCCTTCTTCTCCTCTTTCCTACCACCACTCCCTTCTTTTTCATCCTGCTATCCCTCCCTCCCTCCCTCTCTCTCTCCTCGCTTCCCAGTAGACACACTCCATATCCCTTATCTGCCCATACGTTGAAAGCATGACCCTGAGACCTCTGAACACGAGGCCCGTTTATGGTCATGGGTAGAGCCCTGGAGACAGGAGCGAGCCAGGCAGAACGGCAACATGGAGAAACCAACAGCTTTTTTTGGGCTGGCGAGCAAGGGTTAGGCATCCGAGGTCAAACCTCTCAAGATAGGCTTAACAAGCTAGAAAAGGTGGATAGGCCTGGATGGATCAGATCCTTACATTCTCAATGTCTTGTTCCAGGAAAGGAGAGGTGCTTTCCCATATGTTTCTTCCATCATGATATGATATGATATGATATGATATGATATGATATGATATGATATGATATGATATGATTGAATTGAGCAGAATTGATTTCCAATCTAATATTCAGTAAAGTAATTGAGGTAATCAAACTTTAAAGCAGGACCATGTGCCCTTTGTGAAACAGCAGCCGCTGGTGCCATAAGAGACCATTTTGGCATAAAATGCTAAGACATAATGTTTAAGTAGCGTTAAGTAGATTAAAAGTTAGCAAACCTTTGCTCCCCTGTGTGTTTGAAGAGTTCAAGAGTTCTTTTAACCTGCTAGGGACAGAGTGTGCAAAGTGCTGCTTTAAGCTAAAGACACATCCTGAAAATAAATTATATTTTGTGCCAAAATCATAGTAAGTAATACATTGTAATATTGTCAAGCCAGAATGCTTAAGATTTCCCGGTCACAGCTTTGTCTCTTGGAGATGTGGGACATTGATTGGACAATGAAGCAATTTGATGATATTGTCTTATATTAGGCTTTAATAACTTTTGACAAGATAATCATTAAATGCCCGAATATGGGATCCTTTGCATCCTTTTCAACAATACACACAAAGGAACAGCTGTCTCCTCACTGAAAAGGGAAGGTATCAAGCTGTTGGCTTACATTTCTCCATGGAGACACGGAGGATGACTGTTGTTTTTGTCTCAACTTGCAGAACTTGGGCAAGAACCCCCACCCACCCCTCCACGGCCCACCCAACCTCAAACCAAATAGTCTAAGGTGTCCACTTGGGCAGGCGGCAACAAAAGGGGGAGTCCGGGAAAAAGGGATGAGGCGGACTTGGCCGATTAGTTCACTTTAATGAGCGCTTTGGAATGTTAAGTCCATTTATCTGGACTCATCAGTTGAGCGGACGGAAGAAGAGAGCAAAAAAACTAGTATGAAAGATGTTGAGGAACTCTTAAGCTGACAGGAGTCAAACTGACGTGCAGCTGACAGTGTGTGAACGAGACGCTCTCCTCTTCTGAACTCTCTTCTAGCAAAATGAAAGCTTAAAGTAAAGGTCTCTTTGGTTGAGGTCAAAAATTGGTTAATAGATTGGCTAAAGTGTGTCATTAAGACATGATGTATTATTTTCCAGGTTACACATAAACTAGGGAAAAGTGTTACGGAGAGAGGAAGGAAAGACAAGGGAATGGGAGAAACGCAGTAAGGTTAGGTGGGCACTTACGTTCTTTTCCTAGGTCATCTGTTTGAAATGTCCTTTTAAAGGTTAACCTGTTGGAACATTTGCCGGCCCTCACTGAGTGGGTAATTGTTGTTCCTACGCACTTGCGCTAGAAATAATAGAGAGCGAGAGAAAGAGAAACAAATAAACTCTCCTAAAGGTTTCAATGGTGTGCTCAACCTCACAGCTGACCCCTTACTTACACAATAACCTGTTGCCTAGCCTGTGACTTTTAACCCCAACCTCCCCACCCCCCCCACCCCCAAAATGTGAAACTTGACCCGTTGAACCCTGTCGATTAACAGACAAACGGAGTCATCCATTTGTGGTGGGTTGACACCCTTCGTGACTGCAGTATCTCACTCTTCACATTCTCTGACACGGGGGGAGAGAAAGAAGAAAACAACCTGTGAGGAGGATGGAGAGTGATGCCGACACAGAACAGGGACAACTCTGATAGCAAAGCAGTGGTGGGAGTCTGTCAGTTGAACTGTTTTTTAATAACGCTGGGGCTCAACTGACGCAAGAAAACTCAACTTGCCCTTAGCTGGCACAGGCTTATGGGAAGACTTTGATATCGGCTGGGTCACACAGGCAGCGAACCAATACCTGTGTGTGTGTGTATATGAAAGCAACTTGTGTGGGTGGGCAATGGAAGATTTCTTCTGAGCTTTTTACCTTTGATTTATTTTAGATTTTTTCATATGCAGTTAATTGCAGCATTCTTGCATGCACACGTGCGCCACAATAGGGCACTTTTACGCCCTCTTTCAAGGCTTCAAGGTTAGAGCTATGTCCTCATGCATCTGGCTCTCTGAGCACCTCTATCTAATAACTTGGCTGTCAAACACACACACGCACGCACACACACACACACACACACACGCACACACGCACGCATACACACAGAGGGAGGATAAAAGGAACACATAGTAATCATCTCCAATCGCGCCAAGGTCGTGTCCCTCATTTCAGCCAGAATGAACGGTCAAGGAAGCGCTCAATTAAAGTCAAAGCACATATCTGAGAAAGTAACACGGTATAATGAGGCGTTTCGGGCAAAAGGTGCAACACATCTAAATGGCTGGCTGAATAGAAATGACACATTAATAAATTGGCAGGTCATCTTATTACACAAATCAAGCAGTCCACATAAATGGACTGATTGTATTTGATGCAGGGGAAGATTAATTAATACACATGGTGTATGGTGTTCCAGGTAGTTATTGTTCCAGCTATCCAGCAGTTATGCTGTCAATTTTCGACTTTGTAAGTTAAGGGTTTGTGACATTTGATAGTGGGCAGGCTGTTTGGTAGAAGGGTTTTCTGTTGATGTTGGTCATGCTGTAGCAGATATTTTTAACACCAGTTTTTTTTAAATACACGTAGCCTACTACTCAACAATACTGCATTTATCAAGCTTTGTATTTCTGATCCTTCATCTCGCTCATTTGAAGGATCACTTTTGATGTGCTAAAACCTAGATCTTATTTTTGTATGTCCATTGTCTGGCCATCATTTCTGCTGGAAGTAACTGGGAAAACAAGCAGTCAGACTAACAGCTAGTGTGAAACACACTCTTAGATTAGCCAAACTTATTTGGAAGATAAAGACAAAGGTGAATAGGCAAGTAATGCCTCAAATTTGCTGTATCAAACATCTAAACCAACTTTCTGGTTCAAATTGGACCTCCTTTACTTTTTGTTTTTTAAGGTCTATTGCACAATTCTGTGTGATCACTTTACGTTTTAATTTCAAATGGAGTGGTCTGAGTTATGTTTGCTTTTTTTACAACCTTTATGGTAGTCTGAATTATAGTCTCGCTCTGGGGGCCTCTGTTTAGGTAATATCATCTATGCCCAGTTGGGCTGAAAGAATTGATCTATAACACGGCTAGTTGATTGACGGAGAGCTTTTTTGACAATCATTTTATTGTTCCAGTAATTCTCAAGCAATAATAAAAACCATTCTTTCCTTCCAGCTTTCCCAATACACTGAATATTTAAGGGGTTTGGACTTTTTGACAAATAAGACAAGTAATTGGATAGCGTCACCTCGGACTCTGTGCCACAATGGCATTTTTCACTCTTTACAACATTTTATTGACAAAACAATCGAGTAAGTAATGAAGATTAATGGCGATAATAAAAGGTATTTGTTATCCGCCTATATCCAAAGGTCTCAGGAATAACTTTTGTGTGTACACAACATTATCACAATAGATAGAAACCATTCAAAAAATGTGATCCAATTTGTCGTAATCCTGTTAAGACAATACCCCACTTAAATTGTTGGATCCCTCACCCCCCTCCTTTTCCCCAGCCTTAAGGCCTTTGCACACCGGGCGCAACGCGAATAAACGCAACGTAAAAGCGAATGTTTTGAAATGTGAATTTTGTCGCGTCTCACTTTAGAAGCGACGTCCCAGAAAAATCGAACTCAGTTCGAAAAAATAAAAACGCAAATTCGCGATGCGAAATGACGGCGCTGGTGTGGAAGCTTGTATTGACTCTGTGTATACGTTCGTTAATAAACGGATTAATCGCACGAATAAAACGCGCCCGGTGTGAAAAGGCCTTTAGGATGGCACCGGCAAACCTTTAAGGTTCAATGATACAGTATCAATAAGGTGAAGACCTCATCCAGTAAAGGATCTCTGATTAGAGGTGCATTGATCCCCTGAGACTTGCTGCAGAAGTGGCCTTAATAGGATCTGATGTTTTGGGCCCGGGGCTTGACACTCTGCTGTGCTAGGCTAAGGCGTTGCCAGGGAACTGCGCTGGTAGCCGGCTGTGAAGTACTCTGGTAGGTAGGTAAGGACTAGAGACTGATGTTTTTTGATCCAAGCCTGCCTACTTGTAGGTGTGTGTGTGAGCACACCATAAATAGTCAATGATTCAAAGGCCCATACTAGGCCACTCAGCACATATGGAAATGAAGGTATGTGACTCCCAAAGAAACCCATAAAACAATGCTTCTATAACCCAATAAAAACGGTGGCAAAAGGTTTATCTTTGCCATTTTTACGAATCTCTCAGAATCTGCTCAACCCCCGGCTTGACCTTCAGTGTAGTTTACTACGTCGTGAATCTTTTGATGCCTCACTTTACCTGGTGGCAGCGTCCTTTACAGCCTGCCTCTCTTTCTCCACGCCCGTCTCTAAAGCAACATAAAAAAAAGACTGATACTGTAATCAACAGCAGATGTCTGCAGGAGGGAGCTGTTGACACATTTTGCCTGTGAATCATCCCGTATCCAGCATGCGCAGTCAGCTCTGCACCGGACACACGTCCAACCGATCATATATCACAACAGCTGACGTCAGGAAGTCTCAGGAATGAGCCTCCAAACAGCCAAGAATGTCCCATTGTTCTGAGTGCGTAGAGGACCACTTCGTTCTTCTCTGTGTGTCTCTGTCTGAACTTGTGCAACATATCCGCCTCTCAAGTGTCTAATGGCTTCATGACAGGAAATAGGAGTGAAATTTAAAGATGGGATATTTGATAACATGGTGAAGGACACTTAGATGACTATGCTTTTTCTTTTAGATGTGATCCAACCTCTTGTTTGAGGTACAATTTGAGAAGATGCTATAAAAATGCTATTACTGTAACCCTTTTTGAAACATTAGACCCAATGCTGTATAGTTATTCTAATGTTCAGTTGTGACACTAATCCACACACAGAAAGAACAAAGAATTCAAACTAGTCCCTGCAAGATATGTTACACCTACAGTGTTGATGCCAGTCTCTGTGACTCCATTGCCTACTCCTGAAACACCTTTTCTAGATGTTTGGTTTCTATTTTTACAGCTCCTTTTTACCAGTCCACACTACAAGTGATATCAGTTTCAACAGCTGTCAATTGGCGGCCCTTGCTTGTGTCTGATTGATACCATCCTGTTCTCTTTCTGTTGGTTCCCATGTAAGTCCATATAAGGAGACGGCCTCTCAAAGAGTTTATTTAAACAGAACTGCCAGAGACAGAGAGCAGGGACAGCCCGGCGTTAGATAAAGATAAGATAAGATAAGAGCCAAGGTGAGAAAGTCGCCGGGTTGAGATTTGTTCGGCTGGAGAGATGGCCGGCTTGGCACTCTGCAGCTATCGCTCCACCCAGTTGCTAAGCTCCTTTGTTTGTGTGTTGCTGTGCCTTTGGCATCGCTGGTGCGTATCAGGTTACATGTGGGAATGAGGTGTAGTGTTAGTTCAGCAGTTCCTTTGTCCCCCAGAGTTGTGAAGCTGCTATCTCTTTACTAGTCAATCTGGGAAGCTTTGAAACTACTCTGTTTAATTGCGTAGCGTACCCCTGGGTTTTTCTTCCAAACACAACCTTAACTGGAATCGGAATATTCAAACGCGTGATTGAATTACACACATCCAGATCCACTCTCACGGTCCGATGTGGGTGTGTATGGGGAAGGTGTTGGAGTTGGGTTCCATTCACACAGTCTATTGTTTGAGTTTGATGTCTCTTGTGTAATGAAGGCTGAAGCAATAGTTTCTATTGTACAAAGCCAACTTCACTGATGTGATAATTCCAGTTATGGTTTGATTAGCGCCCGTTAAAACAATAAATGAGTTTTAACCAATTAAATCTATTATTCCAGGTCCGTCCTAGTTATCTTAGCACCACTTTACTGGAAAAAGGGAGGCTGTTTCATTTGTTAATTAGTTTTTTTGTTTAACTTAAGAGACACATGTTGTAGTTTACAGTAAGAAATACCTGTGTCAACAACTATTTACTGCACTGAAACTTAATTAACTACATACAATTAAATGTAACAAATAGAACGTCCCCTGTTTTAATAGCCTCCATAGTGTAACCAGATCTGCATTCATGAGCTGTGACGGGATGTCTCTTGTAGCGCTGCTATGTATGTGTTTGCTAAATGTTGCCGTTGGTGCTAATGTGTGTACACATGATGAAAGAAGTAGGCCTATGCTGTGCACACAAGCCCTTTGAGACATGGCAGCCAGGTGCTGTTATTGAGACCAGCTGTCCACTTGATGGCTTTCTATTGGAAAATAACTTTTTGGCACTTTCATTAAGGATATCAGTTCCCTTGAAAAGAAGAGGAACAGGAATTTTGAATATATTTTTAAATATTTTAAATTATCATTCTGAATTTTTTCTAGCTAACAGATTATGTGTGAGCAGCACCTCTGATATTCTAATTGGACAGTTCTGTTGTCTGACATGGGAGTGGCAGGCCTTAAGAAACATGTCGCTCCACTGCACTCTTTACATTTCAGCACACAGTAAATTGGTCTTACATTCTCCCCAAAGCTTCCAAAGCAATATTGCAAGCTTATCCCTTTTTCTCAGCACATGGGCCTATCAGTTCATCCCCACCCACCCCCCTAATTCCCACTCACTATCAGCGGTGTGAAGGCAACATACAGAGTTAAAATGTTGGTATTACAATGTGTTTTTTTTAAAAGCAGTAAATTTCCATTTTCATAAAAAATGCAGGTGTGTCTGCCTCAAATGTTCCTTTGACAAACCTAAACATTACCTGCTGCAGCACACCTCCAGTGACCACACAACTTTCATTTTCCACATTATTATAATATCAACTTTTTTTCACCCTCTCCGACTCATTACAGACCTTAACACTTGCATTTTCATTTCAATCCCTCTTTGCTAACATATACATTATTATTCCCCAGCAATGCTCGCTCCAGTTGCAAAGTTGAAAAGTTCAAATGTAAAACAGAGGCTAGCACTGCAAGGGAGTACTGCCATAAAACACAGCAGGCTGGCGATTATACACGAGAACACAATGCACTTGTTGTAGAAAAGGTGTGTGTGTGTGTGTGTGTGTGTGTGTGTGTGTGTGTGTGTGTGTGTGTGTGTGTGTGTGTGTGTGTGTGTGTGTGTGTGTGTGTGTGTGTGTGTGTGTGTGTGTGTGTGTGTGTGTGTGAGTTAAGGTGTGTGGGTGTATTTGCCGAGCTGAAAGACCTCCCTATCAGTGTTTGAGAAGTCTATCTCTTAGTGTAAAGCTAACCCAGAGAGCCATTTAACTCCTTTGCTTTTCCTCATTACCTCATGCGTCACTGTCATTTACACAAAGTAGCTATTTATAACCAGTGGAGGTTAATGAAAAATACATGATCTCTTTCTTGTCTTCCTCAGGTCCGAACACTATTTGTCAGTGGGCTACCGCTGGATATTAAGCCTCGGGAGCTCTATCTCCTCTTCAGACCATTTAAGGTATGTTTGTATGTTTTAAATGGATGGGCCGTAGCTATTCTTAGCAGCTTTTCTTTCCAGCAGTGAATGGCGACCTCCATTAATGGTGATGAAATAAACGGCAATGGAAACTCTTCCCGCGAGGTTCAAGTGTCACTAAAGCCGAGGTTCCATCACATCTTGATCCATGCGAAGTGTGTGTGTGTGTGTGTGTGTGTGTGTGTGTGTGTGTGTGTGTGTGTGTGTGTGTGTGTGTGTGTGTGTGTGTGTGTGTGTGTGTGTGTGTGTGTGTGTGTGTGTGTGTGTGTGTGTGTGTGTGTGTGTGTGTGTGTGTGCGCGTGAGTGTGTGGGTCTCATGGAAAAATGGCTCTCTGCCTGCGATAAAGAAAAAGAAACAAAGCTATATGCTTCACCTCAGAAGCTCGACTCTCTCACATAAATAGTCCTAGTGTTTAGTTCAGGTGAAGGCATATGGATGCAGCAAGCTTGTTAGACTGTCGCCCTAGAATAATACACTGTAATGGGGCATCAATACACTATAAGTGAATAATGATAAAATTGCTATGCATCTAATCTGTCCCTGAGTTAATGCTCATGGTATGTACTCTGAGTAAACCATCTATATCATGAGTGTTGAAAGCAGTACATCTCAATGAATCAGTCTGTATGGCTTCAATATGCCACTTGTGTCATGGTTGTTGTGTCCTTGGGCAAGACACTTCACCCACCTTGCCTCGTGTGAATATCGATAGTTAGCCTGCTATCTGTGTGTGAATGGTAACGTGGGAATGGGGAACAGGTCTCCCTTCAAAAAGAGTCTTCGGTCTCACTGGGATTTACCTGTAGAAATAAAGGTTAAAAAAAAAAATATATATATATGGGTTTTTTTTTTTTTTTTTATCTTTTATTTTAGTGTTTTTTTTTTACATATGGACAAAAACAACAAACAGAATAAGTAAACACATACAATACATACACAATGTATGGTCGTGCTCGATAGTTCACAGGCCTTCCTAATTTGGTTCAGTATGCGCTATTTGACTGGTGAAACAACCTGGCTTCATCAGTGGTGAATCTGCAATGCATGAATATAGAACACTTCTTCAGATGCAATTTCTATTTTAAGATATTTTGGGGAAAAGAATCACATATTTTAGAACATTCAGCTTCCTAGATCTTTTTATACAGCAATATATTAGTTTGTTTGCCAAAAAGTTACTTTTTCTCAGGTCTGACTGACATTTTCTTTCTTTCCTTTCAGGGCTATGAAGGTTCCTTGATCAAACTCACTTCCAAACAGGTTTGCTATGAGACACACTGAGCACTGTCCTTCTACACAAAGTAACTAAATGAACCAAGGCATGAGTCAGTGTCTCTTCACACTGCTACTGTTTGCATTACCCAATTTCTTGCTGATCAGCACCTTTTAATATCTTTCCCTTCTGTATCCTATTTTCTTCTTCTCTCTGGAATGTGTGATTGGTTGTCAGGAGAAAGTTTACCTGGAATAGGGGAGAACAAAGCTGTATCAGGGGGAAGGAAAAGGAAAAGCCTTCGGCAGTGGGCTAGTTCATAGTCGCACACTGTCAACTCCGGCGGGATGCGGAAAGGAGACGGGGAAATAATTTTAAAGGTGTCAAAGCGAGCGGTTTTTGATAAGAGCCGTACTGACGATTGAGTTTTGCCCACAGGGTCTGCAGGACTGAAAAGGAGCCCAGTTGACAGGTGTCCACACTTATACTTAAGCAATTTAGCTTCATGTCAGTCTAGTTATTAAAACGTTACACTGTTTCCCAAGACATGACACGCTCATTAAAAGGGTTTAGGGTTTAGTATAATACCTCTAACACTAAGAACAAAGCAAAACTTCAGAGGAAATAAAATCCCATCGCATGAATTGGGATTTCCCCCTTTTGTTGTTTCACTGGTATGCTGTTAAAGGAACTGATTAAATATAGCCTACTTCTTCCTTTTTGAGTAGATTTCAGCACTGTTCTCAGTAAGGGTTGTTGTGACGCTAATTCTGTCAATTGTTTAAGTTATAGTATTGTGCTTTGGGCTGCCAATCAAGAGGTTGATCAGCTAGCTATGTTTCTGGACAAGTTGATTCTTTGTGTTGTATAGAGAAATGTCATCGAGAGGTTCCAGTGGGCTGAGGTGACAGCTTCAGGTGTCTCAATGTGTCAATAAATCCCCATGCTGGGAAAAAAAATTGCAAACGGATTAATTTACTTCAAAAATGACCTGAGAAGAGAAGAGTAATCTAAGAAGACCCTTTTCCTTCACACCTTGCTGCAGTGATGTACAGATGAACCCCAGTTACCCCGGTCACATCCATAGATAGTATGTATCACATCACTGTTGGAACACTGTTACAGGTGCAACAGAGGCAAGGAGGAGGAGGAGGGGCAGGACATGTTTCTTGAGCTTTGTTGCTAGGTTGGCCTTTACTTAACCTGCAAGATTCCAAATTTCATAATGTAGAACAATAATAATAATAATAATAATAATACATTTTATTTGTAAAGCACTTTTCATAAAGTAATCTCAAAGTGCTACAGAAACCAGAAACAAAATAAACAGAAGACTAAGAGAGAAAAATAAAATAAAAAATAAATCAGACACGTTAAAATCAGCAGTAGATAAAACAGCTAAAAGAGGAAAAATTGCAGAGAGAGAATAAAAACAACTAGGGACGACCTGGGAAAGCCTGTCTAAACAAAAAAGTTTTAAGGCCTTTTTTAAAGGTGACCACAGACTGGGGTTGTCGTAGGTGTTCAGGGAGGGAGTTCCAGATGTGGGGGGCAGCGAAGCAGAAGGCTCGGTCTTCCATGGTGCGGAGTCGTGTGCGGGGCTGATGGAGGAGGTTGGTACTTTGGGACCGGAGGTTACGGGTGGATGAGTGAGGGGTAAGGAGGTCTTTGAGGTATTGAGGGGCGTTGCTGTAGATGCAAAGGTGGGTGATGAGCGCGATTTTGTATTGGATTCTTGAGGTTATGGGGAGCCAATGGAGGTCTTGAAGAATGGGGGTGATGTGGTCCTATTTGCGGGTTTTTGTCAGAGTTCGGGCAGCACAGTTCTGAATGAATTGAAGTTTCTGAAGGTGTTTGTTGGGTATGCCGATGAGCAGGCTGTTACAGTAATCAAGCCTGGAGGAGATTAGGGCGTGGACGAGTTTTTCTGCATCAGAGAAAGTGAGGAATGGGCGGAGTTTAGAAATGTTCTTGATATGGAAAAAGCAGGTTTTGTACAGATGTTTGATGTGGTTTACAAAGGTAAGTTGTGGGTCCAGCTTCACACCGAGGTTGGTAACTGAGGTAGAGAGGGGGATGACTTGACCAGAGAAGGAGATGGTGGTTATGGGTGATGACTGGACCTGATGAGGGGTGCCAATTTGTATGGCTACGGTTTTGGAACTGGTCAGCTGGAGGAAGTTGTGACTCATCCACGCCCTAATCTCCTCCAGGCAGTTGGAGAGGGTTAGAGTTGGTGATGATGAGCGGACCGGGGTTGAATGTAGGTTGGGGTCGGTTCGGAGGTACAACTGAGTGTCATCGGCATAACAATGAAAAGAGATGCCGTGCCGGCTGATGACACGACCCAGTGGCAGCATATACAGGATAAAAAGGAGGGGTCCTAGGACAGATCCTTGGGGGACACCGCAAGTAACAGGGGCTGTTTGGGACCTGGCAGATCCCAGGCTGACGTACTCTGTCCTGTCAGCGAGGTAAGAAGTGAACCATTTCAGTGTGGAATGATGGAGACCAATGTCGGTGTGGAGGCGGTTCAGGAGGATGTGGTGGTCAACAGTGTCAAAAGCTGCTGAAAGGTCGAGAAGGATGAGCATGGAGGGGGATCCAGAATCGGCAGAGATGAGAAGGTCATTGGTTACCCTCAACAATGCTGTCTCAGTACTATGGGCCGAACGGAAACCAGATTGAAATGTTTCAAACAGTGAATGACGTTGTAGATGTTCCTGTAGCTGTACGGCAACAGCTTTTTCAAGCACTTTGGACAGGAATGGAAGATGGGAAATGGGCCGGTAGTTTGAGAGACAATCTGAGTCGAGGTTGGGTTTCTTCAGGAGAGGCTTGATAATGGCAGTTTTGAGTGAGGGCGGGACATGGCCGGAGTTTAACGAGTGGTTTATTATTTGTGTGATAAGAGGGCTTATGACAGACAGGTTTGATTTGATGAGTGTTGTAGGGATGGGGTCCAGGAGGGAGGTGGAAGGCTTCATTTTTTTGATGAAACCCTCAACTTCGGTCTGTGTGACTGTAGCAAAGGTGCTGAGAGGTGCTGGTTGAGGGCAGGCAGATGGCAGAAATGGAGCTGGGGAGCTAGAGAGCTGGGACCGGATGGAATTGATCTTGTCTTTGAAAAATACAAGAAACCTGTTGCAGTGTTCTGCTGTGGGTTCTGTATGGGTTTGGTTTTTGGGGTTAAGGAGATAGTTTATGGTGGAAAAAAGCAGTTTTGAATTTCCCGGACTGTTATTGATGATGTTGGAGTAATAGATGGACCGGGCTTCTTTAAGGGCTGCTGCATAGGCCTTCTGGTGATTTTTGTAGGCCAGCTTGTGTACCACCAGGCCAGATGATTTAACACGCCTCTCAATGGCACGGCCAGCAGCCTTCATCTTGCACAGTTCTTTCGTGAACCAGGGGGCAGAGCGGGAGAAAGACACAGTTCTTGTTTTGAGAGGGGCATGTATATCCAGGAGGCATTGAAGAGAGAGGTTGTAGTGTTCGACCAATTTGTTAACTGATGGAAGGTTGACTGAGGCCAGCAGTTGGAGGTCAGAGTGCAAGATGGCAGGGTTGATGTTTTTTATGTTGCGAAAATGAATATCGCGTTTCGGCTGGGGGGAGTGTTATGGGCAGGAAATATCCATGGAAATGATGCTGTGATCAGAAACGCCCAGGTCATATACTGACAGATTTTTGATGGAGGGAGAGTCCGAGATGACCAGGTCTAAAGTGCGCCCCCTGGTGTGTGTAGGTGCATCAACATGCTGTGTGAGGTTGAGACAGTCCAGTACATGAAGGAAATCAGCTACCAGGGGGGAGGAGGGATTATCAATGTGAATGTTCATATCACCAAGTATGATGTTATTGGAGGATAGAGAGCAGAGCGAGGTGAGAAGGTCGTGAATCTCTGTGATGAAGGAAGGGTGTGGTTTGGGCGGCCGGTAGATCAGTACAGCATTGATATTGGAAGGGGTTTTTGATTTGAAGGCCAGATATTCGAAAGAGGACACATCAGGAAGAGACAGAGGAGACAGCTTGAGAGTGTCGCGGTAAATTACCGCCAGGCCACCACCTCGGCCAGTGCAGCGAGCCCTCTGCAGGTAACTGTATCCGGGGGGGCAGGCTTCATTTAATGATGAGAAAACCTCAGGTTTGTGCCAGGTCTCAGTGAGGCACATCAGGTCAATATCTTTATCAATAATGTGATCATGAACCAGGCTTGATTTATTTGACAGGGATTGTGCATTAAAGAGTTCAGTTTTAATGTGTGATTGATCAGTAGACCTCTGGATGGGACAGAGCAGAGTAGGATCAACACCTCTCCTTCCATCACACACAGCATGGCACAGTCTCGCGATGTTCCCGGCAATATTCCTTACCGAGGTGGCGGCACTCTGATGACGTGTCCGCAATGCGACAGGAAGAGCGGCAAGCCAGGTGGATGAGATGGAGCCGGTGTTGGGAGGCTGGATGTAAATAAACTTTCTCAGCGAGCTTCCAGCTTTAAGCTGTGCCAAGGTAGCGGGTCCGTTAACCGGAGTAATCAGCGGCGCTGGCTCCGGGAAGACAGGGCGGATCCATCGGCTGCATACGAGCCGGGCAGAGGGAGAAGATCCTAGGCGCAACTCAGCTGAGGAAAATACTCTCAGGTGAGCTTTGAGACGGGCAATCACACCGGCGCGTTTCCCACGTCTTCTAGAGCGCTTTCTCTGGGGGAGAGGGCATGATAGCCGGCATCGGTGTTCGGAGCCGCAGGGTCCGTTGGAGCGGGACTTTTGGTCACGATCCCTCCGGGGAGAGACAGTAGGCAGTCGGCGCAGGTGATCAGGAATGTCCGCCAGCACCGGTGTTTGCTGATCGAAAAGTGGGCGATCAGATGGCAACAGGGACTCAGACCAAGCCCTGAGGTCGAGGAGGGTTTGGCGATCATATGCCAGCAGAGCGGAAACATATCCGAAAGCAAAAAGCAATAGGAGCAGGAAAACAAACGTAACAGCGAAGGAGCGAGGCGGACGGCTTGCCATCACGGGCGCCATCTCTTCAGCATCTCTGACATGGACCTAAAAACAAGAGGATCTGACCTTCAGAACAATGTTGGCTTGTGCAGATTGTTGTTGCAGTTTAATGCCTAGGTTAGACACTCAACAACTCTTTGGTGCACCTTTGCCCCTCTCTCTGTTTGCACCTAGCCACCTTACCTCATGCTTTTCATAATTGCCATCTTCCCCAGGCCAAATGTCAACCTATGCTTATGTTCAGGGCTTCACACAGTGCCAGGGCAACATTCCTCGAAGGCTCCTCTTTTGTTCTGAGCGTGTTTCCTCTAGACTAATGGCAGTGACGGGCGGCCAATGTAAATCAATCAAGTCCCCAGAACTCAGAGACATGCCCATATATAGCAAGCTCTCATACCTTTTCTTCTATTTATATATTGCAGCAGTTACGCTTTCCTGCTCCGGACGTCTTCACTTATTCCCTCTTTTCTTTTTTTTTTCAATGCTTCGTCTTGCCTTTTTTCCCCTCCTTCCTCTGCTTTCTCTACTAGTTCAAAAATTCCCATAACCCCACACTGCTTTTTTCCAGATCACACGGTGCAGTGCGACCCCATGGGAGCGACATGTTTAGAGATTTTCACCTCCTCCCATCATCCCCCCATACACACCACGCACACACACACGCACACACACATCCAATCTATATATACACTGGAAAAAAAATTGTATTCTTTGTTCATATCTGCAACAGCGGTTAAAATTTGACAACCAAACCTTTTTTTTTTATCTTTTTTTTTTAATAATCTTCTATTGCTTTTACCTCTTGCTCACTCACCTCCACTACTTCACAGACTCTACTCTAGAGTGATGTCACCGGAATATAAAACGACGGGGGTGAAAAAGGATGTGAAGAAGAATACGTTGCATGGTTTTCACCTGACAGGCCTGTTTAGAGCAGCAGGTCTTAAGAAACTATTTCTCCCTATCTCACCCTCACTTTTCTTTAATTTTTTACCATCACCTTTAACTTCTAAATTCTCCTTCTCAACACACACCCTTCCTCCTCCGCATTTGTCTTCTTTTTTCTTTCTCTATCTCTTCTCCTTTTGCAGCTTTCCCCCTCTCTCTGCCTCTCTCACACTCACTCTTACATGCACTTTCTCGCTCATACATTGCCCATATTTGGGCATATTGGAGCTGAATGATGAACTCTGCTTGTACTATGTTAGCGTCCACCATTCCATTTATGCTCTCTCTCTCTCTCTCTCTCTCTCTCTCTCTCTCTTTCTCTTTCTCTTTCCCTCTCTAAATTAATATGAGCTTTATGTGTATGACCATATTAAAACAGTGTTGACAAAGCACTCAGTAATAGTTAGTACAAGTACACTTAGACACAAGTATACATATGACATACACAAAATATAGAAAATAGTACATGTATATATATTTATATATGAGATAAGTCAGTAAACATGTGAGGAATTTCTGCTTCTCCACACTGCAGTCTTCTTTAGGTCCTCTCTCTCTCTCTCTCTCTCTCTCTCTCTCTCTCTCTCTCTCTCTCTCTCTGTCACCACAGTTTTCTAAACAGGGCAAAAGAGAGAGTGAGAGAGAGGAAAAAAGAGGGGGGTTGGGCATGATAAAAAAAGACAAGAAAAAAATAAGAACATGTCTATGTCACTCAGACAGAAATGCCGACTCAGTTTTTCTGCCCTAAACCATGTTTCTTCCTTTTGTTCTGTCTTCTTGTCTCCCCAGCCAGTGGGCTTTGTCAGCTTTGACAGTCGATCAGAGGCAGAGGCTGCTAAGAACGCCTTGAACGTAAGTGTCATGCCCTCTCCCTGCTCCACTGCACCAGCTCGCCCCTTCTATGTCTTGTGATGAGTTGAAATCGCATATTTCTTGCCTTCGTTCGCAAATGCATTTGATATCAGAGAAATCCAGACATGTTCCCATCACATGCAGAAATGCCAAGAGAAGGTATATAGTTAAGACGAGCACATCCCTGCCTGCTCTGCATATATACTGAATCTTTCCCTATGAGTTAACAAAGCCTTTTCCCTTAAAGCCTTTGCAATGGATCCTGCAAGGTCAGGAGAAAAAAAAATTAGCTCTCCTTCCAACATCTAAATAGAAGATATTGATCTTGGGTTTAATTTTAATCTCACTCATTCCAGTGCGTAGCTCGGTAGAAAGCCTTGATGAGGCAGAGTCAAATATGAACCGGAGCCCGTCCTCACAGGGTTTTATTCAGCTCTCTTGAAACAAAAGTATAGATAGACCATACTGAACGCCGGCTCTCACACAGCTTTAGTTTCACTTTATTTAATTGTTAAACCCTGTCTAGATACAAAGCACCTCTTGAAGTGCTGCTTGAGCTTGTTGTTGATGACTTTTATCATCCTCATAAAGTGGGACCGTGACAACACGAGCAGAGGCTGTCAGATTTTGGATGTTGAGATACTGGTTACGCATTAAAGGGCAGAACAAGTAGGAGAAGGGATAGAAAATGATAAAGTTGTTGTGAGTCAACAATAGTCACGACTGTGTTTCCATTGAAGTGCTCAGTGGGGCTGGGAATTGAGCAGTGCTCTTGTTTTTTTGTTCGGGGAATGTTCTACGTCCCGGGAGTCGTATGGAGATAAGCCAGATCCTGCAAACATATATCTGCATATTGAAATGAGGGAAAGTCAGAGAAAACTACAGGAAAAGAGGGGATTTGTTTCTCTGCAACGGCAGTTCTGTTATATCTTCTCTTGACGCAGGGCCGGCCCTGACCAATTTGGCGCCCTAGGCAAGATTTTAGCTGGCGCCCCCCCATTGCATTGCAGTCAGGTCCACCACTGTTCATACACTCACACAGAACTGGATAGCTTTGTCTTTGACATTTCATTTTATTTTAGATAGAAAATAACCCACAAAATAAAAACCATATTACAAAACAAGTGACATAACATTAAACAATGAATACAATATTACGATTTGCACAGAAAAATGCAGATGTTAAAATTTAAAATTATAATCTATTACAAGCATAGTTTCAATAAATCATAACTTTGCATTGAATATAATTCCACACAAAAGCTATATTACAAAATTAAATGACAGAGACCTCTGGTCTGTACTGCTATTTAACTTGATTCCAACAGAGAGCTGTCTACATTTAGATGTTAAGACCTCATCTTCATATCTCAACAAGCTCACCTCACCTTGCTACAGCCTGACTACTCTTGCCTTTGGGTCTATTGGTGAAGCCTTTATTCCTCATGCTGCATCACTGGTCTGTGCTAAGGTGGAGAAGATGCCTGCAGGACAGGTGGCTCAAAGTATTTCAAATGAAAACCTGAAAAGAAAAGAGAAGTATACATGTTGTTACATTATTTATATTAATACATGGTGAAAAGCTTTAAAATAGAAATTAGATAAGATTGAACTCTTGTCATTAAAATGAAATGCAGTTTAGCATCCAACCAGAGTGAAGAGAAGCAGTAACTAATGGAAAGCTATAGGCCTTGGTAAGGTACAATCAAACGGAAAAGTTTGCTCCTGCTTTTTATTAAATCAGAATCAAGCCTTCTGGTGATATCTCATGGCTTTATGTATAGCACTTTGATTTACCTTGTGTTGAAAAGTGCCTCACAAATAAACTTGAATTGCCTCAAGTATGCAATATTAACAGTTATTATACTGTGCACTTTTAACACTGATGTAAACTAACACAATAAACCCAATAAGCCTATACTGCCTATGCCCAGGGCCGGGCCTGTCTTGACGGTGGAGTCAGTGATTCTGGAGAACGCTTGTTATCAAAATCACTTATTGTCAAAATCTGTGAATATCTCTTCAAGATCCGCTACCTGTTCGTGGTGTGTGCTCGAAAAAAAATCTAGTGTTAATACACAGCCTAGGCGCTGTGAATGGGCATGTTGCTTTAGGCTGTGTATCAACACCAGATTTTTTTAACACACACAGTATGGACAGTTAGCAAAACATGAGGAGGTATTCACTGTTTTGGGATTTTTTTATTTATTTTGACAACAAGCCTTCTCCAGACTTGCAGACTGTACCTTTAAACATGAGCAGATATAGCTTCTAAAGCTAAACTAAACTAAACTAAACTAAACTCTAACTCTAAACTCTTTAGCTAAACAACAACAACAGACAGTCATAACCAAACGGTATATACAGTAAGCAAACTGAGAATCTGAAGAAAAACCTGCTTCAAGTTGGACACTCAATACAGTTCAAAGTGAGGTGTGCTGAGGCCTCATTATACCCATGTTCCTTATTATACCTCCGCAGCCCCTGGACTGGCAGAAGCTGTGAGTGCACTGAGCCAAAGCAATCCTAGTTGATTCCCTCCCTCCCCTTCAAGAGCAGAGTCATCCCTGGCTTGTTTCAGCTCAGCCTTTACCCCTCAAGCACAAGGGGACAATCCTAGCCGCTTCTCTCTCTTTTTTTTGCTGCAGAGAACTTCACTCTCTTCCCTTCCACTGACGTAACCTTCCATGTGTCCTTTACAGACAATCGAATGGGGTTAATTAGCAGGTGCTTGTAATCACTGATGAAATGGTTCTGTGCTTCCACAAACAGGCAAGCACATAGCTGCTTAGTTTGTGGACCTTTACTCCACGCAGTCCTTAATACCCGGGCTAAAGTAAGCTAGAACAAGAATGATTCAGACAACTGCACACAGGTGGATAATTTTTGATGTAGAACAAACTGTAACACAGCAGCACCCTTTCCTTGGCTGGTGATGAGCCTGGTCTGGTATGTCAGAAGGCATCTGAAGAATTTGCCAGATTCCTTGGCTCACTTAAAGCAAGTGGAGCTTGCTATTATGTCATGGCCAATGGTGGATTTGATTTCACGATATTCAGTTACACCACTTGGAGATTTCAATAGGCTAGCGCAGTGAAGAGGGCCTTGTGGCTTGTCCGTCCCTAGTGTGAACAACATCACACGCTAGCCAGGTTTGTGTCATCAGCTTCTGATTTTTAATTGCTGGGGGTATGGCCTGTCTTCGCCACATGATCCAACCCCATATAACACTGCAATCCAAAATGAGCCCTTCACAGCAGGCCTCAAAGTCCACGCAACTAAAAATGTCTTCTAGCCGCCAAGAGTTGGCCTGTAAATCAGTCATAAAATGCAGAAATGAAAGGTATACAAAGTGACAACTCCCGACATCAGCCAGGTCCCACTAGACATCCACACAACACCCAACAAGGCTGAGAATGCAAACAGTTGAAGACATGCATGAGAAGTGACTCCTCGGTGGGCTAAATTGGTCTGTTTTCATCGCGTCTTCAAAGCACAAGACAGCAGGTCCATCAATGGCTCTCTCTTATTTATAACATCGCCACTTCAGAGGTGGAGAAAATAATTCACTCTGGCATGGTTGCTAAAGCAAAGTGTTGTTCTAACGTCTGATGTCATTAAGAGTCATCATGCGGTGAACAATAATCTTGTTCAACAAAGACACCTCCCATGGTGATAACTTTGAGCAGACTTCCAGGAAAAAAAAACTGTATATCTAAGAACTGTTTTTGCAACTCGTCCTGCATTCCGGTTGGGAACAATATGTTGTTGGGACGAAATATGTCTTAATTCCCAACCACTGGGGAGTTGGTCAATAATAAATGTGATCAGCGTCCAAAAAATAAACCTACAATTCTCTTAAAGGTGGAGTCAGTGATTCTGGGGAATGCTTGTTGTTGAATATAATATAATAATACTGTATGGGCAGTTTAAGACATGGATTAAGCTAGTTGGACTAAATGGAATTTTGAATGGAGATTAAGAAGGCTAAATGTACTTAAACAGTACAGTGTTATTACACAGCCAAGGCTATGTGAATTGGTACGTAAACAAAAGGGTAACATTCCCATTTACAGAGCTTAGGCTGTGTATTAACACTGGCTTTATTTCAGCGCACACACAGTACGAACAGGTACCGAATCGTGAGGACTTTTATGTTTCAATTTAGAGAGACAATTGAAAATATCATAAAGACATTATACAAAGAAAACTGGCCAATGTAAATAAAATGAAGAAAAAATTAAAATTCTTCCACTTTGCAGCGTCTATCAAGTGTCTTTTAACCATGATTATAATAATTATAAAATAGTTGGTAGAATCTGCTGACACATAGCTCTGTTTGATCCTCACAGGGGGTCCGCTTTGATCCAGAGATCCCCCAGACCCTACGGCTGGAGTTCGCCAAGGCCAACACCAAGATGGCTAAGAACAAGCTGGTCGGCACCCCCAACCCCACCACCAACCAGCAGAGCCCCGGGCCTCAGTTCATTGGCAGAGATCCATGTAAGTGCTTGTGTTTGTGAAAAGACTGCGGCTCCCTTTTTGGCCATTAGTTTCTCTTGTTCGAGGTGACTGGACAGCCGTCTCCCTTTGTAGGATTGTTTGTCATGAGTAAGGGGAATATTGTTGTGACTATACATGTATAATGGAGATGGACTTGGCTTCTTATCAATGAAAAGTAGATTATTTTTTTCTTTTAATGGTGTTGTGTCTGTTCTTTATTTAAACATTATCATACATCCATTTCTCTGCCAAAAAAGTATATTTTCCAACTATTAAAGCCATGCGTAACTTAGGCCCCCCCACCCCCCCACAAGACAATTTGAGTAATTACAACAATGAGGTAAGCCTTTCGGTGATTGCGTATGGGTTTTATACCTTCTGCTGTACATCCAGGTTTTTTTCCTAGCAGTAGACTCAACAACTGAAACATTTCTTGGGTGCTTTATGGTATTTTTTTAAGCTCCTGCTCCAGTGTCAGGGGGGCAGGGGAACCAGTTTGGAAATGCTACCGTATTGACAAATACAGAGAGCTTGAATGTAACCGTCATTAATTTACACAAAAAAGTTACACACTACTAGCCTGGTCCAACCAGACCATCGTACTTCATTTCATTTGTACAGAAGGTCTGGAAGTGCTGTAATTGGCAAACGTTCACTCACTTGGAGGCGGGTGTCTGTTGAAGTTTAACACTATTGGATCTGTCCAGTGCCACTCTGGATTAGCCAACCAATCGCATCACGTTTGGTCAGACGTATGTCATGAGCCGGCTTCTGACGGTGTGTTTCAGTTGTACAGGGAAATAGGAAATTTCCGACTTCACTATATTGTAGTCTATGGATCTACCGTTACCTGGCAACGGTAACTTGCTAGAGCCTAACGTTTAGTTATTTGGATGAGAAAGGTTTTAGGCGTCCATACTTTCGCGAGCAGATGCACTGGAACACAGACAGGTCGGAACTCGGAACTACCAAGTCGGAAATCTCCTTCTTCCGAGTATAAAGGAACGCAGCATTCAACTGAAACTGGAGCGCGAATTCGACGTCATCGTTCTCAGCCAATCGCTCTGATCACTGATTTGACCGCCAAAAATTTGGACGAGCAGATTCCATGAACACACCCCACCCCCAGACTGACTACTGAAGGGAAATGAAAATTGAGCAGAAGTTGGTAGGCGGGTTGAGCCAGGCTAACACACTACAGCTTTAATGCAAAATGTTTCTTAAAATCAGATTCTGTGCACTTCGCAAATTGATTCACTTGATTAGAGTTTTCCCCCTAAACACCCTAAATGGCCCCTATTGGATTAATGATGTATTAACAGTGTGTGTTCTCTGTTAGCCATTAGCTGTAATTATTTATACTCCAGGTCTTTTGAGTTTGAGTACCAGGCGTGAATGAAATCTGCTAATGCAACTCTGCACCTCCCCGACCGCCCCATTGGTTAAACATTTTTGCAAGAATCAGCCATTGATAGTTGAACATGCGCCAGCTGTGGTCCTACATTCTTCCTAAATGACCAAGCTGCTCTTATCTTGGGTCTTTCTTTTTTTTTTTTTTTTCACCAGAGAAAAACGGGTGTGTTCTCTCTGGGAAATGGAAGGAAACGATTAATGAAACCATGACGTTATCACCAGGGAGAGAGATTGCTGTCATTTCCTGATAAGAGATGTTAAAATCAGCCGGGTTTTTTTTCTGATCATGCTCTGATAAACACTAACCAGGAGACACAGAGGGCACGGGGGGGGGGGGGGACGCTCCCTTTAAAACTGACTAAAGAGTTCCAGGTTTTTTTCTGATTCTCCATTTAAAATGTTCTTTACTGTAGCGCTCTGCACTGTCACCTATCTCTTCGCTCATGCACCATGCTCTTTTTTAACAATCACTTCATACTCGACTTAGTGGGTAGCTCATCAAATCGGAGATGCTTTCCTGTTATTTTTTAGTTTTACCCAGTTTAGGGCAGTATTGGCTGTTTGCTAAGCCCTGCTCCCTTATAAGTTTACAATAACAACTGGTTTCGTTGTCTGGGTGTTTTTTTTCTTCCTAATTCATAACCCCACAAACAATGTAAATGTTAGTTAATAATGATGTGCTCATTGGTATTGGAAGTAAGGCTTGTTTACTATGGTAGAATCGTTTCATACACTTGTGTTTTTGGCTTTGGAAATGCAAACACTGCCATTTTCCAAATTCTAAAATGATTATCTGACATTTATTATCGATTTAGGTGGGGGGGGGGTCAGTGATTCTGGAGATCGCTTGTTGTCGAAATCATTATTTGTCAAAATCCGTACTGTGTGTGCACCGGAGAAAGAAAAAAAAAGGTGTTAATACACAGCCTAGGCTCTGTAAACTGGTATGTAAACAAAGGGGTATGTAAACAAATGGGCCCACCTTGGCTACAAACATGCCCATTAACAGAGCCAAGGCTGCAAAATGAACACTCATACAGTACGAACAGGCAGCAGACCGTGAGGAGATATCTACTGATTTTGATAAAAAAGGATTTCGAAAACAAGCGTTCTCCAGAATCGCTGACTCCACTTTTAATGCAACCCAGTGTGTACCTGCTTTGGCATGTTGGGTAATCCAAGCCTTTGAATAGGGGTACAGTTACCTAGTTACCGCTGTTCAGCATTGATTAAACGGTTACTGTTTAAGAGGAAGGGGTTAGTAAAGATTCAGTTGTTCTTAGAGAGATACAAATGAAAGAAAGCTACTTCAGATGAGCGATACTCACCTGCAGTAGTGCACTTCCACAAGCACCTACACCTGCCGCCACCTTCTACCCTGTCCCTTTCTATCCTCCCCCCATCCACCCATCCACTGGCCCACCCTCCTCACTCCACTCCTCCTCTTCTTTCTTTTGTCCACAGATGAGCTCACAATGCCTGCTCTATACCCCAGCAGCCAAGACGTGTGGGCGTCATACCCGCTGTACCCGGCAGAGCTGTCGCCGGCCCTCCAACCCGCTTTCACCTACCCCTCCTCGCTCCACGCTCAGGTAACCCTTCATCACCCATCTCCCCTCCTGCTCCCCACCATCCACCCACCACCACCTCCAACACTGCCCCTCCTCCTCTCTGTCAACCCACCAAACAGGTGCTGCTGGCAGGCCTGAACAACAACAATGAAACAGTAACTTTTCGGGGAGCTTTTCTTACTTCAGACAATGTTCCAGGGATCCAATTCTCCCGTGAAGATAGTTTGTTTATTCAGTTATGAGAATATACATAAAATGTTCACACCAAAAGTTACACAGTGCACCTTTAAAATAGCTTATTTGTGAAATACGGATCATGTGTTATTAATGTGCTCCAATAAACCAGGATGTGGATCAGGACCTTGATATATATTATATCGAATGTGTTAGTTGATAGTGAAAATGAGTGACTCTATAACTATTGAATTCACAGGGTTTAGTCCATACGTACAGACAGTGCCATGCTGTTTTACCCCATCTCTTGAGGGGAAATGCTGCCCCATCCCATTCACTTCCAGGAATTGAAGTAAACTGAACAAATCGCACCGCTTACACCATGAAAAATGACAGATAAATAATCAACATAGTTAGCTCAACAAATGGGTCTAAAATAGGGGAAAACCATCAGGGCATGCCATAGCTCCACATCAATAAAGAACCTCATATCATATCACTTTGTTTAACCCAATTAGTGGCATTCCTGGTACCACTGAAAGCCTCGTGGTTTGGAAGGTTTTGCGTCATCAATTGACCATCACCTACTTCATTAATCAAATCCCCCTTTCTCCACCAACCGTGATCCAGTGTATTGAGGCCTTCTAATCTTCCCAGCTCCACTGTGGGTTCACATAAGAGTTCACTATTGATCTCTGTAAATTCTTCTCATGGAGCCTGTTTGGCGCTGGCCTGACCCTGATAAGATCTCAGCTTAGACGTGCTGCTTGTTTATGAAATTCTGCTTGTTGATTTTGGTTCTGAAGCTGGCAATGATTTGCTTTTTGAGTTGTTCAATGTCTTTTTTTCATCTCTGCTGGAGAGTACAAGGAGCACATAAACATTTTCTCCTGCAGATGCTGAGGTTATTAAAGTACAAAGGCCCCCTAGCAAAGTCGCTATAGCTGTAGCTCAGATGATGTCAGCATTTGAAATGGAGTTTAATCTGCCTAGCTGGCATTTTTTCAACATGCATTTTCATACACACTGACACACGCACAAAGAGAAGCATGGCTCTGTGATGTCGGCAGGGGGCAGGGGGCTAGCACCTCACAGCCTCTCCGGACCTAGAGCACATGGCGATGTAAGACACGAAAATATCTAAATATGCATATGACACACACACACACACACACTTGTGAGGGCATTCAATGACATAATGCATTCCCTAGCCCTTTACCCTAACCATCAACACTAATTGCCTAACCCCAACCCTTACACTTACCCTTGCCCAATACCTATTTTAACCTGAACCTTTAAACCTAATCTTATCCCTCAAACTACTCCTTTAAAGGCTTGTTCCGAAGTGAGAACCAGACAAAATGTCCTCCCTTTTAAGGTCTAAAACTCACAAACAATAGTTGCAAAAGTACACACACACACACGGACACACACACACTGGGCTGACTATTAATCAAATGTAATTTATGTTAACATGAGCTCAGCTTTCTTGCCATATAAAATCCAACTTCTTCCCTCATCCTGGTTAATGATCTGCTGTCATCTTCTCAGAGCGAGAGTACAATAACAGTGTTATTGGATCACTAGCAAATGTTTGAAAACTGAGCTGTTGTTAAAGAGAAAGAAACACTCTATAAGTAAGTCTGTTACGTGACATCATGAGAAATGTATTCAAATACCAAAAAAACACATCACATTAAGTCCAGGAGAAGTACTCAATAAGTTGAATATTGCATAACATTGTACGTGTATATACATAGTATGTAGTCATGCCATTTGTATGTGTGCGAGTTTGTTAATGTATGTGTGACATGTGTGTTTAGATTCGCTGGCTCCCACCTGCAGATGGAACTCCTCAGGGATGGAAGTCCAGGCAGTTCTGCTGAAGTATGTGTGAGTAGCAACATACTATTAATACAAACACACACACACACACACACACACACACACACACACACACACACACACACACACACACACACACAGCACTCTGCCCCACAATGAGAAAGATGGGTAACATCGCCATGAAGTGAAAATACTCATGTAAATGTTATGACACTTTGTGTTAAACAAGCAAATATCTATTCCTAAACAGATGTCTTGGAATATCTCGGGGTGTTACTCCATGCACGTGGCGTGTGTGTGTCAAGTAAGAATGCTCTTCTTGCCCTCAAACCGCCAAAACAACCAACTAATTAGTCGTGTTTCTACTAGTTGACTTCAAATCAGCCCTTTTCTGTGGGAGGTAAACGTGGGAGTGTGAAAGCCCAGCCACGGCTCATGAAGCAGCGGCCAGCCACTCTTTACACATGATCATGAGACATGAAAGATGCAATTTATAGGGGGGAAGTCCCACTATTTCCTAGCACTCAGGTCACCGGGTATGGAGGGTCGACTTCCCTACCTCTGATGTGATGCTTGATCTGGGGCATCGAAGGCAGTGAGTCAAACAGAATATACAACACGCTCCGATGCCGAACCTTTTAATAAGACAGACGCGGCAGATCTCTGCAAATATGACAAAAACTTTAGTGTCAGCTGCTTTGATCGCTAATGCAATTATATCTACGGGATGAAAGTCACCCGGTGGAAAACATTCGCTCAAGTACTGTTTCTGGTTTGCAGTTTTTAAGACGAGACACTGCAGGCAAAGACGGCGTTTTTTCAAGAACTTGTCAATGTTCAGAAGTTGGGCTTCTTTTTTCATGTCTTCCTTCATAAAGGTATAAATAAGGGCTGTCACGCAATTAATTTTTTTTATCTAATTAATTGCAGGCTCTGTGATTAGTTAATCTAAATGATTTGCATACTTATTTGACACGTTTATGCCTGTTTATAAACAGCTGTATAGCCTACAGTTTGTTTCTCTCTCTCTCTCTCTCTCTCTCTCTCTGTCTATCTCCCACAGACAGCCACAGGCAACTCATTCAGCATCGTCCTACTCATAGCCAAAAATATTGACACACACACACACACACACACACACACACACACACAAAGAGGAAAAAAGGCAGGCATAGTCTAGGAAGAGTAACATGGGGCGGGAGTCCGTTTATGCGGGAGACAAGCTGCTAGCAAACAAAAGTGAGACACACGGAGGAAGATTGAGAGATACAGAGAGTTTTGAACCTACATTGTTAATAGCCACCCACTAAATCAATAAAGCACAGACACTGCAGATAATAACATAAGATGTCTTCCTACCTTCATGCTTATTTGCCCAGAGCATCCCATAACACATCCATAGAGCCCTCTGCGCTTTCCCGTGCGGGCCGTGTCCGCAAGCTACAGGTGCAGCTGCGCTATCATCGCAGGGTTTGCACCGGGTCAGAGGGCACTATAGAAGCGCAATTAATCTGCGTTAATTTTTTTAAGGTATGATTTTCTATGTGATTAATTAATCGAAATTAACACGTTCATTTGACAGCCCTAGTATAAATCAAAGGTCTAAAATGTACATTGAGATATTCATTTGATTAAACCTTCTGTTTGCGTTTGTATATTTCTCCTATACACTTTCTTTAACGGCCATCTCAACATTAGTTTTTTTTTTCAATACTCAAAAACAAAAATCTCAATTTCTAAAGCACTTACATCAACAAATCTTTCCATCAACAAAACTACAGTATAACGGTTCTCCATTAGGATTCTTCATACTGACTTGCTATTGTGTTGGATCACAGTGGAACTTATTGGTTCCACAGAACGCAGCGCCGCCTGCTATTTATTGGCCTCATAGGTGAAGACAGGTTTATCACTGTAACTCTCTGCCATAATAAACATATCCTCCTGTAATATCCCTGGTAGTAGTGAACTTCTATTAGGGAATATTTGTCATTTTGTCAAACTGTGGGAGGATGAAATACAGTTTTTAATTTCAAAAACATTTATATTTTGGGGGGGCATTTCCGCATTCTAACAAAAGACTTAGTTGAGAGTTATAAAGCAGGCTGGAGCATAATAAACGGGCAGGATGTGACGCTCGGGAAGGTCCTGATTGTGCAATACACAGCTGGAGGGGATGTCTTTATGAATCTTTATTTAAAAAAAAAAAAGAAAACGATTAGCATGGGGCTTTATTTAAAATGAGTTACGGATTGATACATTTATAGTGGAGCCCGCAGACAGTACGCACTGTAGAGCAACTGGCATTTAATAAAGGGCTTTGATAAGGACATGAGTCAGGCAACTATATCCATGCATGTGCTCCGCTCTCAGGCTCAGACACAACTGAACGCCGTTTGTGCTTGCAGAAAAACAATGCCACAAAGCACCACAAATCCCCCTGCTACTCCGTGTGTGTCTGTATTGGCTGTGCATGTGTGTGTGTGTGTGTGTGTGTGTGTGTGTGTGTGTGTGTGTGTGTGTGTGTGTGTGTGTGTTTGCACGTGGGCGCCAGTCACGCTGTCACCAGTACCCTCCCTCCCTTTACCGTCTCAGGACAGGAAGAAACATGTTCTCTGCGACCCCTTAGGGAGTCAGGGGGAGCGGTGGGCGGTTATGATAGCACGGGGAGGCTAACATTAATCAAGCTGTCGATTGGTGCTAGACCTGTGCTGTCCTTCTGTAACCCTATACAGCGTCATTGCAGATTTGTCTATTTTTAGAGACGGAGACGTAAAGCATGAGAAAAAAAAGCTGTTGGAATGATTTAAATGTTAGGGGGATTTTTCCTTCTTTCTAAATTGGGGGGTAAAGGAGGAAGCGAGTTCAAGAGGGGAGTGGCTTGAAGGAAATAATTACTCCTCTATCTAACCAGGAGGAAGTCATTTGGCCAGTCAGGGTGCCCCAGTGGATATTAGACCCTCCAATGAAACAACAACAACAGCAGCCCCGCATCCGGCTCGCAAGTGGAGAGGGTGAAGTCAATATGGGACATCCAGTAGTGATATTGTGATAAATACAGGCCATAGCTGCAGCTATACTCTTATGCAATTCACTCAAATGATGTACTAAACACTCAAATGATGCTACTGTAGTGTGCAATCTTAAAGATATAGTGCATGACTTTTTCATATGAATGTATATCGGTTACATTCAAGCCATCACCAAATGAGTTGACACAAAGTTGAGTAAGCTTATCAGCTGTTCCACAAAGCTCGCTGTATGTCAGCATTTACAAACTGGTGCGCCAACAGTGTTGTTGTAATGACTTAGATTTCCTCATGGGGGGGCCAAAGAATTTACGTGCTATGGCTTAAAGGCCTCTCATGGGCAAGCATACACAACGGTACGCACACAAACCAGAAAAGCTCCTTTTCACTTCTACCGGTATCTTTTCATGCCGGCCGATTCATGGAGAGTCCTGATGCCATACCAGTACAAGTGAAGTTAGAGGAGTGTGCTTTGTGTTAGTCATAGCATTGAAAGAATAAAACTTCAATAAGTCAGAACCTTCATGTCTCTCCAGCAACAGTATCCTGGTTGCTGCAGTAAACCACAGCAGTCACTGTGAGCGGCTCTTCCTTGGAACTACTTTTTTCTAAAGAAGTAGTCCCCGGAGGAAACTGATCTCAGTGACGTCTGTGGATTCTTCAGAATAACAGGGCTGTTGTTGTCGTAGATATATATTTTTTTGAACGCGATCTCCACAGACTAAATCCATTCATCTCTATTTGACTGTGGTGGAGGACATCACAGAGAGGTAAACAAATTCATCCAGAGTTTTTCTGCCAATTGTGACCACATTTCAAAATGTTCTGTCTTTGCCTCTTTCTTTCTGCCCGCCCCTTGTTCTGAAAAAAAAATACAACCAGTAGAACAGCTGGGTTCTAAGAAATAGTTCTACTTAGAATGTTATTTATACCAACGCGTCCCACTTTCCAAAACAAGGACACTTTTTTGAATTCCCCCCAAAAAATTTGATAACATGAGTATCAACAAAATATTTGAAGAAAAGTTCACTATGAGGACCCGCAATAACGTTTTATGAAGTGAAAAAATCGGTGAACAGAATTTTTAATTTATTTTTGGTAACTATGGTGGACTGACCCTTAAAGGCAAGATGTTCCTGTAAATGAAGAGACTGTTAAATAAAAGCTATAAGTAAATATATTTGTATGAGTAAAACCTAATGACGCTTGTGATTTACTGTAGCTGTGTTGAGACCATAGTTTAAAAAGAAATACTAGTCAACTGCTGACAGTTAACCGTCACAGTTGAGTTAGCCTCGCTGCTTTCTTTGTCCTTGACATTTTGCAGCTTTGCAAACAAACATTCCCGGCTGTGCTGGACCTTTTGCTTTTTTGTCTGTTCAATGTGATACAGTTACCAGTCCCAAACACAGTTACTGCCTGTCTTGATGTGAGAGGGATGGGGGGTAGTTACTTATTTGTGCAATGCGATCGGATAGGCATGGCGCTTGTGAAACACTATTGAAACAATTTTAGCTACGTGACAGCATGCATGAACTTGAACCGAGCCTCCTTGTTGCCCCATGATTGTACAATCTGTCTGCTATTTATATACAGTGAGTGTATATATGGGTCAAGTTCACTAGTTCAGAATAAAGTGAATTGCATAAGTGAATTGTTCCATGTACGGCGGCATCTGGTGATGATAAAGTCTTCATAGTGCGGACACAGTCCTGAGAGGCTTGTGTTGGTCAGTGGTTGTCTCGGCGGGGACCACTCACTGTCAGAGAATGTTGCCTTAGGAAGTGTAACCGTGGGACACTTGTGTGTGTGTGTGTGTGTGTGTGTGTGTGTGTGTGTGTGTGTGTGTGTGTGTGTGTGTGTGTGTGTGTGTGTGTGTGTGTGTGTGTGTGTGTGTGTGTGTGTGTGTGTGTGTGTGTGCACGCGCACATGTGAAAGTGAGGGAGTGTTCAGGGGTCTTAAGTCACAGCTGGTAATGAGTTGTCCTAATCACCTGGCATCCTGCCTGTCATCTAAGGAAGGCGGCATTTTTCTTTATTTTATTTGCAACTCTGCCAGAATACAAGATGCACAGTTTACTTCTTTTTTTTTAAACCAAATTGCATTGTAGGTTTTTGTTTGTTAGTGAAGGCTCAGGCCCAGTCATTCATCTGAATGTTTGTGAAGCTGAATCGTCTTTGACATTCATGCTGTGGCACAGAGCTACAACCAGAGACAACCTAATAGTGGACATTAATGCCTAGTGGACTGCAGGGAAAGGTAATCCGGATTTTCCATCTGACAAGACATGGTGGAGTGTAGTGTGTTGTTTGTGTGTGTATGTGTATGTGTAGTGTGTGTGTCCGGTGTGTGTGTGTGCATGACCCTATCATGCATCCGTGTGTGTGTGTGTGTCTGCCTGCCCGCCATGAGGAGCTTTTTTGGCCAATAGCATGACAAAAGCAATAGTTCCTGTGCAGTGTTGGGAGTAACTCCCACTGGAGAGCTGAGGGGCCAGCTGGGGCCTCTTCTAATAAGGAAGTGGGGACTATATTCCTTCCCCCCCACATGGACACATCACACACATGGACACATCACACACATGGACACATCACACACACCAGACACACTGTGTGGCTGCTACACCGTGGCCTCGGCCCCCACACCAGGGTTTCTCAGGAGCTAGATACGTGTCAGCAGCTGTGTTCATCACTGCCCAGCTCCAGCAGCTATCGCTGGCATGTGGGAAACACAGCCAGGGCCCAAAGGCTTCCCCTGGATTAAAGGGGCTTTCTGACAGGGGGCTCTTTTTCATGGCCCCCACTGCACAGGTAGAGATCTTGAAGGACCATTCAAGCGTGCTGTACGTTTCAACTCCCGTATATATTTGATTTGACATTTTTCCATGTGTTGGTCCTACCGTTCATGGCTTCTCCGTGTGACATGGATGGTGTTGTAACCCATCCCCATTAAAGGCGGAGTCAGCAATTCTGGAGAATGGTTGTTGTCAACATAACAACTTTTCAGCGATCCTGAGGAGATATTCACATATTTTGATGAAAAAGTAATTATGACAACAAGCATTCTCCAGAATCAATGACTTTTAACCAGGTTTGAATTCTTTATTGTGAGCTTTATATGATCATTGCATAGTAGGCTATTGTACCTGCAGTGAATGACCTCATACTAGTTATGTCATTTTGAGCGTGTCTCAACTGATTGATGGCAGTATTTTAGTAAAAGAAAAAAAACTTTAAAAAAGAACAGGGAACTACATCTGTATTTTACAAATACAGTAAATGAATGAAAAAACAGTGATTGCTGGTACGGGAAAAAAATCATTCTTAAAAAAAGCTCCTTTAAGATAAGAGATAAGAGAAAGAGCAAATGATTAGCAAACGTTGGGCATGAATTTGAACAAGTTTTGTCTTCTCTCTCTCTCTTTGTTTGCAGCACGAGATCAAGGCTCAGTGATAACACAGGTTGGGTTGTGTTTTCTGCATGACACCCACAGCTGGAAATCAAAACTAGGAAGACAATGCACACATTCAGGAGAAACAGTCCCCACATTCTCCAACACTACTTGTTTACCTATCTCACATTGTGCGCCCGGGCCCCGGTTACTGGATGTAACACATTAAGCCCGCCAATCACTAAACCTTCCCCTAATCGGCACAGACGTGTTCAATGATCAACCCAATCTTTAACCTTGGTCGTCTGAGCCAGAATAAATAGGGAGGCCTGAAAGTATGCGTCACATCAGCTTAGCCGAGCGGGCTGTTCAACGCATCGATTCCTTCACCCTTGATTGAACGCGCAACAAGGCATTAGCTAGGCCAGCCGTGCCCCTTCAGA
Organism: Hyperoplus lanceolatus; assembly: GCA_026929865.2. Classification (NCBI taxonomy): domain Eukaryota; kingdom Metazoa; phylum Chordata; class Actinopteri; order Uranoscopiformes; family Ammodytidae; genus Hyperoplus; species Hyperoplus lanceolatus. Next base: position 21,380,059 of record CM049417.1, on the reverse strand, counting down.
AAAAAAAAAACCAGAACTGTTCCCAAACTGCCTCTCTCTCTTCTTTGCCTGCAACAGTTTGTTTTTCTCTCTTCCTCCCTCTTGAGGTCATGTTTGCTTTACTAATTGTTTATTGTTGCAAAGAGTTTTCTACCCCCTAACCCGAGTTACCACGGTCTCCAAGAGACACTGCTATTTTTGGTGATACATCTGGGGTTTGGTAGGGGGAGGGTTAGAGTTTTGACCTTTCTCTTTGGTCTGCTTGTGTGTGTGTGTGTGTGTGTGTGTGTGTGTGTGTGTGTGTGTGTGTGTGTGTGTGTGTGTGTGTGTGTGTGTGTGTGTGTGTGTGTGTGTGTGTGTGGGGGGGGGGGGGGGGGGGGGGGTGCGTGTGTGTGTGTGTGTGTGTGTGTGTGTGTGTGTGTGTGTGTGTGTGTGTGTGTGTGTGTGTGTTGTGGAGAGGGATTATTTGAGATATGGGTCTCAGAAGTTCAACAAAAGGACACCAAAAAAACTATTATTGTGAATGTCACAGCTGGAATTTATGCTTGAAAGATTTGGCAAAGGTGGTGAAACTGTGGCGTAGTCAGCTGAAGTTACATATCATGGTCACTTCACTTGAGAACATAGTTGTAAAAAGGTCTTGAGGAGCTTTGTTCAGTCTGAGAAATTGACTCCAAGCGTGGGCTGCCTTGGAGGCTCCACATCTTAACAGAAAGCCTGCAGTACAAACTGCTGGTGTGAAGTTTGAAGGGTGGGCGTTTTTTTAACCAGACAGAATAATGACATATGGAGTCGTGGGAAGTGTGTGATCCAGTGTTTTTAGAGCTTGACCTGTATTTCTGATTCAATTGGTGCTGCTTGATTTTGGCCATTTTCTTTTAAAATCTTCCAACTATAAAGTCAGCTTTACTTTGCTACAACAGTGATGGAAGTTTGGAACAAGTTGCATGATCTCTTTTGACTATTAACCCTTTTTTCAATACAAAACAATCTTGTTATGTCACCTATTATGCAAAATGTCAAATTTTCAAAATTAATATGTTTCTATCCCCTTATGATGTCATAAGGGGTAGAACCCACGCCCCCTCATTACCAACATTATTTAGCACCAACTTCACCTAGTGTTGACTAAATATCGTCATCAACGGAGGAAACGGAGGAGCTGTGATGTCAGACAGGACATTTTAACAGCTGTCTATAAATCACTCATAGAATCTGTACTCACGTTCAACATCACATCCTGGTTCACCCTCACCTCTGTCAAAAACAAATCAAAGCTTTCCCAGATCGTCAATCATGGAAGCAAAATAACTGGAAAAACTCAAATTCAATTATCAGTACTCCACAGCCAGGCAGTTAAAAGAAAAGCCAACCTCATTACACAGGATCCCACCCACCCCCTGCACAAGTCCTTCCAACTTCTGCCATCAGGCCACCGGTATAGAGTACCCCTATCTAAGAAAAACATACACAAAAACTCATTCATACCCATTGCCATAAACAGCTTAAACAAAGAATGAACAATGGACAAATGAACCCTGACGCACTGTCACTTTACACATATCCACAGCTTTTATCTTGTTATTTTTAGTTTTTAATATCTATACTTGTTTTAAGATCTATACACACTGGCGCTCATTTATCAACCGTGCGTAGACCAGAAAAGTGGGTAATGTACGCACATTTCCATGCAAACCTCGGCACTTATCAATATGGACGTGAGCGTAGGATACGCTCAAATCCCACGCCAGCTCTCACCTCGTGTACGCAAGTTTGTAAACAGCATGGACTCGCAGTGCAGGCTGTGCCGGGTAGCCGATGACTTTGTTGGACAATTATTAGAAGATAATACAAATGCAGTGTTTGCTCAGACCGAAATAAAGATATTAATCACTTAAAAATGTGCAGCTTATGGTGTGCAACTGAGTAGGAGAGCTGATCCAATAGTGCGCACACCGGCCAATTAGGAGCGCTGCATGGGACTGCGTGAGGGCAGTTATCTTCGGCTTGGAGCAGCTGGGGGGACACTGAGGCACGGAGGCTGCATTCATTCAAAATGTTAGCTTAAAGGCCTACTTCACCGGTGGGAATATGAAGGTGTATTGAATTCTGAGATCCTATGTAGTATAAATGTGCAAAAAAATTGAAATTGGTTCATCCTAGCCTGAGAAAAGGCAGAAAGAGTGTTTTATGGTCTCACTGTCTAACCCTACATTTCTCTTACTGTGAGTCACATGAATTTTTTTTTCTACTTTCGCTGTTATTCTGTCAATTTCTACTTCAAAGAAGTTCCTCTTCTGTGCCGTAATGCGCATATCCATGTCGTAAAACCTCTGGGCGAGGCCTCTAAACTGAGAAAATTTAGGGGCGTGATACGATTGTTTTCAGCCGCCGCATTTATCAATAATGGCCTGGCGTACGCTGAGATTGGCGAGATACGACTGTTTGAAATACCACGCGATATCTGGCGTAGGGAGGTATTTGCGCCAGAATCTGCACCAGTTTCCACGCAAGTTTGATAAATGAGGGCCAGTGTGTGTGCTCTCAGAAATCAATGTTGTTTGAATGCCTATCAGTACATTGTCCTGTTTGTATGTTGAGCCACGTCAAAGATGATTTTCTGTTACGACAGACAAGAAAGTTTTCTGAATCTGAATCTACAAACCTTTGTCACGTGACGGAAACGAGACGAGATACAACGTAAATGGTGGTCATGTGACAAAAACTATAATCAAATATATAATGCAATATTGTTGACGAATAAAAAACAGGACTAAATGTGGTTTACAAAAAAAAAACTCTGCTAAAATATCTCTTCATTTTCGTTGACCAAAACGAGACGAGACAAAATGTTAGGCTATAACGTTATTTCGTCTCACTATTAATATTATTTTGCAATATTTCTGTTTCCTGAGTCTCTGGGCTGCAAACAGAGCGTTAAGGCTACGGCTTCACATTAAAAGCATTTCACTGGCGACACATTAGCATTTCACTGACGACACATTAGCATTTCACTGGGACAAACCATAGATAGTATATAAAATGGATGTAGCATCCGGGCTGACCTCAGTTATTCAGACTGCATCCCATTCTCCTGGCTTATGCGCGTCGCCATCTTGTGAGATTTTTACTTCGCCTCACTCCTCTTGACGAAAAAGGCCATTGATGTGACGTCGGGGGGAGGGAGATACACCCATCTAGCTGATATATACCTCCGAGGCGAAGTGAGGGACAATGGGCGGATAGCTGTCACTTTTCCTGCCATGAGCATTTATGTTATATTAAAAATTACACAAGCTTAAAATTCAATTAAGACAGTCCCTTGACACTGCCCTAAATGTCTCTTTTGCGTCCTCAGGTTTGGGATGTGTGATGGTGGGCGTGGCCGGCTGTGACGGGCGTTTCTTGATTGCCTCTCGTGTCCAATCAGAAACCAGGAAGACTGACCGGACTGTGGCTAACGGAGCAGCGCACCGTCGGTGAGTTTTTATGGCTTGATCGCTTCACGACCGTCTCACAGGCAAAAGGTGTAAATCTCACCTCGCCGCCAAGTGCCTTTCCCCTTCTGGCACAGTGTCTGATTTGAAAGTGTAGATACTGTATGTAGAAAAGAAGCTTTGGTGCTGAATGCCCTATTTTTTTTTTAGTTTGTCATTGTTGTATTTGATTGCCAAATGCATTGGTTGTAATAGGCAAAGCTGCACTGTAATCGGAAAAATATTTTGGAAAAAACAAACCCAGAATCACGGTATAACGTAATTGTGGGTTCAAAGTGTTTGTGGTGTTGGCATCACTGATCTGAGAAACATGTTATGTGTTTACGTGCGTGTTTGTGAATCTATCTTTGTGTGTGTGTGTGTGTGTGTGTGTGTGTGTGTGTGTGTGAGAGAGAGTGGTTTACTGTGTGTGTGTGTGTGATTGTGGTTTACTGTGTGTGTGTGTGTGTGTGTGTGTGTGTGTGTGTGTGTGTGTGTGTGTGTGTGTGTGTGTGTGTGTGGATGTGTTTGTGTCGTGCAACAGTTCCACATAATCCCCTGTGTTTTCATTAGTGTATATGGTTGGTGCTCGGTGACCATGGAAACCCCTCACCCCTTTTTTCTTGTGTCCTTCTTTCTCTCTTTCTCTGTCTCTGTCTCTCTCTCTCTCTCTCTCTCTCTCTCTCTGTCAGGCAGCAGAAGCCTCTTGGGCCTCAGGACATTCTAGACCCCAGCCTCCATCACACATCGAGCACACCCCACCCTCCCCAAACTCCCCCCTACTCTACTTTTTTTATACTGTTACATACTCGAGATTAACCGGCAGCGCTTTGGCCACACCGCCTCTTGACACCTTTTGTGAAAGGTATACCGGGCACACATGACGAAAGGCAGACGCAGTCATTGTTTTAGCAGCTGACTGCATGACTTGTCTACAGTTGGGTCTCTTACTGTGCATTCTGTATATGCAAGTGTTAAGACGCTGGCCCACTCAAAGGAGTGCAAACACATTTTATGCAGAAACTGTGCAAGGTCAGACGAGATGACGGAAGTGTGGCCAAGGCGCTGCCGGGGTAATGTTATATATTATATGACTTATAATTATTACTATTCTGTATATCATTCATATTAATGTTATTACGATTAATAAATACATGTTGACGCATGACTTTGCAAGAAAAAAATAGAGAAAAAACGACAACAATGCTGTACATTTTTAGATATTTTAAAGAAATACGAAAAAAGTATTTTTGTAATCAAGACAATGTTTGAAATGGTTGTGTTTGATTGATCGACGTTGTGCTAAAGTGCGTAAGAAACTTTCATAGACGTTTTTCAGCCCTTCTGGTTTTATGCCATTATAAAATGGCGCGTGGTCCTCTGCTTAATACCAAAGCAGTTCCTGTCTGTTGTTTTGCTCTTGCCTTTTTCTACGTATGTGGATAAAGTTTGACCATGTACGTTTGTCTTTGTGCAGCGTCTCCATCCAATGAAGCAGCCTCCTTTAGTTCACCTTCACCTTAGCCGTCAATTGTTAACACACCAGATACATTTCCTCTAATTTTTTTCTCGCAGTTTGAGGTAATCAGATGTGTTTTAAAAAGAGGCATAGACAGGAACAAGCCATCACTGGTGAAAGTAGAGTGACCCCGGAAAGAGAGTGCAACAAACATGGCAGATGAGCTCGACTATAATAAGCAATTTACTCCTTCATTGTGTATCAGGAGGACAGCAGCACAGTATAGAGAAACAAAAGACCAAAGGCATTTCTTTTTACACTGGAGAGCTATCTAGGCTAGTGGATTTATTTAGTGCATTTTGACTACTTTGTAGTCCTCAATCTGATTTCTTATGAAGTATATGACATTATTTTTTTGCCGCATATCTCTTTTGGTGTCACTCCAAAGAGCCACTCTCCCGACTGAAATGGATATTCACTTTTAAGCAATTTGTCTCTCTTGTCTATTTTTAGGGAAAACAGCGTGATACAACCCTGCTTTTGTAATTTTTTTGAATTTACATAATTTTGATTGGAGTGTAAAAAAAAGAAAAAAAGAAAGAAAAAACGTCTTTTGTAATCTTGTGTATTCTGGGCCCCACAATAACGTATTTGCCATTTGACATATCGTAGAGTGATCATATTTTTTTGTGACATTTTGACGCCATAATTCTCATTCATGCCGCATTCTAAGAACATTAAAACGTTTCCTGATGAGGCTAAGTCACACTTCACGATGATGTGACAATCAAAGAAAGTGTAAGAAAAACAATCCTCCCTTTTCTTGTTTAGCCCGGGTGTGTACAATCATATTGGAGTGCTTGAATCATGTTTAGTCAGTGTTTGTAATGATTAATAATTATAATATGCACTCAATGTCAACTGATTTTCTGAAGCAGTTTCTGCTTTTACAGACATTTTTTAAGCCAAGTGTGGCACCAAATTTATTAGAACAAGTATTTATAAGGTTAGCGTGCGATTGATTATGTGTGTGTGTGTGTGTGTGTGTGTGTGTGTTTTTATGGGTATTATGTTTTTAAAATTCTTAGAAGATGCCCATCCTATAATTCATTGTAAGTATTATTGTAAGTTTAATTGTATATTACTTTGATAATTTTCTAGAGCTTTTTTGTGTGTGTTTGTATCTGATATATGAATACTGTTTTACCAACATATTTCACTGTGAAATCCAGAGAAAACGTGCTCTTTGAACCAATGGATCTGTTTGTGTCTTGCCAGCAGTACGGTACACAAGTTTCCTGGAAATGAATATGATGATCCCTCCCCCTTTTGTCCATGAGAATGAAATATTGCTTTTTCTCCTGTCAGTATCCCATGTGTGTACCTGTGTGTTCTGTGCATGTTCCATGGCATGTGTGTGTTCTTCCTTTCCTGTTTTTTTTCTAAACGCATACAAGTACTGTTGATATTTCTGTACTTTTAGCCGCTGTAAGGAGAAACTGTATTTCGGTGAATTGCAGGGGTTTGTCTGATTGTGTGAAACCAAAAAAAAAAAAAAAGTGATCAAAATGAGAAGTTTTTATGAAAATGTTAAATGAAAACATTTCAGGCAATCCACCATTAAAGATTGACGTCATCCCTGCTGTCATGGTTGCATTTCTTCTTCTTCCTGAATCATTATGTTCATGTTTAGGCTATTTGATTAGTTTCAAACTAAGCACATCTGCTGTATGAAGCCCTAAAACTTCAGCTAGTTAGCTAGCTAACCAGCTTACCCTCGTATAGTTTGTCTCACAAGGAAGCATTAGTTCACCATGACTATATAATAGTTTATAATATGATAAAATATGAAAATATATCTTATCAACGGATTAGGCTTACAGAGGTAAACCGTAAAAAAAATAATACTTTTGCTCCTACAGAGTGGTGCCTTTGGGCCTCCATATACTCAAAGATAATTAAGCGTTGATTTTGACTGCACTCAGAAGTCTCCCTTATAGCCTATACCCACAAAGAAGTCCACCTGAGATAAGCTTCATTTGTCCTTCTCTTCCTATCTCTCACATTTTATTTTTTATTTATTTTTTATTTTAATGTTTATTTGACAATACATACAACATTGCCACAAAAAATGGGAAAATGTGATGCATATAAGACGTCTAGCTTCAGCTAATTTGCATTGTCGTTTGGATTGCACCTCCCCCCACGATCCCAGGAGGAGGCCATTGAAAATGCATGATGTGGATCCTGTAAAGTGCTCTGTGTACTGGGGGAGCTGCAGCCCTCTCCCTGCCCTCTGTAAGAATAGCCCACCTCACCCAGGGGGCTGGCTACTCCTGAGACAAGAGGCCACAGCCAATTTAGTTTCCCTCTCCTCTGTCTGCTCGCTCACACCGGGTGCCACACACACACACACACACACACACGGCCATACCTGCAGGGGTTACACGCAGGGTGTCGGAGAGGGGGGGGGGGGGGTAAAGCAAGGGGGGAGGGGGTAAAAGTGTGTGTATGTGTAAGCAATTGGGCATATTGATGTGTGAGGTGCATGCATGCATACATCTTAACTGGCAACACTTTTTAATGGTGTTACTCCCCTTGACAAGTCCATTAAAGAGGTGTGACTATCCCCCCGTCACTCAACAGCAGCATGTCAGACAGAAGTCCTTCATGAAACTTGAAATATGTATTCACTCTGCACTGATCACACACAGATTACACTTAAATTGAAACAATGGTATAGGCCTACTCCCCGGCTTTCTATTGTATCCTTCACTCAGGACATCTGGGCCTGTTTTCATCTCCCTATCAAACTGTTGCTTGGCTCACCGTGGTAAAACATTGGCCACTGTTTACTGTAATAGGCAACCGTGGTATGCTATCATACGCCGTTTTGTCACAGTCAGTGCCTGAAGAGTCTTTGGTTTCACAGTGTGTGCAGTTCACGATCCATTTAATGCTCCAGTGTCAAAACCTTTTGACTTTTGCCCCAGTAAAAAGTCTAGTTAATGATAATGGCGTTCCTCTTTGCATCACACATGTCACACAACCTCTTGGTTGTTGTCACCAGAGGGAAAAATCAACTGATTGTGTTGGGGCATTGTTTTACATTTAAAGGTGGAGTCAGAGAATGTTGTCAAAATCACTTTTTCTCAAAATCAGTGAATATCTTCTCAAGATCTGATACCTGTCCGTACGGTACAGTGTGTGCGCTGAAAATATATCTAGTCTACACAGGCTTTGGGTACGTAGACACAGGGTATTTAAACAAAGGGTGCCCACCGTACCTAGCAAAATGCATGTTTACAGAGCCTAGGCCAGGTACGTTTGTATCAACACCATATTATTTTCAGCATGCACACAGTACATGTCAAGTATCATAGCGTGAGGAGACATTCACTGTTTTTGACAATGAGTGATTTGGACAACAAGTGTTATCCAGAATCACTGGCTCCATCTCAAACACAGGAAGTGACCTGAGGAAACAATCTGGTCAAATTGTTCTTAAAGAATGTGTAATTGGAAATGATCATCATTATCGTCATACGTAGTTAAACATTAGCTGCACTTCCAAATTGACAAGCTGCTCAAACTAAAAGTCACACATGAGCATGTGCAGTGGCATGAGTTCTAAATCAGACTCTCAAGGCATTTGCCAAACAATTGCTGGGGTAGAGTATTGGGCACTGACTAAGCAGGTGAGTCATCAGTTAGCAGACTGTGTGTGTCTCTGCACAGTCACTGTTTAAACACTGATTTGGACTAATGGGGGTTGTGTCCATGTTGTAAAGCTAGCCCCGAACACTCTCCACCTTGCTTATGGTGTTCTTGTGATGGTTACTCTTCCACATATTATAATAATATATAATATAACATAATATAATATAGGCTGACCACTTCAGAGCCAGTCAGTCAATTTGATTTCAACGTCTATGCCCATTGTCTTCTCCCTCAGTCTGCTCTCTGTCCACCTCGCAATATTTTTTCTTCCTCCTCTTTCTCCCACCAGCTTCCTTCTCCTTTGGGTGCCCCCCTCTCTCTCTCACACACACACACACACACACACACACACACACACACACACACACACACACACACACACACACACACACACACACACACACACACACACACACACCTAGCCTCCCTCAGACTCACAGCAATCAAAACACTGAAAGCCAACTCTGTGCACTACTTTGCTGTTTCTCACTGATTTTCGTGTTGTTACAGTTTTAATTCCAGATAAGCGCACAGAGCTATTATTTTAATCATTTGAGCTGAGATCCAATAATGATACAGTGTGTGTGTGTGTGTGTGTGTGTGTGTGTGTGTGTGTGTGTGTGTGTGGTGTGTGGTGGTGTGGTGTGTGTGTGTGTGTGTGTGTGTGTGTGTGTGTGTGTGTGTGTGTGTGTGTGTGTGTTTGTGTGTATGTGTGTGTTTGTGTGTACTAGGGGTTTGTGTCATATGATAACTTGGGCTGAGGATGACATCATAGAGCTTAGGCCCCTTTTCTCTTAGAAAATGAGCAGCTACACAGCGCCACCCAGAGGCTCTGACAATACATTACAGCATTAATCTACGATAGGTAACATTGTTCTTAGTATGAAAGTACAAATTAGTTCACTTAGAAATATCAAAAGAACATAATAAATATATAAGAATCAAATTGCTTCAAATGAATCACTTAACAAAAGGAATGCGTGAAAAGTCAGTTTGCACATCAGACCTCAAACACATAGACTTTGCTCCCCATGGTGCGTTCAGGGGCATACTGCTGTTGAAAGCAGCCATGCCTCTGCCAGATCAACCCTGAGTGGAGGGCTTATGCCTCCATGAAAGAGGGTGCCACTTAGGGCTCAGCAGGGGGAAGGCTGCGATCGATCATGCTTTACGTCATCACAGGCTGTCCAGGTTTAGATGGGTGTCTGTAGGGATGAGAATAGCTCTACTGTTTAATAGTTATCAATCGTGTTGGGATGAGATTGACTGATCCATTTCAAATTTAAGATAGCATTATTTGTAAAGGAACACCACATTTTTAGGTGAGCAAAAGTATTGGAACAGATACACATAAAAATTAATTAAAGTGAATAAAACGTAATATTTTTTTGCAAATTCTTCTCTTGCAATAACTGCATCAAGCCTGTGACCCATTGACATCACAAAACTTTTGCATTCTTCTTTTGTGATGCTTTTCCACGCTTCACCGCAGCCTTATTCAGTTGCTGTTTTTTGGAGGGTTACTCCTCTTTAGCAGGTAAAATGCATGCTCTATAGGATTTAAGTCTGGAGATTGACCTGGCCATTCCAAAACCTTCCACTTCTTGCCACTGATTAACTCCTATGTTGTTTTTGCAGTGTGTTTTGGGTCATTATCTTGCTGCATCATGAGGGATCTTCCAATCAGTTTGTTTGGTTACATATTTCTTTAAAATTGGCAGACAAAATGTTTGTGTAAACTTCTGAGTTCATTTTGCTGTTGCCATCATGTGTTACATCATCAATGAAGAATAATGAGCCCGTCCCAGAAGAAGCCATGCAACACATTCATGTTTTATAAGGTTTCTAAGTGTCCCCACCTTTTGTCAACACTGTCACATTCTACCTCTGCAGGATACATTAGAGCCAGACAGGCTCTGATTAGTGATGTAGTTTTAGAATATTCTATATTCCAAATCTTGAAGGTCCTGTGTCACAACCATGATATGTCAACACCGGTTTACAATTTCTGAAGAAGTTATTTGAAATGTTTTGATCATTTTATTTTCAACAGAAAAACCAAATGGCAACTAGATTTGTTTTGTTTAAGAAACGTTGAAGATGAAGTAAGCAATTTATTTACGTTAATATAAGTGTGAAATCGCTCTTTATTCGTACAGTGATCACTTATATAGTTTGCGCGTTTCATAAAGCGCGATCTCTCAGTTACTCACTCTGCATGTAATCGGCAAATAAACTTTTCGGGGATCCCGAAACTGGTATCCAATCAGAAGAGAGAACGCTACAAACCGGCACCCGTCTCACTGCCGGTGCACGTTCGAGCGACAGATGGGTGAATGTTTATGTGCCTACAATGGCGGAGCAGGTAAAAAATCCTTCCCAAGGTCTGTTTTGATGGTTTTTATCGTGTTTTATCACACTTATGGATCTAAGATGATGCTAGATAACTCGCTGCTTGAAGACCGCAGTGCATTAATGTGGTGACGTAGGGACGAGGGAGGGGACTGCTAACTGCAGTAACTGACAGGAAGTTAGCTAAACTGACCATTCCGCTTAGCCTGGTGCTGCCAGACCATCGTACATCATTTCATTTGTACAGAAGGTCTGGCAGTGCTGTAATTGGCAAACGTTCACTCATGGAGGCGGGTGTCTGTTAAAGTTTAAAACTATTGGATCTGCCCAGTGCCACTCTGGATTAGCCAACCAATCGCATAACGTTTGGTCGTCACATGTGTCATGAGCCGGCTTCTGGCAACTGAAACTGGAGCGCGACTTCGACGTCATCGTTCTCAGCCATTCGCTCTGTTCGCTGATTGGACCGGCTGTCGAATCTCCAGCAAAACTGGGAAATGGGCTGTACACCCAGACTGACTACTGAAGGGAAAATAAAATTTGGCCGGAAGTAGGCGGGCGGGCGGAGCCAGGCTACATTCCGCTAACTGAACCTTTAAATGTCAACACAGTCAGATTTCCTGTCTGACGGTGATGACAGGCCAATGACGGAGTCATGGCAGAGTCATTTCAATTCAATGTGAAGGCATTATATGTGGGTGGTTTTCAAGTTATTATAATTATATTAAATATAGAAATAAGGTTTAGTTTTTCTAATACTGTACCTATGGAAACTCTCTTATCTTCTTTGTCATGGATGATTCTTAAATACACATATATATTATACAATAGAGCAGTATCTGGTTCATAAAAACTATTATGACCCATTACAACAACCATGAAGCAGATACCCCTCCATCTTTTCGATTTTCAATATTTCCAATAATCAATGCGTTACATCCTCCATACTGAACTAAAGTATCAAATGCATCTCTTAAGTAAAACTCTACAAGAAGGTATTGGTGGCCCTCTTGTGGTCAGAGGGACTCAGTGCACATAGGCTCTTTATCCCCTTTCCCTTTCAGCAATGACAAGCAAAGAAAGTCCCTTCATTTGCATTGTTTGATACACTGAATGAATCTCATTATCTTTAGCATTCCGACAGCGCCATCATGTGAGGAATACCCATTTCCCTGGTGGGTTTTTTCCAGCCGAGAATAGCACCCAAAGGCCCTTCGCATGACAACACAAGACGCTGGTGTCATCATGTGAGTAGGCTACAGTCATGCCACGTAAGCAGGACTACATGAGGCCTATAAAGTGGAGTATGAAATGCTGTGGTGATGTGACATTCCCCCTGAGATGTCCCTTAATACAGATAGCAATAAAGCATTATGACGATTATAAAATGTAATCCCACAGACACAATCTCTGCGCTCGATCGTGATGACTTGATAACAAGTTGTCCTGAAGTGACCTGGAGGCAACAGGAAAAGGGAAGATTCTAAACATTCTCTGGTCTTATTACATAATAAGTATTTCGAACCAATCAAGGCAGTTCTCTGTTGCCATGGAGACCGTTTGATAGACGGCCACACAGTCTGCGGGTCACACCCACACAGTCTGCGGGTCACACCCACACAGTCTGCGGGTCACACCCACACAGTCCTGTCAAACGGTCTAAACAAAGTTTTGTATTAGTGAATTAATGAACATCTATTTTCATCCAATTTTTGTAAAAGCTACTTGAGACACCCAACTTTGATATCATAAATTGTTTTCAGTATCTTAGACCAAGTTTACGTATGTTTTACGAAGCACAAATTATCCTTGTGATCAAACGTGTTAAAATACTACCTTCAAATGACACACAAACATTGCTTTATTGTTAAAGACTCTATCAAAGATCCATTAGTACAATGTGTCAAATTCCTCATCTGTTTAAACCAACATCTAATACATGTCGTGCTATGTGGGATCTTTAGGCCCTATATTGTGCGTCTTTTTCTTCATTTAAAAATGCTATTGTTATTTTTCCATTGGCATTGCTCACAGCATTGAAAAATAAATTAAAACAATTCAACAGTACACAGAAATCTAGGAAAAAGTTCACCAACAAGACTTTTTGTTAATGTCATTTTTATTGCAGGTAGGAATACAAATGTAATTCCACCCTCCTTGTTTGTATAAGGGGTGGAAATAGACATCTCAGGGACGGATATATCTTGAAAATGAAATCTTGAAGAGAAAAACAAAACTATCTGCATGGCTAGATAGCACCAGAGTTGTTGCCATTTTGTGGGACACTGGTCGTTAAGATTCTTTCTGAGGCGCATTGGGCTGACATGGTGACGTTTTGTTCTGCCTCAGTTTGCTGCCTCTTTATATCAGCTTCTTGTCTTGTCTTCTGTCCACTGAATATTTCACTTAGAATCTCATTTTGTTGCAATACTGTGTGGTCAGCTGTTCTTCTTAGACAACCCCAGAAAATGGCAACATGTATTATGTTATATTATGTATATGAGTGAAATCCCAAAAGAATGAACTTGACTTAGCCAGTAGACATGGTTAGAAAAACAATTACAGATCACAAATCTATATCATGTCAATCTATCTATATAGAAATAAAAATGAACTTCAGACTCCGGGGATTACTGCTTGAAAATCCTCTTGGCATCCACGCCCTCGTAGTTGTAACTCTGCGGAGGGAAAAGAGAGAGGCATGTTGCATTATGGGAACATTTTATCAGGGTCAAAACAAATGAACAATGTTGCACGCTATTGATGGAATGTGGAATGCAAATGCAACCTACTGACCTGCACAAGCTCTCCTCCCACCACAGACCTAGTGGTGGTCAGGACTTTGCTGTTGTCTTTCCTGGTGAATTTGCCTTTCAGCATGTCACCTTCCATCTCCCACGCCCCCTGGGTAGAAATACAATACACTCGTTTGATACTAAAGAAGCTGTGTGCTCTTTTGATGCTGCATTACTTTTATGCATATATTTGCAGAATTTCATTGGCAGTGTTTTCCTATTAAAATGTTTAGTTTTTCTTTTAGTATCAACATGCATTCCTAGAGGAAGTCACTGACAATCTCAATGATGTTATATTACTCATTCCACAGGCCTGGGCTTAACTTAAAAAACATTTGCAAAATATAGTGAAAAAAAAAGAGAGAGAAAAAGTCAATTAAAAATATGCATTAGAAAAATCAGAGAAACAAAATTAGAAAATAAAGTATGTGAAGAACAGATGGTTATCACAGGGGGGACAATACATTTCATGCACAGGAGAGCATTGTACATACAAACACTTCAGAACATAAAAGGGCAATAGGATCAATTCATTGCATTTCGCCATTTGCTTTCTGAATTAGGTTGCTAAGATCGCTGGGTAAGTGAGTCATAAGCGGCTGCCATACATGACTTAAACAACTGCTCTCATTACCCTTTTCTCTTAGCACTGAGTCTTTCCATGGGAAACACTTTAAGAATTCCTCTAAATCATTGCTGCAGTGTTTTCATGTCAATGCTGCAAAATGATTTCCTTGGAACAATTCCATCACTTTTAATCATAGCCTTGCGTTGGGTTTCCCCATTAGCAATGAATCCATCCATGTTGAAAAATAAACCATAATTTTCCTATACAGCAAAAACAACCTCCAGCCTAAACAGCACCTGGACCTGTTTTGATAAAGCCCTGGACTGAACCACTCCTTTAGGGCTTACTCACTGAGACTTCGGTGCCATCGGCCAGACTGTAGTCGAATGTGACGCCCAGGGTGAAATCAATGTCCTTGGTGCGGAATGTGCTGGATTCTTTGATGTGGAACTTGTCCCCTGTCTGCTCGATGATGATCTTCAGGTTGTCGTGCTCTGCCAGCTTGCGCTTGACAACATTAACACCTGCATTATTAATCAGAATAAATAAGTACACATTTTTTTTTTATTAGGATTATGTATTGATTTATTTGCAAATTGATGATTCATCTTTCACTCACTCATTCAAACAAAGTCCTCACTAGTCTGGGCCCGATCAATCATAGCCTGGGCCCGATTCCAGGTCAAGTTCTTAACTTAGCTGCTGCTGCTGCTATTATTAAATGATGGACAGCAACCGTAAACACCTCAAATTTAGCAACACCTTCTCTGTGCTGTTTTCTCAAAGTCATATGTCTATGAAAGACCTATGCCAACACATGACACAGTTAGGAAACATTGCCATCTAAAAAAGCAGATCACATGACCAGCTAAGATAACATCTATAGGGCTTAACACACACTCACCCATTTGCTCCATGAACTTGTCATAGTTTTCGCTGCGGTCGACTTTCCAGGTTCCGTTGAATGTCATGGCTGCAGGCTCGGCTTGGATTTGAAGGCAGCTTTTGTTAATGTGGCACACACTGGTGACAGACTGTGGGATTCTGAATGTGCCCATTGGCCTCCATTTATATATACACACCCCCCTCCCTTCACCCTATCAAGCCCCGCCGTCGCCTCACCGCTCCTGGACTAGCATTGGGAGATGCCCCCTTCTTTATCTACACTGATTATCTGTCTGCTGATGTGGCCATTTAGGGACTGTGTGTCAAAATGCATGGGCCGATTGCTGCATGACCTCGAGGATACACTCATAAATATGAAAAGTAGGGCAACTTCCCTGGGTCAATCTGGCACAGTTAAACACTGATGCATTGTTCTGCTGCAGGTTGGGGCGGGGGGGGGGATGTATGACTGCCTTTGCCCATGGCAGCCCCTTCAACTGAGCCCCTTTTATGTCCCTCACTCTCTCTCTCTATTCCGCCCTGTTTGTGCCTGGCATGAGAATGAGTTGTAACGGACTGTGTGGCACTGACAATTTGAGCTGGCATACTTACAAAGAGTAAGTGGCTGAGTGAAAAAGAAATAGCCTCCAAGGCTACAAACGTAGGCCCATACCAGTTGCACATTTAATCATGGATACTTTGTGACATAGGCTACACAAAGCATTTGAACGTTTTTGCTTTGAGTTTTACAGTTGCATTGCTGTTCTGTTTCTACAATTCCAGGCAACTATTGGTTTTCCTTCAACATCTTTATGGATTAAAAAAAACAATGAGCAGATTCCTGAAAGTTGCTTTTGTGTGATCCATAGATCAGTGAACCTGAAAACCTGGATTGCTGTTTGTGCTTTTGAATAAGATTGGAACACATGCATGCAAGCTCAGAAGCTACAATCTCCATCCATGGCGCCAGATGACTTCTAGAAGGAATAGTTTCACATTTTGGAAAATAAGCTTTTGCTTTTTGTAAACATGGAGCTGTAGGCAAGCTGGATGGCTAAGTCCAGCCATAAAGCCTGTACTATAGGAGAGAACAGCTAGCCTGGAACAATCCAAAGGCAACAGTTAAAGTTTAACCGTTATGTTAAGGAAAGCAAACAAACTCCCACAAGATGTCATCAGATTTTGATTCCAATGTTGTCTAACTCTGACCATTGCACCTGGAAGCATCTCTAAAATACTTCCAAGATTCATACTAAGCTAAGCTAAACTAAGCTAAGATAAGATAATCTAAGATAAACTATGCTCACATACTGCTGGCTGTAGCCTCACATTTACCATTCAGGCATGAGAGATCTTGTCATCTAACTTTTGGAAAGAGAGGGAATAAGAGTTTTTTCCCAAATTCCTTCTAACCGAAGCATTCTCAGTCCGCTGATCAAGATGATGTGTGGAAGTTGTGAAAAAAAGTTTTTTCTAGACAATACATCCAAACTTTTCAAATGCAGTAGCATTGTTTGCCAAATGTTAGCTGTGATAGGGTACAGTCCGTTTGTAATAAAATGGGATAAAGTGTGTGTTTAAACAACAACAATAACACTGGTGCTGTCCAAGCAGAGTAATTGTCATTCAGCTTGTGTCCTCGGGACAATGGGGCACTATTGCTGCATTCTTGAGGGGCAAGCTGTGTACTCAGAGAGTTATGGACACTGAGAGAATACACAATACACTGTTCACACTCCATTCCACTTCCATCTTTAAAAAAAAACAGCATTAGCAGAAGAGCATTTTTAAAAAAATAGAAAGACACCGATTGATGATGATAGCATACATTGTTTTTAAGCTACTTATACTTATCACGTTAACCTCTGCTACAATGTCCATATTCCCAGCATGCAGCATTGTTATATTTTGGACCTGAACAGGATTCAAAGATGAGTGAAGTGGATTGTCTCACATAGCATGAGGAATGTTGTTGTTTATACTAAATAATAAATAATAGATATTTAGATACATCTAATGAAGTAACCTAATAGTATGTAAGAGTCTTCAGCCTGAAGTTAGCCAACTTTTTGTTTTTTCATATTTTATAATATATGGCAGTAGACATACAGTTGTAAAAACACAGATATAATAATTGATATTTTACAATTCATCTTATTGCAAATGAGTGTACATGTGCTTCTAAGGAAGTGGCAGCATTGCGAGATAGAGTCTTATTATAGCATGTGTCTCTATTCCATAATCTATTTTACTGCAGTCATTAAAGTCAATTTGAACTTTGACTGTTTATTGACATCACCTGAGACCATTTGGGCCATAGGCTGAACCACAATGAGATAACGACAATTGTAATTTGTTGTTAATGTCTGCTTTTATCTACAGATAAAACAAAAAACAATCCCTGCGTTCCAATACCCGTTCAACAGGCCCTTGTTCACTTGCCCTAGGCACTTGCCCTCGGGGGAATCCCCGCCGCCATCTTAAGCGTTGTTCCAATTGTCTGGAAACTGAAGTGAACTTCGTGAGATAGACCCTCGGAGGGCTGAGTGATCAAGTGAACATCCATGGTCACTCCGAGGTGGATATCACCCACAGTGCATTGCAGTTCGTCTTCTGCTTCTTCTCCTTTTATTTTTCGGTAGACTGTATGCTTTTAGGGACATTGCAGCCACCCGCTGGACAAATATATATATATATATATATACATACATCCAGTGAATGTATTGCAGTTTACACATTGCTGCTATAACACAGATGGCTGCCAAATTAGAGGACTATTTAAAACAAATGTTTTTGGTTGAAACTAACATAAATAAGAAAATATGTTGGAGCAAACAATTTACATGTGTAAGTAACAATATCTTGATAATCTGAGTTACCGTGTCGAAATTCAATGTTTGTTATGCCATGGAAATGGCTTTCTGCAACATAGGCTACCTTAGCAGAATGTTATAATTCTGTATTATTTGCATTCAGAACTACCTATGTAACTGACGGTCCATTGCGACTACAAGGGCAAGTGGGCAAGTGGGTTCCATTTAAATCCCCCGCTCCTCCCCCGCCCAGTCTCCCTCCGCGCTCCAAGTTCCCTCCGTGCAACGTATGCTGTTACGTCATACCAAGGGCTGAGGGTAAATGAACGAGTGGAAGAGCAACTACTATTGGAATGCAGCTACAGCCTGGTCGCTTATCCTCCACCATGTTGTTTTGATGATGTTGCCATAGCAGCCTGCTGAGATTTCTCTTCCTGTGTCTCTGGGGCTGGTGTTACACTAAAGTGTCATACAGTGATGTAACTCTACATAATGTCACTAATGAGCCTGCTCTTTAACATACTAATAGTTCAGTTATTCCTCTCCTTTATTGCCAAAGTGGTCATCACCTATTTAAAAAAATGCATACTCAATAACTGGATTATGATCATTTATAGATGAATATACAAAAACACAATTTGACAGTTCCATTTTTTCATTTCATTTATTTACGGCTCTTGACCATAGTATCATTTATATTCTTCCACTCAAACAGGACATGATACTCATCGCCAAAACAATTGTCATCACAAAGGTTACACATTTCTCTGACTACTACCCAGCCCTTTATACCTTCTAATCACCTTAGGGATTCTGGTGTTATTGACTCTAACATTACAGATAGCCTGTCTGTACTTTTGGTTTTCATACAGCAGATACTTTTCTAATTTAAACTCCTGTTTAAATTCTACATTTGTGTCCCAGCTCCCCGGGATCTGCTCTTTTGTCAAATTTCACATCACTGTATGAAAAAATAATAATAATAAAAATACTCTTTAGGTTTATGACAATTTAAGAAATTAGGTGTCCCCCTTTTGGAAACTGTGCACTTTCCTGTTTTGTAGACCAAGAATTACTCTAGACAATCATTGGGGCATTAATAAAATAATGTAACTAAATAGTAAATCATTAGTTGCAGTCTATGCCTTATCTTTCATCTTTACATACATCTTTCTTTACATTGCTTCATAGGGGTTATATTTTGTCTTTAGTCAAATCAATCTATTTGCTTGATTTTTAGTGCCATAAATTGATACGGCTATTAACCATGCAACCTTTTGTGATGAACTTTGGATGGTTACCACCCACAGTGATCTAGTACTCCATCTAGTGGACAACTGACGCAGCTGTGGTCTCCACTTGCTTGTTGGCAAGCTGAAAAGTCGACAGAGATGCCAATATTGATACTGTAAAATACTGCTAAAAGAACATTGAGGTTTGGTTTGAACCTTACAGGAGCTCCAGTTTGGAACTGAAGTGAATTTGAGCAAAGTTTAGCAAACCACACTAGAACTATTTAGACTTTTTCCTTTTAAATGTTACAGCTTTCCCCAACTAAAGATCAAAAAGAGCCATCGCCTATAAGGAAGAGCTTATATTTTAATTACAACACAAACCTATTCTGAACTTTCCCTCAGGTTTGGCTGGGCTTGTATTGTGCCTTGACGCATAATGACAAACTCCCTAATGTCTGCAGCATGTCCAGAAAGGCCGCTGCAGATGTAAACATACTGTAAGAAAACAAGACATCCAGTCCTAAATATATCCCAGTGCTGGGACCTCTGGAGAGTATGTGAAAGTCAATATTATTGAGGCTTCAGCAATGAGGCAATATTTGAATTTCAAATGAGCTTTTGAGACAGTGGAGAAAGCTATCATTCAGAAAACTGTGACAAGAGCGTACAGGCATTGGTGAGGAGCGAGCACATAGCACACATAGCCGGCGCACTGCTCTGAATGAGTCACACTGTTTTACAGAAGGGGAAATTAGATAATTGATCCAAATTAGGAAAGAGTGACCTAAAGCACTGAGTGTAAGGCCCTTTAAGGCAGAATGTGAGGTGTGCTAATGAGTCTTCTTAAATTAAGTAAGAACTTACAGTCCTGCCTGTTCAAATAAGGTGATTCATGCAGTCACATTTGATTGAGAGCTTTAGGCTTTTTGGCAGAACACCACAATTTAACAGAAGACACTTTATTTAAGTGGCCGTACAGTAAGGTATTTTCTGAATGCAAAGTTACAGCTTTAAAAAAATATAACTTCTCTGCTTCCATATTGAAAATTCTACTTCTCAAAATTGTGTATTAATATAATGACACATCCTACTCTTAAATGTGGAGTCAGCAATTCTGGAGAATGCTCGTTATTAAAATCACTTTTTGTCAAAATCAGTGAATATCTCCTCACGATCCACTACCTTAAAATATGGCGTTAATACACAGCCTAGGCTCTGTGAACTAGTATGTAAACAAACTACAAAGGTTATGTAAACAAAATGGGCCACCGTAGCTTTCACCCTTTCACAGAGCCTAGGCTGTGCATTAACACTGCTTTTCTTCCAGGGTACACACATAATGGGTAGCGGATTCTTAGGAGATATTCAATTATTTGGACAAAAAGTGATTTTGGAAACAAGAATATCTGACTCCACCTTTAATTGTTGTCTGTTTTCCCTGTTCAGAGCTTGTCCCCTATACCCCTCATTCAGTGGTTCACCCCTCCATATTTATTTTCCTGCATCGGTGGTGCGTTCCAGCTCTGAGTGAGGGGATTACACGCTTGGCTTGCTCTACATCCTACAGCCTGTTGGGCCGGGTGCTGCCTGCCACCCACAGCAGTGCGTGCATGGGGCTGCTGCTCCAGGGAGGGGGGTGGGGGGTACCGTCATGGCTCGGGTGTGTGGGCTTATAAATGATCCGGGACCGGGCGCCATGCAGCACCACCACCCAGAGAAGACCCTCGACAGCCTTGTGTGGGCCTATACATACTACTGACACAATGAGATGACAGAGCAAAACCACATAGCGTTAGCCTCTTAGCATAATTGCCTAAGTCATATTTACTCTACTCTAATTTACTCTACATCTACTCTATTCTACATCTACCCTACTCTACATCTACTTCTCGTTAGCCTAATAGCATACTAGCCTAAGTCATATTTTAAGGGTTATAGAGTAGGGTAAAGTAGATGTAGAATAGAGTAGATGTAGAGTAAAAGTAGAGTAGGGTAAATGTGATTTAGGCAATTACATGACTGTTCCAGTAGTCAGATGCATTGGGGGCCATGTTGCACTGCTAGTCCCTGTCTGAAAATGAATGTAGACTGTAGTTATGTAATATAGATTTGAATGAAAACACCAGTTCTCAACAGGGTCAGAAATTAGCGGGGGGCTCAGGACCAATGCTCCCTGGAAAATCACAAATTGCCTAAAATTGGCTTAATGCCCCAGTAAAATAGATAATTGTTTTTGGGGAATTTTAACAGTGCAAAGCCAGAGTCAAATGGACAGCTAGGCATCTGTAGTACATTCCAACACAAGTCAGACCCCTTACTCTTATGCGTGTCTCTTAAGTGGTCATACATTTGATTTGGAACTTCAGTTTTTATTTTTTATTTATATAGCCCAATATCACAAATAGTAATGTTACAAACGATCCAAAATATCCCTGAAACATATTTTACAGGGGCAAAACTCCTCTAAAGTGTGCGAAATATAATACCACCTAGGAAATGTGAAAACAAAGTTCTGATTCTCACTCTCCAGCTTGATTGAAGAGATGTTCATTACAATCATTTCATTTCTCCCTCAGCTGATTTTAATATCTGCTTTGTGCATTTGAAAAGTGGAGTCTGTCGGTTCTGGAGAATGCTCAAAATCATTGAATATATGCTCACAATCTGCCAACTGTGAAAAAAAAAGTCCAGTGTAAATACACAGCCTAGGGGGCATGTTGCTAGCTGTGGTTGACCCCTTTGTTTACATACTAGTTTACACAACTTGGGCTGTGTATTAACACCATTTCTTTTGTTGGCTCACATAATGTACTTGCAGGGCACATTTCTGAGATTTTTTTCCCCCCCTTGACAACTTAACACCTCCTCTTCCTCGGCAGATGTCCACGCATTAATTCCTCGGTCCAACATATGGGCAAACAGAGGCTTGGTCATGATGTGTGTGACCCTGATGTGAACTGCCAACCCAAGTCGTTAAAGTGCCTTATTGTCAGCAATAGCCACTAGTTATCAAATCCTCCACAATGACTGTTGGGCGAGGTATAAGGTGACTGTCCTCCGGCATCCTGTAAGTAATACTCTGTGACAAACCTCTTCATTCTCACAACTTCTTCTAATACCCTCGTAGTGCTTCCCGCCTAATCTGGACGTTTCCTCTTGTCTCCTCGGCCGAGAGGACCAACTCTAAGCTCTTAATTGCAGGTGGTGGTGGTGATGTGTGTGTGTGTGTGTGTGTGTGTGTGTGTGTGTGTGTGTGTGTGTGTGTGTGTGTGTGTGTGTGTGTGTGTGTGTGTGTGTGTGTGTGTGTGTGTGTGTGTGTGTACGCTTTTCCCAATCCCAACCCCTTTTGTTTGCGGTGCTCTGGGAGAAACAAAGGTTCCTTTTTTCTTGTCTCACTCCCTGCCTTGACGCTCAGAAGCGGTGTGGGGACGAAAAAAAAGGATAAAGTCAACATTTCTCATGACCCCTGATGCCTGGGGGTGGCATGGTGCTGACAATAGGCCAAAGGTTTGTGTTTGTGAAGGCCTTACGTGCCCCCAAATTGCTGGAGAATACAACCACAATCAACAACAACAGAAAAAGAGACAAAATACATACCTGTAAATACTTTGCATACATGCCCATTCCAAATCATTGTATCAACCAAAAAGCTAGGCTATCAGTGTGCTAACATTCAGACATTCCCTCAAAACAGTAATGAAGGCGAGATGCTGCAGGTGAATAGGGTAACATTTTGAACTCATAGGTGTCATCATGAAACTGCCAGTTGATTACAAAATACATTTTTATAACACACAACTTTTTCAGAAATGTTTAAAGAAATATGCAAATTTGGCAAAATGGAACTAATTATGTATAAAAGTGTATCTCTGTTCAAACTGAAATCAAGCTGTTGGATGAAGCCAGAGTTCAAATCTTTATTTAATTTTTACAAAATATCAGTCAAGTATTTATTACCAAATTGATTTTGGATACAGCCTTTTTTCAAAATCAAAAACATACAATGTGCCGCTCTTAAAAAAATCCATTCTCAGCATGTATTGAAGAAGAATATTTATCATTAATCAGTAAATTAACACCATATGAACAAATCCTTCTGGAATAACCTTCAGAATAGTGCCAAGGAGGATTGTATACATTTCAGTTAATGTAAGGGCTTTAGAAGTTGAGATGTTTGGTCCAGAGCATTGAATAAAATTACTGTTGAGATATATGCAATTTAAGATGGTTGTATAGGAGATATAGATGCAAGCAGACAAGGTTTAGTCAAATAAAAACCTAAATATACATTCGGACCTTTGATTTCAAGTCAAGTCAAGTCAAAGTCTTTTATTGTCAGTTCTGATATATGCAAGTCATACATCAGAATCCAAATGGCGTTTATCTCTGGCCCACAGTGCAGTTAGAACGATAAAAAATAGAGTTAAATAAGATAAACAAGATCATAAACAATATTTACATAAGATACATTCTAAATACTAAGTAGTGCAAATACATCTGTGCAATATAAAACAGTATATATAAAATAGAATAGAAAGTAAAAAGAAGATAAGTTAAATGAAATGTGCAATGTGATGAAAAATATTAATGAAATACTAGTGTGACAGAAGACTGAACAGCGATGCCCTGAAAGCCTCTCCTGCTGAGACTGAATGAGGCATAAAGCATTGAGCAGCCTGCTACAGTTTACTTGTTGTTGTTCATTTGTTTCCCCATTACAGAAGCTCCATTCTGCCTAATTAGTCTTGACAGTAACTCTTCCCTGCGGTGTTGATTAGATCTAATTAATGACTGCAGGCAAGATGGAGGACCATTGCCCTGAGGAGCCATTTTCATGCATCCTGGCTAATTATTTTGAAGCTGTCCTTTGTCTTGCCCACAAAGACCAATCCAGTCCAATTGTGGTGTTTTAAAAAAATCTATAGTTATTTCAAAGTTCTTATTTATTCTCTGTCAGTGATGTGAAGGTACTGCTATCATAGCACAAGCAGAGGTCTATTCATTTTGATGTCCCTGTAAGCAAATCGCTGATTCCCTAACTCCAGTAAGAGGCTACTTTTGTATGTGTGTATGCTGAAAAAAATCTGGTGTTAATACACAGCTTAGGCTCTGTAAACTGGTATGTTGACAAAGGGTATGTAAACAACAGCTAGCCACATGCCCGTTTACAAAGCTTAGGCTGTGCATCAACACTGTATTTCTTTTCAGTGCCCACACAGTATGGACAAATAGCAGATTGTGAGTAAATTTTCACTGATTTTGACAGCAAGCATTCTCCAGAATCGCTGACACCTCCATTAATCACGTTTAAATGGAAACAGAAAATGGAAGGCAAAGTTCTAAATTTGTGATATGATTTCGGAAAACCACTGAAAGTTTGGTTTTCGGACATTTCTTTTGCCAGTAAGCTCCCCTTGACCCGTGTTCTGTTCAACATTGCATCATGCAATCCTAATCTTTCCATTGTAACTCATCCACGGCTGCCTGCCACCTCCCATCAGTCCCATGGAGCGGAGAGCCATAAGGGGATTAGATCTCTGAGGTGAATGTCTCCTAGGAAAACACCATGCCCAACTATGCATGTTGCAGGGGAGCAGATCGTCAGGACTATCTGATTAACAGTGTGAAAATGCTCCTTATCTGCGATGACTTGAAACCTCCATACAAAGGCAGCAACAGAGAGAGAGAGAGAGAGAGAGAGAAAGAGAGAGAGAGACAGAGAGAGAGAGAGAGAGAGGGAGAGATATATGAAATGATTAGGGTGGAGATGGATTTGTCAAGTATGTACAACTACATCTGCAAGCAAGTCTTAGCAGCAATTTGTCAGCTCTTCTCCTTTACAATGTAATTCACACAGTGAACACATAGTGGTCAAAGATGATCTTCGCTGCAATCCAAACCATTAAATGGAACATCGACCGATCAAACTTGCCATGAAGTTAACCTCTACAGTTTTGGGAAATGCACCAATTTGCTTTCTTGTTGACTCGTTGATGAGAGGATTGATACCAGCGCCATATCAATCTGTTAAAGCTGGAGTCGGCCTCTCTGGAGAATGCTTGTTGTAAAAAATATTGTGTCAAAGATTTTGACAAAGAGTGCTTTGTCAAAATCTGTGAATATCTCTTCACAAACCGATGTGTGTCTGTTCTGTGAGTGCACATTGAAAATAAATCTGGTGTTAATTTACAGAGCCTAGGCTGTGTATTAACACTGGATTTGTTTTCAACGCACAGATGGTATGGACAAGCACTGGATCATAAGGGGATATTCACTGACTTTGACAAAGCTGCAGCCAGTATGCACTTTGCTTAGCATAGCATAGCATAGCATAGCATAGCATAGCATAGCATAGCATAGCATAGCATAGCATAGCATAGCATAGCATAAAGACTGGCAACAGGTGGGAAAATGTTCCACTGTGATTGTCTCTGCCATTTGAAACTATCCCCATTTCCTCCATCAATGCTGTTGGTACCATTTGACAGAACCCACTTTATTTTCATGCAGGTGCAGGGTACAATAGATATACCTCGGCCTAAATAGCAATCATATGCATGGTCAGGGTAGAGCTATGGGGGCTCCCGGTGAGTGTTGCAGGGGCTGGTGTCGGTGTGTCTCGGATCCCCTGATGTTTATCAGCAGATCCTCTGGAGTCTGATCACGGACTTGCCTGCCTCCATCACCACCTGCTCGCAGAAATCCAAAATAATTACCTGCGTGCTGATGTGGCTGGTGGACCTTATCTGCAACGGTTGCCGTTGCCGTTTGCTAATAGCATCGCTCATTTCCTCGCAGATGTAGGAAAAGAGGTGAGTTCATTAAGGAGAAGATTTCACTTGGATGGGTTGCTATAACCAACAGTGAAGCTGTATTTTGAATATTTAGTATTTGCTGGTGTAAATCATAGTGTCTTGTTTTTGGACTGTTGTCTACTTAACTGAGACAATACAAATCTTCCCTTGTAACCTGCACAGGCCTGACATGACAAGCTGACCAATCACCGATCCCAAAGATGAAGTGGATACTGATTGATAGGAACAAAAGGGCTAGCTAGACACTTTAGGTTTGTTGACAGAACAGAAGTAGTGGTGGGTAATGATCTTTCTGTCTGATTTATTTTGACTGGTGAGGGCGGGTTTTAAGAGGAATACAGAAAACCAACACAACGAGGAAAGGGTTGTCTTGTTTTAGTCCAGGCTGTAATATCTCGATAGCTATTGCGAAGACATTTGTGGACATAAATGCATGCTTCTCATTGCATGGATTCCACAGGATCAATTCTACAGGATATGGTAACATTGTGCTACCAAAGCAGCCTGGGTACATCATTTAACCAAATGGGGAAACTCGCTAGCATTGTCACCTTGAAATTTCTTGACAGTTGAATGAATTGCCACTTATTCGGTACACATGTTCATCATGACGATTTGATTTCTTAACCCTGCATGAAGGGCCGCCCTGAAATCAAAATGTTCCTTTTTAGTTCTTCTTATGGTTTCTTATCTTTATCTTGTACTGTTGCTGCTATGTGAATGTTGAGGAACCAAGCCTAAGAATTTTACTCTTGTGTACTTTACAGTAAGATGTAATAAAAGTGATTCTGATTCTGGTTTTGCAAAAAATACACTACACACTACAGCCCCGATTTATGCTGCCATGCTAGCGTTACCTTTTTGCATTTAACACTATCACACAGGGCCAGTTAGCATATAGCAGCCGTAACCATTTATAATCATATAATAAGTATACTATAAAAATATAAATAATATAAATAAAAGTATAATTAGATTTTCCTTGCAGAACCTTCTAAGGGACCTACGTGTCCTTGGTGTGAAAGACTCCTGAGGTATCTCTCTCCTGTTATAGTCCTGCTCCTCCCACCACTCTTAATGCACAGCATGACAGACATACAACCAGGCCAGGACTCCCCTTGGACTAAACAATGCCCACCCCCCCTCCTCAAAGACAGGGGAAACATTTGGGGATTACGCCCCAAAGTTTTTCAGAGTCAATCACCTAGAAAATGAAGCCCCTGAATGGATTGCCCAGACCAATATCTGGTCACTTATAGGAGTGCAGTCAGGTGGATGGAATATAGGCATGCTGGGAGTTCAGAATGTGAATTAAAACTCACCCAAGGATTAAAAAAAAGAAAAGAAAAGTGCGGCAGCGTTTCTCAAATTTCCAGAGTGGCTCACATTGGCTGTCAAACAGGCATGAGTCAATTGTTGATAGAAATCTCTCAAGGATGTGTCACAGGCTAATTCAAAATCTAGTTTTTGCATCTATAAACTCACAGCCAAGTCATGGCTTTGCACATACTGACATGATGCATGGTATTTACCTTGCATGAGTGTTCAGCAGAATTCATTCAGAAGACACTTCCTCAGAGGACACTGAGGCCATGTATGTTTGGAGCTCAACGCTCAATATATTATATTGAACCAGATGTCATGTTTGACACGGCTGTGATTAAAGCAGTGAAATGTAATCCCCATTGGACGTTAAATTGTGTTTAAGTACATATAGATCTAATTTGAGATTAGCATTGTTTTATTGTTGTTATCACATGCCTTCAACAACACTCCAATACACTACTTCAACTAGGGAATGTGCATTCTGAGTCCCCCACACTTCACTGCAGCCCATTTAATAAACATTTGTGTGCATGGCAAAATCTGATTACACAAGCCTCCTAAAGACCATTAAAAACTTTGCAATGAGATCATGAACATGGCATTGTTTTGAGTTCCTCCCTTTAATATCTAACACATATCTCTGATCCTTCCTGTGCTTAGACTGTATGTTTGAATTAACATGATGATCCAAAGGCAATTTTCATTTAACATTCTGGCCTTAATTATTCATAGTATAGTGTATTTTGTTTAGTA
Organism: Hyperoplus lanceolatus; assembly: GCA_026929865.2. Taxonomy (NCBI): domain Eukaryota; kingdom Metazoa; phylum Chordata; class Actinopteri; order Uranoscopiformes; family Ammodytidae; genus Hyperoplus; species Hyperoplus lanceolatus. The sequence goes on along the minus strand of CM049417.1, from coordinate 21,351,883 downwards.
CAACAATACATTTTGTCATCCTGAAATGCAATAAGGTTCAGTCATAGGCGTAAGATGATTTATATCATTTACTTCAAACACAGGACACTACAGTAGAAGGGCAATTTCATATTATATTCATGTGTATATTATTATTTGATTGTCCTTGAATGGGGTTTCTCCTTACTATCCTGACTTTCAATGACACAATGGCAGTACCACAAAAAGGTCCTTGTTTGAAGAATTTCACACCTTATTTAGCTAAGCTTGTGCCTTGTAGTTTGGCACGGATCATATTGCACATAGCTCAGGTAAGTCCACCTGTGCAATGAGAACAAAAAACTCTGCTGTTGTCAGAGTGGCCTTGTTCTAAGCTACACATTTAAGGTGGGATCATGTTGGCTTGCTTCGCAGGTGTCAAAATCTAGCGACATCAGCCAACTGAAATACTGTATTTAAAATCTATGGTGCTTCATGCCACATAAAGTACGTAATATTGCAAAATAAAGTCTCTGTAAACTGTCCCTGTTTTCTTTAATTGATTTTTCAGTTCTTTATTAATGAATTGAAATCATTCAATTATTTAAATAATTTAAATGTTTACTTTTAAATCTTGTAATGTGCAGAAATTCAGTCATCAGAAAACATACAAAATCACAAGCGTGTACCGTATCAGCCGTCTCATGGACTTGTTACAAAATTTGGCTCTAGCAAAATGCTACTTAAAGTGACCAGGATAATGAGATTGCCTGAAAGGTCAAATGCACTGTAAAAGGTGATAGTTTGTTTGAGACTCTAATGAAAGGTATCACAGTAAAGACAGATACAAATATGAACTGGTGTGCTTAACCGCATGTGCTATTACCAGAACATTCACCTGCGTTTTTCTTAGTGGGCACCCTCTAACAAATCAAATTAGCTGTTTTTTTCCTGTCAAACCCACACTCTGATGTTTTCCCCTGTTGTGTTGGGGCTTTTGTTGTGGGTGGACAGCCTATCTTTATTCCATGCTAGCAGGGTAGCGGGGCTTCACAGGCTTTTCCCAACCACTATTTTCATGCTTTGAGGCTTTCATGTCATTTTGCCCGTTGGAGGAAGTGTCATGCTGCTGTGGAGTGGAGTGTTGTTTTGTAGTGAGGGGCGGCCAGGGCTCACCTCCCTCGTCGGGGGGTCAAAGCACCCTGCTTGCTTTAGGAAACCAGGCCAGCCTTAGTAAGCCAAAGTCTGGCCAGTGATTTGACAAAATAGTATTCGGAATTAGATGTTGCAGCACAAGCAAAACACAGCTGGGGTAAAAACAATTTTCCCATCAGGGGGCGATCATGCCTTAGGGGGGACTACTGTACCCCCTGCCTTGCTGAAAGGATCAAAGCAATGTCTTTAAAGAAAGGGAGACAAATTTGTCAAATTTCAGGATGAAAAGCTAAATCCCCTAGCCCCATTCATAGATGAAACATGAATGAGCTCCTTAGCCTATATAACAGGCTAAAGGCTAATTAGAATGCTTCTTTCCATTTGTTTTAAATTGATAAATTTTAGATCACTTAAAGGTGGGGTCAGCGATTCTGGAGAATGCCTGTGGTCAAAAGGACTTTTAGTCAAAATAAGTGAATATCTCCATACTGTGTGCGCAATGAAAAATCAAGTGATAATACACAGCATAACGTACACGTTGCTATCTATGGCTTTTACATTCCCTTTGCTTACACACCAGTTTACAGAGCCTAGGCTGTGTATTAAAACCAGATTTGTTTCAGCGCGCACAGTAAACATTCACTGATTTAGAGTGATGGGATTTTTACATTTTCACAATTTGCACATTCAAGAATCGCTGACTAAAATCACAAATGTGCTAGACACTAAAAATAAACTCCAACGGCCCCTCAGTTGAGATGGTGGGTTGATTTCTTTATTTTTTTTGTGTCAAACTATCATATTACAGGACAGATTTTAACGCTGGCCTAGAATCATGTGGTCATGTCTTCACAACTTTACATAATTCATTTACATCCACGGTCCTTTCCTCAGATAAAGTTGAAAGCTATACTCGAAAAGTTGTGAACTGAGTCTGCCACAAAACAAACACTTGTCGAAAAAGAAAAAAAATACACAAACCAGTATGAAGCTAATCACTTGTCAAAGAGCTCATCATTATAGGAGGGGGACAGGCCTGACGAGTCGCGGACAAAAGCAACAAAGCAGAGGCACTTTGGTCTCAATGAGCCAGTCTGCTGGCACTGAGGTGACATCAGAGGTCCTCTAAGCTCTCCTTTGTATCTTTCTTCTCCTCTCTTGGGCCGTCCCACTTGTTCTCACCAGCAGCTGTTTTTCTCGTCCTCTCATTAAGCCCTGATCCCAAAATTAGAAGCCACATTTGATCGTGCTGTGACCCTACGAGTCATCATGGGCATGTCTTGGTGAAAGGCATGCAAAGAAAGTGGGTTAATATACAATTAAATGGCTCCCAAATACAGCAGGTTTGGGAGGAAACGTAATTGCTACACAGATTAGATAAAATGGCAATGTTTGTTTGACATTCCATTAGGTGTTATAGAAATGGAGGGGAGGTGATTGGGGTGAATGGTGGACATAGACAAGGAAGGATTTCGACACCTGAAGGTAAAGTTCTTGTCCTGCCATGTCTGTGGTTAGATTTAGGATGTGTCATCACTATGGTTAAGGTGAGGGATAGGTTGCCTTTTTGGTTTAATGTTGAAAAGCAACTTTTTTCTTGTGACATTTTTGGTCAACGGAAGTGCTTTGATCTAGTGGTCGACCGATATGGGTTTATCAAGGGCTAAAGCAGGTCGGACGATGGCCGATATATTATGGTGATAACATGTTGTTTTATTTTACTTTTTTGCATTTGATAAAATACAGCAATTTAATGAAAATAACAAGAGAGAAGCACAATAGAACTTAAATGTACATTTATTAACTAGATCGAGACTATAAAAATATTTGAAAATAAAAAATGTGCATTGTCTATGTCACTTGGCCTTCCGTGGTCTCTGCTCTGTAAAACATTGCTATAAGGGACTTCTGGGCCAACCGATTACTCTACATCTAGCTTAAACGTTGGCATTTATATAATGCCAACGTGGACATTGCAGGTAAAAAAATAAATACTGACAGTGACAAGAGATACTTGGTTTATGAACCTAAAGTTGCACTATTCGCAGATGACGCTTCTTTGTACATTATTTTTAATGGCAGTGAATTCATTCACTCCTAACCATGTCCAGGGGCCTCATTTATCAAACTGTGTGCAGGATTTGCGTTGGAAGGTTGCGTTCGTAGGCGTGCGCACAGAGGGATTCGAATTTATGAAACAGTGCTCACGCACGTCCTACGCCTGTTTCCCTTTGTAAATCACAATCAGCTCCAAATGTGACGCAGCCTTTGCAGGCTTCACGGAACACCCATATTTACCCATAAATAGTCATTGAACGCCCCAAATTAATATGATTTACTGAGTGCATGAAGGCGATCGGGGCAAACGTCTGTGCGTATGCATGGGTCAGAATGTGCGTGAAGGACCGCACATCTTCCCGTCAAGTTTGCCTTTGATAAATCACAAAGGTTACATAGTGGGTGACGTAATGTGTGTACGCAACGTTAATAAATGAGGCCCTCGGTACTTTCCATTGAAGAAGAATACGCCTAAAGGGGAATCATGTTCAATCAAGCTTAAGTAAACCTGTTTTGTTTTTGCAACACAAAGCTCCCCTACATAACAGATGCTTTTCTGACTGTTGAATGTCTCATGGATTAATCCTTCCTGTTAGACACTGTATATACCAACAGTGATTACTCACTGTTGTTTATGACTGAATTCTGTAAGCACTCATACCTTTGATTGTTTCAGCTTGCTTTGTTTACACCGATTAACACAGGTTTAGTCATACCACGTTTATATGAAACAAGAAGAAGCCATATACTGAGCTTGAATGAGCAATGCTGGATGAACTTTATAGACATTATGATTCAAATAAAAGTGCCATATTATCAACACTTTTGTAAACAGTTTTAGAACTTCAAATGAGGTGGAGTTCTTTCTCACACTCCCTAAAGCTTCATGAAGAGGATCTTAACCAAAATGTGAACGATGGCCATGATAAGCCATGTTTGTGATTCAGGGCGTCACGATCAGATAAATTCCCGAAAGCCTGTGAACTCAAGGTTGCAGTTCTTAGAGTCAGAGGCCCGCATTGATGTTTGGGACTCCAGTTGTACAATTATACAACATCTAAACTGATAAAAGATCCCCAGATTTATCTTGGCTTTTTTGTAGATGTGGCGGAGTAAGATCTTCAAAAAGTTCCCCCAAAGATCCACACAGTCCCCCATTTGTAAATGTTTTTGAAAATGAGCTTTTGTTCACACCTGTGGTCAGAACTTTATTTTGTACTTTTTTATTTTATCTCAGTTGAATCTGCATGCAGCCAGCATTTTTCAGTCTATAGTCCTGAATAGACTTCTGTGTTGTATCGTTATCTGTTTCTCCGTCTCTGTACCTGACTGGCTGTGGTTCCCAAGAGGCTTTCAACCATATCCAGGTGTCAGTCCATGTAGATGCATGTTGCTGGGGTTTGGTGCCAAGATTACTACAATAGGAGGAAACACAAATATTCACCTTTACCTCATGTCATACAATATAATGTCTGGTGAACGGAAAGAGGCCTCTGCTTTGCAAGTCATTGGTTGGTTGTTGAGAATGATAAATAATTTAGGTGGGGATAAAAGTGAACCAGTTATCCATGTGTTGCCTCTTCCAACTTAAACATAATCAAATGTAAATATTTTGAGTCTCAAATTCTACCTGTGTTGAAAGGATTGCCAATGTGCAAGATTTCTTTCTCCCCCCCTGGAGTCCCAAAATACTGGAGGGAGACAGAATGTACCTAAAGCTAACCCACCTAGCAACCAACCAACGGCCAAATACTGGAGGGAGACAGAATGTACCTAAAGCTAACCCACCTAGCTAAAGCTAACCCACCTAGCAACCAACCAACGGCCAAGCCCTAAGAAGTTAAAACCCCCTAGACGCCCAAAAAACATAGCCTATTCATGAAAGTCCAACATTGGGTTGCTCCATTGGCAATAATTCCATGTGCAGTACAGTGTTTCCCCCAAGTTCACACAGCAGCGGTGCGCTACCGCTGCTATATTTTCTCCGCCGCTGCTATTAAAATCCTGCTCCTCCTCCTCCTCCTCCTCCTCTTCATTATTCGACTTTTTTTCTTCTTTTTTTTTGGTACGTAGCTCATTTTAGAAACGGGGCAATGCCTAACATAAACGCTGTCCATGCGTCGGAGGTGAATGTAACTTACTCTGCGGAAAACAGAAACTAACGGAGGGGAGCGGCTCACTGTAGAGTCCCTTTAGTCGCGCTGTCAGTTTTCCGTCAGGGCTCTGTGTATCCGGGCTCGAGACATAGCATACAAACAGATCGCGGAACATTCACTAACGAAACAGTTAGTGGCTGAGCAAAGAATGTGGACTACTGTAGACTACTGGTGCAAATTCCACAACTCATTACCTGTGTTACAGTTTAGTACAATATGTATTAATTTATATTTGGCTGCTCCACCAGTCCAGGCAGGACAGGATAGTTAAGTTTCAGTTTCGTTTTTCATCTCCGTGTCGGACAGCTGTTGGCTCAGCTGATGGGCTCGAGCCTCACGGAGCAGACAGCGGGAGTCAGTCTAAAGTCAGCGATGATCACTCTCACAAATCAAAAAGCTAAATTATAAAATAATGCTATCTCTTCCTCCCTCTATCTGTCTGTATAGGGCCTATATTTCTCTCTCCACTGCACACTTAGTCACTACCACTAGTTTTAAGGAAGCAGAAGGAGGATTATACCCTCATTTTGCACTTTATTATTTTTAAATATTAGAAGATTGCAGGCAAGTAAAATACCACCAGCCACTACATTCTCAACGATAGAGACGAATAATTACCTTTTTTTTCAGTTTAAATCTATTTTTGTCACCAGGAACCTAAATGTTGTCAATTAGCCTACTTTACATACATTTGGTGCATAGAAATTCACCAGAATGCAGGAAATGAAGTGTTGAATGCTCAAATGTATGGGGACACACCCCCAGACCCCCACATTAAAATGTGTCCCCAACCAAGGTTTAATCACAACCTACACCCTTGAAATTCATGAATTGTTTTGTTTTATTTGTATACAGGCCTTTGTATAAGGACACTTTGTAATTTTTATCACATTATTTTAAATTAAAGTCTTAGGTCCTGCTTATCAATTGCTCATAATAACCTGTAGGCCTACTTCTGTGTTGGACATTACTGAACCTCTTCCCATTTATAGCACCCAATGTCCCTGTCTAGTTCCATGTCCCCACAAAATCAAATAAAGGAACCCCCCCCCCCCCCCCCCAATTTACCGTGTTGTCTAGAGGGGTCGGGTGTTTGTCAACTTTTTCACCTCTTATGAGTTTGCAGGTCTGGTTTAAGCATTAAGCAAGAACTGTAAATAAATTGTGCAAATCATGTTCTGCGTTGTGACATTTTGTGTTTAAATATTAATTTCTATACAAAAATGTCAAAATCTGTAAATAAAAACACAACAGGCAAAGTTGCAACACCAATAATCCCATCTATCTGAATAGTAATTAGTGCATATTCTCCTCTCAAAGTGCACTAGATCAATGCATTCAAATGTAAAGGGTACAAAACAAAATTGGCCGGGGGGGCATGCCCCCGGACCCCCCTAGGAGGTTCGGGGACCACGCCACCGCTGCTGAAAAAAATCCTGCGGGAAACACTGTAATATATACACTCAACAAGAATATAAAAGCAACACTTTAGTTTTTGCTCCATTTTTCATGAGATGGACTTAAAGAGGACCTATTATGCTACTTTTCTGGTCTTAATTTCTTGTTTTACACTGCTATAGAGCAACCTGACACGAATCACATCACAAAAAACTATGTAGATTTTCGGGAAGCTCTTTCTCTTATTTTGGCGATCCAGCACATCCTGTCAACACTTGAGTGTGTGTGCTTCGGCTCCCTCCGCCTGTGCTTCGGCCATCTCCGCTACCCTCCCCCCCCCTCCTGCAAACCCCACTCCGTTGTGATTGGTTACCTTCCTTCCGGAACACTTTCAGTGGCGGGAAGCGCGAGCATGGACCTATAAGGGCGCGAGGCAGACGCGAACAGGGAAGTGACAGCATTACCATACATGGAAACATCCGCGTGGTGACGTCTCAAATTTTTATGCAACGTCACAAATTATGAAAGGCTAGACTGCTTTGAACACGTGACTTCTCCACTGTGTTTAGTGGTCTGCGCAGACACCCCAGACGGTCAGCAGGGAATACGTCGAAATGCATGTAAGTCATTATTTGATCATTTAGTATGGTTAAGCATGACTATGAATCATCATAACAACGTTTATAGGTCATAAAAGTCAAAAAGCATCATAGGTCCTCTTTAAAGATCTAAAATTCATTCCAGACACACAATTGTACCATTTCTCTCAAACATTGTTCACAAATCTGTCTAAATGTGTGATAGTGAGCACTTCTGCTTTGCTGAGATAATCCATCCCACCTCACAGGTGTGCCACATCAAGATGCTGATCTGACATCATGATTAGTGCACAGGTGTGCCTTACACTGTCCACAATAGAAGGCCACCCTGAAATGTGCAGTTTTTTGCTTTATTGGGGGTCTGGGGACTCAGAACCAGTCAGTATCTGGTGTGACCACCATTTGCCTCATGCAGTGCATCATATCTTCTTCGCATAGAGTTTATCAGATTGTCAATTGTGGCCTGTGGAATGTTGGTCCACTCCTCTTCAATGGCTGTGCGAAGTTGCTGGATATTAGTGGGAAGTGGTGCACGCTGTCGTATACGCCGGTCAAGCACATCCCAAACATGCTCAATGGGTGACATGTCCGGTGAGTATGCTGGCCATGCAAGAACTGGGACATTTTCAGCTTCCAAGAATTGTGTACAGATCTTTGCAACATGGGGCCGTGCATTATCTTGCTGAAACGTGAGGTGATGTTCACGGATGTATGGCACAACAATGGGCCTCAGGATCTCATCATGGTATCTCTGTGCATTCAAAATGCCATCAATAAAATGCACCTGTGTTCTTCGTCCATAACAGATGCCTGCCCATACCATAACCCCACCACCACCATGGGCCACTCGATCCACAACATTGACATCAGCAAAGCGCTCACCCACACGACGCCACACACGCTGTCTGCCATCTGCCCTGAACAATGTAAACCGAGATTCATCCGTGAAGAGAACACCTCTCCAACGTGCCAGACGCCATCGAATGTGAGCATTTGCCCACTCAAGTCTGTTACGGTGACGAGCTGGAGTCAGGTCAAGACCCCGATGAGGACGACGAGCATGCAGTTGAGCTTCACTGAGACGGTTTCTGACAGTTTGTGCAGAAATTGTTTGGTTATGCAAACCAATTGTTTCAGCAGCTGTCTCAGTGGCTGGTCTCAGACGATCTTGGAGGTGAACCTGCTGGATGTGGAGGTCCTGGGCTGGTGTGGTTACACGTGGTCTGCGGTTGTGAGGCCGGTTGGATGTACTGCCATATTCTCTGAAACGCCTATGGAGATGGCTTATGGTGGAGAAATGAACATTCAATGCACGAGCAACAGATCTGGTTGACATTCCTACTGTCAGCATGCCAATTGCACGCTCCCTCAATGCTTGTGGCATCTGTGGCATTTTGCTGTGAGACAAAACTGCACATTTCAGGGTGGCCTTTTATTGTGGACAGTCTAAGGCACACCTGTGCACTAATCATGATGTCAGATCAGCATCTTGATGTGGCACACCTGTGAGGTGGGATGGATTATCTCAGCAAAGCAGAAGTGCTCACTATCACACATTTAGACAGATTTGTGAACAATGTTTGAGAGAAATGGTAATATTGTGTATCTGGAATGAATTTTAGATCTTTAAGTCCATCTCATGAAAAATGGGAGCAAAAACAAAAGTGTATTTTTGTTGAGTGTATATATATATATATATATATATATATATATATATATATATATTGCAGTTACCAGTTTATCTGTTTCATTGAAGACGAAAAGTGTGACATGAGTTCTTAGATGCTGGTATACAGTGTTGTGCGAAAGTTTGTGAACCCCTTGAGCCTTTTGGAATTTTATTTATTTTAACCATTACTAATTCATTTTTTGCAATACCAGTATTTTTTATATGAAATAACAGATGTTTGTTTATCAATTCAACATTTTTCTTTTCCAGAAATCAATTGTTAAAATGGATAAAACAAATGATTTGACAAATGTTGTATGTGCAAAAGTTTGTGAACCCTAAGCTGCATTGCTTAAATCGAGCAAGGTAAACACAATCAGGTGGGCCAAACTGATTGATGAAATAGACCAACGTAATGAGAGATCTTGAGGGAAGAAATTGGGCGCCACTAGATAAAACAAAGATAAAACCAGGTCAGTTTAGGCCCACCAAACTGAACCCATACAGGTCAGACATGCTCAAAGGGGAAAAAATCTCAGAGGATCGCAGGAATAGAGTTTTGATGTTGCACATTTGTCTGGGGACAGCTATACATTCGTATAAAAAAGTTTGAGCTCCATCGGCCCACCGTGAGGCAAATCATCTACAAATGGAGAGCTTTAAGAGTGACTTAACATCTGCCTAGAAGTGGACTTCCTTCAAAAATATCTTCAAGCGCCACAAGAAAAGGGATTTTCCAGGTAAAAGCCAACCCATACATTACATCTGGAGATTTGCAGACCATTTGCCACCACCATTCTTCACTTGGGAGAAGGTTCTCTTGGTGGTAGGCAGAGTTGCGTTTTTGCCCAAACATGGCGGTTTTGGTTATGACCAAACAGATCAATTTTGGAGTAATCTGTCCACAGAATAAGACTTCAGGTATCTCCAGGTGCTCTCTGGCAAAGTTGTGACAAGCAGTTTTGTTCTTTTTTGAGAGCAGAGGCTTCTTCAGCAACCCTCCCTTGAAAGCCATGTTGACTGAGTTTTCTTCTTATTGTGGAACCATGCACATCTGTCCCAGATGTTGCAAGAGAGGTCTGCAAATCACTAGATGTAATGTGTGGGTTGGCTTTTTACTTAAAATATACTTTTCTTGTGGCGCTTGAAGATATTTTTGAAGGAAGTCCACTTCTAGGCAGATGTTTAGTCACTCGTAAAGCTCTCCATTTGTAGATGATTTGCCTCACGGTGGACCGATGGAGCTCAAACTTTTTTTGAATTAATTTATAGCTGTCCCCAGACAAATGTGCAGCATCACAACTCTATTCCTGAGATCGTCTGAGATTTCTTTCCCTTTTAGCATGTCTGACCTGTATGGGTTCAGTTTGGTGGGCCTAAACTGGTCTGGTTCTATCTCTGTTTTATCTAGTGGCGCCCAATTTCTTCCCTAAAGATCTCTCATTACATTGGTCTATTTCATCAATCAATTTGGCCCACCTGATTGTGTTTACCTTGCTCAATTTAAGCAATGCAGCTTAGGGTTCACAAACTTTTGCACATACAACATTTGTCAAATAATTTGTTTTAACTGTTTTAACAATTGATTTCTGGAAAAGAAAAATGTTGAATTGATAAACAAACATCTATTATTTCATATAAAAAATACTGGTATTGAAAAAAATGAATTAATAATGGTTAAAATAAATAAAATTCCAAAAGGCTCAAGGGGTTCACAAACTTTCGCACGACACTGTATGTGCTTTACCACACCTCCAAATCAAATCAAATCAGTTTTATTTGTATAGCCCAATATCACTAATAGGCATTTGCCTCAGTGGGCTTTACATTCCATACAGTACGACACCCTGCCTTAGACCCTTAGCTCGGCTGAGAAAAAACTCCTAGTAAAAAATCCTTTATCATGATTAAAAAATTTGAGAAATCTCAGGGAGAGTTGACAGAGGACGGGATCCCCCTCCCAGGATGGACATCCTGCAATAGATGTCATATGTAGAGAAAAAGGAGACGGATCATTGACCAGATATTTAGATGGTAATACTCAAGTAAAATATGAATAGTGAATAGTGTGGATGCAAGAGGACTTCAGATGCTGAAACCTGATACACACCGTCTCGTCTCCACCAGGGAAAAACTGGAAGAGGACAAACAGACAACCAGTGAGCCAAGCAAAATGAACATAAAGAGTGAACATGCATGCGAGTACTATCCTGCTGTCACTTGACTGACGGCTTAGAAAGGTCATGTACTGGAAACAATGGTAAAACCAAAACAAGTGAGAGGTTAAATTAAACAAGGCTAGATGAAAATAAAGAAAGCATTGTGATCCGTCTGCTCAACTGTAACAGATCTGTCACGTTTCAGCGCTTTCCCCTCTGAGAAACAAACTGAGTTCAGGTGAAACTCGTTTGCTATACGGGAAAGCACAGCAGGGCAGGGAAGGTCACTATTTCAAAATCTGTGCTACGAGGTTTAAGGCGAGACACTGGAGGTGAATAGGGTAATATTTAACTTATAGATATCATCATGGAAACTTTGTCAGTTGATTACTTACATTCAAACAATTATTTCTTGTACTACATTTTTTTTCTGTAATGTATGAATAGATATGCAAATTCGGCAATATCTAACTAAAACATCTAGATGTTGGATTAAGCCGGAGTGAAAATCTTTATTTCATTTTCACGAAAGAATTAGAGTCCAAATTTTTAACAGAACATATTTTTGATACCGACTTTTTAAGAATGGTGTACAGTAAACCTAAAAATACTATGTACAGGTCTTAAAAATGCATTTTCAGTAATTTTTTAAAGAACAAAATGTATCATAGATCAGACAATTAACAACACACAAACACACCTTTGCTTTGTATTATTATGTAAGTGTACTTGGTGTAGGTGCTTTAGAAGTTGAGATTTTTGGACGAGGGTATTGAAAGAAAAAACTAATGTTGAGATAATGGCCGTTAATGACGCAAACAGACAAGGTTACTCAAATAAACACCTAAATACATGTACAAAACCCATGTCTGTGCCTGCACTGTCTCACCTTTAAGCAAGACTGGTTCTGCTGCCTTTTGAAAATGCTGTTTGTTAATTTCGTGTACAATAATATTCCAATCACCTTCTCAGAATGTCTGGAGTTTTTCCCTTGGATTCACACCAATCAAAGCCATGTGTTATAAAACATATATGGTGGGACAATGTTTTAAATGCTCAGCCAGACATCATGCGCACAACTTCATATCTACATGTTTCTGCTTCTCTGACAGTTTCATGTTTCCCCTAATCTCCGCGGCAACGCACACCTGATCTGTTTGCAGATGGAAGTTGCTATCGGGCACAATGTTTAACAATTTCTTAGCTGTTATTGTCTGTTACTGAAAGCCTAGAATATTTTCCCATAACACCCTGTGCAACACTGATGTCTCCCCCTGTCCTCTGCCTTCATCTGATAGCACACGTTCACCTTCTTTCTTTATGCTTCACCTCCCCCTTTCCTTGTTTGTTGTTTTGGTTCTCAACGCTCTCCTGCACTTTTAATGCGGTGATCGCAATCTGGACAAGTTTCAGATTGTTTCACTGTGACTTAGCTGGTATTGCAACAGTGAAACCATTACCTACTGGTATGTGGAAAGTGTTAGGCCCCGTAATACCAACACACATTTGGCACTATAATGCTTTGAATATTTCTCCGTAAAGCTGCTACAACTTTTTTTTTATATTAGCAATCGATCAAATTAGTAGCTGAAATGTGAAAGGTATCCCTCATAGTAATGAACCAACCAAACCAAATTCTGCATTTTCTTTCACCTTTATGAAGCATTTTAACATATTTTAGACAATTGTTTTGTGGCCAACAACTTGAGGATTTGGTTTCATTTCAAATCTGATAAAGCCTCCGTACACCATACACCCATCACCTTACTGCAAACAAAGTTAACGACTACATGTCAAACATGGTGAAGCGTTAGGCAACTACGGGGCACGCTACACGACAACACGAAACGGTGCATATGCGAAAATATTCTCGCGGATGCACTGTATCATTTACATGAAAACTGCAAACGCAGGCATGAAACCGCAGGTTTTTGAGATCACCTCCCAGGGAGGATTTTTTGGAAAACACAACGGCTTTGGTTTCTTATAAACACCGAAACCATTTTCCCTGGTAACGCTGACGTCACGACTCCACTTCACGTATGTGTAGTCTATAACATTTGCTGTCAAAATACCCACACGTGAGTTATACAGTTAGAAGACAACATGCAAGGTGTCTCTGCGGCACCATCACTGTGATCAGCGGAGAGTGTCGTGCAGGGCTCAAATATAACACTCGCCAATTTAGTCTAAGCGATTAGTAAGTTATTGAAACCACCCGCCACTTTGTCTGGGGAAAGATTTGTGCTCTGCCGGTTTTTCTAGCAAAATAAACGTGTGTAGCTTCTATATGCCAGTAGTCTCGCAAAGCCAGACCAAACTACAGAAATATGCCAGGGACAAGGCTCTCTCTACATTAAAAAACACAATCCATAGTTCAGCGCGCAGAGGTTAAGTTACTGTTCAACAAAAGGAGCATTAAGGCTACGGCTTCACAGTAAAAGCATTTTACTGGCTAAACATTAATAGCATTTCACTGGACACACGTGAGTTGACTTTTATTTTGAAGTACGCCTAACAGGAAAGTAGCCGCTCACAAAGCCCCTTCACTACCAGCATGTCTTATGTTTTCACGAGTTCAATGCGGTGAAATAAGAGGACAGAAAGCTTGTCATTGACAATACTTGTAACCCCAAGCTTACACCAACCGCTTTATGAACGTTAGTGGCATTAATTTTCGGTTACAGTAAGGTTTTATGCATCAAATTGTACCGGAAGAGCTATCTACTAGGCTAAGTGTCACCGAGCTGATAAGCGGAAGTGGCGGAATTACGGGGCATGGGACCTCTCGGCTGAAAAAAAATTAATGGGAGTCGATGGAAAGTAGTCTATTATTTTCTGGTCCCAGTCATTAAATGCCTTAGATTACATATATGTTTTGTATGGGTCTAAATGATAATTTGTTATGTGAAGAGTTTGACGGTATGTTGTATGATTATTCGTCTAACGGCTTTTGAAAAAAATTAACGAGAAGAACTACAAGTCTTGTTGCCTCTGTGACGTCACCTCAACACATTCCCTCCACTTCTCGACTGACAGTGCTAATGCTAATGCTAATGGCTGGCGTGCACAACGCCGACAATCTCCCCACTCGAGAAATTGAAACTCTCCACATGTCCACTTTTGTAGTGGTTTTCGCCACTACCTTGAAAGAAGGCGGTAAAGTGCATTAAAGACACAGCCATGTTTCTGAGCTAAGCGGGTGCGAGTGGTGACGTATATCATAAGCGTCAAGAGCAGCGAAGAGCTGTAGTCCACAAAAGCGCTCTGCACAAAACCTGGCCGTATCCAGCTTCTACTCGCTAAAATGTTCCATTCTTTGCACGAAAAAATACCATCTAGACCCACACAAAACATATGTGTAATCGAAGGCATTTAATGACTGGGACCAGAAAATAATACATTTCTTTCCATTGACTACCGTTGTAATTTTTCGAGCCGAGAGATCCGATGTCCCGGAAGTAAGCGACTTCCGCTTATCAGCTCTATTGGCATGGCACGTCTACTACAGCGATTTCGTCCCGTTTTCTCTGAAAACATGTGTACGAGTGAAGATGTCAGATAAGTTGTGTCTGAACAGGTTTTTTTTAAACCAAAAACGCGAAAACTGTCACGTTTTCACTGTGTAAAGTGCCCCTAAAGAGCCAGATATTTTTCTCTGGAGTTGGTGGAGACCAAAAAGGAGCAACAAGAAAAGTGAATATTTGGTTTTGAATTAATTCGGTTGACAGAAACAGGTCTCTATATGAAATCTAATATCACGTAACGTTGCGTCTTATCAAGGTGATTATGTATCATTGTTGCTTGTGGTCAAACAAATCAATTGATTCAGGTCTAAAGGACAGAAAGAAAACAATTTTTTTGAATTTCTTCCTTGCTGCTGTTTTTCTTACTTTCTAAAGGGGTTACATACGAACTGAGGAGATCTTTTTCAGCTTCCTCCTCTGACCCTGAAGACATCCCAAGACTGTCACAACTGGAGCAAATCAGTGCAAACAGTCCTTAGCCACTGGGCTTAAGAGAGATCCTATGGAGTGCCTGTAAACAACTCATTGGTGGTCTGATTGTTTGCGTATTTGTGTATTTGAGAATAAGGAGAAAGAGTCTTTCCTTTTTGAATGTTTGCAGCTTAATGAGCCAAAAACCTACATTATTTTGAAATAATCAATACATTTGCTTTTTTTTAAGCCTGGGTAAAATGTACAATTTTGCAGCTCTGAAGGTTATTGTAAAAATATATAACTGACACAATAACTCCTCCCCATACTTCCCCTCATATTCACTCGGTTTGAAATGTGTATCTGTGTTTCCCAGAACCCAATGAATAGTCACTTCCCAGATCGCGTCTATTATTAGCCAATCCATTTCCTTCTTCTTGCCTGTCAATTGTCACATTTTCATGAAACAAATCAACAATCACTTAGAAACTGGACTCTTTAAATCCTTAGAGGTTGGCTCATGCTCATCTGCCACTGAGTTATGCATTGTTTAGCTAGCGAAGCTCTCATTGCAAGTGTATCGTTAAATAAAGAAACGTCTGTGAGGGGAAACAAATAGTAGAGCGTTGCCACAGTGGGAGCAGGACAAGTAAGTCTCTAGGGTTCAATCTCAACCTGTTTAGACAGTGAAGGGTTGCATTCACTGGCACTTGACCAGAACCTTTCAAGGTACTAATGTTCCACTACCCCACCACACACACACACTCACACACACACTTACAATTAGCACTTAGAGCATTTAAATGCACACACAAAAAACACACAATAAGCCAGCATCTAAAAGTGAACCTGCATTTCCTTATAGATTCACCCTACCCTGTTGATGCAGATTTGACATGCATGATTAAAACAGGTACACATGGCTGCACACACACACAACCGACCCACCATCCACGGCCACACACACACACACACACATAACACACACACACACACACGCACACACACACACACACACACACACACACACACACACACACACACACACACACACACACACACACACACACACGCACACACACACACACACACACACACACACACACACACACACACACACACACACACACACACACACACACACACGAGCAAACTTGGCTGTCTTTGGCCCACCATTGTTCACTGGCGCTGAGGCATTGCCGGGCTAAGTGAGGGGCCCTGATGGATACCTACCAGACTCAGACCACCAATAAAGGTGTGAGAGAGGAGGCCAACGAGAGCAAAAGGAGGAATATTGAATAGGGGACCAGAAGATGGCGGAAGATAGCACAATATATAAAATCCCAAGTGGCGAGGAATAGGAGCGACAATCTATTGTCCCATGCATTCAAATGCACAGGTGTGTGTACGGCTCCACTGATTGAGTGGTATAGTTGCAATAACAGTTTTAGCTAAACATTCCATTCACCCATAATTCATAAAGATGAGCACCAAAAGCATACAAACCTTTTTAAATGCTCCGTCACAATGTAAAAGCCCTATATTAAAAAGCTCTGATGAAAGCCATTTTAATAATGGCTGAATAGCTTATTTAAACAGTCTTTTGAAACAGCACAAATGAACGCTAATGTTGCTACATGTCTATTGGATGTGTAAGTCGGCAATTGTTTGATAACATATTTGCTATAACAATTCCATAGGACATAATTGTTCTGTTTTCAGCTTGTTGCATGACAAATCAATACACAATAAAATAAAAATAAAATACCTTTGGAAATTTTTAGAAAAGTGTAGGTATCTCGGGCAAAAGCTGTCCCTTAAGTAAGAGAATTATTTCAACTTTAGCGTGTAAGCAGCCTTTTAAATATTGAAGCTAGTGTTTACTTTAAATAAGTGGCACAAATACAGTGGATAAACTAGTGACAATATTTCCCTTTCAAAATCTAGTGGAGTAGAAGTGTTTAAACTTGAGTGAATGTGTTGGTGTCACCCATGCTAACATGATTTGCCACTTACACACAAGATAACAGTTTTTTCTTGTGTCAGAGGTGTGATTTTTAAGATTCTAAATGTCACCCTTTTGTCCAAACGGCACAGATTTGTATTGTGCAATAAGACTCTACACTTTTCAATGTGAATATTCTTTTGTACCTGGAGGTAAGCCGCTAATCTGATCTCCAGAGGAAGGTGTGTGTGTGAGAAAACGTTGCCATGGGATGCAGCAGGCGAAGGCGTAAAGAGACTGATGCTCCAGGGAGTGTGAACAGAGACTTCCAGGCCAACAGCACAGCGCCAGTCGACATCCCATGGCACAAAAATGAAAAATCAAATAGGCAGAACCATCATGAAAGCTCTACTAAAAGCAAAGTTTAAGCTGATCTCCGCTGAGGCCACAAGCGTAAAAAAAAGTAAATTGACTCTGTGTTGTTTTGTTGATTCTTCTCTCCAGAAAACTTTGAATAATGAAGTGTTCGTAACATAAAGTGGAGAGATTGCATTCATGTGAAGGGAAATCAAAATAGTTGAATCCGTTGGGTTCATACAGCTTTTTAAGAATAAAATTAAAGCATTTATCTTCCAGCACTTTCAAGATTAAACTTTTTTGAAGGACCCTGAAGCTTTGAATATATGGAGAAAAAACATGCTCATGATTTGAAACATTGCCCTATCAGTATTCATGTAATGTTCTGTATATTTACAATCACCCATTAAAGCTATTGAAGAAAAACATAGAGGAGAACGGGGTAATCTGAGCCACTTTTTACATTTGCTTCCCTCTAAGCGAGCTAAAATGATTTATCACTCAAATTTACACATTTCCCATTAATTCAGGATGCTTCCTAGAAATGGGCATCAGCAGAATTTTTTCAAGACAAAGGGCAGTGAAAATATGATTGTTTTAAAAAAAAGTTGTCATGTGGCTCACTTTACCCCAGCTGTGGGGTAAACTGATCCATTTACTTTTTCCACTCTGAAACTACCATAACAACACATATTGTAACAGTAAAGGGCCTTTCCCACCGCCGCGCGGCAACCGCCCTCTCAACCGCCTCCTTGCTGGAGGACTCCACTGGTGAGCCCGGCGTTTTTAAAAGCGGCTGCTGCCTCGGCGGCAATGACAGCGAGATGCTTCGGTGATCATATCGTTGGGATAGCCCGACCAGAAGTCCACCACACTTATTTCTCTCTTTCTCTCTCGTATAACGATGTTATAGTCTCTCTATATGAGCTTTTATGAAGAATAAAAGTACAGAGAGAAAATACAGTTCCGTCTAAAAATATTCCCCTAGAAAATCGGCTTCAATCACAGGTTCCACATGTTTGTGTTCAACGTTTGCAACGATGCCTTGTATAACCGACTTGCCGCCGGGCGGCTGCTGCTGAAAGTTTCGACACGGGGAAAGCTGAGCGGTTGGGAAAAATCTGCGCGCGTTCACGTGGGCGGCAACCGCTTCCTGGTCAAACCGCCGCGGCTGTACCGCCTCCCCTCAGCCGCCCTTCCCTCATCGAAATGAATGGAGAGGGCGTGTTGCCGCGCGGCGGTGGGAAAGGGCCTTAGGAATCCTGAAAGCTAGCCACACATTCCAGAACTAATGTAGGACTAGTAAAAGAATGATGGGGTTTGGTCAATTAAGCAAAGCAAATTTTCTAAACACTTGAAAGTAACTCTGAACAAAATCAAATACAACATATTCAAAAGGTTTTAATAAGATCAAATGAAAGATAGAACCAGTTAGATTAGAACACAGTCTGGGGACCCTTAGAGCTACACAGGACCCTTAGAGCTAGCTAGTGTCTGGGGGTCAAAGCATAGGAAAATCAGAACCAGCGAGAACAGCCTGGGACTCAGAACACAGGAGAAGACCCAACTGGATTATAACATCAGCCTGTCATACTCTACAACTAGGCCTATTCTACATTCCAGCCCTGAAGGTTACAGGGAAAGATGAGAAGGTGCTCTTTCCGTGTGGTTGCCCCAGGTCATCTTCCTGGTGTATTTCCTTGGCATGATGGCTTTTCTACAATGTGTAATATTACATTAAAATATGTTTAAGACTAAACTTAACTTGTGCCTCATGGTGGGGGAAAATGAGACAGTGGCTCACTTTCCCCAACAGCATTTGGCTCACTTTCCCCCACCACCACAATTTGAGAAAAAACTACCTCTCTTAGCATTTCAGGCTAATCTTCAGTTATCAGCATCACATGGTTTCATATGTTGGTAGTTCATCAACACGTATGATAGAAGTTTTTCTACGTGAATACATTTGCTTTGACACAACAGTTGATTAAGTTGACAGCAAGAATATTTACTTTTACATGCAAAATACCTATTTTGGTGAAAAAACATGCTTACCACAGCACCATGAGGTCCTCTCTTTCAGGGCCATGGGGAAATAAGAGGGGCTTGAAAACATATATCTCACATGACCACAAATGTTTTCCGTTGCCTAGATACAGGGGGTGGCTCACATTACCCGATGCCTCAGATTGCCCCGTTCTCCCCTATGTATTTTCCATACAAATATTAATTTAAAATAGAATAAGCACTAAAAACCAATATAAAGAGGTGTATTATATGTGTCCTGTACGGTATTAATTTATCAGGCTGATTTTACTGGGAAGAAAACATCCATTCTTTTGTATTATTAAATATTTGTTAAAAGTAAATGAACTACACATTCTCAATAAAAACGAGTGTGCTACTTGAGCCCAATTTAGTATAATTTGTTGATTATAATTTTCAATTATATTTAATCATAATATGACCAAGTCAGCATGAAGGTAAAAAAACCATACAACATAGCAACCATCAAACAACCTGAATGCCTGATCATAGGTGGCCAATCACCCGTCAGCAGTTAAGTGGAGGCTACTATGTGGCACTTGAGTGACAACAAGGGTGTGAGGTGACAGATGAGTAGGTAAACACACGGGGTCAAGAGAGGGAAACTGGTTGTTACTTGAGTGCTGCATTTTCAGAAAAACAATGCCACAAGCTTGAAACGTTAAGGGTCCTGAAAAGTTTGTTTGTTTTTTTGTTTCATTTGTTTATTGGGTTTTCAATTTTTTTTACAGCAATAACACAAACAAAGAACAACTGTCTCCGGGCTCGATTGAAATCAAAATACATCACACAAAAAACAATAAGCTTTCTATTCTGAAACGTTTTTGATTGTATTTTCACCATGTTGTGCATTAGAAGACTTGTAGCTGTAAACTGTGGGCCAAATATCTAGGAAGTAGACCTATTTGGATAAAAGGTTTCAGCGGTATAATATCACATGAAATCTGAATGCACAAAATGTCTTGACTATTTAGCAAGTCCAGATGCCTTGTTTAACTTTGAATGACGTGCTTCACATCCTCTGCCCTACCTCCTAACCTTCTTTCTCCTCCTTCCCTCCATCTCTCTGACAGCGTGAGACATAATCAGGGTTTTGTGAGATTACGCAGTAGATTAGCAGCCACCTCGTCTTCCGATAAGAAAAGCTTACAGTGCTGATAAAGCCCTATCCTAGGAGGGCACACGGCTGTGATTAAACGCCATATCTGACAGGAGCAGATCTGTTAAGAACACAATTAAGACACTGTCTAGCGCCTATCTGCTCTAACTCCCTCTTGTCCCTAGTAATCCCTTGGTTTATGTCATGGAGGTGCAGAGGTTGACTAAGGGGCACTTTACACGACAACACGAAACGGTGCAAACGCGGAAAAATTCCCACGGTTGCACTATATCATTTACAGGAAAACAGCAAACGCAGGCATGAAACCGCAGGTTTTTGAGATCACCTCCGAGGGAGGATTTTTTGGAAAACTTAACGGTTTTGGGTTCCTGTAAACACCGAAACCATTCCCCCTGATAACGCTGACGTCACGGCTCCACCCTCACACATGCGCATTGCGTTTGGAGATAAATAGGCATGCGCCGTCTTTGTAGGTCCATGTGCGCCAGTTGGAAAACAACAACAACAACAATGGCGGATCACCAAGCTGTATTCATTGTGCTCATGGACGTTGTGCTGTTGCTGATGAATTTGTTATCGTGCCAACAATCGCTCCTACAAGCAAATAGG
This sequence comes from Hyperoplus lanceolatus, assembly GCA_026929865.2. Lineage (NCBI taxonomy): Eukaryota > Metazoa > Chordata > Actinopteri > Uranoscopiformes > Ammodytidae > Hyperoplus > Hyperoplus lanceolatus. Next base: position 21,330,716 of record CM049417.1, on the reverse strand, counting down.
CGCAGGCGCCTTTTTATTCAATTCTTACAGCCGACACCGGATGCACCGGAAATGCTATCTACTACTACCTTGTACCGCCAACTGTTGGCCTAGCATGCGTTTCCTCTGAAAACATGTGCACGGGTGAAGATGTCAGATAAATTGTGTCTGAACAGGGTTTTTTTTTTTTTTAAACTTACACTGTGAAAACTATCACGTTTTCACAGTGTAAACAGCCCCTAAGAACAGATCACCTGTGCAACACCGTGGAACTGCTGGAGGTATTCAGAGAAAAGGCACAATGCTAGGCTTGCACCGTCTTGTAGAATTGCGTATAGCGGAATGACACAAAGCTAGTTGATAGAAGATGACCTTGACTCCAGATGAAACTGAAGTGGTTTGAAGGCACTTTAAAATGAGCCTGGTAGTAATCCTATGTTCCAGAGATGAATAGAAGAGGCAGTACATGTGTATATATAAAACAATGGCTTTTATCCATAATTCCATTTATAGATGCTATTTCAGTCCTATTTTCCTCCTCTGGGTTATTAGAAGTAATACTCAAACAGGTTCCCCTTTTAAGAGCTCAATCTATATAGTGACACACACATTTACACAGGGTTTTCAGCGCCATGCTGCTTCGGTGCGAGAAAAAAAAAAGCGTCATGTGAGTCCGCACAGCAATCGGCATCACCAGCATTTGTTTACTCTTCATGGCCAAGGCATTTTATTGTTGACGGATGCATTTCCATTTCTCACATTTATCTTTAGGTTCCCGTACAGCTGGAGGAGTGAGTTTGTACCGACCCCTATCTATCAAGGGCCCATAACTTTGCGGAACATCTTTCTGCAAATAGCTGCAGACTCGCTTCTCAAAACCCCTTTTTTTATTATTGAGAGGCTTTTGTTACCACAAAATGCCTGCACACACATAAGGACAGATTAGGTTTTGTGAATATGTGTACATGCATGATAGTAATGGGAAGGTGGGCAGGAATGCTGCTGATAAGACACATCACTTAAGGACCGATGCAGCTGGCATCTGTGCAAAGATGGGTTTAAAAAAAAGAAAGTACCATCTGTCTCTGTACCATCAGTTTTTTTTTAAAACTACCGACCCGTACTTGTGGTAAGAAGTGCTATTACTGACTAACAATAGCTAGGTCTGCAACAAATCATAGTGTATTATACCATAAGCAGTTTTCTGTGCCTCGGCTGTAGCATTCATTATCTTAAAACACCACAAGGGGGTTGAGTGCTTCCATGCCAGTCCTGTTTAACCCACATCTATTACTCATAGCAAGGACAACATTTAACATCTTAAATAAAATCTGGAAAACAAAAAACATATCACTCAAGACAAACTCAACTTCAACTCAAATGTCAAATCCACTCTACTTTACAGATCCGAAACCTGGAAGACAACCACCGACATACTCAACAAACTACAGACATTCAGCAACCGCTGTCTACGACGCCTCCCGGGAATGTACTGGCCCAACGCCATCTCAAATGCCAACCTGTGGGAACTCACCAAACAAGAACCAATAGAGACCCAAATCAGGAGGAGAAAATGGGAGTGGATAGGCCACACACTCAGAAGAAAACACAAATCAATTACAAAGCAGGCCCTAATGTGGAACCCACAAGGCAGGAGAAAGAGGGGAAGACCTAGAGCCACCTGGAGAAGAACCACAGAGCAGGAGATGAAGACAAAAGGGCTGACATGGCAACAACTAGATTGGATGGCACAAGACCAAAGAGGATGGAGGGGTTTCATTGATGGCCTATGTTCCCTAGGGAACTTAAAGGCCTAAGTAAGTAAGTATTATCTAGACAGTCAGTGATGGAGTCAGAACTACGGGGAGACCAGTAGCCACTGATGCCTCTCTCTTACATTTACACCTGATTAAGAAATATCTAATAGACAAGGTTATCATTATTGAATAACCATTTAAATGTGTTTATGCATTAACATAAAACAATCTACACATAGTACACAAACACATTGGCATTGTAAATTAAAAGTCCCAGACGGCAGTGTGCAAACGTGCAATTGCATGTCTTACAATGCTTGAGTTATGCATCCTCCACGGTTACCTCCACTGTGTTTGTCACAGTATGCTTCATAGTGATAACGGTAAGGCAATCTGTTGCCTGTAACCAGATCCTCTTTTAAATGGGAGTGAAATGAAAGAAACATGTGACAAGGTGTGATTAGTTCTCCGCCAATCTCATGCGCTGCTTGTTGACAGATGGGTCTTTTGTCAAGGTAATTTGTTCAACAGAATAACCAGGTAGATAATTACCTGTTGCTTTTAGTGGCTCTTAAGGGCCATTGTTGTGTTAAGAAAACACATCCTAACAGTGAATATTCATTGCTCAGTAGGGGAACCAAGGTAGGTCATTGTATGGAACTGACCTGAGGCCACATGTTTTTCTTTCCGTCTTTGTAGAAAGCTTGGCTCCTTATTAGCTTATTCAAAACAAAGTGTACCTTTTTATTCAATACAATACATTATAAAGCAGAAAATAAATCTTGATGCCAATTTGAATGTTCTTCTCCCAGATCGAAACTTCTGTAAGTGAATACTTTAAGTCAATCAAAAATGATGATGCCTAAATAATCTAAGTGTATGTGTACTTTACCTCTTGCCCAAATAACACAATAACTGTTTACCATTTGTAACTGATAAACTTAATACAAGTTTAGGTAAAGTAGAATCCAGCCAGTCCTGCAAAACAAGAAGACAACATTCTGAAAGTGCAAAAAAAAGTTCTGGTCATGCACGGTATAGGCCTCAACTTGTTTTCTTAAACGGCAGCTGCATATAGGTTCAATTGCATCAGATTACACCACTATTCAGGCAGGATGCAAATAAACATGATAGGTTATTAAGAGAGGCAGGAGCGGAAAGGGGCGTGACTATAGGGTGTTGTATTTCATGTCAAAGGCTGCACCTGGATTGGAGTGGAGAGACACTTAAGACGGCGCAGTGGAGAGAGACAGCTAGTCAGCCAGTCAGTGAGAGAGAGTGAGGGCCACGATTACACTTAAATAACTTGTATTTAACGCTCAGACTTAATTGTAGGCTATACTCGCACTCTTCAGGCAAATGGACAGCAGCAGGATCAGACCGTTGGGCCTCGGTGGTGGCTTGCAGGTGCCCCACTCGCTCATGCGCGCCCCGCCTCTCTTCCTCCGGGCCTGCAATCCGGCGCTGGAGAGGGGATACCCGCGCACCCCGAAGTGCGCCCGGTGCAGGAACCACGGCGTGGTGTCGGCGCTCAAAGGTCACAAGCGCTTCTGCCGCTGGCGGGACTGCGTGTGCGCAAAGTGCACGCTGATCGCGGAGAGGCAGCGCGTGATGGCCGCGCAGGTGGCGCTCCGGAGGCAGCAGGCCCAGGAGGAGAGCGAGGCCCGCGAGCTCAGGATCTTGTACCCCGGCTCAGGAATCGGTGGGGAGACGGGCATGTGTCATGGGTCACCCGTTGGCAACATAGTGCCAGCAGCTACCAGTAACACTCCGAATGTTTCCACTTTCGATGTTTTTGGAGCAGAGAACCAGAAAGATGGTAAGTTTAACTGAACATGTGCAATGCATATTTGTACCAATTTCTGTCAAAAAGTTAGTTTAAATCATTAAATTGCGTATCATTAGTTTAGTTTATTAGTTTAGTTGTCAGGGACCATGTATATAAAAAGACTTTGATCTCAGAGAGAAAATATGCCCTGTTCCAGATGTTCAGTGCAGAAAAACGCATTCAATAGGCTACGTTAAAACATTAAAATACATATCATAATATCACAATTCACATTATGCTACACATGAAATAGCCATTTGCCTTTTAAGGATTAAAACCATTAAAATAAAAATAAGAAACTCACTACTTAACTAAACTAAAGCGAGCATGATGGGTTATTTACAATACACTTCTTGATCTGGTGTGAAAACAAGTAGAAATCTGCATACACTTTGTTCCATTATTGTGTTGCTAGGACTGACCAAAGGCAGATCCTCTTTTAGGCCCCACCCCCAGTGGTGGACCTTATGGTTATACAGGTGGCTTCAGAACAGAGCTGGACAAGTCCATCATTTATTTGAATTCACAATTACAGTTACAGTTACATTTAGGTTAGAGTACAATATTATTGACTTAACAATTTTCTGATATCGTACTGCATTGTTTTAAGCAATTTAGTACGTCCAGCTTGGATACAGATAGTCAAATAGTTTTTAACCATTGCTTTTTTTCCTCTTTCGTTTTCCCTCGTTTCAGACGACAAACTGAGCAAGTACAACTTTTACAATGGACTCATGGGTCGGCCTCTCTTTGCCCCCCCTCACCCCGCGCGGCTAGCCTCTCCCCCTAGTGACAAGAGGGAGCATCTGTCTCCACCTCCACACAAGGACAGCCCTACTTCATACCATGAGGACAGCGCCTCCAGCCCATCCCCGGGGTTGGAGCACATGGAGAGTCCACAGAGGTCCCTCTCCCCCTCCGATCCAGATTCTGGCAGCGAATCAGAGAGAGCCAACAACAAGCACTACCGGGGCGTTGACCGAGACCCCACTGACATGATGGCCAAGATCTTCCCCCATCAGAAACGAGACATCTTGGAGTCAATGGTGAGAACGTGCAAAGGGGACATCGTCAGATCCATTGAACTGGCCTTGAGCTCCAAAATAGACTCAGATAGCTTGTCTCATCTTCAAACAAACGCACCCAGGCCTCCCGTTGTTGGGTTGCCCGGAGGCGCCCTCAGTGCTCTGGGGAACAACAAGTCTTCTTCTGCCTTCTCCCCACTCCACATGCCAACCACTGTTGCTGGGGGAGACAGTCTGTACGGGTTCAGCAGCCCCCGCCTCGGAGTGAGCCCCCTAAGGCTGGCGTATTCCTCTGCAAACGGTGGCATGGCAGGTTTCATGTCCCCATACATGGCATCCGGACTGATGCCAATGTTTCCACTTCGTCCCCCCATGGACTCCTATTCCTTCCCTGGCATGTTTCGAGATCTTTCTTACCTTCAGAGCAAGGAGTCCCTATGCAGTACAGGTCTTTACACACGGCTCAACAGTGAAAAATGACAATTTTAGGAAAAGAAAATGGACGCATAATATTTTCTTTTTTTACATTTAGTTAATCGTAATATTGTAAACTGGTATTCAGATGTAGCCAATACTTTAGAATTGCGCCTTCAAGTACCTTAAAGTATGCATTCAGACATTTTCCTTTCATGAACTTTTTTTGAATTGTATGTTGTAAAGATTGTTTATTATTAATAAAGCTATCACAAGGTGAAACGTGCTCTTGTTTCATGTGCTATTTTCTTCCCATGATTTAATTTAAAAAAATATTTACAATTTTGTGAGACTATTTACATAGTAATAGTATGTTACATACAATTGGTTATGTGTCAGTCACGACTGTGCAGTAAATGATGGGAAAATTAATTTATACAAGACAAAATAACAGGATCATCTTCGCACCACTCTGCACCAGTGTGACCATGTATCATAAGACTAAAGGTTGTGATCAGGGCCATGACACACAATGATCCTGATAGCATCAGGTTTAAAGCAGGGAAGGGCCGAGGTGGTATAAAGACGAGGAGAGGATAGAAGCCGGTGGTGAGTGACAGTCATAGATATGTCCAACAGTGTTTGGTGTTTCACATGTTTCACCCTAACCCTGAAAATGACAAGATTAGGGTTATAACCGTCCTAATTACATTGAATAATTAAGGTTATACACACACGTAAGCTTACTAAACAACACAGGTTAAAACAGCACTACATTTGGCTGAATTATAAAAGCCAGAAGTGGTCAAATAAAGAGCCGTTTGGTAGCCTAAAAAGCGATCTCCTTGGTGAGCTGAGCCAAATGATCTGGCTCACTAAAAAGAGCCGGAATTCCGATCGCTAGTTATATCCTACAGATAGGATTTCTACCTCTACCAAGTCTGTTATGAAAAATCCAATAATTCTATACACTGCACCTCTAAACAACCAGGTGCATGGTGCCTTTGATACAATGTTATGTTATGCTATGCTACAAAAGAGGGGGCATACGGTCACACACACACTATACATGAAATGGAAGGATCCCCGACGAGCAATTCTTTATAACTAGAAGACATGACATTTATTCAAAATGACAAACAAATTGAGCAAAAACGTCCAAGAAAGTCTAAAAAAACAACGCGTGTATCATGTTTGTTTCTGGCTACGCCTCTACAAACTGTTCTCACTCACGATTGGTCGAAGATATTAAACGCAGCTCGGATGAAAACCAATAGGAAGCGCCAGAAGCGTCACGAGACCGTAAGTTTGAGGAAGCCCGAGACATGGCCAGCTTTAAATGTTGCATGATGAATATGAGTTTGAAAGACCTCTGAGTGGGGTTTTCTTTTTTTTGCTAGTCAGGAGGGTGACAGTTTACAATTCTGCTGCCCGACATGCGCTTGCACATTATTATCGCTGTTGTCTTTTGGCGTGGCTTCGTTGACTCGCGGAAAATAAGAGGGATATCCTCGTCCTGTAAGTCAACCGTCCCCCTTATTCTAGCTAGCTCGAGGCTAAAGCAGCTAGCATCATGTTTGTAAATAACACTATGTGTTGTCACGTGCTGTGACAATAAAAGCTTATCGCCTTCAACAGTGACAACATGTTGCGAGTCATTATGAGGCTGTCATCACCACATACAGTGTGTAACGACAGCGCAGCGTTTACAGTTGGTTCAGGATGGTAGCAATAATACCAGATATAGAATTTCTTAATCGACTGGTCATACTAGACTGTTTCAGTGAAATAAATACTATGGATGCGAAATGTTGCTCCAAGTTAACCCCCTTTTATTTCGATACATTTCAAGCAGTTTTTAAGGCCACCAATAAGGCTAAGCATCACTCTAACACATGTTTTAAACTCTAACAGACAAGCGGTTCTACAGGGAGAGGAAATCCTTTCTGTGCATCGACGGCTCGAAAATCATCCCCTTTGAGCAGGTGAATGACGACTACTGCGACTGCGAAGACGGCTCGGATGAACCAGGTGAAACAAGTTAACCAGTAGGTCTCTCTCTCTCTCTCTCTCTCTCTCTCTCTCTCTCTCTCTCTCTCTCTCTCTCTCTCTCTCTCTCTCTCTCTCTCTCTCTGCGTTCCAAATCGCCTACTTTGTGCCATTGCAGTACTACATAAATCATGTAGTAAATAAAATAAATCATAAATCATATGAATCATACATAAATCTACATAATATCATCTACATAAATCATATAAAAATAAATCATTTCATTGTGTATAGTATGCAAACCAGTTTGCATACTATACACAATGAAATTGGATGCATTTGGCATCCAGGTGTTTTTAGCTTACTGCATTTGATAAGGAGACAAAGAGGTCAGAAGAACCCTGACATCTTGGTGCCATGACAACAGTCTCAATTAAACTAAACTAAGGAGCTTATTGTGGAGTAGGCTACAGGAAGCACTCATTGGCCCACTGAATCTCTGTTAGTGGGAAAACAATGCTTGCGTTCCGAATCGCATACTTTCTACTATATAGTATGTAGAAAAAAGATTTAGGATGTCCCGATTCTTGTGGCCAGATTTAGGATGGTTAGAAGTACCCGGATGTCCTACTTCATGCGGCAAGATTGTTAGTGTTGAAAAGTGATTATTTGGGGATTTGACCACAATCCAGTGCGACGTGAAGTGTATATGAGAAAGCCTCCATATGAAAACAAAGGAGGGGATATAAAAGCAAGAGGCAAGATCAAGGCGCAATGTTATGATGAAATAAGAGAGAAAAGTATGTCCCAATAGTATGCCTACTGCATCCTGACTAGATTCTTTTTATCCTCGGATGTAGTATGTAGAATAGAAAAAAGAAAGAGTATGCGATTCGGAACTCAACCAATCTTTGACCTGACAGTCCATGTGGTATTCACATTCAAGTAAGGGTGCTGTCAGCAGTGGAACCACAAACCAGATCTCGAGTTACCGTTCGGTACCAAAACAAACCATACCGCACCAAACCGAACTGTACTGCTTAGTGGAAATGAGGCATGATATACTTTTCATCTTTTTGGAGCCTATGCAACAGCCACTGTTCATGCATAATAAAGAGTGTTGATGAGATGAGGTTGTTTCCTAGAGTTAGTCCATTATTTCGCATTGACCTCCACCCTTGCCCTTGGTCTAGGCACCTCCGCCTGTCCTAATGGCCGCTTCTACTGCACCAACCTGGGTTTCCGCCCGCACTACATCCCATCATCACGAGTCAACGACGGCATCTGTGGTAAGGCTGCTCCTAAATTAATCGCATTATATCGGATGAAATGATAAGCTCTCTAGAAGTGACTTTAATAAATCTTTTTGAAGTGAGGCGATGGATCAACAAGGACAACCAGGACAGCACTGCAAGGAAACAAATCACTGTCTTATTTGTAATATATTGTGACTTTTTCACCTCATAGGTTTCAATCAAACTAATTTACTCATCTTTTTCTTTAAACAGGTTCAAATTTGTCTTTGTACTGACTGCAAACATGGATAGGAATTTATATTTTACATGATGCCAAAAAGCTGACATGTTTGTGTACAAACTATCACTCCTTATGCAGTACAATTAAACAGATGAAGTAGACAAAGCAAACACCATGGCTCTCTAACAAACACAACCCAGTGTGCATACAGTCTCATCTTCCCTTAAGAAACAATGTGTCCTTTTGCTCAAGGATTTTCTCCAATCTTTCTTGTCAAATCTGCCAAACGTTATGCCTTATCAGGTAGTGTTTTCCCCTTCTTATCCACCTTTGTTCTCCAGTAGCTCTCCACTTTTCAATTCAATCAATACATTCTATTGTCGACCTCTACTCTCCGTCACCAGCACATTTAGCAGCTTTAAACAGCATGCAACCATCGGGTATACAGAAGACTTAAAGGAATAAAGAATGAAATTGCAGTAGTTGAATGCTTTCTTTAATATCCTCCTGCATGCCTTTCCACACTTTCCCTCCTTCCTTGAATGGAGGCGCTTAATTGCTAACCCGTCGTTATCTTTACCTCTCTCAACTGGCTTTCCCATTCTGGAGCTGTAAGGCTCTTGCTCTGGTGCTCACCAACGGGATTCTGGGTAACTGAGAACCATCACACTGTACCCACCTCTCTTGGGTGAAACATCTGAGCAAAAGTCAGATCTGAGCACTCGCAAAAACACCACGCAGCTGGTGTGATAAGTGTTTGATCTCAAGAGACCCTCTGTGAGAGAGAGAGAGAGAGAGATGGGTCGTGCAGTCAAATATCTAATGTTCGTTTACGATGAAAAGTGACTAGAATCAACAATATCTGCCCTTGAACATACATTAAAAAAAAAAAAAATTAAGATATTTTTTGGGCATTTTTATGCTTTATTGATAGTGCAGAGAGACAGAGGTGAAATGGGGCAGAGAGGGGAGTGACATGCAGAGAACGACCGCTGCTGGGCCCGGCCCGGAAGGGGGACGCCTTACCAACTGAGCTAAAGGCGCCCCCTTTGAACATACATTTCTGAGTTTTGTCAGTACTACAATAGGTGTAACTGTAAGCCAGGTGTAGCATTTAGTGGGTGCTATTGGTCAGTATATTGCTATGCTAATATCAACCTTACACAAGGATTATCCAGGGTACATCATTTTGGATAATAACTAACAATTATTTCATCATCAATTAAAGGAGTATTCACATATTTCCAGAGAGTTGGGGTTAGAATATTTTTGTTTGTTTGTGTGTTGAAAATAGCTGAGATAGCAACTAGTTTAACCCTCTGGGGTCTACGGCCGCGCCGGGGCTTAAGATACCGTTTTGAACTGTTTATTTATGTCTATTGCCACATGTTGATCACACCATTAATAATTCAGACAATTCGCTCACCTCAACCCGCTGATAATGTTGAATGCTGTTCTGTTTTCTCTTGTATGTGTCCGGTGCCAGATTGCTGCGATGCTTCTGATGAATACAACAGCCACGCTCGCTGCCAGAACACGTGCTGGTCAGTGGAATTCAAAAACTGAGATTCAATATTCATCAAATATCACATGCAGATTTTGTCTCGAAAGCATTGGCATTGCTTAAGAAATGGATGTTAAACAATTTAATTCGATTTGAGAATAATTGATCAAAGGGGGTACATTTCAAGGTGGATTCAGTGATTCTGGAGAGTGCTTGTTGTCAAAATCACTTTTTGTCAAAATCAGTGAATATATCCTCTCGATCCGCTTACCTGTCCGTACTTTGTGTGCGCTGAAAAAAATCTTGTTTTATTTCACCGCCTAGGCTCTGTTAAAAAAGGTTATATTAATTAAAGGGTCTACCATACCTAGCAACATGCCTGTTTACAGAGCCTAAAGTAGACTGTATATTACAGTTTTTTTCGATCGCTAAACCACAGTGGGCACAACTGTAGCTCAATGTGCAAAACTCTAACTACAGTCTGCACTACCAACAGTCATTGGAGCTGAACAGTTCACTTCACTTGCAAAACAGGTTCAGTGCAGCAAACACTATGAACCAGCCTCATTGAGATAACACACACTGTCACTCAGAACCTGCTCAGAGTATAAACACTAGCATCAAACCCCAATACACAAATTACAAACTTTTAATCTTTACAGTTTGAATAATTTGAGTTATTTCACACAAATTACATAATATTTTCTTTGATGAAAGGGTGAAATTCTTTCACATGAAATTGTTTATTTTATAACATACCAGTTTTTTTAGGAAAACAAAAAGAAATGAAAATCAGAAGTTTGCTTCAATAGATACACATTTTGTATATTTTATTGAAAACATTTCCAAATGTAGTATTTATCTAGGTAAATATTCTATAATTGTAATACAGAAATCAATTCCTGTAATGTTGTCATTTACTGTAAGGAAAGGCAACTCTAAGCTGTTTGTTTGCTGGAAAATTCGTATTACAGATGCAACTTTAGATTTTTGCAGATTGGGTTGCACTCTCAACCCTGCCTCTCTCAATGCGAGACCATGATTCACAACAGGGTCTATCAGTGTAGCCCTTACTGTATTTCATCAGACATTACAGCTCTATGTCTTCTAGGTCTTCCTCCACATATCCACACTCTCACTGCCGCTCTTCTACCTCCAACAACCTGCCTTCCTTGGTCCATTTCCAAAAAAAAATATATTTTTGAGCTTTCCCTTTATACTGTATACGTTCACTAACAAGTCTAAAACAAGACATCTTTGTGTTTCAGTTGAAATTGCAATCCGCAGTGTTTGAAAGGCACTAGGCATTCATTCTGTTTTGAATGTGTGGTTTACAGTTGTGGCAGCAGTGTGTTAACATTTGAAAAAAGTGCTGGAAATCCACATTGTTGTGCAGGCTGTGGTTAAGCCATGAGATAGGTGTGTAGAGTTTTGAAAATTGTGTTTAAGCAATGAAAAACGAGCTAGAGTTTGGTCCGAATGAACCGCTGCTCTGCATACTGTTGTTAGAGTTTTGCACTTGTCGTTCCAGTTGTGCCCACTGTGGTTTAGCAATCGTAAAAAACTGTAACACTGGATTTCCTTTTGCCGATGCACACACAGTAGACGAATCGTAGCGAATCGTAATGAGATATTCACTGATTTTGACAAAAGCGATTTTTGACAACAACAAATCTCCAGAATGGCAGACTACGCCTTTAATAGAAGTTGTCTTTAAGGTTATTTATCATAGTATCAGTGTGGATGGCCTGTTAAGCTGCTGCACTCATGTGATAGTGACTCATTCCCTGGGCCACCAGGGGGCATGGTGTCACTGTGATTGAAAGACTGGATGCAGTTCAGAGTCAGCTCCCATCTCTTCTACTGCATCACAATATTGTTTTGAAGAGTTCACCCATAATAAAGACAGATCTGACTCACCTCCTCATTCCCTTTTTATTCACACTATAATGTGTGCTCTCCATAACCACATCACAGAGGTGTTTCTCATGCAGATCATTCAGATTCTGCGGGATAATAAATGACACACTGCATAGACGTTAGTTCTGCGAATGAAAAACATTTACGAAGAAACCCAGGCCCCTGCTAGCTCACAATTGATCATCTTCCCTGAAGCCTGCGCCGCAAAGATTGACAATACTGCCATGCTGAAATGTGGGGCCCGCTGTGTAAAATGGAACTCAAAATACAGTAACCCACTTCAGTCCTCCTGTTATTTTCACTCACTGCCATCTTCCCCCTCCTAAAACCACATACGAGAAGAGTATACCTCATTATGCTCCACACTCATATTGTGTTTGCCAGACTTCAAAAACAATTTAGTTCAGCCACAAAGCATCAGCCATCTTATTTACTCTTCTATATACCCATTTGGATTCCTGCTGCATTGTGGGGGCCCTTAAAAAATTGGATTGCACCATCTCAATGACCATAGCAGAGGTGGCCTGATGTTTTTGCTGGGTTAATGATGGGACTATTGCATTCTCCAGGAATCTGGGCCAGCGGGAGAGAGCGTACGTGGAGGGCCAGATGAGGGCCCTGGACGAGGGCTTGCAGCTCAAGCAGCAACTGATTGAGGAGGGAGTGCTGCTCTGGAGGGAGAAACAGGTAGACTGTATTCTGCTGCAAGTAACGTCTACAATATGTGGCATGTAGTGCATACAACACATGATGATCATCATGTGTTGCCTGCTTAAACCAGACACTGCAGGTGAATAGGGATGTTTAACTAAGAAATGTCATCATGAAACTTTGCCAGTTGATCACTGACAGTAAAACAATGCCTTTTAAGCAAACACCTGGGTGATCAAGTTTTGAGTCAAAATTTAAATAACTTCAGGATAAGCAGAAAGCACTTCACAGTTTTCCCCCTGCTCTCCATTAGCACAACAACACCCCAGCCAGCCAAATTAGAAACTGGAGCCCTGGAGTTCAGGCAAATTGAATTGGTAAATTTGGCAGCTGAGGATCTCTTTGGAATGTTTGTTAGTTATATTTACCGGCTCAGTGGTCTCATTAATTAATGCATTATCTTCACTTAGGAAAAACATACTGGTCACATACTGCATGTTGCACATATTAAGATAATATGCATCCCCCCCCCCCTATTGCATTGTAAATAGAAAAGTGAAAATTGTAGTTAGGGTAATTTTTAAAGTATGTAGGGGAGAGTGGCCTAAGTTGTGCGGTTGGGGAAGTGTGCCATCCCTTCTTTCTAGAAAACCATAGAAGAAATTGGAAATGTGACCACATATTTAAGAAGAGCCATCCATTTAACTCATACTGTAAAGAAGGGAGAAACATGGAATACGATATAAGCACATTTAAGCTCAAAAAACTGTTTTTTGCCTTTCAAAGTAAAATTTCCATGATCATGTTTTTTGATTATTGTGTCTGAACAATTATAGACACGTTTGAAAACATTTGACACATGTTTTAGTGCTTTAGTATGCTACACTTTGTGTCTATATAGTTAGCACGATGTCAGCCCTTAACTGCTGCATCATGCCTATTATCCAAAATTCTGGGGTTGGGGTGATTTGTGCCAAAGGGCGTTATATGTGAGTTATAAGTAAGTAAGTAAGTAAAATATATTTATAAAAGCACATTTATGACAGTGTGCACTGTCCAAAGTGCTGTACATAGTGCATTCAGTAGATAAACAATGAAGGTACAATAACAATAACAAAAATAAAAGACATAAAGCCCATACATCCACAAATATAAACAAAGATAGTAGTGCAGAGGTAAGATAGTTAATGGGGAGGAAAAACCAGGGTGCACAGATGGGTTTTGAGCCTTGATTTAAAGGCAGAAATGGAGGGGGAATCACATTTGTCAGGTGGCAGTCACAAGCACGGAGCAACTAGTGCGAAGTACATTTCTGAGAGTTGTGCCAGTGGCATGGCTGTATACGCTGGTCACCAAAAAGAAAGTGATTGTCTACAGTAGCTCAGAAGAGACTGACATCTCCATTCCACTTAACAACACCACTGATGAGAGTTCAGATGGCCAGAAAGATGATAATGGTGACTTTGTCATTGTGAGCTTTGCAGGCAAAACCACCCAGATCTGCTAGGCATTGTTTAAGAAAATTGACCTTCAATCTTTGTAAAATATTTACTTTATTTACATTAAATAAACCTTAAATAAGTAATTGTCTTATGGATTTGTCTTGTATTACAGTTTATGAGATATATCAATGGCACAATTTACCCCATGGTATTCTCTCTTGTGGCACAACTTACACCACACCGGGGGCAAGTTGTGTCACAAGACAACTTTTTTTTCCGAAAGCTATATTTCTTAAACAGTTTATTCCAGATCCAAAGTTTTTATTGCCAGGGATGCACAACATCCTGAAATATATGTACATATTTGAGTTGGAGACATAACTGTCAAGGCCTCACTTTAAAATCACTTTGAGTAAAAAGTTGCACAACTTAGGCCACTCTCCCCTACTTGGGATTCTGAAGGACACATTTGCTCAGTTCACAGTTATCTGACTTTCTCAGGTCTTCCCTCAGTTATTTTGTGCATTGATTATGTTGGAATGACTTTACTTCAAGGTATTTTCAGAGCACTTTACTGTACAGCAACACTCATTTGAGATATTTTTACACACACACAAATTGCTGGTACTCTACAAGTAGCTGCCTGGCTCTTCTGTTCTGTTCTGCTCTCTTAATTTTTTTCATGTTATTTTCTGTCGGTGCCTGATTGACAGATGGAGGCTGAATGGTCCCCTGGCAGGGTAACCTGGGGGTGGGCCTTGTCTCGGAAACGTCACACAATGACTCAAAAGTGAACTTGTGCTGTGGTTCACGGGTTGAAAAAATAATTCTCTGAAGGAACAAACTTCTGTCCAAACTGCACTACAGCTTAGGAGAATTCATACAGTAGCTAGTGGAATCGGCACTTGATATTTTCCTGTGTGGAATATTGCTTATTTTTTATATTATTTATATTATCATGTAACCAAACGGATTAGTATCTGGTGTTCAATACAGTATTTTAACAATGTCACAGATCCCCTCACATGTTATAGGCATTATTCACAGGTGAATATGTTCCTGTACCCTCAAAATGGTGCACATAAATCATTGCAGCAAACTGAAGGTGGCTAAGCAAGCAGCATGGCCTAGAAAAGTAGTCATCCCTATCGGAACTGAGCAGAATCCATCATTGCATTATGAGAGTCTCTGAGGGGAGATTGGGAGGCGTTTTTTTAGACACGCACACACACACACACACACACACACACACACACACACACACACACACACACACACACACACACACACACACACACACACACACACACACACACACACACACACACACACACACACACATACGTAGCTTCTGCTCTTTCATATTAATTGGTCTATTAAGGCGCTTTTCCACCGCATGGTATCAGCTCAACTCGACTCAACTCGCATTTTTGGCGTTTCCACCGCAATTTCATGGTACCTGGATCCAGGTAGCGGCTGCTATTTTGGTATCGCCTCGCTCTAGGTTCCAAGCGAACTGAGCCGATGCTAAAAGGTGACGTCGGCAGACGGCCGGCCACTGATTGGCCAGAGACTATTGTCTGGCCAATCAGTGGCCGGCCGTCTGCCGACGCTTCTCATTGGGCAGAGACTGCCGGCTTCATTCTATTGTTTATTCTCCCCAACTCTCCGGTACTTTTGAGTACAACGCAGCGTGCAGCCTACTTTGGCTCATTTGATTTGGATCACAGATCCGAAGTTTTTTCCATATATTCGCTAAGCTCACCCAGCGTTGGGTTGTTGGGGAAGTTACTTTTAACATACGAGAGGAGACATGTAGGGCAGCTAGCAGCTAGGCTAAATAGAATATAGTAGCCAGCTGGGACAGACATGATAGCGAGCGATTACATTACAAGCCTCAGACTGAACTGATTACCTTAATAAAATATTCAGGCTGAGACACGGCTTGCATTTGAAAACACGTATCCTGAAACAAACACTAAACAGTCAACTTTATCATGCCCGTGTTTACGTGCATAGTGACGCATCCCTACAACTGACTGTGTGGCAGAGTCACACATCGGGACAACAACCATCCCTTTTAATGGCCCGTAGCAATATTCTTCTACTTCTTTTAGCAAACAGATACAAGGGGGGTATTTCTTAAACATTTTTCATCCGTGTTTTTGGCGGTTGCTTCAGTTAATAGTGCAACAACTGCTCGTAATTTCTGCTTTGCTACTTTGCTCCGGAGTAGGCTTTCAGCCCCTTACGACAACCCCGCCCACGTTCAGAAGGTACTATAACTGCTGCTACCAAACCAAGTTGAACTGAGTCGAGTTGAGTCGAGTCGAGTCGAGCTACATGTGCGGTGGAAAAGCGCCACAGAGAGTGATGATAGGTTCGGCTCGGATGTCGAAAGCTGTCGTTTCTGGCATGAAAGCAACATCTTCTGACGCAAGTGATTTAAAGTCCATTTTAAATCCATTGTGCCGGCCCCGGCTGCTGTCCCACAAGTTTTTGTAAATGTATTAGCTGGAGGAAGATATATTGATGCATTAAGAAAGATAAGGCAGGAGAAGGGGATAATAATAGAGACAAATTAAACCTCAAACTTTTAATGTCCTAGGAGGCATTACTATTTATTCAAAAATAACTGCTTACAGTTAATGGATCGTTTCCCCACTCTCTTGAGCTAAATGCCATCATCGGTAGTCCTACCCATATGTCCATGGTCTTACCATGCTATTATAGTTTTCCATGTTAAAATGTTTTACCATTTTCACCATCTAAATCAGCTAATTAGTGCAAAATAGAAAGGAAAGTTTTGCAGGTATTCAGTTGTAAACCAACTTAAAGGAAAATATCAAATTTGGAATGGACGACATCACTGGACGAAAATGTTTACAATCAATCTTGAGACGAACATGGCTGTCAGTTTAGACAGTCGTTAAGACATTTCACTCAAAGCCACACAAGTTGACCTAATGGTGGCGTAAGAGGTCGGGCCATGGCAGACTAGATTTCTTCATTTTAGGGCTAACATTATTAGTTTTCTACCCAGCCAATATCAAATACAAGATGTTACTGATACAGTAAATCAGTAACCAACAAAGATACGACACCTGGCAAGCTGACATGCCATATTACAGTCTATGCCAGAATTGAAGAAGTTTGATTTTTCCACTTGCAGAATGACTGCAAAGCACAAAAGCATGGCACTAATCAAATAGTATGCTGGAACGTTTGCCATGTTCTAATTTTCATTTTTATTTAACTTTTATTTATCCTCGAGAGACCAATGATCTCAGTGTGTCTGTATATTGTCTCTCTTCAGGCCCAGCTCAGAGAGCTTCAGCAGGTAGCTGAGGACCTCCAGATCAAACTAGAGGAACACCGGAGGAGGAAACACGAGGCCGACCGACTCAAAGAGCAAACATTAAAGGCGCTGGAAGCGGGGGACAGCAGTAAGTGTCTTGACACCCTTTTAACCTGCCTTGATTTACTTTGACTCCATTCAAAGCAATTTTCTCAATCTCACAGAAACGGCTTCAGTTTGTAGATATAGTTTGTCCATTGTTACTGCCACCACGGGGCAGCATCCATTTTATTTCCGCTCGGCCCTACATGAAACCAAAGTAAATTGACCTCGCACCTCAGGCCCGATTGGTCAGGATGACAAATGTTGGACGATCAGAAACGGCTGGAAGGGTTAAATACAGATGCCTGTGCTGTTGAAATAAATGGAGTTTCACAGTCCCACAGTTCTCCTTTCACGTTCCAAGCCTTTAGAGAGAGGTTGCTCATGACTCACAGGAACATTCCCTTATCGCCTTGAGCACTAGCTGGCTCTTCGTTTAAGGGACAGTCAGACTGGCATGTGTGAATGCACGGAAAGTTTAGGGGCTGGATAGGAAATTGACAAATTTTTGCACCTAATTCCGTGGGGAATACAATCATAGTGTGTGTGTGTGTGTGTGTGTGTGTGTGTGTGTGTGTGTGTGTGTGTGTGTGTGTGTGTGTGTGTGTGTGTGTGTGTGTGTGTGTGTGTGTGTGTGTGTGTGTGTGTGTGTGTGTGTGTGTGTGTGTGTGTGTGTGTGTGTGTCTGTTTGTGTGTGTGTGTGTGTCTGTTTGTGTGTGTTGCTTGGAAAGGTAGTAGAATAAATAGGTAAATGGACCCATCCGTAATGACCTATAAAAGCGAACATCTTTTTAAACAAATCATTTTTCATTTTGTCTTTTCAACACTTAAAGGTAGAGTCAGTGATTCCGGAGAACGCTTGTTGACAAAATAACTTTTTTCTTGGTAAAAATCTGTGAATATTTCCTCCTAGGCCCTGTAAACTGGTATGTATACAAAGGCAGCCTACCGTAGCTAGCAACATGCCTATTTACAGAGCCTAGGCTATGCATTAACACAAGAGGAGATATTCACGGATTTAAACAAAGTTATTTTGACAACAAGCATTCTCCAGTATAGCTGACTCCATCTTCTTTGTCACTTTACCCCAAATAAAAGCGCCAAACAACACATTTCTTCAGAGTAATGTCATTTGCCTACTTTTTAACACTTTTCTCATGCTTGCCTCTGATGTCATGAAAACGCGGACAATCGATTGTCTGTCTATCGTCCAAACTGGCCCTCAAGTAAGAGTTTTGATTGTATTAAAGGTCACTTGACTTTGCCAGACCCTCCGAGCACGCATCCGTCACACTTCCCGCTGTGCGAGCTGACCTTTCTAAGACGTCACAGCCCCCCCCCCGTTCTTGACAAGCCTGTCATCCTTTACTTTCATTACTGCTCATCTTCAGGGCGTAACACCCATCTATTTTAATTTCCATGGTCGCATTGGCATGTCATGTCCATGTTGGATAGCCATCTAGGCTTTCATTATGCAGTTCTAATGACTACGTGTGTGTGTGTGTGTGTGTGTGTGTGTGTGTGTGTGTGTGTGTGTGTGTGTGTGTGTGTGTGTGTGTGTGTGTGTGTGTGTGTGTGTGTGTGTGTGTGTGTGTGTGTGTGTGTGTGTGTGTGTGTGTGTGTGTTCTAGCTTATGTGTGTTGAAGATGATGGCAAATTTATCTAGCCGTTTTTTTTCTTTCTGCATGCAACCTATGACATTGCATTTTGAGCAATACATAAATATGAGTGAATAGGCGCTATTAATATGCCAAGAGTATAACTCTTCAAACACTTAATGGCTCTCCCCGATGGACTGTTAATCATCTGGGGTGGCATGTTGAAAAGTCTTTTACACACTTTTAGATTACAGTTTCAAAAATCACACAGTAAAGCAGAAATTCAGCAAGTGAAGGGATCCATAAGGAGGTGTTTTCCCAATCTGCAACTTTTAATGTTTTAAAGTTACGCTCTATAGCTTTTAACATTCTTAAATTTCTTTAGACCTCCTTTCATCCCTCATGCACTAACTACATTGTAAGAACATGTCTGCTAACCTCATTTCAAACAACTCCCCCTAAGAGAGACCCACAAGGACAAACTATTGAGTTATCTCAATTAAATATAGTAACATCACAACAAAGAAATGTTGTCCCCCCACAAAATGTTGTCTATCCCTTTATGATCAATCGCTCGTCTTAGAATAGGGAATGAAAAGCCATAGGAACAAGCAGCTGAGCCTGCAAATTAGAACTTAACAGCCTTTCCCTTTTTTAACTGCGGCTGTCTCTCAAACACGCCTCCTGGGCTTCACACACAGTTATTGAGAAGTTTTAAAGGGGGCCAGTTTATTTGTACTACTATTTCAAAAGAAAATTGCAGTTCCTCATGGTGCAATACCTGGAGACATAAGACATTGTTTGTTCACAGTATGAATTGCCTTGTTATAGCCTTGTTGCCTTGTTCTATCTAGCATGAAAAAAAGGATATTCCAAGAGTTTTCATAGCTTTTTTTTGTCTACATACTTTTACATCTCTACAGTGCTAATGTGATACCATAACAAGGTCCAAATAATGCACTTAGTGTGTTATTGTCACCCTCTTGATAGGACCACACTATCCAGTTGTATCCTGTCATGTTATTAGGTCGCGCACTACTAACGATTCGGTCAAGTTATGCACAAGCATGCGCGGCAGTCTAGTTAAATCCTCGCTGGAAGACCAATACTTCTCAATGAGTCAGAGAAGGAAAACGATCATGCGTGCTTGTTTTTGAAGAAGAAGAAGAAGAAAAAAAGCCTTTTAATGCCATCCTGATTAAGCTTGTAGGGGTTCACATGGAGTTCTCCTCCTCCTCTGATGATGATGTTTACTTGATATGATCCCCCCTTCCAATATAGAGACATCCCGCATTTAACGTCTGAGGCTGTCTTCCGATGGTATAGGTCCCAGTGGGCAGGGCCACACCCTCCTCAGAGTTCAACCACAGTTAACGAGGATTTCCTCGAGTTCATCACTAATCCAGCAGTTGACCTGATTTCTCTGTGGGGAGGAACGCCTTGCAAACCACTCTCCATGTTTCTTTGTTTTTTCTTGGAGATGATGTGCATTTTGTACCAATGAAACGTGAGATATCCAATCAGTCACTCATGACAGTTATGTCATGAAAAAATAACCAATTGTCCAGTAAATTTTGAGAAAGGCACATCCATATTTGAAACAATTTCATCGTGCTGATTCTTGTTCCTATTTAAAGTTTCCAACAATACTGTCGTGTAGACAATGTCATATTCATTCATACATTTCCCCCCAACCCATAGCAGGCTGACATTTTGACAAATAAATAACTCATTAATAATGAATACACAATTTGATATGAGAAGATCTGACACACACACAAGTTCATCCTTCCTTGCCATAGATCAGGGACATCGTTATTGTGTTGTTAGAGAGACCTTGATTTTTATTGATATAGGGGAAGGTGGGGTGATTTGTGCAACTTTTTACTCAAAGTGATTTTAAAGTGAGGCCTTGACAGTTATGTCTCCAACTCAAATATGTACATATATTTCAGGATGTTGTGCATCCCTGGCAATAAAAACTTTGGATCTGGAATAAACTGTTTAAGAAATATAGCTTTCGGAAAAAAAGTTGTCTTGTCGCACAAATCACCCCACGTAGTGGGGTGATTTGTGCGTCATTGTGTCACAATGACAAAGTCACCATCATCATCTTTCTGGCCATCTGAACTCTCATCAGTGGTGTCGTTAAGTGGAATTGAGATGTCACTCTCTCCTGAGCTACTGTAGACTATCACTTTCTTTTGGTGACCAGCGTATACAGCCATGCCACTGGCACAACTCTCAGAAATGTACTTTGCACTAGTTGCTCCGTGCTTGTGGAACCAACTGCCACCTGACAAATGTGATTCCCCCTACATTTCTGCCTTTAAATCAAGGCTCAAAACCCATATGTACACCGTGGTGTTTCCTCCCCATTAACCTCTGCACTACTTACTTACCTCTGCACTACTATCTGTGTTTATGTGGATGTATGGGCTTTACGTCTTTTATTTTGGTTATTGTTATTTTACCTTCATTGTTTACCTACTGAATGCATTATGTACAGCACTTTGGACAGTGCAAACTGTCATAAATGTGCTTTTATAAATACATTTTACTTACTTACTTACTTATAACTCACCCAGGCCCTTGCGCACAAATCACCCCATCCCCAGAATTTTGGATAATAGGCATGATGCAGCAATTTAGGGTTGACATTGTGCTAACTATATAGACTCAAAGTGTAGCATACCAAAGCACTAAAACATGTGTCAAATGTTTTCAAACGTGTCTATAATTGTTCAGACACAATAATCAAAAAACCTTGATCATGGAAATTTTACTTTGAAAGGCAAAACACAGTTTTTTGAGCTTAAATGTGCTTATATCTTATTCCTTGTGTCTCCCTTCTTTACAGGATGAGTCAAATGGATGGCTCTTCTTAAATATGTGGTCACATTTCCAATTTCTTCCACGGTTTTCTAGAAACAAGGGGTTTTGCAACTTCCAAAATGCACAAATCACCCCACCTTCCCCTAATATTAATAAAGCCTTTTCACTCAATATCAGAGGAGTAATAGAAGTTAACAAAGCATTCTTGTTATCTCAATTTTCCCCCTGTCGTGATCACATCTTGATATGCAACACTAGGCAGTAGGAGCTAGTGGGTTCGTTGTGTGTGGTTGCCATTCACATTATTGTAAATATACACCTTAACATTTTTTTGATTTATATTGGCATTGGAGAGAGGTCACAATATTTTTGCCACCTGTTTGCATGGATAAAAAATGTGTAATTCACACACCAAATGTATGATCTATTCTAGATTCTACATTCATCATAGTTTGTGGGCTCCAAAAGAATAGTCAATAAATTATTTCCAATTTCCAAGATGTTTCATGACAGTGGCTAACTTGTTACCATTCCCCCCCAACACCCTTTGATTTTAAATTACTTTTCCTGTCCAGGAAAGCATAAGTAACCCTCCATCATTAGTGAACCACAACGGTGCTTGTAATTGGGCTCTACATTTTTTTGGGAAGCCATTATTCTTTGGGCCCTCTCATGATTGAATAGGTAGATAAAAAAGGAGCCTGTTCCTGTTTGAATCTGCACAGATTTTGATGCTAAGCCTCCAATGTCTGTAACCGGTGACTGATAATGTAAGTGTCGCTTTAGAGGTATTTTCCTCTCTTCCATCTTCTGAACCATTGCATAGTGTTTTGTTGTCCATGTACAAAACAGTTCCTTCTTTCAAAATAACATATTTTTGTTAATTGGACTTCCTGCTACCTTAAAACATGGACGACCATTCATAAATATAGTGTAGATTTCTCAGCCATCTGACTATACTGAAACAATATTTTGTGTCAGGTGATTCAAACTGGCAAGCTCTAGTGTAGAACTTATATTAATTTGTCTTAATGAAACGCTGCTGTTCAGTTAGCTAGTGCAGAGAGACAGAGGTGAAATGGGGCAGAGAGGGGAGTGACATGCAGAGAATGACCGCGGGCGGGAATCGAACCCGGGTCTGCTGCTGGGCCCGGCCCGGGGGGGGACGCCCTACCAACTGAGCTAAGGGCGCCCTGTCAAGCACATTTTCAACGTTTAAACATAGTAGGTAAAGAATAACCAACATAACCAGTTAGGCAAATTAAATGAGCCATCTATGGTAATTTGTAGGAGAACCATTTATTTTGATGCTTACATTTTGTCTTTTTGTCACTGCTATTGTCCCCTGTTAGAGCATAAAACGTAGATCGTTTTGCAAAAAACTCTGACATTAAAGTCAGCTATTAAACATAATTGAGTTTATTATCGTTTTTTTCTCATAAAATCCAGGAAAAAAATATGTGAAAATTGAAACGTGACACATTTAACATGTTGATTTGTGCTCACCTGTAGGTCGTTTAAAATAAATGTACTTAAAAAAGGTGTTGAGAATAAGGCAACTGTATGATCGCAACCCTTATGAATTTATGAACAAGTCAGCCATTGATTTTGTCCACAGCAATCTTCCTGTTGTGCTGAAATGTTTAGTGAATGCGATGCAGAGCCTGTATCGTTCTGATGCTGTAAACCCCCCACCATTCAATGTGCCCTTCAGGTTAAACACTTCTTTGCAGATTCTATCTTTTGTATTGACAGTATCTCCTCTTCCCCCGTAAAGTAAAAGTTCAGTTCAACACCTGCAGCCTTTTCATCCATTTCCATTTCAAAGAATTGTTTTCCCTCAGAGAGGGGTAATTTTCCTGCCAGGAAATTTTGCTTTATAGTATATAAAAGAAAGCAAATTGTGTGTTTTTGTTAGCCTTGGAGTGCGGGGCCTTACAACAACAAAGGAGACTGTGTGTGGATAGCACGGTTCTGTAGTCTCGGCATAGATCTACAGTCTCCTGCTGATCTGTTCCATTTTCTCTCTTCTCTATGTGTGCCTCTCTTTATTTTACGAGTGTGCTGCACTATCGCCAGGGCAACATGGGTGGATGAGTGATGGTGTCCATTAGTAAACATAGCCCCATATATGTGCCATCGGCCTAAAGAGCCAGTGTCTTGAACCTCCTACCCTCTCTTCACTTATTTTCCACATTCTTCCCCTCTCTCCCTCTTACCTTTCTACCACCCCACCCTACCCCTCCCCCTCCCCCTCCCCCTCCCTCCCCCTTCCCCTCACCCACACTCCATCTTTTTCTTTCTCTGCCTTCTCCATCCATCCTCCTTATGGTTGTTTTTCATAGCTACAGCTCTGCAGTGGAGGGAGGGATGAGACCATTTCTCATCCGCCTCTGTGCACTCATTTCTGCCAGACAGAGCGACTAGAGGATGGGTTGAGAATGTCAAGCATTAGGTTGGGAATAGAGCGCTGTTCAAACAAAGGAATAGGCCACTAATATGACAGATGCTGTGTGCACTGCAGAAGAATATTAGCAAATTGTTTTTTTCCCCCCTTTGGTTGAGCCGAGACAACAACAGGGTCTAGAAATCTCGCATTCCTCAAAGACAACTGCTTTTTCAAATTAAAGGTGGAGTCAGTGATTCTGGAGAATGCTTTGTTGTCAAAATAAGTGAATGTCTCCTCACAGTCCGCTTCCTGTCTGTACTGTGTGCTCACTGAAAAGAAAATCTGGTGTTTATACACAGCCTAGGCTCTTTAAACGGGTATGTAAACAAAGGTGCCCACGTAGTCTAGCAACATGCGTTTACAGGTCGTGAGAGGATATTCACTGATTTTGACAAAGTGATTTTGACAACAAGCATACCCTAGAATCGCTGACTCCACCTTTAATTCCAAACAAACAGCATGGCTTTATAAATATGAATTTAGGGTTAAATTTGGTATTTGGCTGCATTTATGAGCTGGGGTTTATTTTTTTTTTCACATGAGCTCCACTGTACTCTGAAAGAAGATTTTTTTTGCTAATCTCACAATTAGCTTTTTCTGTAATTAGCACGGAAAGTTAATTGCGGCGGATGTGCAATTAGCATCACGTAAAGTGCTTTTCCCCAGACTTAGGGGCCAATCAGTTTGCCCCTTTACATTCTCTCTTTTGCTTATTATGTGTGCGAGATGCTTAGCGCCCAACAGAAGAGAACTTCCTCTCCCTCCCACTCCAGTGAATGGGAGTCACACAAAATGAATGGGCTGGGGTCACATGCTCAGCTGGAAGGGGGCGGGGCCTTTTCATTTGCTTCTTGAATCTGAATTGGAGAAGAGGGAAATGACTGTCATAGCAACCGATACAGCACAAAGCCTCCTGATTGCATTCTGGACTCTGACATGCTTTTTTCCTTTTCCACTTCCTAAGGGGAAACCAAATGTTCTTGCACAGCGTGTCTGACTCATTGCCTGATTTGTCCCCCCTCCCCACCCCCTGCTTCAAATCCAACCCCAGCTCTGTCCTTTTCTCTACCTCTGCCTCTCAGGTTTTATCAGACCGATAAGTGTTTGTTGCAGTAATTACTGATTAAAGTGCAAATCCAACATAACTTTTTTAATACAAAATATTAACTTAGTTATTTTGACCTACCTACAACACGGACAGCTACATTGTTGCTTCTTAAAACTCTCAGGTAGTTTGGCATTAACCCACACATATTCATGTTTGATTTTTTTAGGTTTCAGCCATCGGAACAGAACAGTGAGCAGCGTTTTCAGGTTACTGGACAGCAATAAGGACGGCAGGTAACTAACAAGCTGATCATTTCATCATTGATAACTGAAAACCTTGTTCTTAACCTGTTTTAGTGACACTTCTCTCAAGCCCAAGCATGACTGATGTCTCGGCCTTAAAATGTATATACATGTAGAAATCTCTTCTATGAATTGATAGACAAAGTTTGGCATAGACAAAGGCTTTTAAGAAATTAGGGATCCACTGCTTTAAATTGATTTATTTTTTTGAAAGCCTCCTCTGATATTTTATACTGAAATGTTTTTTCCCCCGATTAGGATTTTACTATTGCCAGTAGGGCTGGGCGATATGGGCAAAAATCAATATCTCGATATTTTTTTACTATATCTCGATACACGATATATATCTCGATATATTTCAAATCTCCTCTAGAGCACATCCTAAATGCTCAATTAAATTATTTTTTTGCATAACATCACACCAGTAATATGATTTAAATAGTCCCTGCAAAATGTGTCTGCACTAACAATGCATTAGGCTACATGCACCATGTTTATATTCTTTAGTGCTTTCTATTGGAACAATTTGAAACTTGCACATGGCAAAGAGTTTGCACATTGTATTGATTATTCTACATCCTTCCACTCCCATACAATGGATCCAGCATTATTTTATTTGGAAACAGTTTTTTCCATCTTCTGGTAATCTGTAAACTGAGAACACTAATTATGACTCATTACAACCACTTACTAATTGTTTATCACCACTAACCCCGTGAAGATAGCAGCCACACTTTAAATGCAGAACCGGTTTTGATCCATAATAGTAGTCTATGTGTATAAAAGGCTCTGACATGTATAATGGTTACTGTCGCTTTAAGAGCAGTTGCTCTATAGTGTAAGTTAAGTTTCGTTTTCTGCCTGTTAGTCCGAGAGATTCATGCGAGCGCAAACAGCAGGTGGCTCATCGTCCCTCTGTTACCTGCCTTGTTTGATTCTCCTGTATTTAGTTAATGAAAATAAAACTGGAAGACAATCAGAGGATTTAAATAAATACGGCTGAGAATAATAGCCTATAGTCTAAAGAAAGCAAAGTCTCATCATCATCATTCCTTGTATTCTAACCGATGCACCATTCCTGGATGCTATTCATACCTATTGATCTAGCCCTCCTGCATTATCACTAAAACACTGTTTTATTTTATAAAAAATAATCGCAAATGTAGCCTACTTTACATAGACTTTTAGTTAATAAACGGTGTGCACCTCCCTTGGTGCTGACATGGACCTATTATAAGAGGCTGCCCGTAATAAATCGGATGCCGTGGTTGTGTGACGCTGGACCAAAAACTCCCCCGGCGCTCGTTCGCCTTCCTCTCATAAGGACCAGGCTCTGTACAGCGGCCGCTTATGCTGTCAAGCGCCCGTCTACAGAAAAGGTCCATGCTATGAACGACAGCCACCATCGCCGTCTTTCGCGCCCCCTCCACCCGCTCGTTCGGCTGTCATAAGAGCATCAGAGCCCTCGTCTTTTTTTCTCCCCCTCTCGTCGTTGTTTTCACATGGCGATTAAAGTAAACACTCACAAGGCACAGACTACGTCACAGGTGCGCGCCCAGGAGACTCTGGTTGGGAGGGGTGAGTGAGTGAGTTACCAATGCATGTAGTCTGAGGCAGAGAGCCACAGGAAAGAGCGAGAGAAGCGAACACCAGCGAGTCAGCCGGTGGCGGCGGCGGCTAAAAAAACACATTACGTGCCAATTTGTATTCGATGGTCGCGATAGGGTCATTTTATACATCCCCTGGAGCACATCTCGCGATACATCGAATATATTCGATATATCGCCCAGCCCTAATTGCCAGGGTGAAAAGGCTTCTGTCACAACATTTGCATGGCTATAAACTCCAATACTAAAGGAATTCTTAAAGCGTATTTACTCCCAGTTTGGGCTTTTATGCTCCTTCTGTTCTGTGGGAGAGTGGGCATGAAAGCTGGGGAGTGTGAAAAGAGAAAGAAACAAGGGTGGGTGAAGGTTTCAAATTTTTGCTTTTTTAAAATGTTATTTCAGCTGTGCTACCAACTGATTCACTGTCCTTGGACATTGTACTTCTTCAACTGAACTGCCCGTTTTAAACACTGGATGCTAAAATGAGCAAGATTTGGTGAATTGAATACAACCACGGTACATTGTGTGCTCCAAAGTTGATTACATGACCCACCTTTTCCTTTTGAGTGTGAACTACAAAATACAAGCTAAAAGTTATCAAAGTAGGGCTGGGTAATGATGCTCATTAATGGTAACTGTAGTTATTTAAAGTGTCAACCTTTTTCAGTGGCAAACTCAGCAGATGAATTTAAGTAGATTACGTAAAAATGCACAGAAAAACAACCCCCATTTTTGGATGGTACTTTTAACGGCATACTATGTGGGACATTCCTTTAAAAAACAAAGTATAGAGTCGCACAAAAATAATCCCTCTCAATGCTCACATACTGTACGCCACACTAGAATGTGTGCGTATCTGGCTGTACGTTATATAGGTCACATTTGTTGATTGTGTTTTGTAAACACAAGATTTAGACTTAGCTCCGCCCCAGCTCCTCCCTTCTAGGCATTTGCCTAAAGGCTTTTACACCTGTGGAATAACCCTCCATTTGGAATCAGAAAAGCTGCATCAGTTTCCTCTTTTAAAAACATATTTACATTTTAACAAGAATGGCTTTTGATAGGAGTTTTCTTTTGGTCTTATTCTTTTATTTATTCATTTAGTCTTAAAGATTGTCTCAAATAGAAACAAATATAAACCCTTATCCAATCTCCCAGCTCCCAGTCAGCCACCCAGGCCTAACTTGCTGTGGTGAGCAGTCTTTAACCTATGTCGGCTTTAAAGAGAATGCCAACCATTTTGCTTTCAAAATCCACAGATCCTCTTATTTGCTGGCGGCTTGCAGAAAAACCGACGAGTGATATCCAATGAGCTTGTCCCTGAAAACACTCGGCATGCTTTTTCTCCACTGCTATCCCCAGCCTCACATTCCTCACCTTCCCACACGCACAAAAAAATCATTACTGCTTAAGCTAACTGGGCACATTCTCCCGGAAAGGAAGCGGGCCGGGCATAGTAAACTGAAAGCGCTAGAAAACATATGGCCGCATCGAAGACCAAGTGCTTATGCAGCGATTTTGCAAGGGAGCGCTATGTGCCCACTTATGCATTCCTGTGCCTGGATGTGTACCATTATTCAGCCCATCTGCCAAGCCCCCCCCCCCTCCATCCATCCATCCATCCATCCACTCTATCTCCCCCTTCCCGAAGGCCTGTCTCTTCACAGGGCCGCGCTTAAACAAACACATTACTAAGCTGAAATATCTGCAAGTTCCGCTTATTTCTATGCAGCCGTTGTTTCAGCCCTGTCAGTCAATGGATTGGGTGAGCTGGCCGTCTTGAGACAGGACATGTATTGATACCCATTTGAATAAAGCAGGACGTGGAGGCTTTGTGTACGTCTGCTACATAGCCATTTTCTGTGCCCAAGTGTCAAGCTCGATTTTATGGCCGTTATGACAAATGCAAAGTCCAAAGTATACCTGACGCTTGCACATTGCCAGGCAATTTGCTGACTTTGAAACGGATTAGCATGCACATTGCAGACTCTTTATCTTGTATATAAAACGCTCTTGTCTTTGTCGCTAATGACACTTAGCAAAACACTACCCCGTTCTTAATCCACTCCATTGGAATTGCTAATTATCTTTTAATGCAGATTCACAGATAATTGCGCTCCCATTTACACTGTGAACTAATCTCACTTTTTGTGTCCATTTTGCCACCAATAATTGCCTCATGACAAAAATGGAAAGAACAGCCTTTTCAGCTAGTTTTGAATGCACTCTGAAATGCTTAAAGGAACGTCTCAGGACCTACGCAAATATGGGTTAGCATGTTGGGACAGTTGATGCACATGTCTAGCATGGAGTTAGTTAAGGTTCAGTCTGAAAGTTTCTTCCTACAAGTTTGTGCTCTTGGGGGAATAAAAAATCGCCCACTCACATTGGTCATTAGGGTAGCTTCTGGACCTGCTCACCATTATTTCATCCTCGAACCTTTCCAAGCAACACACACACACACACACACACACACACACACACACACACACACACACACACACACACACACACACACACACACACACACACACACACACACACACACACACACACACACACACACACACACACACACACACACACACACAAAACCAACCAACCAGGTGCCAGCTGGCAGGCAGTTGGCAGCCCAGTGCAGGATTAACTGGGACCAGTATGTTGGCCTATAAATAGACTCTACCAACTGCTTCAGGAAATGAACCATGATGGAGCCTCCCAAAGGCCCACGAACAGGTTGTGCTTTTTATCTGTTCCTCTCTGTCAGGATTAGAAGTGTGTGTGTGTGTGAGTTCCCTAATGTTTCATGACTCCCTTTCAGCCATACAGCATGGTAGGTGTGCATTGCAAAGCACCTGCTTATATGTTGCCATGCTACATATGTGTATATAAATGCCCTCTGTGATTGTAGACAAAGACAGTTTTCTTCACACAAGATTTTCCAGAGTCGTTTCTCTGCAGCTTGTGTGCCGCCTCACAATGCAGAAAGATAGCCATTGCTTTTCTCTAGCACTTACCCCGAGCATTGATCCTCTGCGGTGGAACAAGCTATTTGCTTTGTATGTTTGCCCGCTCTTCCGCTTTTGATAGACTCCTGGGATTGATCCTGGCTATGCAGTCATTATCTCAGCTTGGTAATGTTAGTTTAGGTGGAGCCTTTGCAAGAAAGACACCAGCAGGGAAGATTGTCTGGAGAAAAATAAGTGTTTTAGGACGAGAGGTGGTGTGTGTGATTTTGATTGTGCTGCATTGTCGTGGTTGTGTGTGAGATAGGCTAAGAGGAGAGAGAATCTGAGTCGGTGCAATGCTGACTAAGCCCAAACTGACCAAATGAATAAACTCTCAAGGAAATGACTGTTTGTGTTCAACTTAGCCTCATATCACTTGAAACACCAGTTAAGTTTGCTCTCAGTTCAATATGCTACACTGAGGTAGCTACGGCTGCTTTTTCTTCCTTCATCATTCATCGTCTTCAAAAGAAAAGTTCAAACTGGTACATTGGACCCAGATCACTTCAGTTTGGGCAACATAATCCATGTTTGGGAAGCCAAAAGAAATAGTCAGAGTAAAATTGTTCAATGCAATGTTTCGTTCTGGATTATATGAATGTCAATATGGAATATGTGAATTGTAGTGTTGGTCGGAAAATGAAAATGTGCATACCCAGTGACTCTGTACCTAAATACTCAGACTAACTTGAACTGCTTTCAAATGAGTCTGTCTTAATTTTTTTTCTCTCTTAACACAGTCTAACAGTGGATGAGGTCCAGGCTAAAGTGACACTGGTGCGGGATGAGGAGCAGGGTCTCTCTGAGGATGAAGCAGTAGTAAGTTGTCTTGTATTTGTATTGTATTAACACGGCAATTACGGCTGTAACGATATGTGTATCAAACCGAGAATCGCGATACACAGTGCCACGATCCTGCATCGCGGTGTGAGAAGGCCGAATCGTGATTTAAAATTTAAATTGTTTAATATAGGCCTAATTATTTTTCTATTAGTTTTGGATAAAAGGTAAAGGAAGCTGTAGCTCATAAGCGTTTATTTGTTTTCTAACTCGATTTTTGGTTTACAGCAAAGTTCAATATTTAAAATTTTTCAACAGTATTATTTTGTTACAGAGAAGAGAGAAATGTTATCTTTGGTTATTTATTAAGTACGGGGCCTCAAGTATTGAGGGGCCTTATTGTTATCCTCCATCCATCTGTTGGTTCTTATTCTTCCATGACATTTTTCTAGCTCCTACTCCTCCCACACCGTTACACTTAGAGATTCCAAATTTTCACAGAACGTGCGTCCCCACCATGGACATATAAATAAATGCACACCGTATTGGAACATGGCGCCCATTCATTCCTATGAAAGCTGCTCATTGGCGCAGAGAAGCAACAAGGAAGCGTCCATACTGCTTTCATGGGAGCCTGGCACGCCCTAGCGTTTGACGTAGCGGGACCATGGACCCCCTTAAGAAAGAGGGGGCGGCAAGCGTAGCGGACTGGTAGCGGATGTACAATCATTCTCGTTCTGTAGCATTGTACAGTTGCATATAAGTCACTTACCCCCCCGATGATTCGCTATATGTTATCTTTAAATTACACTCTGCTTTTGTAAAGTAATATAGGGGAAGGTGGGGTGATTTGTGCATTTTGGAAGTTGCAAAACCCCTTGTTTCTAGAAAACCGTGGAAGAAATTGGAAATGTGACCACATATTTAAGAAGAGCCATCCATTTGACTCATCCTGTAAAGAAGGGAGACACAAGGAATAAGATATAAGCACATTTAAGCTCAAAAAACTGTGTTTTGCCTTTCAAAGTAAAATTTCCATGATCAAGGTTTTTTGATTATTGTGTCTGAACAATTATAGACACGTTTGAAAACATTTGACACATGTTTTAGTGCTTTGGTATGCTATACTTTGAGTCTATATAGTTAGCACAATGTCAACCCTAAATTGCTGCATCATGCCTATTATCCAAAATTCTGGGGATGGGGTGATTTGTGCGCAAGGGCCTGGGTGAGTTATAAGTAAGTAAGTAAGTAAAATGTATTTATAAAAGCACATTTATGACAGTTTGCACTGTCCAAAGTGCTGTACATAGGGCATTCAGTAGGTAAACAATGAAGGTAAAATAACAATAACCAAAATAAAAGACGTAAAGCCCATACATCCACATAAACACAGATAGTAGTGCAGAGGTAAGTAAGTAGTGCTGAGGTTAATGGGGAGGAAACACCAGGGTGTACATATGGGTTTTGAGCCTTGATTTAAAGGCAGAAATGTAGGGGGAATCACATTTGTCAGGTGGCAGTTGGTTCCACAAGCACGGAGCAACTAGTGCAAAGTACATTTCTGAGAGTTGTGCCAGTGGCATGGCTGTATACGCTGGTCACCAAAAGAAAGTGATTGTCTACAGTAGCTCAGAAGAGGGTGACATCTCAATTCCACTTAACGACACCACTGATGAGAGTTCAGATGGCCAGAAAGATGATGATGGTGACTTTGTCATTGTGACACAATGACGCACAAATCACCCCACTACGTGGGGTGATTTGTGCGACAAGACAACTTTTTTTCCGAAAGCTATATTTCTTAAACAGTTTATTCCAGATCCAAAGTTTTTATTGCCAGGGATGCACAACATCCTGAAATATATGTACATATTTGAGTTGGAGACATAACTGTCAAGGCCTCACTTTAAAATCACTTTGAGTAAAAAGTTGCACAAATCACCCCACCTTCCCCTACTGGTTAACAATTTCTTAACGAAGATTCCTCTGTCATCTGGTCAACAATTATTAGCTAATGAAAGCTAAACCTAGCGCTGTTTTGATAGGGTGTGTTACATCTTTATAGGTCCGTGAGAGTTATTGAGCGCACGCGTCAAACAGCTGAACCAGTCCTACAAATCCCTCTGCGACTCTAAGTGTTAAAAAGTCACCAAAATGCCTAAAAACCATCAACGTCCTTCATGTTAAGTAAAAGAAAAAACCTCAGACACAAGAAGTTAATGGAGCCGTGCACTGAGCATGGACCTATAAAGAAAGCACTGAGCCCTCTTGGAGACCGGGCCGAAAACCGAAACATTTGTTTCACTACGACTCTGTTCAGCTGCCCACGGCTGCCCACCCCTCCTCCTCCCTCGAAAACAAACTGAAAGCCGTTAAATGCCGTTGGGTTAATAAAATGCTTGAGGTGGCGTTTTGAAATGAGAAAACTTCCATTATATTAGTATATGGTCTAAAGATAAGTGTGAGCCTATGATTGATATCCAGAATTATTTTGCGGAGACACAATCTTGTTCGCCGCTTGTATTGTGTGGTCGGGGAAATCTGCCTCCGGGCCGCATGAAAATAAGCTCCTCCCACAACCCCATTCATTGCATGCAATACAATGGCTTGGCCACATGTCCATGCTGGCTGCTCGGAGAAGGCACAGTCCTGAAGGCCTGGTCCCTACCCCACGGGGTGTGCTATTATACAGTTTTTTGATTTTCCACAAGGGGGCGCTGTTATTAAGCCCTGACTGAAGAAACTTTGAGAGGCCACGCCCCGCGCACCGTAAGTCCGATTCACTTGAAATTTCTCACATAGGTGTACCAAAAAGCCTCTGAGACCATATAAGTCCGCCCGGGAATATTTCCGCTAATTAGCATAAACTGAAAAACAGGGTTTTAACCATAACTTTCTCAAATTTGACTGTATCAATGCCAAAGCCCCGGGGGACTATGGTACACATGTTCATAAAATAATAGTAGGATAGCTTGAAAAACCTGGCCGTAATTGACCAAAACGTTTACGTAGGGGCGGGGCTTATTAGCAAATCGGCCATAACTCATTAACCATAGGTCCTATCATCTTAAAACTTGCTGGATATGTGCAGAAAACATGTGGTAGCATGTCCTTTAAAGTTTGTCAAGATTAACCCATAGCGGGCGCCATAAATGTTAAAACCATAATTCATAAATGCAATGTTTGACATGCCACGCCCCTTTCCCCCTAACTCTGATTGACTTGAAATTTCTTACACATGTTCAGCTCATGGTGCTCCACAATAAAGCCTCTTGGCCTCTTAGATAGCTTTTAAAACCGCCATTGACCAAAACTTTTACACAGGGCCGGGGCTTACCAGCAAATTGGCCACAACTCATTGACCATAGGTCCTATCATCATAAATTCTGCTGGATATGTGCAAAATACATGTGGTAGCATGTCCCTCATAGCTTGTCGAGGTAAACCCATAGGGGGCGCCACAAATGCGAAAACCATAATTTAAAAATGCAATGTTTGACAGGCCACTCCCCTTTCCCCCTGACTCTGATTGACTTATAATTTCTTACACATATACAGCTCATGGTGCTCTACAATAAAGCCTCTTGGATCATAGGGCTCAGCCATAATTTTGTATTCTTCCATAATTTGCATAACCTGAAAAACAGTCATGTGACATTTACTTTATGGATTTCCAACCTATCACCACCAAAAACGTATTTGCAAGATCGGCCATTTTTCTGCAGATTTGACAAAATTGCAACCTTCAATTGGCCACAACTTGGGACCCGACTTTGGAAAGTGCTCAGCAGCTGTTCGTAGAAGCGTTTGAGCCGGCTGATGGGTGGGACGCCACCAATGCAGGGCTGGTGGTCGGCGCTGGGGGGCCCGTACTTTTAAAATCTCTGCGGGATTTTCTAGTTAAATGTTATTTAAATAAAATGCTTTTCAAATTTCTAAAATCGTTGTATGTCGTGGGTCAAAAATCGTGATACAAATTGATTTGTGAGTTTTTGTATCGTTACAGCCCTAACGGCAATTCTGGTTGTGAGCTGTAGTGAGGTTAGTGGGCCACCGAGGGTGAAAGGGGCCACTGCCGTCAGTAAGCATAGACATTATAAAGGATAGACGCGCGTTGGCCGCTACTGCCTATTGGCGCTGACGAGAAATGCGGCCGCCATCTTGAACCGGTCACACGTTCCACTCAGTGTAGTCTGTTTGGCAGGTGGAATGAACTGTCAGCGCATGTAATTAATCATATCTCATTAAATACCAAACTGATTTTCACGCGGTTTTCGTTGCTGCAAAGATCATACATGTAGCTAAGATACAGGGCACAAGTTTCGACGTGTTTTAATATTCATAGTGGGCTTAACAGTCATATAATATTCTGATATGATATAAGTAACCAGACGTCCGAGATCAAAACGAGGAACATCCCCCGAAAATGGAAGCAGAAACGGATAGGGGCAGTAAAGTCAGCTATTTTAATAAGTTAACAATATATGATTAGGCTATATATATATATATTTATTCATTTACAGTGACGAGCATACACAATAAAGACAATCACAGGGATAACATAAACAGAGAACAGAAATAAAATAGGATAAAATATATTAATTTAAATAAAGTAGGCCTATACAAAATACAAAACAAGAGCAAAAAAAAATACTAAATGAACAATGAATTCAGCTAAAACAGTTACAGTCAGATGTGTAAAATTCAGAAATCATAGATTCAAATAAACCAATAGTAGGAAGAGCAGTCATTTTTAAGTTGCTCTGCAGAGCATTCCATGAATTAGGGGCACTACATGAAAAGGCAGTTATTCCTAAACTGGAGTTAGCTCGGGGCAATTTAGGAGGAGTAGTCGAGCATGGTACATGGGGTGGATGTTTCCCATGAAGGCATTAAATAGCCTATAAATAAAAACCAGTGTATATAATATCTCATTAAAAGAGAAGGACAACATGAGTGTTCATGTAAAAATATGTTTTATTTCTCTAATTTAAAACACAAGCTTGTTAGGCAATTGCCTCTTAAAAGAGGACGGGATTTTTTAAAAGCAAAGTCTTCTTGGTTGTCCAATGTTCTACTAGGGGGGGAATACCAAGTTCAGTCTAGTCTCGAGTTGGTTCCTCAGACACAGACAGGAAATCAATGCGTGCCTTGCAGCGCGGTACATTTAAAAACACATTCAATACAAAACCACAGCAATCAAAAGTATTAAATTAAGGGAAAATCAAACAACAACAGCAAACAATAATACTCAAATGCATAAAATAAAGTTAACCATCCTTACAATCGCATTTTACTCTGAAGAGAAATTCAAGCGAGGCGAGTTTGGCAATGTGGTGCAGCCTTAATTTGTGAAAGACAGACACAACCAATGACAACAAGTCGGAATGGTGGTTGTCGATGCCAAACTGTCTCTTCAATATGTTCCCCAAGCAGGAACACATCCTCCGTTTCAATCTCCTCCCGGACGAAGTGTGTGACTCGGACGTCTGGTAATTATATCATATCAGAATCTTCTATGACTGTTAAGCCCACTATGAATATTAAAACACGTCGAAACTTGTGCCCTGTATCTTAGCTACATGTATGATCTTTGCAGCAAAGAAAACCGCGTGAAAATCAGTTTAGTATTTAATGAGATATGATTAATTACATGCGCTGACAGTTCATTCCACCTGCCAAACAGACTACACTGAGTGGAACGTGTGACCGGTCCAAGATGACGCCCGCATTTCTCGCGCTCAACGCCCAATGCGGCGTCTATCCTTTATAATGTCTATGTCAGTAAGGGGGAGAAAAATGTTAATTTTGTTAAACTAGCTGGGCATTGAGCTTAGCAAACATTACTAAAAAAAGAGTGCATCTTTTTAGGATTTGCTTGCAGAAATATACACATTTGGTGTACTAGTGAGTATTGATAGCAACTTGTATATATGTGATTGATTTTAAAGGACAGCCTCCCATTTGCACCCCACAAACACCCCCCAACCTACACACTGTCAGAAAAACAGTCAAGTTATGCAGTTGAGCATTTTCTCCATTTTCTAAACAACAAGCTGATGTATTGCATGTCTACGTCCACTCTACCATTTCTGAGACGTTTGTATCTTGCTAGGATTGAATGTTTCGTTCTGGCGCACTGTTGTCTCCACTCGTACAACACTGTCCCTTCCACATTAATTTGAATTCAGAACATGACGAGCACATCTTCCCAACAGAGAGTTTTCCCCCCCCCTTGAGCTGCAACGTGTGAAAATGCAGCTGTCTGTTTGGCTTTAAACTTGTTGAGCCTCCCTCTCACCAGGCAGCACATATCAAAATCCCTGGCTGAAAACAAAACGGCTAGAACTCAAATTGTCCACTTCTACTCCCTCTTCCTTTTTTTCTAGTATGAACGGTATCGGTATGCACTATCATACGCACGCATGCACAGAAAAAGCCACAATAAACAACTATTTCTCGTAACTCTTTACAAAAGATATATTATTACTTGACTAAAAAGCAGCTTAAAAAACACCTTATCTTTTTGTGAATCTTCTAATAACCTCCTGTCTTCTCCTTTGTTTTTTTCTTTTTCTTTCTAATTTTTTCATTATCTTTGACATGTATTTATCACATTTTTTTCCATCTATTTTTGATTATTTGGAGTATTTATGTACTTTGTCTCCTTAATTTCTAGAGTTTATTTGTTAGCCTGAATATGATTTCATTGTGATTATTGATAGGGGTGGAACTCTGTACAAGCCCATTGGGCTTCGTTCCCTCCTTGCACCATTAATTGTTAATGTGTGCTAAATAAATAAATAAAAAATAAATAAATAAAATACTTATTACCCCATGCCAAACACAACTCATTGTCAACAACACATCACACAAAATTGACCCTTAACCTACTCCTCAGAATACGGGCAGTGCATGTGCGAGTGGGCTTGCTTGACCACAGTCATGTGCGCCTGTGAATGTGCAGCTAAAAACCTATTTGCACGGGTTTGGTATACACTTAATGTCTATGACGATCCAAGACTATCTTTTATGAAACTATGTTGTTTAATAAAGCAACTGTAAACTGTAGCATGCTCAAACAAACAGACCAACGCAACAATATACAAACATACTTCATTATACCAAGCTTAAAATAACCTTTCAACATTAACCTGACAATAATAACAGAAATATACATTAGGTCAAATGGTTCAAATGTTTCGGTGCCCATTCCGAAATTAAATCTGAAGTCCTAACTAAAGATCATGAATTCCAGATAGACCAATGTTTCACCGAGAATTTCAAGTACAACGCGTTACACTGGTTGCCGAAAATGTTCCAACAGAAATGTTGTGGTGGTAGTATGTAACAGAAATCACCAAAGCAGCAACCAAAGCTGTAAACAACATGAAAGACTATTGGCCAGAAGGAAATAAATCAGTGTTCATTTGTTATTTCTGCTTGCCAATGGGGAGGAATTCTTAAACTATTCAACTTCATCTGAGGAGAATTAATCAGTATGAATATGCATGATTATGAAAATGTGTACATAATTGCAACCACAACAAACGGTTATTAAGCTGGGCAAATTAAACAGGGTGCCATTGACGCTACTCAACAGGCAATTTACATATAACTGACAAGCGGCCCTGTGTTAGCACCTTAATGAAGGACCAAGGGCAGCAACAGTTGTACCGTGCGAGAAGTTAATTCTGTGTATCAGGAAGGATTTAGATACATGATTTTTTTTCATAAACTTCTATTAAATACTTGCTATCACCGCGTTGGCATATCTATCTAGACAGATGTGTTCTGTCGACTCTCATGTTGCAGTAACCTTGCTGTAAAGCCAGTGCATAACTTTAATATGTGAAAACCTTTGGGGTTTATAAATGAATACCACAGCTGTTGAGAGAACACAATAGCACTGGCTTTTCATGCTGTTTTCTTTTGTATGTATGTGTGGACGAAAACAGAAAGCGATGTTTTGTCTTTGGCGCTCAATTGTAACGTCGAAAGGCTTTGATTTTATATATATTCTTCAGGCTTATTCATTTTGTGTCATCTCCACACATTTTCATAAGTTTCCCCCTTTTTCACTTCTCTCACAAGAAGCTTTGGCCTCCACAGAAAATTCAGTTTCCACTTCAGCAACTCAGATGATTTAAGAACAGAGGGGATTTTCTGGAGAACAATTTGATGATCAAAGGAGACACTCCACTAGGGAGAGGAAAGGGACATTCTGACGTGGCGCTCCCTCACTATTCAATCATTATTATGTTATAGCCTTCAATTCCTGTAAAACACAATCACAGTTAATATAGATTAAAGTCCACTCACATGTAGAAGGTAATCAAAGGCACCCGAGAAGAATGTCTTGTCATTGTCATAAAAATGGTTGAGTTGTCTATTTTTTTCCCAGTGTTATAAACACAAGCGGAGAGAACTGTGCAGATATCATGTCAGTATTCAAACCAAAACATTTGCACTAAATCAACTCTAAGCAAATTCTTGCAAAGAGAAGAGTGTCCTCTCTTTTGACATTAACCGTGGAACACACTACTTGTTCAGAAGCAGCGATGTGTGACCGAGCTGGGACTTTGTGCTGGGGAACACATCTGGAGGAAATTGTCTTTTCTAAAGAAATGGGTATTTGTGCAGAGGTGAATTTCACTTATCCATCTACACAGTTTAATCATTTCGTCTGTACCCTAGAGAGGTTCCTATATACAGTAGAAGAGCTTCCATTAGTTGGTAACAAGGCAGAAATGAATGCAGTGGGGGGTGGTGGTGCATGGACGAAGAGGAAAAACAGAAAGATCTCATTAAAATGAACTCTTTGGCGTCTATAAGTACCCTTTTCAGATATTCTGTACGGTATGGCACCAGTAGACTAAATTCCCAGTTTTTTTTTCAGGGAAAACTAATCCTAGTTTATCCTTTATTCATTCTCATTAAGTTAATGTCAATTAAGTTGCTGCTCTGGAGCTTTTGACCACATCACATGGTCTTTTTGAGCAGATGGGGCTTGACAAGCTGTCATGTTCAAATTTTCCTGAGCACTCTAAGGAGAACTCATGGAACACCACTAGTCAACTTTATTGCTAAGAAAATACTCTAAAATGTCCCTTTCGGTCATGGTGACGTATTGACAGCATCCCACAGTGGCAGAGAGAAGCAGCAAAGTGATCCAGCTTCATGTAACTTCACCTTTATATCCAGGCAACAACACACAGCTCTCTTGATGTTCTTGAAAAAACAAACATGCCGCCAAGTGTTGCCCTCCCACCCCTTGTCCCTACCAACCAAGGTCAGCCATTCGGCCTGGCTCTTCACACCATCTGTTTGTGCTGGGTGACATTTGGCCCTAGCCAACACTGAAATCTCATCTCAGAGGGGGAACCATCCACCATTTGCATTCTGTTTCTGTATTAAAATGTTAGGCTATTTCTTCTTTTCAATCTCAAAGGCAAGAAGTAAGATCTTGACGAACTGTGCAAGATATTAGTGAACAAATTGATTTTGTTGTACATATTTAATCAGTGTGTAGGCTGTTGCCTTTTATACAATATAAGGGCTTTTGACTTTTCAGACAATGCTCCATTTGGTCTGCCCATTGCAATTGGAGTCCAGATAAAACCTTGACTGCAATTGCTGCTAGTTTAATCAACCCAAAGGATTGTAAGGTTATAATTCAAATCACATCCACATGAATAGGGAGGCAGGCAATCTCGGTACATCTCGCTTGATAATGTGTCGCCAGCCTCCAGAAGGGGGCAGCATGCCTCTAAGTTGAGTGTGAGCTAATGGGGGAAAAAGGGAAGTCACATTCACAGGTCATTTAATCTCTTTGTTTTGTCATGGGCTGGGCCCCTGGGTGCTGCTTTACTGCCTAGTAAGATTCCCCCTGTTCAGAAATAAACAATTTTCATCTGCCTCAAAGAAATTCCTTTGTCATGCATTCACAAGGAGGATTGGTAAGCTTGCAGTGATTCTAGGATTGAATGTGTTTGTACTGGGGAGAGTTCTAGGTCTGGATGGGACTGTGAGAGCAGCACGTGTTTGACTTCATGACACGTCTTATGAAATGCCTTTTTTTAGAGCAATGCATCCTCTTGCGTCACCAAGAGTAACCTAGAATGTTGATATCTGCAGACCTAAGCTGTACTTAGGATTTCAGGATGTAGGCCATAAATGTACAGTACAGTGTAGGCACACACATGCTTGCTATTCCACACTGTTTGCTTGTGGATTACACAGTTGTTACACTAAACCATTTTACACTGTATGATCTCAGTTAATTAGATGTTAGAATTACATAGGTGCAGGCGAACAGAGTTATGGTAGTAATACTCAAAGCCATACAGGTTTTGCATATATATTTATGTATTTTATTATATTTCAACAAGATTATAGTCTTGTGTTAAAAAACCTTCTGGGTACCATTCTTTATCTCCCGTCACATGTGTCATGTTTTTTGCTACCCAGCTGGAGTGCTTTCAAGTTTTATAATGCGAAATGACAGAGTGAAACCAGAGGTAAAGTGATATGCGGTTTGTAGAGCTGAGGTAGAGAAAACGGACTTGCCAAAATTGCACTGTAATGTGTCATGTTCTTTGAGATGGGAGTACAGTGAGAGGAAAAGGAGGAGGGATACCCTGAATGGTTTGGGTGGAAACTGTGAAACACTTTTTATTTTTTCTGTATATTTGTTTCTGGCTGTACACATTGCACTCCTCAGTGTCTTGCTTTGCCCTGGCCCTGTGTTCCTCTAATGTTCTCCACACCGCACTCGTCTTTCGGAATGTAACCGTCGTTATTGCACGTGCTCAAGGTTACACAGGTGGCACAGGGAATGGAACCAGTAGGAGGTCAAAGGCAAGAGAGGGAGCAAAGTGAAGCATCCTTTTATACTGCACCAGCAAATCTTGACAGAGATCTCCCATATCAAAAGGCATCTTATCTATTCATGTGTACATCTGTCTATGTCTATCTGTTCATCTGCTCTTATTATATCTATTTATATATTTTCTTGACTGGCTTTTTATTTGTTTAGTTCCTGACAATATCTTTTAGTTTTTATATGCCTAGCACAAAATATAAAAGATATTGAGAAAAATAGTGTTATACATAAAAAAAAATACAATTGTCAGACTTGACAAGGTTGTATCACACAGCGCTGTTTGTGTCGCTTTGACTCCATCGCAGAAGATTCTGTATTACAAGCTGCACTGACAAACCAGCCTTAAAGCAAGCTCAAGGCAATCATTTGTATTCTTATCAGCCTTAACCACTTGACAAATACTATTGATGTTGCACCTGTACCAAGAACAAGGTACAGAGCAATGAGCGATGTCCAATGGGGAATAGACATTGGCTTCCACTGGGACAATCCATGCTAGTGCCTCTTAGGTGAATACATTGATCAGAGATTTTATATTGTATCACAAGAACAAGCGGGATGTTTTAACAGTGAGAATCGTGTACCCCCTTACGTTTCAGTTACGTTTAACAGGAGTTGTGAATTATTTTAATGCACCACAGCGCCCATTACAGCTGCTACAAAATTGTAAAGTGTAATGCTCGATTACATCCTGCATTATTTGTTGACTTTGAATGGAATTGAATAGCATGCTCTAGCAAACATTTTTAGGACAGCAAGCACTGGTGTCAAAACAGTTACCGCCTTTGTCCAAAGGGGGCGCTAGAATCAACACAATCTGAGTTCCTCATGCCCCTCTTTTAAATAACATGTATACAAAATTGTTATATATTGAGGCATTGTTAATCTGACTGATGCTCAATGCAATGAATTGTGTTCCACTCTACAATCAAACAAAACTCTTCAAACATGTCCATCTAATACTTGACAATTCATGGTTTTATTTTATTTAACCTTTATTTAACCAGGTTACAGTTTTTTTTAGAACACTGAGCTCAGTATTGCATAGTTCTGTAAATAGCAGAGCCTGGAGATGAATTGCAGAATCCGCTACTCTATTTCAAAAACAACTTTAGATATCAAGTCATATATAATACCATTCCCCCCCAGACGGACAGCTCAGTCCTGGAAGAACATCTTGTTGAAGAACCTTATATCCTTTGTGGAAAAACGCTTGATGTGTTTTTTGTTTCCATGGTGACCCCGCCGAGCAGCACCACACAATAATGAAAGCTCTCAAAGGCCTGCAGGGCCACCAGAATAGTGCATGTCCTCAATGTTTCAGCTATTGTGGCACTGGGAGGAGTTACACAACCTGACGCTCACCCTGAGAACGATTCCTTCCCACATCATCTCGGGGCTTTTTGCGACCGGCAAAGATTGGGCTTGCTAGCAAAGGGATGACACACGGAATGACAAAACTCCTGTGTCTGTCTGTCAG
This sequence comes from Hyperoplus lanceolatus, assembly GCA_026929865.2. NCBI lineage: Eukaryota > Metazoa > Chordata > Actinopteri > Uranoscopiformes > Ammodytidae > Hyperoplus > Hyperoplus lanceolatus. The sequence goes on along the minus strand of CM049417.1, from coordinate 21,287,336 downwards.
GCTTGGTCTTTATCCGACTGACATTTGCTGGCTCAGGCTCATCCAGGCTCTGGAGGAGCCAGGGATAAGACACAGATGGCTTTTTCTCTTACAATTCAGTCTAGTGCAAAATTCAGAGGGGTACAACATTCTCTCCAAATGTTCATCCTGTTTTTACACACTCTCTGAAATATATTTGCCTCTACAAAAGTATAGGAAACCAGAGAGTCCTCCTCACATACTGCAGCAGTGTGTTATTATTATTTTCTTTGTTCTTTCTGTCTGTGCTGACCAAACCCATTGGTGATTAAGGCTTGGTAGGGCTGTTACTTCAGCAGAGACATGTGCTTGTCCTCTGAGTTAGTCAAAAGAACAATGCCAGAAAGCCTTGTGACATTTCAAACTGATGGGCCAAAGCCAGCATGAAGGAGGAGAGGAGAGGAGCGGTGTAGGTGTTGAATTTATTGCCGAGCGAGAAAAAACATCTGCTTTGCAATAGCTTAACAGTTACCTTCAGAAGCACCCCCACTATTGTTTCCGAGGAGGGTCGCCTTCAGAAAAAATGTGTGAGAGGGATAGAAACTATTGCGTAAGAAACATTTAAAGACACCTTCTCCTTTTCTCAGCTTTCAAGGACCTTGATCTATTTTCTTTTTTCATAGCTGCCTCAACTCCTTTTTTTCTGTTCTCCAGGCAGTTCAGAGTGAATACGTGGGCAGCGAAAAAAGACAGGTGATACAGGGCTGGAGCCAGCAGCTGATCCAATGACAGAAATGGCACTAAGGCAAAGGGTTCCCAGGTGTAGTCATGACTCAAGTGGCTCTCCAAGTAATGGGGGGGGGGGGTGGGTCTTTTGAGGGGGAGGGAAGTGGGAAAAAGAAGCATGCGTCCATGTGTGACAAGCTGCTTGTTGTTTGCACACACCCTGACAGCAGGAAAGGCAAACAGGACACCTGACCCCCTTCGACCTTTACCAAAGTAAGACGGGACTCAGACTTCTGTTATGTCGACATTACACCAAATGACTCATCACGTGATTTCACTTTCGAAGACAGATTTCCAAGTTTGGAATGAATTCATGGCAGTCTTGCTAGAGTTGGGGCGTAAAGTGGTCATCCGAGCAGACTTCAGTTAGTATTTTTCCCGTGTTGACATTCCGATAAATTTAAACATGTTTGATGCACATTTTTACTTATTTTTTTTTTCTTATTTTCATTTTCCTTAATAAAAATATATATAATCTAATTTCCAGTAACTGCTGTGCTAATGCACCATAGTTATTTCAAGTGCCTTATATTCAATACTCAATGTTTAGAGTTAATGCTCTGCAGGGTTCTACCTGTTAGTTCTAGCTCAATCTTGAATATGGCTCCTGTTGGAGTTTGCACTGCTGTTCCTGTCGTTTGGGGATGGGAATAATTGATGTGCGAGAAGGGGGTGGGTTTGGGTGGATTGTGGTTGTTTCTAGTGTTATGTCTCTGAGTGACTACTTTTGTACTTATATATATATTAGGGGAAGGTGGGGTGATTTGTGCAACTTTTTACTCAAAGTGATTTTAAAGTGAGGCCTTGACAGTTATGTCTCCAACTCAAATATGTACATATATTTCAGGATGTTGTGCATCCCTGGCAATAAAAACTTTGGATCTGGAATAAACTGTTTAAGAAATATAGCTTTCGGAAAAAAAGTTGTCTTGTCGCACAAATCACCCCACGTAGTGGGGTGATTTGTGCGTCATTGTGTCACAATGACAAAGTCACCATCATCATCTTTCTGGCCATCTGAACTCTCATCAGTGGTGTCGTTAAGTGGAATTGAGATGTCACTCTCTCCTGAGCTACTGTAGACTATCACTTTCTTTTGGTGACCAGCGTATACAGCCATGCCACTGGCACAACTCTCAGAAATGTACTTTGCACTAGTTGCTCCGTGCTTGTGGAACCAACTGCCACCTGACAAATGTGATTCCCCCTACATTTCTGCCTTTAAATCAAGGCTCAAAACCCATATGTACACCCTGGTGTTTCCTCCCCATTAACCTCTGCACTACTTACTTACCTCTGCACTACTATCTGTGTTTATGTGGATGTATGGGCTTTACGTCTTTTATTTTGGTTATTGTTATTTTACCTTCATTGTTTACCTACTGAATGCACTATGTACAGCACTTTGGACAGTGCAAACTGTCATAAATGTGCTTTTATAAATACATTTTACTTACTTACTTACTTATAACTCACCCAGGCCCTTGCGCACAAATCACCCCATCCCCAGAATTTTGGATAATAGGCATGATGCAGCAATTTAGGGTTGACATTGTGCTAACTATATAGACTCAAAGTGTAGCATACCAAAGCACTAAAACATGTGTCAAATGTTTTCAAACGTGTCTATAATTGTTCAGACACAATAATCAAAAAACCTTGATCATGGAAATTTTACTTTGAAAGGCAAAACACAGTTTTTTGAGCTTAAATGTGCTTATATCTTATTCCTTGTGTCTCCCTTCTTTACAGGATGAGTCAAATGGATGGCTCTTCTTAAATATGTGGTCACATTTCCAATTTCTTCCACGGTTTTCTAGAAACAAGGGGTTTTGCAACTTCCAAAATGCACAAATCACCCCACCTTCCCCTATATACTGTATATATATATATTTTTTTTTTCTCCCCCCCTTTTTTCCCCTTTGCCTGGGGGATCCCTTTTTTCATCTGCCTTCTCCATTCCTGAAAAACGCACCTTATGCTGGGCTTACACTACACAACTTTTCACGCGATTGACAGTCGCAGACAATCATTCAATGTTGGACTGAAATCACGGGAGTCGCACTGGAGTTGTGTCGCGCGGCCGTAATCTCAGTCGTTTGGTGTATGGTGGTCTTCTGACCCGATTTCAGCCAATCTTCTTCCCGTCTTGACGTTCCGACATTATCAAACAGGTTTGATATTATTGCTAGTCTTAGGGGGTTGGCTCAAGCGAAATGACGTGAACACTGTCACACTCTCGCATGCACCAAGCACGACACAGGAGGAGCGGCATTAGTTGCGACCTGTGTCCGCCTAGTGAGGCACTTATTTCGGATACTTTTTCATAGAGGCCTCGGTGGAGAACCAGGCTGACAGCCGCGCAACCTGAACACTCTACCGTCAAATACAGGGTTAGGAGTTAAAGTTATTGGGGGATGAGATCAGCAAATAAAGCTGGTCAAATAACTAAAGGAAGTCCCCCGCTCGGAATATTGAATTAACTTGTTTTTAATTAAATAATCACAATCGCATTTGCGGAAATAATATTAATCTCAAAAGGAATCTAGTTGTAGTCTTGCAATATAAGACCCCTGTCTTTTCAAAATCTCATTCTGACTGAAAACTAATGACTAGTTGTCTTCAGGTGTGAGTTGATTGTCTTTAAAAAGTCCTCTAGTGTAAGCCCAGCATTAGATGATTAATACAACTTGCCAAGACTCAGACACTGGATCCTCTACTAGATTTTTAAGCTGGAATGTGAGAGGAACAGCCCTATTAAACGATCAAAGGTACTTTCCCATTTGAAGGGATTACATGCCGACGTTAGCCTGGCATTCCCAGACCTGCCACTAGGTGCTGGCAAATTAATTTTGCTGCGCCTGTTGGTCTGGACACTCTCCATTGAAGTTTTTTCAGAAAGTCCAGAAATCCAGACTCACGTTTCAATTGGTTCTATCTAATATGGGCGCGCCAGAGCCCTTTTGTATGGTGCTCTGTGTCGGACGTAACCGGATGACGACAGTGACGTGCATGCGTGGTCGAAGCCATGATAGTAAACATCAAAGATGGCTGTGGATGTTGTTTGAGTTTGAGACTGCTTTGGCCTCGACCCTTTACGATTTGGAAGACGGCACTCAAATCTTTCATTAGCAAGTAAGTGGAATGTTCTGTTTTGCCGACCGACCAGGGCAAAAGTTTAATTTAACAGTTTAACAGCTGTTCGCTAAACGAACAGGGCTTAATACGTCACCTTGTGCATCGCTCTGATTGGTTGTAGTGCTAACTGCGTGCAGTGGCATTTGAAATACACGAGTAGGAGCCGCCCCTTGAGTTGGAAATTACTATTGATCGTGGCCAGACCCTCTATCGTTCAAGATATCAGGGTCTGGATTTCCAGGCTATGCCGTCGTAGTATTCTTGCAGGAAATGCATTTACGTCATAGAGAACAAGTTGGACTTAAGAGTCGATGGGTCAGTGATGTTTTTCACTCAACTTTTGACTCGAAAGCTAGAGGGGTAGCTATTATGGTTAATAAAAGGGTACATTTTACCACCTATAAAATCATAGTTGATAAGAATGGGAGATATTTGATTGTCGCAGGCCTTCTATACCATAATCCTGTTTTATTAGTAAACATAATATATTAAAGCCATGCAAAACAATAAAACATCTGGCCCTGATGGATTCCCAGTCGAGTTTTTTAGGAAATGTATTAATAAGCTAGCTCCTCTCCTCAACTCTGTTTTTAACGAGTCCCTAGAACGTGGTTCATTGCCCCCCACTCTAACCCAAGCGTCCATATCCCTTCTGTTGAAGAAAGGAAAATACCCTACTTCTTGTACCTCGTACAGGCCCCTGTCACTTCTTAATGTTGATGTTAGGATTTTGGCTAAAAGGTTAGCAACTCGTCTTGAAAATATTCTTCCATCCTGCCATCCTGTGTTGTAAACTAGCATTTATGCTAACACACTGTAAACAATGCATCTGGTTCATCCAATGAAATTGTCATGTCCACTCCAAATAAAATCTACTATCATATCAGAGGAACAGAATGGCTTCATCAAAGGGCGTCAGCTGTTATTCAATGTCCGAACACTTAAATGTAATTTTCTCCGGTCATTCCCCCTCAACGCCCGAAGATGTTTTTTCGCGCGATGCTGAGAAAGCATTTGATCGGGTAGAATGGCATTATCTTTTTGAAGTTCTACAACAGTTTGGCCTAGGGAACAGGTTTATTTATTTATCTATTTTAAATATTTATTTGGTATTCATTTAATAATGTTGTACAGTATGGTTTGTATATTTGCATTGTGTTTGTATATTTGCGTTGTTTTTATTGTTGTTGTTGTATTGTTCTGGTTCTTGTTGGGAAAAAAAGGAAAAAACAATAAATATATTGATTAAAAAAAATACTGGCTCCACCCCATACACACATTCAAGTTTTTACACAATCGTGTTTGCAGTTTATAACATGAGCAGGCATGACGTGATTAAGGCATCTACGTACTGTTTATACTGGTTTATATTTACGTTGTAAAGATAAGCCCACATAATCCATTTCACCTGCAAAAAATACTTTTTTAGCACCGTGAGCAGGATGGGAAATAATCATAATCTCAAAAGGAATTTAGTCGTGGTTGCAAATATTAGATCCCCTTTCCTTGCAATATCTTATGGTCTGTGACTTATGATACACTGTGAGATGGTGTCAGACTTTAGTCTTATCAAAGCATTTTCAGAGTCTTCTACTGTATGGAAAGCATTACTGAACAGCAGTGGCATGAGTGTGTACCTCTATTCTCTGTGTTTATTTCTGTATACTTAAATCCAACTGTTATACATTGCTGGTGCTCAGATAATAGTCAATAGACGTGTTTCTTTGCATGCAATATTTTCAATATACTCCTCAGTCTTATCTAGATCTGCATTTGACCCTTTACAAAAAAGCAGAAGTCCTACTGCAGTGATATGTACTGTACTGTATGGGACTGTAGATCCACCACATTGTGCACAAGTGAGGTTGAAGCTACCTGCAATGAGCATACATCTTATATTGTACAATAGGGACAGGTATTAGAATAGCATGGAATACCTTTTCTTCAAAAGCTTTTTCTGTATCAGCTCTTTTATTTATTTGGGGATAATGACTGGCTGACTGGCCGGTAAGACTTATTGTTTAAACATATGGCAAATTACAATTACTGTTTGTCCACAGTGAACAATGTTGCTGAATCTTGCTAGCATAACATTAGCTCTGTGGCTAACAGCTGAACCGAAGAGTTCAGTCAGGACTAGTTTATCGTGTTGCCTAAATCATATCTATGACCCGCCTTATTTACTGGAGTAATGAACTACGTTTTCAATGCATTAGAACCTTATATAGGATTGTAATGATTCAGACCTCAACGTCCTCCATTAATTCCTGATAACGGACACCTCGTAGAGCATTATCCCTTACATATTCAATATTAACAGGCTGCAGTATCATCTCCTTGCAGTACTGTCTTCATCCGCTTTTGTTGTAACCCAAACCTAAAACTACGGTGCTCCAGTACTGTAGCTAGACCCTACTCTGTGTGTTTTGGTGCACTTATATGATTGTGATATTGTGAAATCACTTATCATACTTTCCTCTAAATCTACAGTTGCTTAGTTAAACGTTAAATGAAGAACCTGTATTAATGTTCTATGCTTGTATAATCTCAGTTTCCTGTGTTTGCTATGTAGTGCATTTCTAAAAATGTATTGGTTGTGATGGTGTGCCTCAGGATTAGTATTATTGCCTTCCTGCTGCTTTCTCTTTTCTCACTCACTCACCTCACTCCCTCTACAGTGACATTCATTAATTAAATATGGTGTACTGCCTCAGGATGTGCTTCCCTTTCCACTATCTCCAGACACTAATAATTACATTGGCATTTAGCTCGGTGATAAGCCGACCCTATGGCCTTTATGAAATGTTCCCTGGGCCCGGCTACTGAGCAAAATATAGACTGACGCGACGCTCTGTATCGATCCATCTGCATGTCTTCTTGCTTTTATCTTAAGAGAAGAGGCACTGTTCCTTAGCATGGTTAAATAATCGAACAGCAACATCTGATTTTCACATCATTAAAGGCTAAAATTTGAGCTTTGCTTGTGTAACGTTATACATGGGTGAATCGTTCAAATGAAGTTAAAGCTGCTGATGAAGTAAATGTCACAGGAAACATGCAATCTTAAAAAAAAAATGTTATAGTAAAATGTAGACTTGAGGTCTGCAACGATAAACCTAAATATTATCAACTTGACTCAAATGTTTTTCTATTAGTTTACCTGCAGTTTGGCTAATTAATTGATTAACCATTTATTTAAAATAATTTGTTTGTATGTCGTATAGCCTACCTGATACACTTGCCAAATTGTCGGTCTGTTACCTGAACAGCAAGTATTCAGCTAAATCCGACATTGACTGACACACACTTTGTTATGCACTAGCAGTAATTTGAATAAGAAAATAAATGACTGTTTTAGTATAACCCTTTGAGATTAAAACTGGATCTAAATTGTCCAAAAGCTATCAAAAGTATTAAGTCTGATTTTGCTTTACCTAATTACTTTCCCTCAGGTGGCCTAATCAGGCCTCAGTTGAGGGATTGCAATATTATTGTGTGGTTTATCAGCATCAGGGATGTATCATTGAGGGATTATTCCAAAATACTGTAAATATTTATTTAGATTTTTTTTTACACACTTTCATAAATTGTCAGCAAATAGCCTGCCATCTCCTCTCCCAGTGTTCTGGTATCACTTTCCCTTGATTCCCTTCTCTTTCCTTGGACTTGCAGGGAAAATAAGGAATGCCCATTTCTTTTTTTATTGACACATTTGTGACTATTCGCCACAAACTTGGATTATTATACCTTTTTTTCACACATACACTGTGTGCACAATTATTAGGCAAGTTGTATTTTTGAGGATTAAATTCATTATTGAACAACTACAGTGCTCTCGGTCAATCCAAAATGTTAATGAACCTAAACCTGAATGTTTAAGAAAGTAAAAGTGAGGTTTTGTCTTTCTTACGAGAATATATATATGTGCACAATTATAAGGCAACTATTAGTATGCAGAATTATTATGCAACTAAATAAAAAAACTAAAATTTTCCCATCTCACTTGTTTATTTTCATCTGTTAAAGTGAGAATAATAAAACATTCATGGAGTCTGCCAGTTTCTTGATCTTTTGACGATCAACTTTTTGTGCAGCAGCAACCACAGCCTACCAGACACTGATCCGAGAGGTGTACTGATTTCCTTCACTGTAAATATCCTGTTTAAGCAGGGCCCACAGGTTCTCAATAGGGTTTAAGTCAGGTGAGGAAGGGGGTCATGTCATTATTTTTTCATCCTTGCAGTTCAGTACTTCGATGCATGTGATGGAGCATTGTCCTGCATAAAAATCATGGTATTCTTGAAAGATGCAGACTTTTTCCTGTACCACTGCTTGAAGAAAGTATCTTCTAGAAACTGGCAGTAAGTTTGGGAGTTGATTTTGAGGCCATCTTCAACCCGAAAAGGTCCAACTAGCTCATCTTTAATAATACCAGCCCATACCAGTATCCCACCTCCACCTTGCTGGCGTCTGAGTCGAAGTGGAGCTCTGTGTCCGTTACTGATCCAGCCACGGGCCCATCCATCTGGTCCATCAAGAGTCACTCTCATCTCATCAGTCCATAAAACCTCATAAAAAGTCTTCAGATATTTCTTGGCCCAGTCTTGACGTTTCAACTTTTGTGTTTTGTTCAGTGGTGGTCGGGTTTCAGCCTTCCTTACCTTGGCCATGTCTCTAAGCACTGAACACCTTGTACTTCTGAGCTCTCCGGGTAGGTTGCAGTTCTGGAATATGGAAGAACTGGAGCATAATGGGTTCCTGGTAGCTTCATGTTTGATTCTTCTCAAATCTCTGACAGTTCATTTGCGTCTTTTTTTCTCAATACGTTTCTTGCGACCTTGTTGGCTATTTACAACAAAACGTTTGATGGTTCTGTGGTCACGCCCCAATATCTTTGCAATTTCAAGAGTGCTGCATCCCTCTGAAAGACTTTTTACAATTTTTGACTTTTCAGAGTCCGTTAAATCTCTTTTTTTGCCCATTTTGCCCGAGGAAGAGAAGCTGCCTAATAATTATGCATACCTTGATATAGAGTGTTGATCTCCTTAGGACACACCCTCAGTCATTACACAAATACACATCACCTGGTATGCTTAAATCCAATAAGCACTTACCGTATTTTCCGCACTATAAGCCGCACTGGACTGTAAGCCGCAGGTGTTATAATGTTTAATAACCATATGTAAGAGTTTGTGCACAGAGGGGATTGTCGGGAAAGAGATGGCTGCTTGAGGAAGCTCCCATTTATTAACATTTCAAGTTGCATATTTGCATAACGTATTTAAGTGTTACCATTTAGAGCAATAGTAGCTACTAGGGATGGGCACGAGTGATCGCTTGCATTCTTCGAGGATCAATCGATTCCTCGTTAAACTTTTTTCTATTTGTAGAACGCAACGCATCTGTCTGCAGAATAACGGTTCACCGCCATATAATATTAAGGACATTTTAAGGATTATTTCCACAAGTTTAAAACACCTTTTCCTCACTAAAAGTAATTAAATAGACGGGCCACAATTTAAACCGATCGAGTAGGTCTGCGGTGGGGAGAAAAAAAGAGAAAAAAAGTATGGGCTGTAGTTGTAATAAAAAAAAATTGCCTAAGTCACCATTTAAAATAAGAAGAGCAGCAAATAAGGCTTCTTAAAGCCACTACGAGTAACTTGGTCCCTTGGCGGCCCCTTTGGACAAAAGCGGTAGTATTTTTACGACGGCAGTTGTCGTGAAGCTGTTTTCTAGCTCGTGCCGGAAGTGCGAAATTCAAGTAATCAGGAAGCAATATAGTGCATGTCCGTGTGTTGAAAGTGTGAGGGCACCGGACTCTTTTCGCCTCCGTGAGAGTGGTTAGAGACACAGCATCAACTAATTCCAGTAAGTGCTACACACACCTGATTGCAATGAGCTGATGCAGTGTCACCGAAGTACTCTCACGGAGCTGAAAGACTTAGTATGGATCACGATGAGGTAATGTGTTTATGTTGTTGTAAATAATGACTATTTCAGATGAATAATGGTCGACTTATCTGATGATGGTGAGGCAAAGTAAACTTTGTTTTAGTAGGCTATTGCTCATTCATTTAGGAGTAAACACTGCAGTTCGCTCCCGTAAAATTGTGTATACGTTGCTGGGCAACGCCCTCCCTCTCGTCTACCACTCTCCCTTTTAGCTTTTCTTCATTGCATTTTCTTTTTTTTCTTTGATGGTTCAGCCCCGTTATCAGTCATTATGACGACAAATAACTGTCTCAAACAAGGCTCCCGCTCCCCTCACCTGGAGGGATAGGCTTCTCAAATCGCGTTGTTGCGCCATACTGAAATCTGCGACCAATACGGATATGTGACCAAAGAGCCTGCACGCGTGAACTGAAAATCTGGCTGTGTGTGCGACCAGACCAAACGTAGTAATAAAAACTATATAAAAACGTCTTTCTTTGCACTGATGGTCTCGTTTGCTGTTAAAGGTAATTTATGATTATCAGAGGAAACATGAGGCTGTTTAAAAGATATTTAGATGTTACTCGGAGCTGCTTTAACTGTTGTTCGCTTGGAGCGAATGTGCCTGAAGTAAGCCTTGCTTCTTCTTTACTTTTCTTTCCAAGCGGAGAGCACCTTGCATGCTCACCTGGAGTCTACTCATTACTAACTGAGAGTAACAGGTGTCATCTCCCCTTTTTATAAACGTAACTTTATCATCTGCTTTGAAATAATTGGACAGTTATATTCCTGAAAATGTTCTGGAGAAAGGAGAGGAGCTGAACACGGTCCGGAGGTGGCAGTTATTTGCAGTTGCTGTTTGACACAATGCTCAGTTTATTGCACTTGCATCAAAATATTTAATTTTGTTAAACTTTATTTTATCCGTTTTGTACACGTATATAACATTTTAATCCACCAATCGAGTTCATTTGAAACGAGGAGTACTCGAGTACTCGATTACTAATGCCCATTCCTAGTAGTTACAGAACATATACTGTGCTGTGTAATAACAGGGTCGAAAAATGGGGAAAAAGTCGCACCTTATAGTCCGAAAATTACGGTAGGTTTATACAGCTTGAAGTTGGGAGATATGCATAAAAATTATGATATGGCCAAAATCCTCACTTGCCTAATAATTGTGCACACAGTGTATAGGGTTATTTCTGATATATCGTTTTCCACTGCCGTACTTTGTGTGCGCTGCAAAAACAACCTGGTGTTTGTATACAACCTAGGTTGTGTTAACTGGTTAACAAAGTGTATGTAAACAAAGGGGCCCACCGTAGCTAGTAACACGCCTGTTGACAGAGCCTCGGCTCTGTATTCACACTGGATTGGTTTTTCAGCACACACACAGTACTGATGGGTAGGCATCTGGATTTCTGGTCTGGTTTTTGACAAAAAGTTACTTTGACAACTGCATCCTCCAGAATTGCTGATTCGAACCTTTAAACCTGAGATTTGACGTTCATTTGTTCCTGAACTATATCCTTGCTGAAATGACGTGGGAAAATTTCACTGAAAACCATCTGGGCGTCAAATTGACTCTAGAGGATTGTGTGTACCATTCAGTGCCAGCTAAGATGACCAGTGTTCTCGCCACCTTGGGAAATCTGCCTTTGACTTTAGTTTTATTATTCAAGTCGATGTTTTCATCCTGGTCTGTGAAGAGGCCTGAAATGGAATCACTAGCGAGTACTTTTCTCTCCAAACAACATGCTCTGCTGCTGTATTTGTAGCTGGGTACTCGACTGAGCATGGTTAAAGCCCACGTTGAGTGAAAGTGATGCTTGGAGGAGGCAAACTGACAGAGTGGCAGGCAGCTATACCACATATAACATGTTTTCTGCTCATGCATGTGTAAATTCTGTATACACACTCGCTATGTGCTTTAATACTGCGTGGGAGTGGTATTATTTTCACTTCTGTGGGTTCATAGTAATAAATGTCTCATCTTTTTCTTTGTGCTGTTTCCACATATTTGCAAGGTGATGCGTTTCATAACCAACTAGAAACCCAATATTCTCTTGGTGGTTATAAGTGATATTTGTAGAACTCTGCTGCTGGGGCCGGCTGGATCTATCAAATAACATACCACAGTATGTAACACTGTTATTTGATCATTCCTCTCTTTTGTCTATCACACTCTCTGTAAGGCAATACCTTTGCATACTGTTTTATCAGCCTTTGTCTGACTACATCAACTGTAGTCAGACAAAGGGCTGACTCTACATCAACTGTAGAGCATATTTTTCATAACTTTCGGGGAATTTTCCCATAACAGAAGTCAAATCTCTCACAAATTGAAGTTCATAAAAAGCAGTACATGCTTAATGTGCAATTCAACAATCATAATGCATATCTACATCTGTCGTTACATTGCTTTAACTTACAATCCGGATGTGGATCTGACAATTTTGAAGGACTTGTTTTTCCCATCCACAATTGCAGCATTTTGGTTCATAAACAACAACTTTTCATCTTGTTGTCCCAGTCATCTTTACATTTTTAATATTTTTTTTTAAACATTTTAAATAAGAAAAATAGCAAATGTTTAAAAATGAGGATAGCAAAATAGTATATGGACTAATGGTTTCAGTTCTACGACAGCATGTAACTAGGTAACAATAATTATGTTTATTGCTTCACAAATGTAGAGCGCAATGTGCAAAGAGCTTGTCGCTAATAACAAGTGAATACCGAATAACAGACTTTGAACTTTAGTCTTAAACAAAACTCACATTCAGCTCATCTCAATTCAGTGCACACAGCATCATTTGTATGCATTTCACACAAACACATTTCAATTTGGCTTTGAAAAGGCTACCTAAGCACAAAAAGACCTTTCACAGCACCTGCCTCCTAGTCCAAATGTCCAGATCGACTGTTGTGTTTATTAGCTTAGCTTAATTGTGCTTAGTATCTAAAGGTCAGAGCCTGCTGTGATACATCGCTGCCAAAATCGCTTCCAGGGGACACTGTTTCAGATGAATAAACACTGAAAGCTGCACCACCTTCCAGCGCTCTGTACACATCCTTCACTTCCCAGCGTGCACATTCAGCCTTTTCAGGCCTCACTGACTTCCATTTCAACAGGCAAAAGACAGCAGATTAATATGCCTGTCGACCACAAACACCCATACTATTTTTTTGTGTTTATTTGGGTAGGAATGATGTGTTTGTCCTCAAGTTAATGAAAACATGCAGTTTATCCGTATAACTACACCCTTCGTCGTGATGAATGGTATTTGACTTTTATAAGCAGTTCACTTCATCCGTTTGCCTGTAAAAGCTGATTCAATGAGAGAGTGACTTGAATAGATAAGCAGATATGGCAGTGGGGATTATTGGGAGGTGAGCTGAATGGGAGATGGATGGTGTGCAGTTTATTATCAGTTATGTAATGCACTTTTTATAATGGCGTACCGTTGGGGCCAGCAGGACACTTTGCAATAGATGCCAGCTTGTGTGCATCCTAAGATATGTGTCAGAATGTATACATGCTTTTAAGAAGGTGTATACACTTATGGTGTAGTTGGTTGGCCTTTAAAGACACAGATGCTCCTGACCAGTTTTGTTTGCATGTTTGATTAATATGCTTTTGCATGTGGAATGTGTTTGCTATTTGACAATAAAACTAATGCTTTTCCATTGCTCGGAACAAGCAATCTATAATTTTTTTTAAAGTATTTGACTCTTACCCCCAGGCTCTGTTGGGAGGAGGCCATCAGATGGATCTCACCATGTTTCAACACAAACTCTGGAACACTCTGACGAATGGAGACAGTGTCAAGGTGAGCTCCATCATTCTCCATTTCAACCAGCCACTTTATGCATTCGCCCAATTTCTTCTAGCAAACTACAGTCTTCAATCACTCCTAAATTCCCAAATTCCTCTTTGTTCCAAATTATACCACATATTGGCTGGTCCTCGTGAATTAGCTGTTACTAGCCCCTTTTACACAGAGATTGCGCCATATTGACAGAACGAAAAAGCCGCAATTTGCCGGCTCTGCTTGGTTAGGTGTTATTTACACAGAACCAAGCAACGCTGGCCTGCTGGCGCATCAGTAGCCCCTTTTACACAGCGTTCCGGAATGAAAGAGGTGCTTGTAAACAGCGTCAGGTGTGACGTAAACATTTAGCGCCGCGCCGGTCAGCTGCTTTACAACAACAACACTGGCCGGTGAATTGAGAGCAGGAGTGCTGGGGCTTGCACTAAGAGGGCCGTATTTTACTGTCCCCGTGATGTGCCGGTTGATCTCGCTACGCGCTGAGTCCAACATCTCTGGGACTGTTAACCAAACTGACAACATCACTCCGCTCACTGCGTCACCTGTGTGTGTGTGTGTGTGTGTGTGTGTGTGTGTGTGTGTGTGTGTGTGTGTGTGTGTGTGTGTGTGTGTGTGTGTGTGTGTGTGTGTGTGTGTGTGTGTGTGTGTGTGTGTGTGTGTGTGTGTGTGTGTGTGTATATGTGTATATGTGGGTGGGTGTCTGTGTGACAGGTTGGCTGTGAGCAAGTCTCTTTGAGAGCAGTGCTCTGCCATTCAGACATACACATACACAAAGTGTGTGAAGTCACGTTACTGTAGACAGAAATATAGTATGGATATACGCTCAGATTTAGGACAATAATAGCGGCGGCGATCTCGCTACGCGCTGAGTCCAACGTCTCTGGGACAGTTAACCAAACTGACAAAATCACTCGGCTCACTGCGTCAACTAACTGTCTGTGTGTTTGTGTGACAGGTTGGCTGTGAGCGAGTCTCTTTGGGGGCAGTGCTCTGCCATTCAGACATACACATACACATACACACAGTGTGTGAAGTCACGTTACTGTAGACAGAAATATAGTATGGATATACGCTCAGATTTAGGATAATAATAGCGGCGGCGATCCGGTCGCAGCCTAGCTTAGCCTACCTTAGCCTAGCCTAGCTTTCCTACTTCATTGTACAACTTCCCAACTCCACAGTGGCAAAGCCCCGGGGGTTGATGAGATCCGTCCAGAAATGCTGAAAGCAATGGGTGTGGAGGGGCTGTCTTGGATGACACGCCTCTTCAACATTGCGTGGAATTCGGGTACAGTGCCGAAGGAGTGGCAGACCGGGGTGGTGGTTCCTATTTTCAAAAAGGGGGACCAGAGAGTGTGTGCCAACTTCCGGGGTATCACACTTCTCAGCCTTTCCGGCAAAGTCTACTCCAAGGTGCTGGAAAGGAGGGTTCGGCCGATAGTCGAACCTAAGATTGAAGAGGAACGATGCGGATTCCGTCCTGGCCGTGGAACAACGGACCAGCTCTTCACTCTCGCAAGGATCCTAGAGGGAGCTTGGGAGTTTGCTCATCCAGTCTACATGTGTTTTGTAGATCTGGAGAAGGCTTATGACCGGGTTCCCCGGGAGATACTGTGGGGGGTGCTGCGGGAGTATGGGGTGAGAGGGTCCCTTCTCAGGGCCATCCAATCTCTGTACGCCCAAAGCGAGAGCTGTGTACGGGATCTCGGTAGTAAGTCAGACTCGTTTCCGGTGGGGGTTGGCCTCCGCCAGGGCTGCGCTTTATCACCAATCCTGTTTGTGATATTCATGGACAGGATATCAAGGCGTAGTCGTGGTGGGGAGGGGTTGCAGTTTGGTGGTCTGAAGATCTCATCACTGCTGTTTGCGGATGATGTGTTTCTGATGACATCATCGGCCTGTGACCTTCGGCCTGTGACCTTCAGCTCTCATTGGATCGGTTTGCAGCCGAGTGTGAAGCGGTTGGGATGAGGATCAGCACCTCTAAATCGGAGGCCATGGTGCTCAGCAGGAAACGATGGATTGTCTACTACAGGTAGGGAATGAGTCCTTACCCCAAGTGAAGGAGTTCAAGTACCTCGGGGTTTGTTTGGAGTGAGGGAGAATGGAGGTGAGATTGGCCGCAGAATCGGAGCAGCAGGGGCGTTTGCACTCGCTTTACCGCACTGTTGCGAGAAAAGAGCTGAGTCGTAAGGCAAAACTTTCGATCTACCGGGCGATCTTTGTTCCTACCCTCACCTATGGTCATGAAGGCTGGGTAATGACCGAAAGAACAGATCGCGGTACAAGGGCAAAATGGGCTCTCAGGAGGGTGACTGCGTCTCCCTTAGAGATAGGGTGAGAAGCTCAGTCATTCGTGAGGAACTCGGGGCAGAGCCGCACTCCTTTGCGTTGAAAGGAGCCAGTTGAGGTGGTTCGGGCATCTGGTAAGGATGCCCCCAGGGCGCCTCCCTAGGGAGGTGTTCCAGGAGCGTCCAGCTGGAAGGAGGCGACGGGGAAGACCCAGGACTAGGTGGAGAGATTATATCGCCACGCTGGCCTGGGAACGCCTCGGAATCCCCCAGTCAGAGCTGCTTGATGTGGCCTGGGAAAGAGAAGTTTGGGGTTCCCTGCTCAAGCTGCTGCCCCCGCGACCCGATTTCGGATAAGCGGTTGAAGATGATGATGATGATCAGGGTGGGAAATTAGCACCCGCCAATGGCGGGTATTTTTTCAAATTGGCAGGTGACTTTGCCATGTCTACCCGCCACAGTGGCGGGTGGATTTTTTTCAAAATATACTACAACGTGTTCACAGTTTCAAGCGCTGTGTACAGAAACATAGAAGCTCTCCCGGGCTTTGGGCTTTGCCTCGGAGCATTAGTTTTCGTCACACAAACGTGGCAGCCGCCCATTGGTGTACAGGTGTATGACCTAACCAACCAAACCTTTGATTGGTCCAAGACTCTCCCAGAGCATCATGGGAAATCATTTGCCGCGAGCATCGAAGCTAACCTTCTTAATACATCCATGAAGCTAACGATAACAACGGATCAAAGTCGATTATAGATATAGATTATAGATAGGAAAAAAGATAGACACACAATTAAACACACACCGTGTGTGTCGCCAAAAGGACGCACGTACGAGTTCCAGGCATCGAGTTAAAACTATTTCACACTACAGATGTTTTTTAATGTTTTTTTCTTTTGTTCATTAAACATGTAGAAAGTTTAAAGCCACTACGAGTAAGTCGGCACGTTGGCGACACCTTTGAACAAAAGCGGTAGTATTTTAACGACGCCAGCTGTCGTGAAGCTGTTTTCTAGCTCGTGCAGGGAGTGCAAGATTCAAATAATCAGGAAGCAATATGGTGCGTGTCCGTGTGTTGAAAGTGTGGAGGGCACCGGACTCTTTTCGGCTCTGTGAGTCTATGGGTGACACAGCATCAACTAATGGCAGTAAGTGCTAAACACACCTGATTGCAATGAGTTGATGCATTGTCACCTCTCACGGAGCTGAACGAGTCCGTGTCCTCACACCAAGCGAATGAACGAGAGATGGCAGTTAGTTAGTATGGATCACGATGAGGTAATGTGTTTATGTTGTAAATGATGACTATTTCAGATGAATAATGGTCATCTGATGATGCTGGTGAGGCAAAGTAAACTTTGTTTTAGTAGGCTACCGCTCATTCATTTAGGAGTAAACACTGCAGTCTAGGTTCGCTGCGTGAAATTGTGTATACGTTGCTCATACATCACTCTCCCTTTTAGCTTTTCTTCATTGCATTTTCTTTTTTTTCTTTGATGGTTCAGCCCCGTTATCAGTCATTATGAACAAACAACTGTCTCAAACAAGGCTCCCGCTCCCCTTCCCTCACCTGGAGCCATAGGCTTCTCAAATCGCGTTCCTGCGCCGCACTGAAATCTGCGACCAATACGGATATGTGACCATAGAGCATGCACGCGTGAACCGAAAATCGGACTGGGTGTACGACCAGATCAAATGCAGTAATAAAAACTATATAAAAAAGTCTTTCTTTGCACAGATGGTCTCGTTTGCTGTTAAAGGTAATTTATGATTATGAGAGGAAACATGAGGCTGTTTAAAAGATATTTAAATGTTACTCGTTGCTGCTTTAACTGTCTGATCAAATGTTTTATCTAGTTTACTTCTATTTTGATTAGAGACAGTCTTTTGTTTTAGATAGTCGGTCACACAAGAGGCACTGTCAGTCTGTTTTGTTCACCTTTAAAGGGTAACTGAACCCCCTGTTTGAGCTACTGCACGATTTTGAAAAATGCTTTAAGACCATGGATTCTAAAATTCCGTTTGAGAACCTTTGTTTTTAAACATTCCGACATCAGCCGGCCGACATTCAGGAGGGAGGCGGGCTAGCTGCTAGCTGTCACTCTGAATGACATGACTTCATTGAAAAATGGAGTGACACAAAGTCTAACGGCACGGTCGCTACACAGTGAGCTCATATGCCACACAGATTGGTCGTCTGAGGTGGAGGACTTTTCTTATTCTAAATTGTTGGCGGGTGTCTCTATCGTAGAGTTAGGATACAGAGTAGCGCAAGTGAGCTAGCGGCAGTGTGTGTGTGTGTGTGAGTGAGCGAGGAGAGCGAGCGAGGAGAGCGAGCAGTAGCGTGTGTCAATCAAGTGAAGCAACGAACGAGTCCGGGCGGGTGTGTGTGTGTGTGTGTGTGCACAAGCGAGATAATGCAGACACACTGCCGGTAGAAGTTAAGGGTGTTAACCCCCGAAATATCATCCTTGGAGGGACTGTATAACAGTTGTAGCTCATGGACCAGCTATGGACCTGTAAAGAGCGTGACCGGCTTTGCGGCGACGTGATGACGTACTGCTGCACCAAAAGTACAGCAGTACGTCATTTATCGAACACGACGGAAAAACTTTTTTTCAAATCTTAGTAAAGTTCTAAAATAATTTACAATACAAAACATTTCCTACATTGCCGATATTTAACATATTGCAATTTTTTCAATATTAACACCAGCATATATGTGTTCCTACACAACATAGTGATTTAATTCAGCTTATATCTCAAAAAACAAGTAAAAGGGTTCAGTTACACTTTAAGGCAAGGTACGTTTACTTATATAGTACATTTCCATTTGCCAATCTCCAATTTTAATAATGAAAAAGAATGTAGGCCTATTAGAGCAATTCAAAATATGCTAGTGCATTTTCTTTTATAAATTTGATTTCCGTTCTGCAACGGTCGCATTTATACAGCGGGGCGGAGGGCCGAAATTCCGGCATATTCCCGGCTTTCATTGGCTGTGTAAAAGGGGCTACTGAAACCTTAATGACCTTTAGTATGGATTTATTTATGGGTCTTGTGATTGTTTGAACATGGCCACTGTGCGCAGGGATGCCATTCATAAAACATCTGTGTCACTGTTTTTAATTGACCACATTTGTACCCATGCTAGCCACATGTCGAGGTTGTTATTTGTGTTATTGAATGACATGTCTCTTCATCTATCTAGCAACAATATAAAGATTACTTTTTTGTTTGACTAAATACCTAGAAAACCAATGGCATTCCCACCTACCTCCGCTATACTTTCTGTTTAGTGATGAGAAAATGTCATCATGCTAAGGTAGTGGAACATGGTACCATTACATACCATTACGCTAAAAGCACCACTGTATCTTATACAACCTCACAGAACACCTAAAACAACAACCAATTTTCTGTCAAGAATAAACCTAGGTGCTGAGCAGAGAATTATTAAATTAAATTAAATTACTTTTAACCGAATTGTGCAAAAGCTTGAATTCTCTAGAGCTGTCAATGTAGCAACTAGGGATGTGACGCAGTGATGTTCTTTTGTTTACCAGAGTTTGATTAGATTCATCTCATCGTTCTGTCCTATCTTGACAACCACAACACAAATAACCCCAAACAACCTTCCTTTCTCCTGTCTGTGTTAATATAGAGTCCCTTAACTGCCCATATACTTCTTTCCGACCACACGTTTTCATCCGACAAACCAAGGCCTAAAAAAAAACATGTCCGTGCCTCTCCATCTCCTGAACTCAATACGTGGATGGAAGGAGATACCATCCTTTCATTTCCGCTCCTCCAGATAAAAAAGGGAGGCCTATCGCTGGGCAGCGGTGATTGAGTCCCTTCGCTGAGCAGCCACAGCGAGGATCTGCTCAAATAACCCATTCTGCCGATAAGAAGCTTGTCATTTCCATAGACAAAAAAAAAACATACACACCGAAGCTCAGATTAGATTTCACCATCCGCCTGCCCTTTCTTAGTCTTGTTCGATTATAGACACTCGGGCGGCAGTGGCGAAGTGGGTAGGGAGTTCGCCTCTGGTGTGCAGGGTCGGAGGTTCGATCCCCCGTCTCCCCGCCACATGTCGAAGTGTCCCTGGGCAAGACACTGAACCCCGAATTGCTCCCGATAGTTAGCTTAGTTAGCCCTGCGTGGTAGCAGCTGCTATCGGTGTATGAATGTGTTTGTGACTGGGTGAATTTGTACAAAAACAATGTAAAGCGCTTTGGGTCTGTGATAGATGGAGATATAGCGCTATACAAGTCCATTTACCATTTACCAGACAGTGAATTATAAGGCAAACTCCTGGTTCAGCGTTTCAAGAAAACACCAATGAACCACATGTGGACTCAAAAAGGAATGATTTTATTTGCATTATTATTGTTAGCATTGGCAGCACTGTTCTGAATGTTGATGCAACATATGTGCCAACATCTGGCTTTCATGTCATTTTCTGTCAGACATTCACACTGTCATGACTTCCTGATGGTGAAGGCAAAAAGGCTGTCTGTCTTTAAACGTGGCAGGATTGTTGAGCTGCACAAGCAAGGCCTCTCACAACGTGCAATCGCTGCAGAGGTTGGACGCAGTACGACAGTCATTTCACATTTCTTAAAAGATCCTGAGGGTTATGGGACAATAAAGTCAAGTGGTAGACCCAAATAAATTTCATCAGCACTGAGCCGGAGGATCCGACGTGTTGTCCGTGAAGACACAGTCCGATCCATCGTCTGTGCAGTGATGGCTGGGTCTTTCAACAGGACAATGCTGCAGTGCACAACGCCTGCCTGACAAGGCCTTCTTCCAGGAGAATAACGTTGCATTTTGGACCATCCTGCCTGTTCTCCTGATCTTAACCCCATTGAGAACGTTTGGGGATGAATGGCAAGGAAAGTCTACAAAAACAGACGCCAGTTCCAGACCATGGATGCCCCACATGAAGCCATCTTCACCACATGGAGCAACGTTCCCACCAGCCTCCTGGAAACACTTGCATCAAGCATACCTAAACAAATCTTTGAGGTGATCAACAAGAACGGTGGGCCTACCCAATACTGGGTCCTTTTTTGAAACTTTTTTTTTTGAGTTTTTAAGTCTATGAACTTAACTTCTTGATCATATAATAAACAGCCTGTTTGAGTTTAGATGTAGTTTTAATAAACAGCCTGTTTGAGTTTAGATGTCGTTTTAATAAACAGCCTGTTTGAGTTTAGATGTAGTTTTAATAAACAGCCTGTTTGAGTTTAGATGTAGTTTTAATAAACAGCCTGTTTGAGTTTAGATGTAGTTTTCAATAAATTGCTTAATTTGTTTTTTGTCTTTTGCTCCTGATGTCATTTTGAAGCTCTAAAACTTGGTTCCGAACAACCACCGCGAAATGCAAACATTTTGCAGTTCTCCTTCGGCCTTAAGAGTTTGTTCAAGAGTGTATCGCCAAAACTGCTTTCTTTTTCACCCCCTTGAAAGGATGGCAGGAGTAATACCTTTTCATGCTAGCACGGTTGATTACTGTAATTCCGTCTTCTCACATAGCCAAGGAAGTGCTGAAATTAAAACAGCAAATGATCAAGTAAAAGTTATACGTGTATTTTTATTCTTTATTTTTTATCTGGATCCCCATTAGCATCTAATAAGTAGTAGCTAATCCAAACAAAAGCAACAATAAAAGCAAATAACAATAAGGAACCACACAGTAGTAATAAAACTAGCGAAGGCGAAACAAGCTACATTTAAAGATAAGAAAATAAGTGACCTACTTCTATGGAAAGAAGTGACATATGAAGGGGTTATTATAACATTTCTACCTTGTAACAATTAGCGACTTGCTTTTCATGCAAGTAGCCATTATAAGTCTCACTAAACAGATGTGTTCAAATATGACCCTCAAGGGTACGTACATTTTCCGTGAACCTTCAGATGTTCAAACATGATAATTGTTTAGTGTCTTTTTGAGTCCTATACCTCATATTATTTTATCTATTTATGACCATGGCTGTAGAGCAAACATTTGCTGTAAGGTGATGAAAAAGCCTTGTTGTTTAGACATGCTTAAAATTGGCATTGTAGCTGTAAATATGACCATTTGTGGCACACTTGCTTTTGTTTCTAGTGGAGGCCGGGCACTTTTGAGTTCTCATAGAAAGAAACATTTAAAGGTTTGATGGTAGAGTGGGTTTGTACTTTTTACCTGTCTACTTTTACTATTGTTTATATGTCCTTTCTTCAGTTGATATTGTATCTTCTCTGTGAGAAAAGTGATGTTTTATTGGACCATAGGGCATTGTAAATGTTTTATATACACGCTTTTCTGCTGGCGGATTGATTCATCATTATATGCAAAAACCAATATACACCAGCTCATGTAAAGTGTTGATCAAGGACAATGATTTATATAAAGCAATCTTGTGCTTTGCTTCCATCACTGAAGGGGACATTTTGAGTGCTATATGGCACTTAAACATGATACAACTCTAAGATTTTCAAAAGGTTGTGAACCCCTAGTTAACATTCGAGAATCCTTATTCTTCGCTGCCTGATCAAGCCTGTCTATTATATCCATTGTGTTCCAGCCATATGTTTAGTTCAAAAACATTATTCCTAGATTTTTCTTGAGATGCCTTAGCAAAAAAATTAAAAATGATTCGGAAAATATAATAAAATAGGCTACATTAAATATGGGGACAGATGTGACCTTTGCACACAGATACAAAGAAACTGGGTCTGATTGTGTTATGTTGAAGCCTTGCATGGTAGCTGTGGTGACTAGCGTCAAATTATTATCATTATTACTGTAACGGTTGTGCCAGGGCTTTCTGTTTTAAAAGCAAACATTGCTAATGAATCACCACATCTCTCATAAAGCCTAATTAGGAGCTAACTATTCAGTCTCTGCTCTAATTCTATGCATTTGTGGGGTTTGAATTATGAAAGAACACACATAATTGTTCCCACTTTCCCATCAGCACAAAGAGTTTGCGGACAGTCACATGTGGCCTCAGAGCTCAAAGTTGATAAAGAGTAGCTAATATACTGTAATTGGTTAGAGTGGCAGTAAATACACAGACGTTCAGTTTGAAACAGATCCTGGTTGAAAGCAATAGATTCACTGTCAAGTAATGTGAGTAATAAGCCAAATTCACCTGAAGCGTCAACAATAAGTTAACAAATGGAATTTGCTTTACATTTACTCATATTTAAAAAAAGAACCAGCAGTAAGTAGAACAAATATGCTTTGAATATTTAAAGAGGATGTGGAGAGTATATTCTGGGGGATTGGGTGAATTGGCGGTGGAGTCTTGCAAGGTGTTAGGGGTGCATTTGTATGAACATGTGATGGACCCATGCTGGTCTCATACCCCTCTCCGCCCTTGTACAGAGGCCTAACCTGACATCAAGAGCATTTATCTAGCGCAGCACATCCCCACCTCCATGCTCTTCTCCCCGTTTTAAGCAAATACAACTTAAGTGAATATTGCATGGGGCATATTGCCTCAGTTTCACAATGTCGCTCAGGGAGAGTGGCACCCGATGACGACTGACAGGCCCGTAAGCCAGTGTCAGCTAGGAGACAGCCTTTCTTTTGGGTCTGCCTTCCTTACACTCCTACTCCTATACCCCTCCCGTTTTCCTTCTCTCACAGACAACAGCTATGTTTCTTTAAAATTTTAAGACTGTGGAACTTCTGCTGATCCATCTGATACTGTTAGATAAAATGCCAACATATGGATACAAATCTGTCTTGGCACAGACTGCAACATTTACAGCACTTAATGATATGATTGTAGTCTTTTAAGATCACAGAGAAACTTAACTGCGCTTCTTCAGCAGACTTTGATGTGTAAATTAATACATTAGTACATTATTAAATGATCAAACGTGATCTCTTTACAAAAATAAGATTTTTCAAGGGATGTGCTAAATCCTGATATGGACTGTTTCTGTCTGCCTTTAGGCTGACCGCAGCCTTTACTCAGATGCCAATATGGAAATGTTCTGTATCAACCATGAAATAATACCACAAAACAATTGCTTCTGTTGTTTCTTTCAGTGCTACTCAAACTCTAGCAACATCCTCTCAATATGATATTCTCAAGTGCAAGCTTCAATGATTGCCTTTACTGTTATTGTAAGGCACACTTCATTTCCCCTTCCCAACATTCAATTTCATGGAGGGATGAGAAAATGCTGCCTTTCCATGCTACTTACAAAGACTTGACTACACTACAATATGCTCACATTACTGCTGCTGAATCTTTGTTCACTCTCTCCCTCCCGCTCCCTCTCTCTGATTAAATAAACAGTGTTCTTGCTTGACTTACAGTAGTCTTCCACCTTGCCTTGCTCAGTGTGACGAGCAGCTGAAGGGTGTCACAGTTAACAGGGGGCGGCTCGGTTGCTCTGTTGTGACAACATTGGTTTGATGTAGAAGTGCTAGTCCTCGGCTGCCATGTTCTCACCTTCTGCTCCTTTCCTTGTCCCTGCTCTGTGTGGAACTCACCGCTGTCTGTTAGAGTGTGACTGCAACACACAAGCTGCCATTTTCCTCGCTGCATCCGTTGATAGCCATCCAATACGCATACATTCATCAAGAGAAATGCGATAATTTTTCTAGATTAAAGAACTTTAATTTGTTTGAACTGGTGTTCCCAGCATGCAGCAGAAGGTGCCAGCGATGTTTTTTTTGTGTGTGTGTGCCTCATTTTTATAAAATTGCGTGTTTTCATCAGACTTAGTCACTTAAAAATCTGCCATATGTCCATGAATTTACCGTTGACTGTAGTTTTCAAATTTATTATCACATGTGTTACACACACAGACACACACACACACACACACACACACACACACACACACACGCGCACAGCAGTTATCAGAGGAAGCCTTTTGACTGTATCAGTGCTGCTTAAAGTCTAAACACGGTTTTGAAGAACACATTACTCATACAATAAAAGGTGGAAGGTTAGTGTTGTGATCTCTTTCGCTATCAAACTCAATCTCAACCGGTGTGTGAAAGTGTAAAACAGGATAGCATATAATAATAGACAGGAAACTCTTCTCCCAGTGGTAGATTTAACCAGCAAGTGCCATTAAAATTAGATTTAGTTGTTAAGAACCACCATGACTCACACCGTCACTCCTCTTGCTGCAAGCTGGAGATGCAGAAGAGGAAAAGTGCCAGCAGCCATGTATGGGATCTGAGGAGGAAAAACCACTCAGGGCATCTTTGTCCTCTGTTTAAACAGTGCCACAGAGGGTGGAAAGAAGAGTGGGAGGAGTGGTGGTGGAGAGGAGCTGGGGGGGGGGGGGGGGATGGGTCCAAGCGATAAGAGAGAAGAAGAAGTTTCTCACAGCTGCCCAGCCTGAGGGCCAAAATATGAGGCGTTTTTCCTCGTCTCCGCCGCGTCACCAGCCATCCGTTCTCGCCTGTCATTATTTTACCGCTCACAGAGCACACACGCTGGCTCTGGGGGACGCATATGCACACTTACACCACCACCAGCGTCTCTCTCACACTCTCAGGGCTGCCTTGATCTACTCTTAAATGCTGCCGGCATCAGATCCTCAAACATTGCCGACTTCAACCGAGTGGAAAAAACACAGACTGCCATTATGTGTTGCTGGTACAGAAATGCACATAATACTATGCAATATATAATTGTTCATCGATATTGGAAGTATGGCAATTATTATAATGGAAAAGTGCCTTAAAACTATATATAGCATTTATATCAGCATAAAACCAAACACTTTGACCTGAAACACTGGTCTTTTATGTGTTTTTTTTATTAACATAATTTTATATTGTTCAAACTCTTTCAAACATAATTGAATGGCTCTATGGTGCTTTCTTGGTGTCTAGAGTTAGCATGATGTCTTCTGGTCGGATGAATACTGTAATGTGAGAAATAACTGACAACTCTCAGTAGCAAAGGCTAATGTACGGTTATGTAATTATATCCGCACCAAAAGTCTTGCACTGAAGACTGACTGAATGTAGAGTGACATGAAGCCAGGTTCGGTCCCATTGTTTTCAATTGATAACGACCTTCCAAGCATTGTCGGATAGCTGCTAATTGGCAAGCTACTCCCTATCTTTGATAGATGGCTTTCCTCGATTCGTTCACATCTTGTGGCTTTTCATAATTAGGAATTGGACGCACCAAAACTAACAACAGAGGTATTTTGGGCCAAAATGCGTTCATGGCAAAGGAATAGCCGTGATTTGTGTATCCCTTGAATTGTGCTGTGATTTCATGAAGAGTTCTAGCTTTGACACACAAATGTTGACGAACTGATACTTGCAGTGACGTTGCTCATGTTATAGGAAACAAAGATACTACTGAGGGCATCCACAATCATATCAGCTGTGTATTACATCACCCATAAATAGTCCCTACATCCCTAAGCT
Source organism: Hyperoplus lanceolatus (assembly GCA_026929865.2). Lineage (NCBI taxonomy): Eukaryota > Metazoa > Chordata > Actinopteri > Uranoscopiformes > Ammodytidae > Hyperoplus > Hyperoplus lanceolatus. The sequence continues at coordinate 21,260,970 of CM049417.1, read as the reverse complement.
TCCAGCACCACCTATTTTGCAAAGATGTGAAAAGGGAATTTTGCTGTGCATTACTTGTGGTGACAGAGCCTTTGATAGGAGATTGAGAAAGATGGTTGGGCATTCAAAGCATGACACACTGGACACCATGTTATGCATCCCCCTTACCAAAAGTCAATTTAGATGTCTAGTATTTTGAGTATGAAGGCGATATTTCTCTAACCTTAACCAAGTTACTTTAGTTGCCTACTTCAGTCGGCAAGTGGTTCTTGGAATGGTCATTAGGGGTTACATGGGAAGGCACTGACAACCCATCTCCCTGACAAGATTAAAAGAACCTTTTGGTGTGGCGAGTGAGGAGCTCTGCAAAAGGTCTGCGCAGGGTCCTCATCGACCCTCTCCGCTCTGCACTCCTGTCCAAAAGTCAAACTCTGCAGAGGCTTCCATAAATGTCACAGTCAAGTTCAGTTTGCATTAGCAACAGCATCACGAGGCAGGCAAGAGTCTCGGAGCTCTGCAAACATTGTGCTGCTACCACATTTACTATTAAACTCTGTGCCTGTGCGGAGGTACAAGTCGTGCCTTGAAAACCGCAGTCTACACATAATCCCTACATTTGACATTGGTACAGCTGAAGCATGAGTTGAATTGCAGTAGCAGCTTCTGTTATTCACTGAGGGATGTGGCCTCACAGTGCAATCAGTTGTATTGGGCTTTGTGGCAGTAACATATCCATCAAAACTTTGGCTGATGGGAAAACTTGATGATCCATCCATCTTCACTTTTCACCCGAGCTAGCCATCAGTTACCGGCTATAAAAGTACTGCTACATTTTTTTTCTTCAAGAAATGTCTACCCACAGCAAAACAGGAAAAAAGGAGGGAAAATTACAGAGCAGTAGAGATGTCGGAAGTCATGTATAGCACACCAATGTACACAAATAGAGTGCATTCAAACAGACAGATAAACGCATGTGACACATTAAAAATTCAGAATAAATTCCTGTAAAATGTGACGCGCTCAATGATGCTGAGGGAATCTAACATATAACACACACAAAGAAGGAGGGCAAGTTTCTCCTACTTGGCTGAACCGAATGTAGGTCTGCCAAACTGAAGAACAACAACAAAAAGCACTGAAAGTATTACATAAGTTAAGAGCAATTTTAACCTTAAGCCTAGTCATTGCACAGGCAGCAGCTATTTAAATTGCATCAGTTCCTCTGATGTAAATGCGTATAGCCTTCAACTCCCTTAGAGCTTTTATTCATTTATTTTGATTAGGGCTGTATTTATAAGATAGGTCTCTTAAGTAAGTCGCCCGGGAAGATGGGTTGGCGAGGATGTTGGTGGGGGAACAAAATGAATTCTGTTTAATGATTATACATTCAGAAATATCTGCTTGTCAATTAATTAGGCGCTTCCTGGGTATGTGTGTGTCCCTCGATTCATCACTGGGCCTGGCTCTCGGTGGACAAACACCCGCGGTGCACCCATTGTATGTCTAAGCCGTTACACACATCTCCGGCAGCTTGGGAAGGGGGAATTAAGATCCTTCAAAGGCAGACAGTTTTCAAGAGCAAGCCTCTCTTTCCCGTCTGCAGACTGATTCCTTGAAGCAGCGTATATGGCCGTTTGGAGGCTTTACTCTGTCGGTGTCTCCTTGTCAGACACAAACAAGAACTGGAGAATGATGTGGACATGAGGGGATAGGTAGACTGGGAGGTTTTGCCTTTCACAGTGCAACAATTTGGGCAGGAGACTTATCTTGTAGAGGCTTCTGTGGTGAGGTGAGCATTGACTATTGCCATCAGGATACTTTTGCTTATCGTGGATCGAAACCAGTTCAAACCAAAACTTGTATTGTACAACAAAAATGGAATAAGAAACTGAACATAGCCATAATCTTCTTTAGTATTTCCATATGCAAACTGTCATAGTATTTTATGTGCTAGAAAGCACACTTAAAGGCCTGGTTACACCAGGATTTAAAATGCTGGAAGTTTGCTGTGAAAGCCATACATTTCACAGGAACAAACACAATCAGAGAATCGGCTTGAAGAGGTGAGATGAATCCATGTGAATCTTCCTCTGTAAGTTATCGAGAAAAGTTTAGGGGTTTACCATTAGCTAGCTTGTTTTGATCATTTTCCGGTAACTTATTATTGAACAAAATTGAATGCACATTGAACAGAATTCCACAGAAAAAGTAAACAGACCTGTACAGAGAAAATAGAGTGTGACTCTCCGGGAGCTATTGTTATTGCCTAGCATCAGTCCTGGCCGGGCCAGCTAGCTAGTTAATAGTAACCAATGTTAACCAACTAGCCATGGAAGAATTCACCCAATTGCCAAGCTGCTTCATCCCCACCAGTTTCAGGTGGGGGATGAATGTTAGGTACAGTAGTAATATTTCAGGGTTTTACTTTGATATGAATAACATAAGCTAAACAGGTAAGCACTGTCAAGTAGTCTTAATCCCTAGCTGCCCCAACACCTGGTACAAAGCCATAATAAAGCTATGTTATCAGTAAGCCTCTCCAAGGTCCAGGAAAAGGCTCTGAGAATATACCAGCACTTAAGTGAATCATATAATCACATATAAGCATGCAATGTGAAGCACAAAGAGTATTATAACCATATAACCTTATGCAAGCTAAAAGCAAGAGATTAAAAATGTAATGAATTATCATATTGCCATGAAATGGTTGATTGAAGTATTATTGAGTGAAGTATTGTGTTGATTTAAGAAACAGTAAGTGTGCTAGAATATATTAAAAGAGTGTATAAGAATTAAGTTGACACACCCACACACACCCACAGGGATACAGAGACCTATCAGAGCCTACAGAGACCTATCATAGCCTTTTAGGGAAGTTTCCCAAAAAGGGGGAGTTGACGACAAAGAGTTAGAAAAAACTGAGGGCTGTTGTGTATAAAAAGGCATGATTTTGCGGAGAAAAGTTTGTTAAGCCTCGTCGGACCTCGCGGACGGAAGCAAGCTGGACCTCAGATCGACCACCCCAGGAGAAGCAAGCTACGGACCGAAGAAAAAGACTTAGTCTCTGAAAAAGACTTAGCCTCTGGAACGAGACAGAGAAAATAGAGCGGCAACGACATCGCAAGACTTAGAGAAAACTCAACTTCCTTCAATCAGCTGAAACATCGAGGACCGACTACAAGAGCGCTTAACCACTTCCCCAAAGCTGAAAAGGACATTTGAAGAGAACTCTGTTTCAACGCTCACACTGTTGACTGTGTGAATCAAGGTCGGACGGCTGGAAGGATCGGAATGCTGAGTCTGGCAAGATTCCCCCTCTCAAAGGTCGGACAGCTGGAAGGATCGGAATGCTGAGTCTGGTGATGACCCACCCTCTCCTCTCCTCTCCTCTCAGGAAAACTTTCTGAGACTTTGTACAAAGTTCGGGAGGATCTCCACGCAATTCCCTGACAACGGTGAAGGCGAGGTTGCTCGGCCAAGTGACTTCCCCTCTGCCTCTCCACATCAAAACGGACATTCATTATTCCCTGCTTCAGCTCTCATACATTGAAGGATAGAGATTAGACGATAGAGTAGGATGTTTTATGAGAATAACCAATCAATGTAAGTAATAATTTTTGAATTTGAATTGAGCTGTATGCCTGCCTTTAATAGCATTAAAAAGCATCATTTAATCTTACATTTAAGATTTCATTGTGGACATTTGATCATTTACCTTTTCAGAGGTTATAATATATTAGGTAAAGTGTGTTCTTGCATCTACAAATGGTTCTTATAGGTTACTTCTAGCCCTTTAAACTAAACATACCCTTATGGCCTGCTGTCCTGGCCATTAAAACCCTATCCTAGCGACCATACCAAGAGCCTGGATCATTTAGGGGAGAGCTGCCGTTAACTGATGCGACTGGAGTGGTAGTAGGACCCGAGGGCTATTCGGTCCTGCTGCTGAGCCAGTGTAAGCAGGGTAGACCTCAGGACGAAGGCAGTTAGAAAAAGCTAGGCGTGTCTCCTCGCCACCAGCTTAATTATTCCTAGTTATTCTTGAATGGGTAATACAATAAATACAATCTAAAGCTCCGGGATCTAAACAGCACGTAGTGTAAATAAATAATTCTGACTACCTTTTTTCATGTCTCTGTCCGTTTGTATGACTGAGTGATTGTCCTCAAATCTGGCACAAACTCACACTTCCATCAGAGGATAAATTGATTACATTTTGGAGGTCAAAGGTCAAGGTCATTGTGACCTTGCATATTTTGATTGCAACATCTCAAAAACGCTTTAAGGAATTTTCTTCAAAGTTTGCTCATATGTTAACTCTGACTCAGAACTGATTAGATTTTGGAGTTCAAAGGTTACTGCGACCCTACATATTGTGAGGTCACAGTTACCGTGTACCACATTGTAGCTTCTTCTTTAGCGCATTGCCTACCAACACTGTACTTTCAGCGTTTAGCAGTGGCTCATAGAGGCATATAACTAGTTCTAGATAATTTTTGTACTGATATTTCTTGTATAAGCCCTACTCAACTTGTCTTGTTGGTCAATATGTTATACTCTTCAAACTGCTCATTGTTTACTTGCATTAGGGAAAAGGGATGATGTGTTCAGTGGATGAATGGATCGTGTGGAATCTTAAAATGTTAAGAGAATGTTTTATTCTTGCTTTGTTTTGATTTTCTATTTTGAATTTGTATTTAAATGGAAAAAGATAATTGTAATTAATTGTAGATTTCCATTAGTTGTCTCAGTGCTTTCCTTTTAAAAAAAGACCAAATGAATATAATCTGGATGTCACAGCGAAAAAACATCAACAATATTTCTTTGAATCAATAGAAATGTCAAACCTGAGCTGACAAAACTTTATGGCAATAACTTGTGTGGATTATTATTTCAGAAGAATTATCTTACAGTAACGCCTGTCATTTTTCCATACGTGTTTTTTTTTGGCGGGAACATTTCCAAATTTGTATTCTTAACCGCAAATACTGCACACGGTGTCACAGTGATCTTAAGCAGGTTTTTATTTTCCGTCAGTGAGTCACATCGCATTTGGCGACGTGTCTCACTTTCACAGTTGACTTTACAGTCTGAATTCAAGTGAATGAGGAAAAAGTCTTAGTCTTAATCAGTAGCAGGAACACGCATGAAATAATTCATGCTTTCCATAATACTTTTTATTATTTTTAAATGCAGAATAGACATCACATACAAGCATCAACAATAACATATAGCACAAACATAAGGGCACACATTTTCTCTGACCTCAGTTAGATTCTCAGCTACAGATAAATGTCAATATTTTGATATTCAGTATATCAATATTTTACTGTCACAGTTTAGCAATCAAGAACATTCAGTGTAGGAGATGATCTCAGGCAAACGTTCCACAAAGTGAGAATTCACAAGGTGACTTAGATCTTCCTAAGTGAATGTGGTATTTAAAAATAAATGAATTAAAGACCTCAAATTGTTTTGGATCAGCCTGTTTTCTCCCCTGTGACCTAAAACAGAACACTAGCATCCAGGCATGGTGTCTTTCATCATTTAACTGCAGTTCAAAGGCTCCTGGGAGCCTCCTAGAGCACAGAATGGAACCTTGTATTTTGCAACATCAAGCACACTCTTGTGTCAGTGTCTCGGTGTCTGCTGGGAGGTTCGTATTAGTGTCATGGTCTTGAGCTGAAATTATCTTTTTAGAATCACTTTCCACCCTCTCTCTCCCACACACACGTACACACATGCTTTTCTTGACGCCTATACACTAATGCAGGTGACACCGAGGTCTTATAAGTGTGTACATCTTTGACCTTGTTATTTTGTCCCTCTCTGCTTCCATTACGTTCTTGCAGATCAAAGAAGCACATGGTGCACCAGGCAGCGTGGGTGAAGATCCTCACTTAAAGGCTGCAGACAGAGGTAAGTTATTAAACCCTTTACACCGTCATCTCTACCTTCACTGCTCCTGCGCTACCCACTTAAAATCAATAAAAGTAACTGCTATGCGCAAGTTTGTGTCTGGGATTTAATTAATGTTTTTTTTTATTCTTTCACCAATATTAATGCAGCCTTAAATTTGCTAATGCCCCTAACACAGGAATTAAGAGGTTTGTGTGGTTATTGTGCCACAATGCTAGTTACATATCACTTCATCAAAGTACCCACACTGGATGATTTAGTCTAGTGTGTGTGTCGTTGAGCTGTGTTTGGAGAATTTGCATTGCACTTCTTTAAAGATAAAAAGGCTGAGGATGCAACACACATTCCTGTCCATTAGAAATAATGGCTCACCTAAGGGAGAACATAGGCCAGTTGCACAACAATAAAAGTGTTTGGGAGGTACAGAAATGCTGCAAATATAGAGAACCACATAGATGTTGCTTCTTCACACTGCAACTTCTGGCGTTATGTCCTTTATGATTTTAAGTTGTATTACATTATCTTAGTTTGGCTGTGACTACAAAACAAATTATGTAAAAAAACGCAAAATGTTTGGGGATACAGATAGAATAGGTAGTGACAGGATTGTTATGATTGTTGGAGTGTTAGATACCCCCTGGAACCTTGTATTTTTAACTCATGCAACAAAGTTGTGAGTCATTTTCTACAGCAAATATAGCCATCCACAATAACTTAATAGTATTCTGGCTTACCTAGAAGTGTGGTTATTGTCTAAATAACCAACAGATTACCCATCCACAGGGGAGCTTTGTTTACCATACAGCTATTCCTTTTGTCATATGTCCACACACTTCTGAGAATGCATAAAGGTGTAGATGTGTGGCTGATGTGGAAGGCTGTTTGTGTGCCTCATGTTTTTTTGTTCAAGGTGATGCTGCTAGTTTATTCCCCCCTTCACACAGCCAGCATATTATCCCTCTCCGCCAGCTGCGAGGAGACAGGCCCAGGTATTTATGGCTAGCATAAAAAGTGCCTGCATTCCCTGTCACCCCACAGCACCAGATTTATGGCACATTTGACAAACACACTGAATAAAAAAAAGGGGTGTTCAATTTGTATAGAAGTTTAGAGCCTGTCTGTTGTGCACGCTCCCAACGGATTCAGCTGTTAGTTCATGTGTGTGCGCGCGTGTCTGGCTGTCTACGTACGCCTCCCGCTGTGTGAGAATGTGTCTGTATTTCTTAACACGTGCATACTCGTGTGTCTGTATGCCTTGTGTGTACTCTTGTGTGCTCCAGGGAGTGTGTGTGTGCGCGCCGAGGCCCGCCTGCTCTGAAACACCAGCAACAGATAACAGATGGTCCCCCTGCATTAGAAGTGTTTTATTTCCCTGCGGAAGCCAGATATGTCAAAAATATGCATGTGCAACATTAGTCATTTGGAATATTCATGCCCCTGCCGTCCGATGGTTTCCTTTTCACAGCCAAAATACCACCAGCCCAATTCTCCTAAGGAGGTGAGGGGAATAAGGGGGAGTAGGAAAAGAAGCAGTCATCAGCTGAACTGATGGGAGGAAAAGGCTGAGGCCTACATGCAGTTTTTTATGGAGGATTTCTCTTCAGCACGCAGGGGCTGTAATTAAAAAGGGGGTTGCAGTCTTTAGAAGTAGATAGATTCATATTAAGAACCCCTTCCCCTAACCCCATTACACACAGCCCGCCTGGTTACATACTGTTCACACTTACACAGTGAACAAGCCCATCATTTGGACCCGCCATTGCATTGATTCATAGACCCTTCTTTGGGAGTCCACCACTACTTATATTCTTATTTCTCTCCGCCTCCATCTCTTCAACCATCTCAAATCTCTGTAGCTTTAATCTCTACCTCTCACCATTGAACGTGGCTGCCATCCTTGTCCTTGGTGGCTGACATGGGCATGCATCATTATCAGGCCTGGTTAACCATCCACGTAGTTGGCAGCCTGGGCCCCCACCAGGGCCCAATGGCATGGTTTTCCTACCGCAGAAAACATGACTTTTGAGCAGCACTTTTCTCACTTGCCGTGGTCCCTCGTGATCAGGGTTAATTTGTGGCAGCATGCGTGAATGGTGTCGAAAGAGGAGAGAACTGCACTGCTTATCGCAGAAATGCAATATGATTTATTCAGAAATATGCAAATCTAACAATCGCTCTGCCTTGTTTACTGAAGGGACCTGCTGATTAAGAGTCTGAAACACAGAGAGATGGAGAGGGAGGGTGAGAGATACAATCCCAGCCATAAAAGCCAGGATAGAGTGTGAACACTAAAATGTATTCTGTTGAGGCTGAATTGCTTATGTAAAGAGCGAAGGACATGCAATACATGTCTTTATTGTATGTAAATAAATACAGTTCATTACTTGCAAAGCATGATACGGAATTACACATTAGGTCCCTGACGGCTTGTACTCGTGTGTTTCATTGTCACCATTGCTAACCTAAGTAATCAGTTATGGAGTGTATTGACAAAAGCATCAGCAGACCTATGTAAGGGGTCTTGGGTTAATTAGCCTACAGTGCCCTCTTTCTGTTTTAGCATTTAAAAAAGCCATAGTACAGAGGATGCCTAGGATGACCTTCACAAGTGTAAAAGACCATGTCACCAGTTCTACATATGTACACAATAAATGGAATGAATTCCCCAAAAATGTATAAAAATGTAATTTTCATACCAGCCTTATTCTGTGGTTACCTTAATGCTCAGTATGTGAGTAAATGTACTTGGCCATTTACACTTGACAGCCTCCTTGATGACTTAATTGACGTTCATATTATCATCTAAACCAGATCAGCTTTTTTTGTCATTGTTTTTTAAGGCATTGGTGTTGCACTGAACCTGTGGATATTTGCCTTACGTGCAGCAGTATGTATCACCAGAAGGTATGCAACAAAATCCAAGGTGTTGTAAGCTGATAAGACTTTTTTCCGGTGCTGTAAAGCGCTACAGGGAAACCCACTGATGAATCAGTATCCTTGAAGCAGTTTTTAGAACTAGCAGATAAGCTACTGTATTACTATGCTGCTTGCCTAAAGTAAGCCAGTAATGAATTTCTCTGACCACAGGAGATTTGATAGTCGTAGCAAAATAAAACGGGTGGTTTAAAAAATGTAAAAAGACGGCTAGGCAATTGGAATATATTGTTATATACTGTGTGCAGAGGTCCAGTTTTGAATGGACAGACTTGAATTTGATCTGAAGCTGAGATGAGAAGAAGGTCAATCTAATTGTGTTCTATTTGCAGACAGGCTTTTTTCACCGGTAACTATGGGTTTCGCAGCCTTGCATGTCACATTCAATTTTTGCCCTTCATCTTCTTTGGGCTGTAGGAATGGGTGTGATCTGCAGCCATTTCCTCACTCTCTGCTGAGAGCCCAATTAGCGCTGTTGTACAGCATTGATTTCTCTGCTCTATATTGCATGTGCTTTTCCAGGTGAGTCTTCTCCAGCTAGCGCCAGCCTATAGAAGACAACAATTATCCCCTCTAGCACAATCTCTGTGGCCGCACAAAAGAGAGCACAGCTCAGGAAATTGATCTCTTCAGGCTTGCAAGACGTTTTGTGGATGAGCAGACAAAAGCAACCACAACTTTGTGATATCTTAAAGCTACACATGCAACTCTGTGATGTCAAAACCCTGTAATTACATTCTTAAAACTGGGCATGCTTTCAGGTTAATTCTCGCTGTAACTTTGAGCGTTGACACCTGGTTTGTGAATAATACATAATAAACTGCTTACATCATACCAGCATGTGCATATATTAGTATGAGACTGCCTGAAACAGGCCATTCTGGTGCTGGGCCTAGCTTTTAAGCAAAGGCTGTTTAAGACACAAACGACAAACCTGATTCAAATGATAAACAGAGTATTCCTGTTTTAAATACAATCTCAAACCTCCAGTTATCAAGTAATCTATGATAAGCAGATTGCTTAGCTTTTTAATACTTAAACAATTTACTATGGCAGAAAATACACTGTGTTCTGACTAGAGATCGACCGATTATCGGCGCCGATATTCAGCATTTTGACGCATATCGGCATCGGCCATTTTTTTTAACTTTTTTTTTTTGATGCGTTGATGCATGACAAAAACAGTGCGAGACATGACAAAAACACCATTGTGTGTGGGACAAGACTACATGAACACGTTTTGGACAAGACAAGCTGTCAGAGACAAGACAAAAACAACAACAAAAAGAACAAGTAATAAAAATAAATAAATAAAAATTAGGTCTGTCAAAATTATCGCGTTAACGCAGGGTGATTAATTTCTGGAATTAACAGCGTTAATTTTTTTAACGCATGCGCAGAATGATCCGCCCCGTACATCCCACCGGCTCTGTACTACAGTCACTAAAGTTGTGGCTGACCCAGGATCAGTAGCTGCGCGCAGCCAAACATAGAAGCGCGTTAGCCCGTGCCGCGTTTTAAAGTTTTAAACTGCAAACGGTCACGTCTGTGTCGGGGGCATAGATAGTATATAAAATCAACTGCCGCGGCTGGCAGTTGATGTCGGGAGCAACAGGAGGAGACACATTGTCCACTCTGTTCAGAGCCCGCGAGGACACAAACGTCTGCAGTTTTCAGAGGTGTGTGTGAGTAGACATCAACATAACGTCGGCTTCCTGGCACAAATGAACAGTCCCCTAGGGCGTGGTCGCGTCTACACGCACGCACACACGCACGCACGCACGCACAGACACACACACACACACACACACACACACACACACACACACACACACACACACACACACACACACACACACACACCCACACACACCCACACTGCGGACTGTAATCAAGTTGTATTTAAGAATGCACAACCTATAGGTTCACCAAATAAAGGCATTCTATAGCCTATCCTATATTTGCCCAAAGACATAGTAAAGAGACAGACCAATTGAATTATGGTTTGGTTTAAATTTATTTACAGTATTAACACCATAATTTGGATTTTCAATTAATGAGCAATTTTAAATGTACATATCCACCTTCTGTCATTTATCTTTCCGTTCATACAACAATATACAGAGAATTTGATTTTTTTCGGGCATATTTCGAATGGTAAAATTAATCGTGATTAATCGTGATTAATCCACAGAATCCTGTGATTAATCTGATTAAAAATTTTAATCGTTTGACAGCCCTAATACAAATATATATTGTTATATATAGGGGAGAACGGGGTAAGTAGGCACACTTTTACTCTAGTGAGAATTGCTATTCACCTAATCATCTTTCAATAGTCATTCCTACTTTAAATTGAAGCTTAAGGTGTTGGCTTGAAATGTGTACCCCTCACTTTTTCCATCTTATTGTAATAAAGAAGAAATTAATCATCAAAGACACCCTTACAAATTGTGACAACCAACCCCATCAAGGGGTCGGTTGTCAAACACTATGGGGTTGTTTGTCACAATGTTATCTTAATGGGAATAATCTTAAAAAGAAGGCAAGAAAGTAGATGAAAGTTTAATTGCATTGTCAAGTTGACAAATAGGCCTACATAACTTACTGTAGCCTTGGCAGCTGGTCTAGTTTGGGATGCACTGGCTTGTTTTGATTTTGTTGCCCTTTTTTCTTTTGCATGCTAGCTGTCTTTTCCTGCTCTATGCTGTCCTTCTCTGGGGTGTTAGTGAGGATACAGCTTGACAATTTCTTTCATTATTGGGTTCCTTTTCTGGCTGCAGCCTTGAGATAACATGTGACAACCAACCCCCCCAAAAAATGTGACGACCAACCCCAACTTGAATTTCTTGCTAGCAACAAGGCCAACAACCATCTGACAACTAATTAGCTTGCTAACCACAATCTAAACTATAGTTTACCCTTCACACTTTGTATGGGTAACAAGTGTTTTGTTATAAACCCATTGTGTAAAAGCCTAGAAGAAAAATACTGAGTAGCTAAATATTTTCAATTTGACATGAAAAACACAAACAGTCGTCTCACCTCAAATTCAGCAGTCTAACTCCAAGGAAGACTATGTAGGTGACCTCTGATCCCAATTCTGGATATTTACATACCAACATTTCACAGACAGCGCCTTCTGGTTCCGAGATATAACGATTGTGACAACCAACCCGTGTGACAAATTACCCCGTTCTCCCCTATACGATAAAGAAATAGGAAAAAAATAAAAAATACAGAAATAGACTAGGAGCTCATGGCATATTGAAATAGTGGATGTGTGTGTTTGTGTGGGTGTTTATTGGGAGGGAAAAGTACTGTGGCTAACTTCTGTGGGTGGTTGTACAGGGCGCCATTCAGTGCCTGTGGCCAGGGCCGGATCTAGGCATAGGCATTCTAGGCACGTGCCTAGGGCCCATTTCCACAAGGGAGCTCAGTGAGAAGGAAAAACAAATTTTTTTTTTTTTTTTTTAGTACGGTATGTGTTTGATATTAACATCATATTATGTAAATGTAAGTTATCATACAAAAAAAGGAATATAATTTTTTGGTCTGGATAGTTAATAGCCTATTAATTTAATCAGTTCATCCGAGGTTAAGTTATCACTCGTTATTGAGTTTATTTAAAAACATTTGGAAATGGGACTGCCCTCAGTTGCCCATGCACTGTGTATTGTATAGCCTATTTCAGCCTCATCTGTGGAAAAAAAGATAGCTGGACAACAGAGTTCTTCTGTTTAGTTCCTCTCACTGCATTTAAATGCATTCATAATATTAAAGAGAAATATGTCCCGTAAAAGAAAAAAAGCACCATCCCAGAGGACACTGAATTATTTTTTTTATTTTATTTATATATTATATTTTTTTTATATTAATATTGTTATGGAAAATCCATGTCTTTCTTCGATAGCTTTTATTTCTATTTCATTCGAGCCAGTATCTCCAAATTATTTGTTCACACAAAATTCCTCAGATTTAGCCTCTTAATTTCCCTCTCAAAGTGCACCAAATTCATGCATTTCACTTTAAAAAGGTAAAAAAAAATATCAAATTCGGCTTCGGGCCCCATGAAGGCTTGGGCCGGCTCTGCTCCCAGGTTATAATTTTAGTCTTCAAACCAGAGTTTTTCTGTGCGGCGTCTCAGACCGGCGATGTCTCACTGTGAATTTCGCCGTTACCCACCACAAAGTTCCACGCCAGGTTTCACCAGGTGAATCGCTGCTTCGCTCACGCAAGGCTTTTGTGTTAGATCAGGCTTGCACGAGCGTTTTAACTTTATGCTGAATAAAGCATTGCACTGCACTGTTTTTCATCCAGTTGGAAAAATTGCTCCCACACTGGACTCTGCACGCATCTTACAGAAATGCTCCTGCAGTGAGCTCACAAACAGACGTGAACTCGCACACTCGGTTACGTTTCTCTTTACTCCCGTTTAAAAACGCGCAACTCTTAAACAAATGAATGAGCATAATACTCTTGTGGCAGTTCAAATGTTTGTAGTTTTTCACCAAATCGTGAAGTATCCGTTTGGAGGGGGCCCGAAAAAATGCGGTATGCCTAGTGTAATCTTTCTTCTTAATCCGGGCCTGCCTGTGGCCCCTCCGACCACCACCTCAGACATACCGCAGTCGTACACATTCACATTCGGCATCGGCCTTTGATAAGAGATCAATTTAAAACAGGGTTATTTTGGCTCTGATGCAGCCACGCGGAGAGGAGAAACAGTAACTGTTTCTCATTGTCTGGTTTGGTTTCGAGGTAAGTTAAAGCAGCAACGAGTAACATTTAAATATCTTTTAAACAGCCTCATGTTTCCTCTCATAATCATAAATTACCTTTAACAGCAAACGAGACCATCTGTGCAAAGAAAGACTTTTTTATATAGTTTTTATTACTGCATTTGATCTGGTCGTACACCCAGTACGATTTTCGGTTCACGCGTGCATGCTCTATGGTCACATATCCGTATTGGTCGCAGATTTCAGTGCGGCGCAGGAACGCGATTTGAGAAGCCTATGGCTCCAGGTGAGGGAAGGGGAGCGGGAGCCTTGTTTGAGACAGTTGTTTGTTCATAATGACTGATAACGGGGCTGAACCATCAAAGAAAAAAAAGAAAATGCAATGAAGAAAAGCTAAAAGGGAGAGTGATAGGCGGGCGGGAGGGCGTTGCCAAGCAACGTATACACAATTTCACGCAGCGAACCTAGACTGCAGTGTTTACTCCTAAATGAATGAGCGGTAGCCTACTAAAACAAAGTTTAGCCTACTTTGCCTCACCAGCATCATCAGATGACCATTATTCATCTGAAATAGTCATTATTTACAACATAAACACATTACCTCATCGTGATCCATACTAACTAACTGCCATCTCTCGTTCATTCGCTTGGTGTGAGGACACGGGACTCGTTCAGCTCCGTGAGAGGTGACAATGCATCAACTCATTGCAATCAGGTGTGTTTAGCACTTACTGCCATTAGTTGATGCTGTGTCACCCATAGACTCACAGAGCCAAAAAGAGTCCGGTGCCCTCCACACTTTCAAAACACGGACACGCACCATATTGCTTCCTGATTATTTGAATCTTGCACGAGCTAGAAAACAGCTTCACGACAGCTGGCGTCGTTAAAATACTACCGCTTTTGTTCAAAGGTGTCGCCAACGTGCCGACTTACTCGTAGTGGCTTTAAGGCAGCAGACTCTCCCGAAATTGTAATAAATATCCCAGTTAGGGGTGTGCACGGGTACACGTGTAACCGGTTAGTAAATCACAACGAGTTCAGAAACATTTTAGGGAGCCATTTATTTGTTTAAATTGTGTTATGTTGCAAATCTGATAAGCTGTTGTGTTTATTAAACATATTCTTAAAGGCATTTAAATGAAGTTAAGTGTTGGAGTTTGTATTATTCAAAATAAAATATTGACGCCAGTATTTTCCCTTTTTCTGCAAATTAATATCGGCTCCAAATATTGGTTATCGGTATCGGCCCTGAAAAAACATATCGGTCGACCCCTAGTTTTGACTTAAAACAATCTCCATTCCAAGAACTTCTAGTACACCAACAATTCTCTTTAACAAGTCAGTTAAAGTTTTCAACTGTTTAACTCCATACATACAGTATAGAGATATAAGAATATACTGCACTGGTTAAAGTGTGATGCTCCAAAGACAAAATGTATAAATAATTGCCCCTTTGTGGACTGATAAGAACGATATAGGCGCGAATGTTAACAGCTAAAGTCACCATCCACCAACTAGTTAGGAAGGTACTGTCTTGGATATCTATCTAATGGAAAACGACCCCCAGGAAAGGAACCAGTGTGGTGAAGGTACTTTGTTACAGGCGTTAACATGGGTTAGATGTACATGTTTCAAGTGGTACATAATTGGGGTCGTGGTCGTGTTGTACTTATAAATGGCTTTGCAGTGTTAACAATGATCTTCGTAATTTTTTTGTTGGAAATGGTCCCACACCAAACTTGGCCTTGATCTCACCATGATTATGTTTGATATGTATGGCAGCACATGGGCAGCTAAGGCAGCTCCATGTCCTTTGTCTCTTAAAACTAGTTCAATATCACCCCCTGTTGGTAAGGTGTCCTAAGGCTGCCACATAGTGACATTCATACATTGCTTGAAGACTTAAACTATGCAACACAACCTCAGATCAATACAATTTCATGTCACAACATTTTTTTTCTTTTCAATTCGAAACAATCAATTAAAGGCCTACTTCACCAGTGGGAATATGAAGGTGTATTGAACTCTGAGATCCTATGTAGTATAAATAATAATAGTAATAATGGATTGGATTTATATAGCGCTTTTCAAGGCAATCAAAGACGCTTTACAGGGTTCCAGGTTCCATTCATTCACACACAGTCATACTGGTGGTGGTAAACTACCATAGTAGCCACAGCTGCCCTGGGGCAGACTGACGGAAGCGTGGCTGCCATTCAGCGCCTACGGCCCCTCCGACCACCACCTCAAACATACAGCAGTCATACACATTCACACAAGACAAGGTGGGTGAAGTGTCTTGCCCAAGGACACAACAACCATGACACAGGTGGCCGGGCGGGGATCGAACCGCCAACCCTTGGATCATTGGCCAACCCGCTTAACCACCTGAGCCACGGTCGCCCCAGAAATGTGCAACATTTTTAGAAATCGGTTCATCCTAGCCTGAGAAAAGGCTGAAAGAGTGTTTTATGGTCTCACTGTCTAACCCTACAGTGTGCCCAGTTGTGATGTCACAACTCGGCAAACTGTAGGGTTGATCATCAATAAATCATGCCCGTCCCTTGTACAAATATACTGTATAAAAATGTCTGAATTCAAAAATGTTACATACATATGTGTACAATTAATATAGGATCATGATCCTCTTAATATCCCTATCAATAGTTTATCCATCCTGTGTACTGTCAACATTAAGAAACCTTGATACAAATAGATATTGAAATGCATCACCCTTTATTAATGTTTTTCTCCTGTTCTACATCTGTCACAACATTTTTCATCATATTCCGTATATATTCCTTTTATTATGTCAAAAGCTTAAATGTTTGTAGACAACATTGTCCTTTACTGTTATAGTTATATTTACTTGTGCACAACACAGCTCTTGCCACACTTTCAGATTCATGTGTTTTTTCTAGATGGTTAGACCATTATAATTGCAAGTTGTGTTGGGGAAATCTACTTGGACATGCTGCAGAAATAAATTATATAAAACAGGGAAGTGAAATGTAAATTGTAAACGTTGATTTGCAAACAGACTGCAATTCTATTTACTTATAACATTGAGAATAATATTTACTGATGTATACCATTGTATTTCCTACATAAAGTATGCAATAATTTTGAGTTTTTGCATTGGTTTGTCCTGCGGATAACTCATGTCAATCTCCCGCTCCTACCCTGCGTTCCGAATCGCATACTTTCTACTATTTAGTATGGTAGAAAAAAGATTTAGTATGTCCCGATTCTTGTGGCCAGATTTAGGATGGTTAGACGACCTGGATGTCTATTACACCCGGCCAAGATTTTTAGTGTTGAAAACAGCATTCTATTTGGGCGATTCTGACCCATAATCCAGTGCGAACCTGAAGTTCAGGATCAAGGAGCCTCCATATGAAAACAAACGGGGATACGACGGATATAAAAGCAAGAGGCAAGATCAAGGCGCAATGTTCTGATGAAATAAATAAATAAAATAATCTCCCAATAGTATGCCTACTGCATCCTAACTAGATTATTTTTATCGTCGGATGTAGTGTGTAGAATAGAAAAAAGAAAGAATATGCGATTCGGAATGCAGGGCTATTTTCATCCCACAACTTACATTTTTCCTGGGTCAATGTGTGTCAAACAATGTGATGCTAATGTGCCGGAGTGGTACGCCCTACGTCATTCTATTTTTGCCACACACATGTTGCCTGAGAGGTCAATGCAGCGTTCTTATTGGGTTGAATTGCTTGGAGGCAGAAGTTAATTTCCAACTCAGCAGAGACCAATGCCTTTTCTCTGACCTGCTGGCTGGCAAAACAAAGACATTGTGCTTTTCCACGAGACAAAACCACTTGGTTATTACTGGCAGACATGAAACCATTTTATCTGGTTACAATGATTCATCCGATTTAGCTGTGCATTGCTCTTCTGAAGTCAGACCAAACTACAATGTTTTGTTTTATGTTTGTTATTTTTTCTTTTTTTCCATGTTTTGCCTCCTTTCAGAGCAGAATGGTACTGAAGCCCAGAGAAAAACTATATGGTATGGTACTATATAAGTACATTTATATATTTATTATACACCAATATCTTGATGATCAGAGGGTTACCCTGACAACTAAAATAATCTGTAAATGTGCAAATAGTTCTTAAGTGAATGTTGCAATTGTAGTATTGCGATTGGTGCGAGCAAACTCAGTAACAAACCTATGAGCTCTCACTTGTTTCCTTGTCTTTGATCTGTTCATTCAAAAAGGTTTCAAAGTCGTGTGAGCTCCTTCTGTGCAACAATTCACTTGTTAATACATGCTGGTTACATAAATTACTCAATTGTGACTTGTTCCCACGGCTTATGAAACTGAGGTGTATATGATATTTTAAAATAATTTGGTATTCATTAGTTTTTTCTCATACGCGCTGTCAGCATTCCTGCTTATTGTGCTGTTTCTATTCAAACAGGTTTAGGCAAGGCAAGGCAAGGCAAGTTTATTTATATAGCACAATTCAGACACAAGGCCACTCAAAGTGCTTTACAGGGGCAAGATAAGAATACATAAAACACATTAGAAAACATTTAAAAGCGAATAAAAGAAGCAAAAAAGCAAATAAAAGAAGCAAATAAAATGAAAATTACAGGTTGAAATGGAAACAAAAAAGTCTTCAGACTCGATTTAAAAGAACTGAGAGTTGCAGCAGACCTCAAGTTCTCTGGGAGTTTGTTCCAGAGATTTGGTGCATAATAACTAAAAGCTGCTTCTCCTTGTTTAGTCCTAACTCTTGGGACTGTAAGTAGACCTGTCCCAGACGACCTAAGGGCTCTGGACGGTTCATAACGTATCAGCATATCAGTAATGTATTTTGGCCCTAAACCATTTAGTGCTTTATAAACCAACATCAGTATTTTAGGTTTAGAGAGTGTAAATGTTTCTATAAAGTTTAATTGACACACTTGTTCTTTACAATAGTCTGACTGCAATTGGGGAATTCTGACTTATTCTTTAGACTGTAGCTGAAGAAGAGAAATTATGTGGCATGTATCTTTTAACTTTCCTGAACACTTATTGGTGCTTAGATGTTGGTTTGAATTGTTCAATATAGGCTCTATAAGATTTCACATTCAATTTGGAAGAATAGTTCAGACTTGGGAGGTTGTGTTGTTACAGAACAGAACATTAAGCACTGTAACAATTCCATATTTAGATGCTGAAGACTATATTAAATTCTATTTCCTTCTTTTATTGCACCATTATTAATAAATTTTTATCAATACCAGTATTTTTTTATATGAAATAACATGTTTGTTTATCAAATCAACATTTTTCTTTTCCAGAAATCAATTGTTAAAACAGATAAAACAAATTATTTGACAACTGTTGTATGTGCAAAAGTTTGTGAACTCTAAGCACAATCAGGTGGGCCAAATTGAGTCATGAAATGGACCAATGTAGTGAGAGATCTTTAGGGAAGAAATTGGGCGTCACTAGATAAAACAGAGATCAAACCAGGTCAGTTTAGGCTCACCAAACTGAACCCATACAGCTCAGACATGCTAAAAGGGAAACAAATCTCTGAGGATCTCAGGAATAGAGTTGTGATGCTACACATTTGTCTGCGGACAGCTATAAATTATTTTAAAAAAAGTTTGAGCTCCATCGGTCCACCGTGAGGCAAATCATCTACAAATGGAGAGCTTTAAGAGTGACTGTACATCTGCCTAGAAGTAGACTTCCTTCCAAAATATCCATAAGCACCACAAGAAAAGTTATTTTTCAGTTAAAAGCCAACCCAAACATTAAATGTAGTGATTTGCAGACCTCTCTTGCAGCATCTGGGACAGATGTGCATGGTTCCACAATAAGAAGAACACTCAGTCAAAATGGCTTTCATGGGAGGGTTGCTGAAGAAGCCTCTGCTCTCAAAAAGAACAAAACTGCTTGTCACAACTTTGCCAGAGAGCACCTGGAGATACCTGAAGTCTTATTCTGTGGACAGATTAGTCCAATTGAACTGTTTGGTCATAACCAAAACCGCCACGTTTGGGCAAACCTCTGCCTACCACCAAGAGAACCTTCTCCCAAGTGAAGAATGGTGGTGGCAAATTGTCTACAAATCTCCAGATATTACGTTTAGGTTGGCTTTTACCTGAAAAATCACTTTTCTTCTGGCGCTTGAGGATATTTTTGAAGGAAGTCCACTTGGCAGATGTTACGTCACTCTTAAAGCTCTCCATTTGTAGATGATTTGCCTCATGGTGGACCGATGGAGCTACATTTTTTAAATGAATTTATAGCTGTCCCCAGACAAATGTGCAACATCAAAACTCTATTCCTGAGATCCTCTGAGATTTTTTTCCCTTTTAGCATCTCAGACCTGTATGGGTTCACTTTGGTGAGCCTAAACTGACCTGGTTTTATCTTTGTTTTATCTAGTGGCGCCCAATTTCTTCCCTAAAGATCTCTCATTACGTTGGTCTATTTCATCAATCAATTTGGCCCACCTGATTGTGTCAACCTGCTCGATTTAAGCAATGCAGCTCAGGGTTCACAAACTTTTGCACATACAACAGTTGGCAAATCATTTGTTTTATGTCTTTTAACAATTGATTTCTGGAAAAGAAAAATGTTGAATTGATAAACAAACATCTGTTATTTCATATAAAAAATACTGGTATTGATAAAAATGAATTAATAATGGTAAAAATAAATACAATTCCAAAAGGTTCAAGGGGTTCACAAACTTTCACACAGCACTGTATATATTTTCTCAATGTCAAAACCTTTTTTGAATATTTTAATATTACAATTCCAGCTGACTGTTCCAAAGCAGCTCCCAAGTAAGACAACATTCTTGACCATATTTATATATATATATTCATACACACGAAAATATAAACGCAACACTTTGATTTTGCTCCTATTTTTCATGAGCTTAACTCAAAAATC
This sequence comes from Hyperoplus lanceolatus, assembly GCA_026929865.2. Classification (NCBI taxonomy): domain Eukaryota; kingdom Metazoa; phylum Chordata; class Actinopteri; order Uranoscopiformes; family Ammodytidae; genus Hyperoplus; species Hyperoplus lanceolatus. Next base: position 21,240,458 of record CM049417.1, on the reverse strand, counting down.
TAAAACTTTTTCTATATACACAAAATAAACATCTCTCAAATATTGTTCACAGATCTGTCCACATCTGTGTTAGTGAGCACTTCTCCTTTGCCGAGATAATCCATCCCACCTCACGGGTCTGGCATATCAACATGCTGATTAGATAGACTCTTTTTCAAGGGAGACCCATTTACATGTTGTGGTGTCCTGGTGGCTTTACAGTATCTGGTGTGAACACCATTTGCCTCACGTAGTGCAGCACATTTCCTTGGCATAGAGTTGATCAGGTTTTTGATTGTGGTAGGTGTGGCACATCAAGATGCTGATGAGACAGCATTGTTATTACACGGTGGCCTTTTATTGTGGCCACCAGAACACCAGAACGTGTAAATGGGAACTGGTCTCCCTTGAAAAACAGTCTCCAGTCTCAATGGGATTTACCTGTATGAATACATTTTTTTAAAAGACTGGTTTTCTGACCCTCCCTAACCCCACCCTTATAAAGCATAACTGCACATTTCAGAGTGGCCTTTTATTGTGGCCAGCCTAAGCCGCACCTGTTCAATATTCATGCTGTCTAATCACCTTGTTGATATGCCAGACCCGTGAGGTGGGATGGATTATCTCGGCAGAGGAGAAGTGCTCACTAACACAGATGTAGACAGATTTGTGAACAATATTTAAGAGATGGTTATTTTGTGTATGAAGAAAAGTTTTTAGATTTTTGAGTTAAGCTCATGAAAAATGGTAGCAAAAACAAAAGTGTTGCGTTTATATTTTTGTTCAGTGTATATATTTATTATTGGAGCATTCCTGACAAATTGCAATATTAGCAACCACTCCCATGGCTGGACAAACCTCCAAGTGATTCCATGTACACAAATAACATACTGACCCCCCTACCCTGTTGTCCTCCTATTCTTTGTAAATTGTCTATGCAACCTGGCTGGCCTTCAAATACACAGCAGCATATTTTACCTAGAGCCCCAGAAACCAACTCGTTTTCATACAGTGCCATACAACATTGTTTAGGTAGGTGACAACTACTTCCTTTTTAATAATGTAATTAAACAAAGTCTTATGCAGGGATGTGCGCTTTATAGGTACTGTATCATTTAAGATTCAGTCAGAATTCTTAAAACTAGCCATAGTAGCAGTTTTCAACATGAAGCAACACAGATTAGGTAATGATGCAGCACCTGCCTTGAGACTGCTACAATTTCAGATGATATTTTTGCTTTAGTGGTGCATTTTCCTAAACAAATCTACGATGCAATGAATCAAATTACCACACGCCAAGTGACACACAGTAAGCCTGGGGCTCTTCACAGACCCCCGGGCCCTGGGAGCTGGGACAGTTGCTTTCTTCCCTGGTTGGTAAGCCAGCCATGCAGGCTGCAAGCATCAACATGAACTACTATTTCTTGTGGAAATAACATCTGAATAACTAAATGTTATATGGTAATCTGGCAATTTATGTTTTTACATATCCTCAGTGGAATCATCCCTTTCAGACATAAACCCTCTGGAGTACATTTTGACTTTGGCTGCCTATATTTAACCCTGAGGTTGTACATGCTGTAAGTCAGCATTATGCTCTCAATAATCACTGTGTATTCTTCCCCACTGCCCGCCATGCTGCTTTAGCACTTATTAGGTGCTTATACTTGAGGCTCAGCCACACAGTTCATTTTCAGCCCACATTTGGCAGGTAATAAGCCTTACGGAGGAGCCGGCATTATACACATTCCCCGCCTGAGATCATTGAGGAGTGACCCCCGATGTGGAGGTTTGTATTGATGTGTGACTCTGAAATGGTAGCAATGGTCCAAAGGTCACCATTTTTTCAATTACTAATTGACCTCATTTCCTTTTGGGCTCTTGAGGATTTGACCTGCTGTAAGATAGATGTCTGTTTTCTTTTCATTTGATACGTTGAGCTCAGTTAGCGATAATATAGCAGACTGAAAAATGATAGAAGTGTGGCATCTAAAGACTTAAATCTTTTAGGTACAATCAATGTCACTATGTGTGAGGAGTCTTAAAAAAGTCTTGGTCGCAATCCTGCGTCAAACTGTACAATACACATTTTCTAACTCTGTGACAGAAGCGTCAGATGGTCAACATGAATGTTACAATCTATCCTAGCAGCAGCTGATGTTTCTTTGAAAACACTGGGCAACTGGCTAGGCTATATCATTAGATGGACACATCTATATTGGAACAAAAACTCATGCTGACTGAATAATGAAATAATTCAATCATAGAATATCACAGTCAGGTGGTTGCCAGCCTTGTAATGATGCATAAGAAAAACCAAGTTGTTTCCCACGTTGGATTGGTGCTAGTTGCAGGACAGCTACACTTGAAGCTTTTCTACAGGTTTGACTGACCATACCAAGACAATGCACTGTGCCGTCTTTTCTCAACCCGTGTTTGCCAAGATTATGTTCTCAGTTGTTTAAGCCGGCTTCTATATTTCGCAAAAGTCTTGTAGTCTCAAGAGATTTGATGGTCATTCATACAAAGTCAGACTTTCACAAGGAAGCATCAGCAGCAGAAATAGTCAGCCATGGGATTTACCTGTCAACTGCACTTAAGCACATGGAGAAACATCAGCTAGACACTCTGATGGTAAAAGAAAGGCTGACACGCGTGTCCTGTGATCTCCGGTCACTGACAGCTTCATGTATGTCAGCGCCTTCTGAGAGCAGTAAGACGATAAACTTCCATTCAGAGATGGGTGGGTGAATGTCTGTGTTTTGAAGCCTTCAGCGTCATTAAAAATCACTTTTCACGTCAGCTTGTCATGGACGAATATTCAATATGTAAGCCTACATTTTTATGAGGTGCTCATATCTTTACATGGCTCATACCGCTTGATTTTCTAGTTTATGGATTGCTTTACAGCATGTCAAATATATTTTGTCTCGTCGGAGAGCTGAGCTGTGATTGACATTTTCCCCCAAAATTTCAATGTAGGTCTGCGTGTCTCTTTCGAAGGAGAAGTCACAGTTTCTCACAACAATGCATCATTCTCTTAATTCTTGCTAATTGAAAGCTAACCAAGTGATGAAGTTTTGTTTGCAAGAAACAAACCAAATGTACCAGTACACTTAACTTTACAGAAAACGTTCAACTATGGTGAAAGCTCCTGTAATGTCACCCCATAGTTTGAGAGCAAAAACAAACATGAACAATGTCGTCTAACCTTAGAAGGAACAAAAATGTAGCTCCGTATCAAAATGTGAAACCTGCAGTGCCTTGTTCAGCTTCATACTGCTGTGTCTTAAAGTACAGAGCACAGTTTGGGGATTTGACTAAGCAAAGGAACTCGGCTCAATTCCCAAAGCATCCGCCAACCGCCCAACTGCACAGCTCTTTTGGAAAATAGACACGCAGGTAACTGATTTCTCCACTGACAATGCAACAGAAGAAATCTTGCTCTATTTCATTCCAACCATCTGGAAGTGTGGCTCAGACTGCAGGCTGATGTGTAACTTTTAATTGGAGAGACAGTGGTGGGAGGCAGAGCAGTAGCAAGCAATGATCCCAGAGGATAGACGGGCAGTATCTGCTGCCAGATGGACAACCGCAATTGCTGGAGTGCACACCATTTCATTCTCAAGCCAATGTGATGTGTGCCCTGTGTGAGAAAGAGTTTCTTGGAGAGCCATTGTTTGTTGAAGACATCTCAGGTGCCACAAATTGCTGCTATTTTCCAAATACAGAATTAGGCAGGGATGCTTAGATTTTGTTTTGGACATTTTCCATTTCTTGAGATTTCATAAATTGGCATGTTGTGGATCACAGTATTGACAATTAAGTTAAATGTCAATTAATTGTAATAATAGTTAAAAGCATGATATTTAAAGGTCACACTTCAATTGTAGAATTAAAAAAACCTGAAACCTGCCCTATAGCAAGATGCTTTTTCGTAACTTTGTTACACAGTATAAGTCTCCTCAAAGTCACACATATTTGTATTTTTGAAAATAAAAAGAGATGCATTTTGTAAATAAGATATTATATATATTTTATTGTTGCCATGGTCGGAGCTAGCCTGGCTCTGCCCGCCTACTTTCGCTCAAATTTCATTTTCCCTTCAGTAGTAAGTCTGGGGCTGCGGTGAATTCATGTGTTCGAGCTCAAGAACATTTTCGGCCGTCCAATAAGCGAACAGAGCGATTGGCTGAGAACGATGGCGTCGGAAGTCGCGCTCCAGTTTCAGTTGAATGCTGCATTCCTTTATACTCGGAACTCGGAGATTTCCGACTTGGTAGTTCCGAGTTCCGACCTGTCTGTGTTCCAGTGCATCTGCTCGGAAAAGTATGGACACCTACATCCTTTCTCATCCAAATAACTGAACGTTAGTCTCTAGCAAGTTACCGTTGCCAGGTACTGGTAGATCCATAGACTACAATATGTAGTGAAGTTGGACATTTCCGAGTTCCCAGTACAACTGGAACGCACCGTCAGAAGCTGGCTCATGACATACGTCACGACTAGGGTTGCAAAGGGGTGGAAAGTTTCCAGTAAATTTCCGGAAACTTTCCACGGGAACTTTCGCTCGGGAATTTTGGGAATATTCAAAATTGGGAATTATAGGAATTAACTAAATGGCGGTCATTTAAATGATTTTTTTTCATATCCAAACATAAATCTAAACATATAAACACTATATTTTGTCATAGGCAGACATCCATGCAAACTAATACAATTAAAAACATTACATTTGAACAGATTTATTTGTAAGTAGAACTTTATCAAGTTTTGATTATTTTATGAACAATCAATAATTTCACTGAAAACAAAAAGACGAATTTTGAGAAAAATCTTACTCATCTGTCTCACCCCATCCAATCAATAAATTAAGTAAATGCCTCCCATGTGATGGAGGAATGCACAGTGCATGTAGGGGGCGTGGCCTGAGTACCCCTGCAGTAAGCAGTGTGTGCAACCTGCCAAGCTTACTTGCATGAAATCTGGTTGTTTTAAGTCAAGATTACACTGTGTGCAAAATTTTTAGGCAAGTTGTATTTTTGAGGATTGATTTTATTATTGAACAACTACAGTGCTCTAGGTCAATCCAAAATGTTAAAGAACCTAAACCTGAATGTTTACGAAAGTAAAAGTGAGGTTTTGTCTTTCTTACGAGAATATATATATATGTTTTGCTATTACTTGGCAACTATTAGTATGCAGAATTATTCTGCAACTAAATAAAAAAACGAAGATTTTCTAATCTCACTTGATTAATTTCATCTGTTCAAGTGAGATAAAACAACTCAAAAAATGTCAATGTCAACAAAAAAAAAATCAGTGACCAATATAGCCACCCTTCTTTTCAATAACTGTCACAAGCCTTCCATTCATGGAGTCTGTCAGTTTCTTGATCTGTTGACGATCAACTTTTTGTGCAGCAGCAACCACAGCCTCCCAGACACTGTTCCGAGAGGTGTACTGATTTCCTTCACTGTAAATATACCGTTTAAGCAGGGCCCACAGGTTCTCAATAGGGTTTAAGTCAGGTGAGGAAGGGGGTCATTGCATTATTTTCTCATCCTTAAGCCCTTTACTGGCTAGCCATGCCATTGAGTACTTCGATGCATGTTATGGAGCATTGTCCTGCATAGAAATCATGGTATTCTTGAAAGATGCAGACTTTTTCCTGTACCACTGCTTGAAGAAAGTATCTTCTAGAAACTGGCAGTAGGTTTGGGAGTTGATTTTGAGGCTATCTTCAACCTGAAAAGGTCCAACTAGCTCATCTTTAATAATACCAGCCCATACCAGTATCCCACCTCCACCTTGCTGGCGTCTGAGTCGGAGTGGAGCTCTGTGTCCGTTACTGATCCAGCCACGGGCCCATCCATCTGGGGCCGGTTTCCCAAAGCCTTCGTAGAGCCTTCTTAACGCTACGTCATTCGTAACCCCTACGTAGAGTTCCTACTTAACATTTCGCCTGTTTCCCGAAACGTTCTTTGCTACGAATCTCTTTCGTACGTCACACGTTGGTAAGGTTGGTCTGGAGCGCCCGCAGAGCCTTCTTAGCTCTACCGTAGGGATGTTTCAGCTCTCATTTGTGTAATTTAACTAATAAATCTGACTGTATTTCATATCAAATGGACACAGCGATGACTGTATTAAATGACAAACTGTTAAAAACGATAACTGTATATAGCGTACATAAGCTATATATTTTAGCAGAATACCATTCACTCTGATTCACAAAGTGTTCAAACTATATGAACAAGTACATAGTCATCTAACTGACTTGACAATCAGCATTAACTGATTAGATGCGATGTCCGTCAGTATGAAAATACTTTATAAGGCCTACGTGATACACTACAACCTACAGTCAGATCGTTTTTATCAGTTTGATATTTAATAGTCATCGCTGTGTCCCTTTGATATGAAATACAGTCAGATGTATAAATGTAATGACAAGTGAAGTCCCTGCGATCGCTGTGGCATCGACCGAAAAAAGGCTGCTACAGACCCCCACATATCCTTCCGTAAGCACCATGCGTAAAACGGACACGAGTGACATCCCTGTTGCGCATGGAACTGCCACAAGTCATTCATGAAGAAAATAATTGCTGGAAACAATCTTAATCTCCTCCGCTGTTTCTATATTTTTCTATAGCCTAGGCTACCTTTTTTAAATCAGTATAGGCTATGGTAGTACGTTCGACCAAGGTTAACACTAGAACCATCGCACTGCGGAGCTGTCAGCTGAGCCGGCTGACAGCTCCGCAGAGCCGGCTCAGCTGACAGCAGAGTGCGTCGGATTCCCCGTCTCAAAACATGTAAACGTGTGAAAAAATTAATGAATAATCAATTAAAGCTTACCTTAAAATAAGTGTGCCATGTTACTGTTTATTGTAATTAGGATTTTAGCTCATTTGGACGCTGTTTGGGCCGTCTGTTTTTATTGATATAGGCTATTGGCGATATTATATCTACTTTCAGTTTCCTTACTGACCCACCACGAAACGTGATTATTGTTCTTAAAGATACTTAGATTATAAAGCAAGAGGTGTTAAATAAATGTTTCGGCTTTGAAGGATTTCTAGTAATCTTTTATTCGCAAAGACTTGTCATGCAGCTTCGCATGAAATAAGCAGGAAATGGAAAATCGAACTCTGAGCAATCGATTTCAGCAGTGTACGTACGACGTAAGGAGTGTTTCTCCTAAGAGACCGTTCAGGAACCACGACTACAGAGGTAAACAACTTTGGTAAGTCATAACGTAGGAGTCTTCGTAGCTCGCTAAGAGATGACGTTATCGGGAAACCGGCCCCTGGTCCATCAAGAGTCACTCTCATTTCATCAGTCCATAAAACCTTTGAAAAATCTGTCTTCAGATATTTCTTGGCCCAGTCTTGACGTTTCAACTTGTGTGTTTTGTTCAGTGGTGGTCGGGTTTCAGCCTTCTTTACCTTGGCCATGTCTCTAAGCGCTGAAGACCTTGTACTTCTGAGCACTCCAGGTAGGTTGCAGTTCTGGAATATGGCAGAACTGGAGGATAATGGGTTCCTGTAGCTTCGTGTTTGATTCTTCTCAAATCTCTGGCAGTTAATTTGCGTCTTTTTTTCTCAATATTTTTCTTGCGACCTTGTTGGCTATTTACAACAAAACGTTTGATGGTTCTGTGGTCACGCCCCAATATCTTAGCAATTTCAAGAGTGCAGCATCCCTCTGAAAGACTTTTTACAATTTTTGACTTTTCAGAGTCCTTTAAATCTCTTTTTTTTGCCCATTTTGCCAGAGGAAGAGAAGCTGCCTAATAATTATGCATACCTTGATATAGAGTGTTGATCTCCTTAGGACACACCCTCAGTCATTACACAAATACACATCACCTGGTGTGCTTCAATCCAATAAGCACTCAAGTTTATACAGCTTGAAGTTGGAAAATATGCATCAAAATTATGATATGGCCAAAATACTCACTTGCCTAAAAATTTTGTACACAGTGTATGCTCAAATATATTTTCCCTAACTATATTTAAAATCACTGTTTAAGCCTCTGTAAACCTGGTCTAGTAAAAATCAATATATGAAATCAAGTTGGGTGTCTCAATAGGCTTTAAAAAAATCTGATTTGAAATTAAATGTTCATAAATATTTTAATACTTAGTTGAAAAAACTGCTTTTTACAGTCTCGAACATTTTCCAGGACTGAAATAACATAGTTAGAATGACTTAGTGCATTTGGGTTGCTTTAAATTGAGTAAATTCCCATTTATTCCCAAAATTCGCGTTAATTCCCATGGACAGTTTCCAACTTTGAAAATTCCCGGAATTTTGCAACCCTAGTCACGACCAAACGTTATGTGATTGGTTGGCTGATCCAGATTGGCACTGGGCAGATCCAATAGTTTTAAACTTCAACAGACACCCACCTCCAAGTGAGTGAACGTTTGCCAATAGAACAGTTCCAGACCTTCTGTACAAATGAAATGAAGTACGATGGTCTGGTTGGACCAGGCTAGGTCGGAGACACTCTAGCTGTCTCCTCTTGCATCCAGTCTCTATGCTAAGCTAGGCTAAACACATTCAGACACAACCTCCATATTGCACAAGAAGAAGAGTGGTATCCATCTTTTCATCTCGCTAGGCCTAGGGGAAAGAAAATGAATAAGAAAAAGTCCCAAAAAGTTAAAATATTCCTTTTAAACCTTTCAATGCTTTCAGGTCGGCTCAGCCGTACCGTCAGGCAGTGTTGTTGTTTTCCTTGTTTTTCATTGTTTTTGCTCAACCTTCTTCTCTCCATAGGGAGTGTGAAATTGTGAAACCATACATTGACTACAGCGATTGTCAGTTGACCTAGCTATCGGAAAGACGACTATAGAACAGCTAGCTGTAGCGATGTATGTTTAGAAAATATTTTTCTCTACGGCACCCAAATTGTGGCAGTAGTTGCACTGAAATGTGTGTATGAAACACAGAGAGAATTTCATATTTTGTACTGTAGGTTTCTTATTGTGTTCACTGGTAGATGTCTATCCCCAAAGTTTTTCCTCATTGTCAATACTGAATACAAACATACAGTTGTGCGGCAGTGCATGTTTTTCCTTTTATTAACTTGGAATGCATAATCTGTGCTATGTATGAGCTCATACCCAACTTGAAAATGTTGAAATGAAAAATCCTTTGCTGGGCCACTATGTTGTGCATAATTTTATTGTATCAACTTTCCCAGCAGTCTCCCAGTATTTCAAAAAGCAATCTCTTTAGTGCCGGGCAGAATTAGATCTTCTCGGGCGTTGTGCAGTTTTCTGTGAGGGCCATCTCATACCAGATTATAAAGGACGGCTTCAGGGCTCACTCTTGTTGCTTCAACACAGTCAACTGTCTGCTAAGCTTGTCTCACTTTTCTCTTTGCTGTGGTGAAGCTACTACATTCAGGAAGAATTCATTATGTGCAAATCTAGTTGACCTTCTGTGTGTGTTTCGCAGTTGAAACCAGAACTTTTTCTATGTTTTAGTTTTTAATTTACTGAAAAGCACACAGTCCCGGACCAAATTTGTGATCTTGTGATAATTTCTAATTACACCGATTCCGTTATATCTTAAGCGACTGCAATTTTGTTCAGCACTTGCAAAATGGCCACTGTACTGACGAAAATCACCAAACACATTTATTGTGTTAAAAGTAACAATATTTATTCATTTTTATTTGGCTGCTCAAACTTAAGATCAGACCACCTTAAGAGGTCAGGTTGTTTAGGTTTCACTTTGGCTTCAGTTTGGTGACACACTGCTGTAATATGAGTGTAAGACCTCGCTCTTCATAGACTACCCTCGCCATTCGGCACAACCCTAGTCTGAAATTTGCTTTGCTAAGGTAAAATTACTCTTAGCAATTACACATGTCTGCCTCATGCCTAAAATAATCGCTTTACTAAATTAAAATAAATTAAGCATTGCATGAATGCGAAAGGATGCAGCAAAAATATGCAGAGGACCTAACGGGATTCACCTGCCTCCTCACACATCCTACAGCTTATCTGCTATCCCCCCACCTATCCGCCCAACCTCAAACCCCTTGACGTGGGAATTCAATTTGTACTGTATGTTTCATTTCTACTCAGATTTAGATTTATTTCATGTCGGCTGCTTTTAATTAACTCTCTGGATATGCAACGAGAGGTGGGGAGGGAGGGGGGCTGAGAGAGACAGAGAGATAGATAAAAACTCCTCACATCCGCCAATGACTTACACCGGCAATCATTTACCACTTTAGTGCAGAAGTCCCCCCGTCCGTTGCCCTGGCAACCGGTGCCTTGGTGATTGATTCCTTGCCAGTGTGGCATCGCTGCGGGGAATAGAGCGCCTGAGCTTACCATGCCCGCTACGTCTTTTCTAATTAAAATGGGATTACAGAGTCATTGCCGTTGTATGTTCAAACACATGCAAGGCTGTGAAGGAAATCCATTTTAGTAAATGTCAGGGCTGTTAAATACAACGATAGATAAACAAATGTAAGCAAGCTCAATGTACCGATATGCACATTCTATGCACACTTTACATGAAGAGCTGCCTCCCCCCCGATTGGCATGTTTGGAGTCGTAGGGATTGACGGCGATTGTGCATCCCTCCATCCAGTAGTGGAGCTTGATTGACAGCTCAAGAATCATGTTATGAAACACAAATCACCAGACACAACAATTAGTCTGTTTGTTGCCGTCTGCTAATACGAAAATATTCTTCAAATTGGAGCTTAATGTACATCTTAAATGAACAACGGTTTCTTAACGTAATTGGATTAGGGAAGTCAATCATATCTGTGCAGTTTATGCTGTTGTCTTTCAGATGTGTTTGTGTGTGTGTGTGTGTGTGTGTGTGTGTGTGTGTGTGTGTGTGTGTGTGTGTGTGTGTGTGTGTGTGTGTGTGTGTGTGGGTGTGTGTGTGTGTGGGTGTGTGTGCGTGTTGAGGGGCTAAATATTCTCCCATGCTCAGAGCTGGGACTTGATTACTTCACATTAAAAGTGACATTAAATGGGTCTATTTTAATGAAATGTTTTAAATCACATTACAATGTAACTACTTTTGAAAGTCCTGTGTTACCTTTAACTTTTCTCTGTAACCACCGGGATTTTTTACACATCTCTTAAAGCAGCAACGAGTAACATTTAAATATCTTTTAAACAGCCTCATGTTTCCTCTCATAATCATAAATTACCTTTAACAGCAAACGAGACCATCTGTGCAAAGAAAGACTTTTTTATATAGTTTTTATTACTGCATTTGATCTGGTCGTACACCCAGTACGATTTTCGGTTTACGCGTGCATGCTCTATGGTCACATATCCGTATTGGTTGCAGATTTCAGTGCGGCGCAGGAACGCGATGTGAGAAGCCTATGGCTCCAGGTGAGGGAAGGGGAGCGGGAGCCTTGTTTGAGACAGTTGTTTGTTCATAATGACTGATAACGGGGCTGAACCATCAAAGAAAAAAAAGAAAATGCAATGAAGAAAAGCTAAAAGGGAGAGTGATAGGCGGGCGGGAGGGCGTTGCCAAGCAACGTATACACAATTTCACGCAGCGAACCTAGACTGAAGTGTTTACTCCTAAATGAATGAGTGGTAGCCTACTAAAACAAAGTTTACTTTGCCTCACCAGCATCATCAGATGACCATTATTCATCTGAAATAGTCATTATTTACAACATAAACACATTACCTCATCGTGATCCATACTAACTAACTGCCATCTCTCGTTCATTCGCTTGGTGTGAGGACACGGACTCGTTCAGCTCCGTGAGAGGTGACAATGCATCAACTCATTGCAATCAGGTGTGTTTAGCACTTACTGCCATTAGTTGATGCTGTGTCACCCATAGACTCACAGAGCCGAAAAGAGTCCGGTGCCCTCCACACTTTCAACACACGGACACGCACCATATTGCTTCCTGATTAATTGAATCTTGCACTCCCTGCACGAGCTAGAAAACAGCTTCACGACAGCTGGCGTCGTTAAAATACTACCGCTTTTGTTCAAAGGTGTCGCCAACGTGCCGACTTACTCGTAGTGGCTTTAACAGTCTGTTCGTACCATATTGGTATAGGCCACTGCAGCTTCAACTTTTTAAAGTGTCATTCTTCAAGATAATTGTGTGCTTGAGAATCACATTGTTAAGTTTGTAATTCATGATGTTCAGTGGGTTCTTGAAGCCATGGACGACCTCAGAGTGGCCCTTGAACTCCTAAGCATAAGAGAGCAGGAGATAGAGAGCATGAAAGTGAGTGAATGAGCAGAACCGTGGCAGAGGGGAGGGTGACATACAGAGCAAAAAAAGAAAAATGACGTCTTGCACTCGTTTTTCAGATTTCAATCACTACAATGCAGTTAGTAAGCTGTGACGTAGTGCCTTGGGCCAGTTCCCAAGTAGGAGCTCTTTGGCACTGGCTGTGTGGGATGTGTCATTACAGCAAAGGTAATAATAGACCAGGGAATTTATAATGTGACGCTTTTTTTACATGCCCGTGAAAGAGCATGAAAGCCCCGGGACTGCTGGCAGAAAAGAGATACTTTCCCTGTTTGGTTGTAAACAATGGAAAGCCACATCATTGGCTGATATGTCATGCGACTGGAATATATATGAAACCTCTCGACACACTTCAATTTCACCCATATAGAAATGTGAAGCAAGTCTACCTACATACCTACCCATTATATCATTGCACGAAGCATATGTTTTTACAGGGCTCCTTGTGGGTAACAAACTACTTTCTGAAATGAAATTGTTACAGCCTTATGAAACTGAGAGCCCAGATAAGCCATAAATCAAAATCACCCTAGTTTTGCCTCTTTCAATCATTACTCTGTATGGGTGACCAGCTTTTTTTTGGTGCTCAGCAAGCATGCTAACTTGTCCCTCTTTCTATAGGCAGTTAAGGGCGCATGGTGCAATGTGAATTTGTTCATTGCCCTAAATTGAAAACGTATCCATACGTGTGAATACCATTCTGCATGAAATGCACTTGATCCAATGGAGTTCATGCATGCACATGGCTCTGATTAAGGCATTAACAATCATTTTAATGGGATTTGGTGATCCCTTGACTTTTCATTTAGCAACAAATACAGGTCAGTGTTTTCACTTATCAAGGGAAATATCTCAAACATGAATTTATGATGCATTGGATTGTTCCAGAGGATGAACCAAATACGTTTCCCCCCATAAGCCATCATTGCCAATAGTGTTTTCAGATGTATTGATGGCAGACATTCTTGTTCTACTCAGTATGAATAATAATAACTATGATGTTTGCCATATTCAGGCCCAATATTTCCTTTGTTCTTTGCTACTTCCCATGAGCATCAGTCGTACCTTGTGTATAATGATAATTATTGAATGTTAGCATGAAAACATGCTAAGCTAAGACTGTAAATATGGTAAACAGTATACACGCAAACATATAAGCATGTTATTAGCAACAGTTAGCATGTAGGTGAAAGCATTGCTGTACAGTCTCCCGTAGATTAACGCTGGGATTCCTGACCATCAAGACATGCTGTAATATACTGAACCTCTAAACTGTTTAATTATAATGCACATTGACTGACAATAAAAACTGATGATTTGAATGATCCACATTCAAAGGGCTAACTTTATCCTAATTAACATGTTGTGATCACCTCCATACTGTTTGAATGGTCTTTCTAGCCATGTATTCTGTTTACATAACTCCTACGTGGGATAACAAGAGCGGGGATTCTCCACGTGGCTCAACTGGCTGTAGGGGAATTTTTCTTCTTCTTTTTTTTTAGGTGTGTGTTAAAAATCACAGTTACGTGTGCGGGAGCAGCGTCGGTTTGCTCTTGTCTTGAGCGCAAAATAAAAACCATCTGGGATTGTGCCTGTCTTAAGCAAAGTGCAACGGCCTCCCTCTCTCTCTCAATCACACCAGCGCCATGTGTCTAATGTGGAATCTAAATTTGGACCTTGTTGATAGAAAATGGAAGGTTACACTGTTTGACATGTGACTCTCACAAGCCACAGTGCAGGCAATGGTGCTAATAGATAATTGCCAGCTTAATAGAAGGTGACTGTTGTATGATGTTGCACTCAGAGCCAGTGACTCTGCCTGCAATTAGCGTAATTTATCTTTATTTTTGATAAATGTTTTACTAGTTGAGGTGGAAACCTGAAACAATGTTCACACTGATTTCAATTTTCCTTTTGATAAAAATGTGTTAAAGGCGGAATCAGTTTGTTGTCAAAATATTTTTTTGTCAAAGTCAGTGAATATCTCCTCACAATCTGCTACCTGTATGTACTGAGTGCGCTGAAAAATGTTCTGGCATTTTGCTAGTTACAGTGGGCCCCCTTTGTTTAAATACCCTTTGTTTACATGCCCGTCAACAGAGCCTAGGTTACTTATTAACACCAGATATTCTTTCAGCACGTACACACAGCACAGACAGGTGCGCATAGTGAGAATATAACCGTTTAATACAGACAAGGATTTCATGATATTTCTAATAAAGCTAAAGCTGTCAATAATGCTATTGATGCAACTGTAACAACATGTCTTCATTTACAAACACTGCATGCTTACAAAATATTAAGTCACAAAAAAAAAAAAACGCTTTCTTGCCTCCTCTGCTGAACATTTGTTCGTGGACGGCAACAATTTGCGTGCAGACCTCTCTGTCTCTCCCTTCCACACACACACACACACACACACACACACACACACACACACACACACACACACACACACACACACACACACACACACACACACACTACACACAGTCCTTTCAGACACACGCAAATACTCATCGCATCCGTTCGCTGTTCGCTCACACCCCCTCCCTTCGCCTCCCACTCATCTTACTGATTGGAGTTGTCAGGAGTCAGAGGGTCACAGTAGAGGATGTCAATAGGCCTCATTCACAGACACAGATGAGCACACGCATGTACACATACAGACACACACACACACACACACACACACACACACACACACACACACACACACACACACACACACACACACACACACACACACACACACACACACACTGAAGCAATAACAAAATGACGGACAGACAGTAATAAAGTCCTATCTTAAGTGTGTATAAACACACCCCACAATCACCCCATCACGTCAACAGCTGTGCTTCGGCTCACTATCCCAGTGAGCATTCAATTTATATTCATTATTCACCAGTCAACTGCCTTGATTTCAGTGATTGGATATACCCTTTACACACACACACACACACACACACACACACACACACACACACACACACACACACACACACAGACACAGACACAGACACACACACACACACACACACACACACACACACACACACACACACACACACACACACACACACACACACACACACACTCACACCCACACTCACACAGCACACACACACACACACACACACCTCAATCTCTCCCCTCAGCTCATAGAGTGGATAGCTGTGTGTGTGTGTGTGTGTGTGTGTGTGTGTGTGTGTGTGTGTGTGTGTGTGTGTGTGTGTGTGTGTATGTGGCAGTAAAACTTATTTTGGGATATGATTAGACAGCACATGTGATTGGATTGATTATATAAGGACTTTTAAGAAAACAAAAGCAATGCAAAGATGCAAGATAGATAAAAGGCTGCAACAGGGTCAAAGATTAGTTTTAATATATATATATATATATAGTTCAAACATGAGACAAATTTTATTTGTTTTATTTTTATGGCCACTTTCGTTGATATTGATTATTTGACTTGATCCTAAAAAAAGGTACATGGATCAGTAGTAGAGGCCGAGGTGTAACAAGTAGCTGATTAACAAAAAATTAAAGGTGGAGTCAGCAATTCTAGAGAAAGCTTGTTGTCAAAATCAGTGAATATCTCCTCACAATCGGCCACCTGTCAATACGGTGTGCATGCCCTGAAAAAATCTCAGCCTAAGGTCTGTAAACAGCCATATTGCTAGCTACGTTGGGCCCCCTTTGTTTACACCCCTTCTTTACCAGTGTACAGAGCCTGGGCTGTGTATTAACATTAGATTTTTTTCAGCACACACACTCAGAATGTACAGGCAGCATACCGTATGATATTAACATTGGATCTTTTTCGGCACACTCACAGTACAGACAGGTAACAGATAGTGAGATAGTCAGATATTCACTGATTTTGACAAAAAAGTCATTTGGAAAACAAGCTTTCCCCAGAATCGCTGACTCCACCTTGAAGTGGCAACTGTTCTGATTATGGAATGATAATTTCGAGTTACATTCAACGAGAGATGCTAACGCTATTGACTCTTCATCTACCACGGTCCAGCCACAAACCCCCTGTGCCCCATCCTCTCCAGTCCATAAGGCCTCAGGATAGCTGATTACAAGAGAAAAACCCTGGCCTTTATAGAAGGTGATGCCTTGTTTGGTCATTTGGATAGGAACCTTAATAGCCTTTCCCATCCCCTTCATAGCTTCTGGGGGTCTGTTTCAATTAGCTTCAGATAACTGGCGCAACCACCAACACGCTGCATCTCAGTAACAACATGCTCATCAGAAAGAATCAAGTGCAGCTGAGCCCGGCTGAGAAGTTAAAGCGACGTGTGTTTGACGAGACGTTGGCTCGGCTATCTTTATCTCCCAACCATAAGCAGAGGCAACCACACGCAGAAGCTCACAGGCAGTTTGCGCTCAAATTGTTCCGGGCACCTGTCATCCTGTATTATAATTAGCAAGTGGACGTCTAAATAATTGCCATCAGGCTGCGGCTGCTGTATCACTGTTGGTAGCCCTTTGCTTCTAGTATTATTTAAAGGAGCCGGCGTGCCTTTCCCAAAGCATTGCCCTGAGCAAAATGGTAAGCTGTGTATTCAGTCAGCGGCAGCATCTGGAGCGCTGAAAAATAATTAACTGACACAAGAGGGTTTGGTGTTGGCTTCACCGTTTGTTTTGTCCACACTTGTTCCTCCTGACGCACACAATCACACACACAGGCGCGTGCACACGCAGACCGCTTTTGATCATAATTGTGACACTGCCAGGGAGAGAGGGAGGTAACACGCTCATCCCAGTGGGGACCGAGGATGGTTGTAAAAGTAAATGAGGCAGATGGGTCTGTCTTGAAGAGGGGTGTGAAAAAATTGAAAAGCCTCCTTTGAGGAATAAAGATAGAATAGTTAAGTTTAAACACTTTTAAAAGGACTGTACTTTGCATATCTACAGTACAGTAGGAATACTATTGGACTAAACAAAACTTATTGATATTTTCACAGTATGGTCCATAAAAGCTGGGAAATAATAGCGATCCAAATCTGCTTCAAATGTATGGCGACTTGTTGGTCCAAATACAGGTGCATTGCCATCATCCTGTCATTGTCGGTGTGCGTGTGTGTGTGTGTGTGCGCGTGTGTGTGTGTGTGTGTGTGCACGTGTTCGCGCTATCAAGCTAGCTGCTATAAAGAGCTGCGCTGCAGGGTCAGTGTGAGCTATCCTGGAGTATATCGCCAGCCGTAGCGTGATGACTTGACTCACACTTGTCGTTCTTCCCTCTCCCTCTTTCCCCCCGATTAGACTGATGCAATGTGGAGATGTCAGGACAACACAAATGTGTGTGTGTGTGTGTGTGTGTGTGTGTGTGGATTCTTTATATATGTACACCACCCCACACACACACAGACATATACTGTATATCCCTATATAAAGCATGTTCACAAAGAGCTGTTGCCCGTGGGAACACCATAGGTCACCATGCGTGTCTCCACCAACCCCCTTCCTTCAGGGGCATGGAGCTGGTTGAGGTCAGTGCTGCTCAGCAGCGCCCTCGCCGTGCTGGGAGCTGCTTACCTCAGACAGTCAATGATGTTCGCTTTGGTCCAACAACTACTGACAGTAACACACACACACACACACACACACACACACACACACACACACACACACACACACACACACACACACACACACACACACACACACACACACACACACACACATGCACATCCTCTCCCTTCCCCCCTTACTTTCTGTTGTTCTACATCCACCTTTGTCACTGGCTTCCTTTGTTGTTGTCTCACTGCGCAGTAGTATGTGTGTCAGCATGTCTGTGTGGTGCGCGTCTGCATGTTTTGTCTCGTTCTCTTGCCTTCCAATTCTCTCATTTGTCTGACATGTCATGTAAAAAGCCCCCCCCCCATTTGGAGGGACATTAGTGTAGCACCGCTTAGAGTGCATTGGTGTCTACAGAAATACATTCTTGTACGGAGACATACGGGGATGGATTTCTATTGTTGGCTCTGTTCTCGTGATATAACCAGAAATGATGGCTACATGTAAGCTCTTGCTGCCACTGGGAGTGTTATATTAGATAAGGTTACTATGTATGTTTATATCTTAAATGCCTATGCACTTTAGTAAAATGACAGCCAAGTAAAATGAATAACAAAATCAATTATCATATTCTGATGTATTTTTCTGTGTTGTTTTATGAACATATTTTCTCTAAGGGGTTTCTTCTCACTTGAGGTTCCACACAAACACATTTTCTGTTATGTTCAAATATATATATAAAAAAAACTCCATCAGTGCACAAAAACAACTTAAAATAAAATATAGGGGAAGGTGGGGTGATTTGTGCATTTTGGAAGTTGCAAAACCCCTTGTTTCTAGAAAACCGTGGAAGAAATTGGAAATGTGACCACATATTTAAGAAGAGCCATCCATTTGACTCATCCTGTAAAGAAGGGAGACACAAGGAATAAGATATAAGCACATTTAAGCTAAAAAAACTGTGTTTTGCCTTTCAAAGTAAAATTTCCATGATCAAGGTTTTTTGATTATTGTGTCTGAACAATTATAGACACGTTTGAAAACATTTGACACATGTTTTAGTGCTTTGGTATGCTACACTTTGAGTCTATATAGTTAGCACAATGTCAACCCTAAATTGCTGCATCATGCCTATTATCCAAAATTCTGGGGATGGGGTGATTTGTGCGCAAGGGCCTGGGTGAGTTATAAGTAAGTAAGTAAGTAAAATGTATTTATAAAAGCACATTTATGACAGTTTGCACTGTCCAAAGTGCTGTACATAGTGCATTCAGTAGGTAAACAATGAAGGTAAAATAACAATAACCAAAATAAAAGACGTAAAGCCCATACATCCACATAAACACAGATAGTAGTGCAGAGGTAAGTAAGTAGTGCAGAGGTTAATGGGGAGGAAACACCAGGGTGTACATATGGGTTTTGAGCCTTGATTTAAAGGCAGAAATGTAGGGGGAATCACATTTGTCAGGTGGCAGTTGGTTCCACAAGCACGGAGCAACTAGTGCAAAGTACATTTCTGAGAGTTGTGCCAGTGGCATGGCTGTATACGCTGGTCACCAAAAGAAAGTGATAGTCTACAGTAGCTCAGGAGAGAGTGACATCTCAATTCCACTTAACGACACCACTGATGAGAGTTCAGATGGCCAGAAAGATGATGATGGCGACTTTGTCATTGTGACACAATGACGCACAAATCACCCCACTACGTGGGGTGATTTGTGCGACAAGACAACTTTTTTTCCGAAAGCTATATTTCTTAAACAGTTTATTCCAGATCCAAAGTTTTTATTGCCAGGGATGCACAACATCCTGAAATATATGTACATATTTGAGTTGGAGACATAACTGTCAAGGCCTCACTTTAAAATCACTTTGAGTAAAAAGTTGCACAAATCACCCCACCTTCCCCTACTTTTAAATACAATTCAAGCAAGTAGCCTTTTACCTCTTTTAGCTTGAATATGAAATTCTGTTCATTAACTAGCATTTTTGAGTAGGTACCACACTTTTAAGTAAAATACTTCTTTCTCTATACCAGGGTCGACCAATGCTCCAGGTTTTTAGCTTAACCAATATTTTAAATCAGACTTTAACATTAATAATATTTAAAACACACTCAATAAAATTATAATTTTGAGGTTAACCAGTTCACCTTTCTAAGTGTTCTAAACAGTGAAAGAGCAAAAAAACACTTTGCTCTTTCACAGTACGGAGGTAATGGACCTTGAGGAGAAATTCTCAAGGTCAAAACAACGACTAGCAATTGAGCCAGCATGTATTGAACTGCCTTGAACCCTTCCATTGGTATTGTTGTGTTGGGGGATTTGCAGCACTGTGAGCTCCTAGCCCCAGCCTTTCCTGTGTCATCTCTTTTCCTCGCTGCCTGCTCAGCAAAGCACTCTCCATGGTGCTGACTTGAATGTGGCAGGCTGGCGCTGTCCGTGGTGCTATCATCACTGGTCCAATTTCAGTGTGTCTTTGCTGAGCTACAGCTGACTGTGTTCCCTTTGTTTTGGGCCTGGTCCTTTGTTGCTGCCTCATCTGTTTCTAGCAGAGAGCATGCCATAGGCTACACAGTGCTAACGCGGCTGGTTTAGGCCATGGTGCGCTTCTGAGCTGCCCACTAGAAACTCAGGGCAAGCAGAGGCAGTGTCTGCCACAGATTATAGGCTGCTAACTGCCACTCCGGAGCAACCTTTTCTTTTATATAAATATATCCAGCTCATATCCTGCCAGTTAAAATGTGTGTCAGGAAGCCGATTTGTAACTGCTCTAGCTTACGGGTTGTATCTTTGTGCAGACACAGTGCCATTTCCCTGACATGAGAATCTTCCCTGTTCTGTATATCGGTGACTCACAGCGCGCTGCAGTAGGAATAGTGTCAATGCAGTGCCAGTGTAAGTGGTTCACTCCAATTTCTGTCGGCCACATTTAATGCTGTTAGTCTGCTAGGCAGCGCACACGCCACATCAGCATACTGTGGTTTGTCTTCATTATAATTGGCGAGGTGAAGTTACAGGTAGAGGTTGTCAGCGATTCTGGAGAAAAACTTGTCAAAATCAGTGAATATCTCCTCACGATAAAAAAAGAAGTCCAGGGTTAATACAAAGCCTAGGCTCTTGTATGTAAACACAAGGCCCCCCCCCCCCCGAGCTAATAACATACCGCCTCCACTAGGGATGCACCGAACATTCGGCCACCGAAAAAGTTCGGCCGAAAATGGCAAAATAAGTAATTTTCGGTTTCGGCCCGAAACAGTTAAAAAGCCGAACAACATTACCGAAAATTGGCGAACTAAATGACACGAAGGAAATATGTTTTTAAAAGAGCTGCACGCTTGTAAACCAGGAAATGGCAGTAAAGAGAGACGTAACCGTGTATGATAGTCCACGTCTCTTTGTGAGCGTGCAGCAGGAGCAGTTTGGTGCATGCATGAAAATGTCAGAGTCCAGTGTGGGAGCATTTTTTCAAACTGGATGAAACACGGCGCAGACAGTGCAATGCTTTATGCAGCATAAAGTTAAAACGCTCGTCCAAGACTGATGTTTAATCATCATAGAAACACAAAAGCCTTGCGCGAGCGAAGCAGCGATTCACCCGGTGAAAGAAGAAAAACTTTAGTTTGACAGCTAAAATTATAACCTGAGATATCCTGTCCGTTAGCGCTGTTGGGGGAAAAGGCTCCTACGGTCTGATTGCATTTCTCGAGCCTGAATACACAGAGCCATGTCCGCAAACTGACAGCGCTACTAAATATATGTCCAGCAAGCCGCCTCCCCCCGTTAGTTTCAGTCTACAGACAAAAAGTTACTATCACCTACTAAGCATGGACATCGTTTAAAGCCTCTCATTGTTATGATAAGGGCTTTGATGCAAATTCTGAAGTCTGAACATTACGGTGGGAGCTGTGGTGCAGTTTTTTTTAGAGCAACTCAACCTGCACTGCAAAAAATGAAAAAAGGCAATAAATCGATCTTTTTGTAGATTCATCCTCATATAAGTCAAGCTAAAAATCAGTGAGTGGTTCACAAATTAATTCCTAGTAAAATATTAATTTTACTCTTAGATTTGAAGGTTTTATTGTTTATTTATTTATTTAGGGTTGCTTTTTAGTTGTAGGCTATGTTTGAGGAGAACATTTGGGAATTCATGTTACAATGTTGAAATAATTGACTAAATAATAAACAAAACTGCAAAAGCCTCTTTCGGTATTCGGTTTCGGCCAACTGTTTCATTTTATTCGGTTTCGGTTTCGGCCAAGAATTTTTATTTCGGTGCATCCCTAGCCTCCACCTTTAATGGTTAATACATGTTTTCACTTTAATTATCCATATTTAACCACTTTCACTTATGTTTGAACAGAGAAGAAAACAACCTTGAGCCAAACATTTCAAATGCTATAATAAGTATGCAGCCATCTTACACATTACTCATCTACAGTATTGCTTATCTAACAAGCATCTTGTCTTAGAAATGTTGGCATGACTTCTTTGCTCTCCTATATAAATTCCACTCCCACACCGCTATGTCTCCCTCGTACTAATGCTTCAGCGTGTCCCTCAGCTCACATCACAGGGACCGCCGAGCTTTTCTAAGACGATGCATCTCGGTGCTCGACAAATGAATTGGCACATGGAGCTTTGTGTGTGTGTGTGTGTGTGTGTGTGTGTGTGTGTGTGTGTGTGTGTGTGTGTGTGTGTGTGTGTGTGTGTGTGTGTGTGTGCGTGTGTGAGAGAGAGAGACCCAGCATCGGTGCTCTGGCAGGTTACAAACCTTGGTGAGGGCTGATGTTAATTAAAGGCCCTGTTCAGCACTTTCCAAATTAGATGTGAACTGTTAAGCAGGAGGAGTTTGCCATTAACGTGGTGCTGGGTGAGACCTCTGACCTCTGGCTGGGAGTGCCACATCCTTGAGATATAATTGCGCTCACCTTCAATGCTAGTTGGACAGAAGGAGCAGAGGGAGAGTTTCTGTTTTTGCTATAGAACGAGCGACTAGCACATTCCCCCATCTTCTTCCATCAAGCCGTCGAGAGGTTGAAACGATTTGCTTCTCACCCTTCGTTCGCGTGTTTGGATAGCCACAGGGAGGTATTGGATTGCAACCATTGGAGGCACACACCGCAATGAGCCCATTTTGACTTATCAAATGCTAGAAGTCTGATTTGAGCGGCTGCCAGCTCTCAGTCTCTTTTATGTTGTCTGAAATAGTTTATTTTTTTCTTTTCTCTTTCCCAGCTCCTGAAGCTAACAGTGTTTGGCAGCGTACCAAGACATTCCCAGATAAAGATATTTTATAAGACGCCACAGACGAGTACTCTCCAGTGTGAAGCCCCAGTTATGTTGAGAACTCTCTTTTAGTCTGTTAGTACTTGTCCATCACACATTTCATTGTATTAGAACTGCCTCTCCATTTATTAATACCACACGACTGCTTGAGGACACATTTAAACATTAGTGTTTTTTATTTTTTTTTATTTTTAGCGCGACTCACTTAGAACCAGTGCAAAAGGACGTCTTTGATCCTAACATCCACGTTTAGGCAAGCAAAAAGGATATGCACTTGTTAAGAATCCCCTTCAATACGCATCAATTGAATTCCTAACTTGTTCCTACACAGCTGCACAGCCACCTACTGTGCACGCTCCCTCAGCAGACGGTGATCATCACTTTCTAAACCATCAAAAGGAAGCATGTTGATTTGTACATGAGAGATGCATCCTTCCTGCTATTACAGTATGTTGCAAGACGACAGCGTTACCCCGGAAGGGGACCAAGTCATGAGCAGAGGAGACACAGAAGTAGGTCAGCTCCTAGGCCTTTGTTACATCATACATATTCATAAACAGCACCCAGTTGTTGAAGAGTGAACTCACTCCACACAGACTGTTCATTCTGCTCATTGGGCCCCTCTTCTCTGTTTAAATGTTAAATAGTGATTACGCATCATGATGCTAATATGGCCAATTGACTCTGACTACGGCATTTACACACACTTTGCAGCTATTACGTGGCCAGTATATTGTTGTAGTAGTTGCATGCCAACACCTCTTTATCTCAACAAGTTTTAACAATCAATGGCCCACATTTTGGTTGAAACTGGAGAGAAGACAAGACAATGCATTTCTTTATTGAATAGCATGACATTTTCATATACATTCTAATTTTCTTTCTTTGCGAAAGTTCAAAAATGAAAAGCT
This sequence comes from Hyperoplus lanceolatus, assembly GCA_026929865.2. Classification (NCBI taxonomy): domain Eukaryota; kingdom Metazoa; phylum Chordata; class Actinopteri; order Uranoscopiformes; family Ammodytidae; genus Hyperoplus; species Hyperoplus lanceolatus. Next base: position 21,216,459 of record CM049417.1, on the reverse strand, counting down.
CTCATATCTGAAATATGAAGCTCTAGTTATTGTTCCGCACACTAAAATAAAACAACAATGTGTCATTTATAACGCTTCGATTCGGTTGTGATGAAACACACATTATAGTTGTTTTTTTAAGGGAATGTATCAAATCCAAATATTTGTTCTTGACTATTGAAACTAGTGAAGGGGAAACACAATAGGAGCCTACACGTGCAGTAAGTGTTCCACTTTCATTAAATCGTCTCACAGTGTTCTAATCATCAAATCCCTTTATTTGTTCTCAACACTGGCAGCTGAGCAGTGAATGGACCCATTCGTCATTTCCGCGCGTCGTTCAGGTGCGACGTCTGTCCCTCAACCGCAGTGGATAAAAAGAGAGTTGCCGGAGAATGTGTGGGAGAATGAATACAAACTGAGTCAGTCTCAGGGCTACGAAATGTACTGATAGTTGAAAAACATGATGCTATTTCTGCCAGCTCCTGTTATTCACTCAACCTTAATATAATCAGACACTCCAACACAACAGTTATGCAGGGGGCGAGATTGACCTCCTCTCATCTCTCAGCAGCCTCTGCTACACAATCATCTGTGGAGATTTGGTTTGATAAAATAAAAAAAATAAAAAGGAAATGGAAGTGTAACTGGATTTAATTTAGCTCTTAAAATACATGTTTCATTTCTCATCTTAGTATTTCAACATGAACGCAAACAGTGTTATTTTTGTTTATCAAGTAACATGTCTCCAGTTACCTTTTGTTCATTGCATTTTTGTTAACTCAGCTTCTTTTAAGGTTTGCAAAAACATTGTTTCTTTCAAGCACTTGGCAGTTTTGAGACACGTCTTCTCTCATACTAGTATAAATACACTCACCGGCCACTTTATTAGGTACACCTGTTCAATGGCTTATAAAAACAAAAAGCTAATCAGCCAATCACATGGCAGCAATTTAATGTATTTATCCATTTAGACGTGGTCAAGACAATGTACTGAAGTCAAACCGGGCATCAGAATGGGGAAGAAAGGGGATTAAAGTGGAACATGGCATGGTTGATGGTAGACGGCAGGATGGATCCATTCTTTCATGTTGTTTACGCCAAATTCTGAACCTGCCATCTGAATGTCGCAACTGAAATCGAGACTCATCAGACCAGGCATGATTTTTCAATCTTCTATTGTCCAATATTGGTGATCCTGTGAGAATTGTAGCCTCATTTTCCTGTTTTTAGCTGACATGAGTGGCACCCGGTGGTTTCTTCTGCTGCTGTAGCCCATCTGCTTCAAGGTTGGTCGTGTTTTGCGTTCAGAGATGGTATTCTGCATACCCTGGTTGTAACGAGTGGTTATTTGAGTTACTGTTGCCTTTCTATCATCTCAAACCAGTGTGCCCATCCTCCACTGACCTCTGACTTCAACAAGGCGTTTTACGTCCACACAAATGCCTCTCACTGGATATTTTTTCTTTTTCGGACCATTCTCTGTAAACCCTAGAGATGGTTTAGAGTGAAAATCCCAGTAGATCAGCAGTTTCTGAAATACTCATACTAGCCCTCCTGGCACCCTCAACATTGCCATGTTCAAAGTCACTTAAAACCCCTTTCTTCCCCACTCTGTTGCTCGGTTTTAACTTCAATAGGTTGTCCCGTCCAGGTCTACATGCCTAAATGCATTGAGTTGCTGCCATGTGATTGGCTGATTAGTTATATGTGTTCACAAGAAAATGAACCGCCGTACCTAATAAAGTGGCCGGTGAGTGTATAAGGTCCAAAATAAGCATACATGTGTTTATTTGACTAAACCTTGTTTGTGTATCTATATATTTCTCCTATACAACTATCTTAAAGGCAATTATCTCAATATAATTTGTTTGCAATAATCTAATGCTAGTACACCAACTAAACTTCCCATAATCATTCTTAGACCTATTCTGTAGGTTATTAATGTTAATGGTCATGTTGGATGCTTGCAGGTGGCTATACTGCTATTGCCAGCCATGCTGACTACATCTTAAAGGCCTCTTGTTCATTGTTAAAATCTGCCATGAACATTTCATTACAGGGACCCCCCACCTATATTTGAGCTCTGCCCACCCCCCTCTCTACAGTCACAACAAGTTTGTCAGTTGAGGAGAGAGAGAGAGGGGGGGGGGGTGGCAGAAACACTCAGAGGAACTCAAGCTGAAAATATTGAAGGTGCAAAGAATGTAAAAATGAGAAAGAAAATGTATGCGGATGATGAATGGCTATGGCTATGAATAAAAGGAGGTTATAAAGAGGGATGCACCGATCAAATATTGATATGTGGTATCAGCCCCAATATTGACAAAATAGCTAGATCGGTATAGATGGGTATCGGTGACAAAGGGGGCCGATACATTGAACCGATCTATTCACTTCAATTACATGTCATGGTACGGCAGCACACACAGAATGCGCAGTGCAATTTGAATGGTTTTAACAATAAACCAAGCAAAGAGTTATAACTCAGGAGAAATGCATTAACCCAGTGCTTTTCAAATGGTGGGGCGCGGGCTGCCTTGATTTCCAACTGACCAAAACTTTTTTTTTTTTTTTTAAAGTGCTAGTAAGCGCAGTGTGTGCTTGTGTATGGTCATATCCGTGCGAAAGGCCGCGATTTGCAGTAAATAAATGTCCACATGTGTATCCAAGTGTCTCTGTAGGCTATTTAAAAATAAATCAAGCAAGTAGACTAATAATAACATTAATGAATTATTGGTTATCGCATCACAGAAGGCCTATTGGCCTATAATAATAAAAAACACCACCTTAACTATGTTTACAGTTTAAAAATGTTTTGAATGAAATGCAAACCTCAGTGAGTCATTTGCTCTTGTTTCTCTGTCCTGAGATTCACACAGACTGAGTAGTCTTGTTTAAATGTTACAAATTGAGCTAATAAACTGAACTTTGATTTTTTTTTGCTGCAGAAGTTATCTAAGCTCATTTTTGTTATCTAATTTGATAATAAGGTGATTGTATGCAGAATGCTCGTGCCAGAAACTCATACAGTGGTTTTGTACAGATAAATAAATAAATATTAACAGGTTCTCAAACGTATTTCAATTTGGGGGGGGGGGCGCGAAAACATTTCGGTCCCCTGCATGACAGAAAATAATGGAGAACCACTGCTTTAACCCGTGTTAAAAGTCTATCTGTCTCAGTTTTTACATTTAAATTTTATTTTGGATTTGCACCAAATGTTTAAAAATAATTTTGATTTCTGTTAAGGATATTTTGTTCCAGTTATTCAGTACATTTATACTTGTGTTCATTTGTTACATTTAGTTTGACCAAATATTACATTACCAAGGCAAAACCAGATGCTGCTTTGTGCAAAGGAATAACCCCAGTCTATTCCATCCACATGGCGTGGCATACAGTTGATTAATTCAACACTGGTATCGTATCGGAGCTGAAAAAAAGTGGGATTGGTGCATTCCCTAGCTATGGAAGACAGGGAATAGGAACCAATGCGGATGATCCGGGCACACCGTCTTTATTTTGAATAGCAGGCTTTTACAGACAACAAAGCAAACTCCTACATGAAGTAAAGTAGCGATATGTGTCTGTTGCTTGTGTAAGTGTCGGGTTCACGGGGTGGCCTCTTTGCGTTGCCCCTGCTGTGCTATGCATTGCGGTGGCGCACATCCCAACAACTCGCAGGATTCTTTTCTTAGAGCAGCTTGAGAAAATTGCCTTAAATATTGATCCATTCGCATGTAAACGGAACAATCCCTGGTCTCCGGCTCAAGGTATGTATGCACAGGAGATGGCATGTACAGTGTGTATACCTCTTCTATTTTTGTACACTGCCTCCGTCATTTAAAAACAAATAAATCCTCTTTATAGCGTGCTGAAAGCAAAGTGTTTTTTATTGTCCCTAAATGTAGAGAATGTAGTGAATTTTTTTCAGTAAACACTTGTTCCTATGGCAATACATATAGTGTGTGTTGAAGTGAGCAGTTATGGTGATTTAGGTTTTAATGTGCACACTTACAAAGGATGTGGCTCAATTACATACAAAACCGCAGCCACAGTTCATTTATGCTTGCTGCGATTGTGTTGCAGTGACATTTAATGACCGTATGGTCGACTAATCGTTGAAGTCTTCCCGTAAACATGAAGCTGTACAACAACGGGCCTGACTGGTGCAGGGGCCATTGGAGATGCTCTGGGTACCTCAGTACGCCTGGCTGCCCACGTATCTTCACCACTCTTTCCATAGACCACTAGCCTGCTGCAAAGGCGCAGATGTCAACCCACTTGGGATTTTGTGTCTCCTTTTCTTGTTGCTGAGCCTGACCATTAGTCCAGGAAAAATAGTGTTTTTCATTGAATAAATTGTAAAATAATTGTTTTCAGCTCAGATAATTTCTATGAGGTGTCCAGAACAACATACTAAAAGTCCTAAGAAATCCTAGTTGAGGAAATATGTTTAATTCTCATCAATCCGAGATGTGTACCAATAAGGCCAGACAACAATACAACCCACTGGGGCTATTTTTTTCCTTTACTCCTATCAAAATGAAACTTTACACAATGAAAGTGTCCATGAAAATGAACTGTTTTTGTATTACAAGTTTCTTTGAAAATGAATTTTAATATGCAAATGAGCTATACATTAATCGTACTTGCCCAAAATAAACCCAAATAGGCTTACTTTTTTCCTTTACTCCTACCACAATACAACTTTACATAGTAAAAGTATACTTGAAAAGTAACTTTTTTTGTATTACAAGCCTATGTGGATATATTTTGGGTAGCCTATATTTGATTAGTGTATAGCTCATTTGCATATTAAATTAATTTTCAAAGAAACTTGTAATACAAAAAATGGTGTATCACAGACCATGCAAAGCACAATGCAGATGTGCTCATTGTCCAAACTGCCATTACCTCTGCCAGAACAAAAGACACAGTCTCAGTAGGTGATGACAGAGACTTGTTAGTACTCTGGTTGCATCATGCTGATCTGAATGCACATGAGCTGTTTCTGGCACCAGAACCAAAGAAAGCAACAACAACAAGATGGATATGGTGCATAAAGTAGACAAAGGAGTTACTTGTTCCCAGGTTGTGTGGCAATCTCTTCTTTATCCATGCCATTTCAGGCTGGGATTCTACGTCTCGTGTATTTGGCATAGGAAAGGGAATGGCACTGAAAAAAAGTAAGGGGGGGGGGGCAGCAGTCTAAAAGCAGCATCACCCATTGGCAGTAGGATGATTGGATATTCAATAAGTGTGGAGCTCATGTGCATATTCAACATGATTTAAGAAGAAACTTGTAAAGTTTTATTGTGGCCTACTTTTTTAAGTAAAGGAAAAAAGAAAGCCTAGCTGGGTTTATTTTGGGCATGTACAATTAGTGTATAGCTCATTTACATATTACAGTTCATTTTCATGGACACTTTCATTGTGTAAAGTTTAATTTTGATAGGAGTAAAGGAAAAACATAGCCCCATTGGGTTGTATTGTTGTCTCGCCTTATTGGCACACATCTCGGATTTATGAGCGTTTAACATATTTCCTCAAATAGGATTTCTTAGGACTTTTAGTATGTTGTTCTGGACACCTCATTGAAATTATCTGAGCAGGGGGCGCCCTTGCCCCATTTCACCTCTGTCTCTACACTATCAATAAAGCATAAAAAAAATATCTGAGCTGAAAAAAAACTTTTACAATTAATTAAATTTTTGGTCCCAAAATGCCTTACTTTGCCTGGCCTACATTGGTGTGTGTGTGTGTGTATCAGAGAGAGAGAGAGAGAGAGAGAGAGAGAAAATCTGACAGTATGTAATAGACCTTGTGTGTATGATTGTGATTTCTGTGGATCAGGGGTTGGGTAGGGGGCAGATCTCCCCCCTCTTGGCGTATAGAAATAGCCATTACATCTTTGGAAAATCACAGCTTGCCCCTTGGACATCTGTACTACTATAGGTTGGGCAAGAAATAGGTTCCGGGGGAATTTGTGTGTGTGTGTGTGTGTGTGTGTGTAGGGGGTGTGGGGGTATCTTTACAGGCAACCAGCTGAGACCACATGCAAGGAACATACTAATTGGTATTCAGGCCAGGGCTGTGACAGCTTCCCACACAGTCCTCGCAGCATACTACCCATTCCTTTTGGTTGCCACGGCGCCGGGGTCCTGGCGATCCTTTTCCCCAACGACAGAGATGAACCTGTACCGTTCCAGAAACCCAGTAAATCCCCCGGTCCATCAGCACTGGACAATTAATCCAGAGGCTTTTCCGCCTTTTCTTCACTTCTTTTTTCTGCCATTTTCTCTCCCTACAGGTTTTCAGCCCCTTTGTTCATGTGTAACCCTGCAATGGAAGACACTGCTGAGTAGGTTTACATGCACAGTAAAGTTGAGCTATGGCTATTGCTCCATTAGGCCATTTAATTAAGACTGTTGTCCTTGTCCCAGTATACAAGAACAGATGAGGAATCGATCTATTGACCAAAGCATTTCCAACTCCACTAAGATAGGTGGCAATCATAGATGGTAAATTAAATAGATGTAGCATCCGGGCTGACCTCAGTTAATTCAACTGCATCCAATCACTCTTGCCTATGCACGTCACCATCTTGTCATATTTTTACTCCGCCTAATTTCCTTATACTGAAAAAGGGCATTGATATGATTGTCATAGAGATATGACCTAAACAAAAAGAGAATGTTTTTTGGACAAGGCAGTAAATAGGTTTAAAATTGCTGTGAAAATGGCCTATTTGACATGGGAGTCACAGAGAAATGGCTCTGTTTTGGTACAACCTCTTAGTGGCCACTCGGTGAACTGAAATGTCACTTCCGCATTGGATGCTGGTAGAACTCGATGTGGTTGGGGCTTGGTGGCAATTTGCACACTTTAAGCACACACGTTAACAAGCTGCTAACCGTTAGCGAGCAGCAAAAACAAGGCATGTAAATATACTGATGATAAAAGCCTATATTAAGAGCCCACTGTTTGGCAACACGTCTTGAGATGTGACAATTGTGCATTGTTAATTTGTCTGACCTTTTGTTTTGTCTGTAGCTGCAGAGTGGGAGGCTTCCAATCTGAAGAAGGTAGAAGAAGCCTACGAGACAGTTAACATGGAAATAAGGTAAGGGAGGAAAAACAAAGCAATAAAAGCAAAAGCTCAGCTTTTTTTTGGGCTAAATGCTTACCATTTTGCACGTTGTAAGGACGTTTTTCTCTCAGTCCTTCTGTGCTAAAGTAGTTAGGTACAATAATGAATTTGCACTGTGTAATACCTTAGGCTAATTGTATTGAAGATAAACAAACACTATTGGTTGCCTAGCGTGCTCTGGTGAGTATTGGCTTATTCCAACGTACTTTTGAGCAGAAGATTATCTAAATTTCTTCACAACATTTGTAAAAGACAGAACCTGCAAATTAATGTTGCGGGCACTGGAATTATTTTTGTATTCATGGGAAAAAAGATCTCTCAAAACAAATGAGTCCCTTACTAACATATCCATCCAGAGAATGCGTCAGCCTCAACATGCAGTATACTAATGTAAAGACATTAAGTTGATTGTGTAGCATTCTCTTCCTGATAAATACCAAACCAAAACCTGAGTGAATTTGGTTTGAGAGTTCTTGTTAGTTGCTTCTGCTCCCCCTCAGAAGTTTTCACAAAGCTATCGGTAGCTGATAGGTGGCTAATGTAGCCCTCAGGCCAACAAGTTGTTCATTACTGTAGTGGGAAAAGGAGAGACAATGATAGAGATTGCAGTCACCAAAAAGGTCAATATTCTTTCCACCCTAAACAAATTAATGTGTGAAGGAGGAAAAGGGAGCTGGCTCAAGGTGCAGTCAGCAATTCTGGAGCGCTTGTTGTCAAAATCCCGTTTTGTCAAAATCAGTGAACATCTCCTCATGATCCGCTCGCTACCTGTCAATAAATTGGAAAATCCATTGTTAATACACAGCCTAGACTCTGTAGACTGTAAACGGGCATGTTGCTAGCTAGCTACGCTCTGCCCCTTTGTTAACATAACCTTTGTGTGTATACCCATTTACAGAGCCTAAGCTGTGTATTTACACCAGATTTCTTTCAGTGCAAACTGGTACAAGACTGAAGAGATATTCAGTGATTTTGACAAACAGTTCTTATTTATGAATATTTCTCACATTATCCACACAATTATAGAAAACTGTAGACTCAAAAAGAGATTTTGTCAACATGCGTGCTCCAGAATTGCTGACTTCACCTTTACTGCCTGTTGGAGAAACAACACTCCTTGTCCTGACTATGCAGATATAAGCATGCATTTGTGTCTTCATATCATTTTGAATTAGGAATCTCTTCCTTATGATGTAGTAGAACAGCAATTTCTACAGAAATTCGCTCTGTGCATGCATTTTATGACCCCTGCCCCGAACCGAATCCCATGCACACAAAGTTAGGCAACTTACGTTGCTTTTCTGACCCTGAGTCCACCCTACCTTATCAACCACAAGTGAAACAATCACCCTCCCTAAACATTTGTTAGCTCCATTATCAATTCTGGCTCATGAATATGGAAATAAGGGCCTGTGCACCGTTAGAGATAGGGCTCAGTTCCCTTATTTGCAATTAGTAAAGGAAAGCAGCCCTCACAAGCTCAAATAATTGGGAGACACTGCATAGAAAAGGGTCTATAAAGGGCCACCTCATCAGCATACTACCCAAGAAGTCAGTCACTGAAAGCGGCGAGAAAAAATAAAGCTACATTGTCAGCACAGGTAGGAGTCATCTAGAAGTTATTAAAGCACCTTGTCGGGCCGCGAAACAGCTGGCCTGGATTCAAACAACACTAAAATAATTACTGTCTTATTAAGTTGAAAACATTTTCCTTTACATATGAGATCATTACTTTGTTAAAACTATACCACTTGTGTCATTTCTGTCTGTGTTGTCATGTGAGTGTCATGCCTTCGGATGTAACTGCTAATTGTCTAAGATCTTGTTTGGTGTCACATCTCAGTTAAAGGTAGCCTGGTCCTCCCAGACCATCGTACTTAATTTAATTTGTACTGAAGGTCTGGAATCGCTCAATTGACAAAGGTTAACTCACTTGACGGCGGGTGTTAAACTAATGGATCTGCCCAGTGCCACTCTGGATCTGCCCACCAATCGCATAGCCGGAAACCACGGAAAAACCAAAACAATCTAACTTTTCCCGAACTCCGTGGGGAGAAGTGCCACAACATCGTGGCCACCAACAAAACTCAGCAAAGCTTGTTCTTGCTCCGGCTTTAATTTCTCGATATTCGGCAGCGTTGACACAACAGACCGAATAGCTTCGCTCGCATCCTTCTCCATGGTCTTCCTGGTCTTCTTCTGACTAAAACTGAAACAGGTGCACGACCTCAACGTCATTGTTCTCAGCCACTCCCTCTGTTCGCTGATTAGACCGCCAAACATATGACGGCGAAAACCCCCGAATATACCGCAGACCCAGACTGGTACTGAAGGGAAATGACAATTGAGCGGAAGTACGTAGGCAGGCGGTGGAGTTCCAGAGAAATTCTGGAAAATGCTTGCTGTGTTTTCAAAATCACTTTTTTGTCAAAATCAGTGAATATCTCCTCATCATCTGCTGCCTGTCTGTGTTAATTCAGTGTTAATACACAGCCTAGGCTCTGTAAATAGGCATGTTGCAAGCTACGGTTATTGTTTACATACCCGTTTACAGAGCCTATACTGTGTACAAACATCAGATTATTTTTCTTCAGTGCACACACAGTATGGACAGGTAGCATAAGAGAAGAGATATTCTCTGATCTTGAAAAAAGTGATTTTGACCACAAGTGTTCTCCAGAATCGTTGACTCCACCTTTAAACCTTAATTCAAAATGATTTGAAAAAGCTGCATAAAGTGTGCATGTGACCTAATATATTTATTTTGGTTTCAGTGATCTCAGGAAGAAGCTGGCCATAGACTATGGAACAGATTGGGAGTTTCTGTTTTTGAACACCCAGTGTTACAAGCTGAAAGTGTATGAGTGAGTACTGACTGAATTCTCATGAATGTTTCAATTTATATCCTCTCTTTTTGGTCTAGTCTACGGTAGTCTTAAATGTGTGGTTGTGTACAAAAACACAATTAAATTGAAATAACTTAAAAAAACATAGAGAAAGATACATTTTTTTGTTATTGAAATCATGGAAAGCAATTACTTGTGTAACACCTGTGCACTATAGGTAGACATTCAAATGACTGGATAGAAAGGTAAAACAGTTTCAAAGAATCATCACAAAATCAATATGTTAACCAGAGGCTGGAATCCTTTGTATTTTGAGCAACTGTAGTGAAACCAAATTCATTTGTTGCAAATTTGAACCATCATAGTTAAGATCCACCATTTAAAGTTGATCATTTGTGAGCTCAAAGTCAAGAGAGAAAGCCAAGCAGATAAATCAACTAAATTTAATCAACAGAACTAGCTTCTTTTACTCTCTCCCGCTGCATCCCTTTGGCCCCTGCTGGGGAAGAATCTGTTCTCCTCAGGATGGCTTGCCAGCTGGAGCTTTAGAAGCCCGTGGGTGGTTGCAGTTTTGAAAGAAAATTATCTGAGATCTACACTGCAAATACATTTCTCAGACAACCTTGGAATCAGTGGTTTTCCCATGCCCTTATACACCGTGTGATTTGTTTGCTTAGTTTGCCATTTAGGAGGCACACTCTGAAAAGGGAAAGTTGCACTTCTTGTACATAAGCCAGAAAAAAATCCATCTCAGTCCTTTTACTGTAGACTGTAATAGAAGGCAAAATTGCCCCGTGGTTGCAAGATGATTTTTATGTTATGAGGTACAGTGCTTGCCCCTTTGAAATTAAGACTTAAATGAACAAATTTGCAAGTTGTAGAGATACAGTTAGAGGTTTCAAATAAATGCAGGAGTGGGAAAGCATTCACTAAAGTAATGGATGATTGGCACATCAACAGATATGTAAGAACAATTCAACCCTAGCCAAACAACAGTGTTTGGCTAGACATACAAGTCATTATCCACAAGGGTGATGTCTGTTTTTTAGTTTTTCCCAAAGAGTGGATTAGGAATTGTGTTAAGGGGGGGGGGGGGGGGGGGGGCTCTGGTTGCGTAGTGGGTAGAGCGTATACTACAGTATTTTGAATTTTTTATTAGGAATTTTGCTTATCTGCAAACTGTTTCTAAGTATGTAAGCAATACTTAGCAAGCAAAACATCTAAATAAGTTAATGTTGGAATGAAAGAGTCTACTCACACTTTTAGCACTAGGACTAACTAGCTCAACCCTCCAATTCAAGAACAATGCTGCTCCTTTATTCCCATGTCTACGTGAATGGTCGGCTAGTTAGGATTCTGAATTTTGACCTGGAACATGTAGCTTTAGCCTGAATATGTTAGCATTATATACAGGTGAAACTCAAAATATTTGAATATTGTGCAAAAGTTCATTTATTTCAGTAATTCAACTAAAAAGGTGAAACTCATATATTATATAGACTCATTAGTAAGTGAAATATTTCAAGACTCTAGAAAGTATAATCATGCGTACTCAGTTCTTGGTTTGGTCCCCTTTTGCATGAATTCCTGCCTCAATGCGGCTTGGCATGGATGCTATCAGCCTGTGGCACTGGCTGCTGAGGTGTTATGAAGCCCAGGTTGCTTTGATAGTGGCTTTCAGCTCGTCTGTATTGTTGGGTCTGGTGTGTCTCATGTTCCTCTTGACAATAGCTCATAGTTTCTCTATGGGTTCAGGTCAGGAGAGTTGTATGGCCAATCAAGTACAGTAATTCCATGGTCAGTCAACCAGTTACTAGTGGTTTCTAGCACTGTGGGCTGGTGCCAAGTCACCATGCCATTCCACAATAATGCAATAATTCATGCAAAATAAGATCCCAGACTAAGTATATAGTAGATGAATGAAAATACTTATCAAAAGTGAGACATTTCTGTATTATACTTTCTTTTTGATTATGGAATATTCTAATATTTTGAGATGCTGGATTTTTGATTTTCATGAGCTGTAAGCCGGAATCCTGAAAAGTTAAACCAAAAAGAATCTGAAATATATCACTATATGTCTAATACATCTAGAATATATTGAACTTTCACTTTTTGAATTAAATTATATAAAAAAAGAGCTTTTTCCATGATAATCTAATAATATGAGTTTCACATGTACTGTATGTGAAGCCATCTCCCCCTTTACAGCCTCTCACTTTAATATGAGTCAGCTGCTAACATAGAAAAAAGAGTAATCTGGAGCTCAAGGAGCTAAAATTATCTTAATTAGCTAGCTGCCTCATGAGAGTCTTGACAGGCGCTGTAACAATAATTAACTGGTGTAATGTTAACTACAGTGTAGTTTTGCAAAAACTTTAACCGTAGCAAAACCAAGAACTGTGCATAGTTGTTTCACAGGTTAAAATAATAAATATGTATATACAGGTGAAACTCATATTATTAGAATATCATGGAAAAGCAATGTTTTTATCTAATTTAATTAAAAAAGTGAAAGTTCCATATATTTTAGATGTATTAGACATATATTGATATATTTCAGGCATTTTTTTGTTTGAACTTTTCCAGCTTACAGCTCATGAAAATTCCAGCATCTCAAAATATTAGATTATTCCATAAGGCCAATCAAACATGTTTTGCACTTTTGCTAAGTATTTTCATTCATCTACTATATACTTGGTCTGGGTTCTTATTTTGCATGAATTGTTGCATTAATGCGGCATGGCGACGATCAGTCTGTGGCACTGCTGAGGTGTTATAGAAGCCCAGGATGCTTTGATAGTGGCCTTCATCTTGTCTGTATTGTTGGGTCTTGTGTGTATCATCTGCCTCTTGACAATAGCCCATAGTTTCTCTATGAAGTTCAGGTCAGGAGAGTGTTCTGGCCAATCCAGTACAGTAATACCATGGTCAGCCAGCAAGTTACTAGTGGTTTTGGCATTGTGGGCAGGTGCCTAATATCGCTGGAAAAACGAAATCAGAATGAGGTACCATGTCAACTGCTGCTTGGATTTTTTGCCCCTCCACTCTTCCTCTAGACCCTGGGACCTTGATTTCCAAATGAAAAGCAACATTTCATTAGGATCAGTGATGATTTGAGGTAGCATGTCATCTGCTGGTGTTGGTCCACAGTGTTATCAAGTCCAAAGTTAACACAGCCGTTTCACAGAAGATTTAAGAGCACTTCATGCTTCTGTCTGAAAAAAAAAATCAGTCTGTAGATGTGCAAAGCTGGTAGAGACATAGGGAAGAACGGGGTAAGTAGGCACACTTTTTACTCTAGTGAGAATTGCTTATCACCTAAACATCTTTCAATAGTCATTCCTACATTAAATTGTTGGCTTGAAATATGTACCCCTCACGTTTTCTATCTTATTGTCAATTCAACTGGTGCTTTGTGTGGAAGGAAAACGCTTTCCAATGTTTCCAGTGGAGCACACATTTTGATGAGAGTTACGTGTTATGTGTGGGGCAGTTCAGTGTGCAGCCAGCCCACCTTTTCATAAATGGGTTTAATTTCCCCATTCAAAACCATCCATTGACATTCAAACAATTCTTATATAATCAATAATCAATCATGGAACCAAGCACAACCACCAGAATAATCTAAAAAAAAAACATAAAAAAACGAGAAAAGGGCAAAAGTACAAGACAGTGTGCATAATTGTCTTGTGCTTGACAACTCATCCCACAGTCCATTGGTTGTCCATAGCTTTTCCCTCTTCTATACACAGTTTACGACTTTCCCTAAGAAATTATAGTTTAGCGTGCTTCTTTCGAAACGTACACAGACTTGTTTCTACATTTATCACTTATCTGCTGTATCTCTGTTATGTAGTTAAAAAATACAGCCGGAAACTATACTGATATCAGCTCACAGTCTAAGGTCTTCTTCTTTTGTTTTTGTAACGGTTGGCATCGCCACCAGACAGCCAAATTCATGTGGGCGGTCAACAAGTCCATGTTCTCTGCAGGCTCCACCAATCAGGGATGTCCCTGTGACAGTCTATGATTGTGGATTGAGAAGTTGTTCTCCCGGATGTCCCAAAATTGATATTACATTACATTACATTTTATTTAGCTGACGCTTTTATCCAAAGCGACTTCCATTAAGTGCATTCAACCATGAAGGTACAGACTCAGAACAACATGAATCCCGCAAGTACTATAGCTTCAAATAAAACAAACTACAAAGTGCCACATGTAAGTGCTACATGGAGATGTATCAAGCGCAATTTTTTTTTTCTCTTAGTCGAAGTGCAGTCTGAAGAGATGTGTTTTAAGGCTGCGGCGGAAGATGTGTTAACCATCAGCTACGATATCATACAAAGGAGCATGTAGCATCATTTCACACTTTCATAGCTGGTGGTAGCCTACCTTGGAGGGTTATGACACTATGGCTAATATTAAAATTTGCTATGGAGGAAAATGAATGGGATTTTTACTTGGAACCTCACTGCTCTATATGGCAGGGAAAATAGTAAGAGCTGATTGATTTTTAGGAGGGTCACAGAAACTGGATTTGGTCTCTTTTTGTCAACTCAATTCTATTTATATAAGCCATAATCACAAATAGCAGTTTGCCTTGGGGCAAATTGTATTTGGCAAGGCAAACTTGTTTGCGCTGAAAGTGGGTCTCTATTCTATTTGAGGGTGTCAGCTGAGATTTCTCCCTTTTGTCTTTGCCAACAAGGATGCTTTTCACTGCACCTGGTTGTTACGTTTTGCCTTGACGGTGTGAATCACTTCTACAAACTGGGGCTTGAAGCCTTCCCCGGTTAGTCCAGGGGAAAAGATATACATAATTACTCTGATTTCAAAGGAGGGGGGAAACAGCCTTTTGTTGTTGAACCCTTTCAAGTAGATTGATTAACGGGCAAGATTAGAAGCTAAATGCTGTGCAGGTGCAGTGCACTTCATATTGCCTTCTCATCAGTTTCTTTAGAGACCATAAACAACAACATGAATACAAGTTTAGGAGTTTGCACTTGGTGCGTTTTCATTTAAAGCCATTACGAGTAACTTGGCACGTTGGCGTCTCCTTTGGACAAAAGCGGTAGTATTTTTACGACGCCCGCTGTCGCAAAGCTGTTTTGTAGCTCGTGCCAGGCGCGTGAGTGTGAACTGAGAAGGGAGCAATATAGTGCATGTCCGTGTGTTGAAAGTGTGAGGACTCTTTTCGGCTTCGTGAGAGTGGTTTTGACACTGCATCAACTAATGCCAGTCACTGCCACACGCACCTGATTGCAATGAGTTGATACAGCAGTGTCACCTAACTACTCTCTCTCACGGAGCTGAAAGATTAGGCTACGTGTCCGACTCCTCACAGAAAGCGAATGAACGATAGACGGCAGTTAGTATGGATCACGATGAGGTAATGTGTTTATGTTGTTGTAAATAATTACTATTTCAGATAATGGTTATCTGATGATGGTGAAGCAAAGCAAACTTTGTGTTAGTACTAACCGCTCATTCATTTAGGAGTAAACACTGCAGTCTAGTTTCACTCTTGTGAAATTGTATACATGTTGCTTGGCAATGCCCTCGTCCCGCCCGTAGCCTATATCACTCTCCCTTTTAGCTTTTCTTCATTGCATTTTCTTTTTTTTCTTTGATGGTTCAGCCCCGTTATCAGTCATTATGACGACAAATAACCGTATCAAACAAGGCTCCCGCTCCCCTTCCCTCACCTGGAGGGATAGGCTTCTCAATTCACGTTGTTGCGCCACACTGAAATCTGCGACCAATACGGATATGTGACCATAGAGCCTGCCGAAAATCGGACTGGGTGTGCGACCAGACCAAATGCAGTAATAAAAACTATTTAAAAACGTCTTTCTTTGCACTGATGATCTCGTTTGCTGTTAAAGGTAATTTATGATTATCAGAGGAAACATGAGGCTGTTTAAAAGATATTTAAATGTTACTCGTAGCCGCTTTAATGGTATGTGTTCCTTTACTACCAACTAAGTCATCTTATAAAGTCAAGTTCAAGTCCAACATGCCTCCTCTTCAAATGCTCATCCATTGCTGATTTGCTCTCATGCCAAGCAAGGTCCATCTTAGAAATCTAACAAAATAAAACTTTGTTAAATGCAAATCACCTCTGATGTCTTTAAAGATAAAGGAATACATAAGAGAGGTCAATAGCACCCTCACACTGTGCTGATGTGCTTATTTGTATTGATATTTTGTATAGTAACCTAATCAGTATTAAACACCCTTTTCTTTAACACTGCACCATATCTTTAAAATGTACCTATTCAAATTCCTTGTATTTACCCTAACACAGTCAGGTGCTAGTGTGTAAAGAATGCATGCATCTGCCAGTGAGTCAGGGAATATGCTTGGCTATTCAGTCAATACAGCCCTGGCGCAGCATGAAGGAAGACACCCCATAATGAGTTCTCAGAGGCGGAGCCCCCTACCTACAGCGGAGGCTAATATTCCTCCTGTGGATTTGTTGACACTCCTCAAAGCAACTTTAAATCGAAGGGCTGCAATTTATGCAAGACTGTCAGCTCCGATTGACTCAGCCGAGGCTTCTGTGTCATTGGAAAGTACAGCACTTCAGTGAGTCATGCCTGCCACTGTGGTTTAGCTTTGACAGAGAAGAGCCAAGGATCACGCAGCACAAGTGACACTTCCGACTGTCTGTAGAAACATCGCATGGCCTTAGCAGTGCCCTGACTTCTTCTAGGCTTGAAAAACACTCCCATGAGGATAGCCTACAGGGAGCTGTTTCAAATTGGATACAACCCGTGGCATGGCGGGTGGTGTGGAGCCCTATATGTGTCTGCCGACTGTTGTGGGAATAACAGGGAAATGAAGAGCCTTATATGTGGTAGATTTCATAAGAGCTAGGCCATGAATACTATCCAGTTGCAAATAGGGTTTGACAGGAGCATTGGGGTCATCAGACAGTTAAGTTATCTGCTGTCTGCCTGTGGATGGCAAGTTTTTGACGGAAATGGAAAGACTTCAGTAAATTTCTTGCCGATAATACTATCCTTATTTAAAGGTGGAGACAGCGATTCTGGAGAACGCTTGTTGTCAAAAAAAAAGATGTGGTCAAAATCAGTCAATATCTCCTCACGATCCACTACCTGAAGGTACTTTGTGTGAGCTGAACTTTTTTAGGGGTTTAATATACGCAGCCTAGGAACTCTGTAAACTGGTATGTAAACAAATGATAAGTATACAAAGGGAGCCCACCGTGAGAATAATTTGACAAAAAGTGATTTTGACAACAAACATTCTCTAGAATCAGTTTCCATGGCACAACTAGATTGGATTAAGACATATACCGAACTAGACACTCGAACGGACCGCGTCACTTGTCTGAGTATACATGGCCTTTCAGGAATCGGATAAATGTCAGATGTATGGCTGTCTCCACTATGCTAGGTGGCGCTGTAGCCCTTTCAACAAGTGGTTATAGGGCCACGTCCGGTTCTTTTCCGGCATCAACCCTACTATTTTTTAACGTCGTCTCCTTCCACTTCCTTGTGAAATCCTCCGCAGGGATTCTCGAGCAGGCGCAGAATGCAAACTCCAATATGCGATATCCGATCCCTGTATACATGCAGAGAGAATGCCGACTATGAACGAGTTATCTAGGTGTTCTTATCTGACTTCGCTTGTCCGTTAATGTGCCGATTTGTGTGCAAAGTAGATCGGATAAAGGTGTTTACATGCATTTTACAAGTCCTGTTGAAGTCCTAGAAGAGAATACAAATAAATAAAGGAGGGAATAAGCTTTCAATTTTCAAGTAATTTAACACCGACGTTCACTATGCCCAGCTTCAACATAGAGGCATTTTGCTTTTAAAAAACCGGGGAGCAAACCAGGCTAGAGCTAACAGACAAATGCATGCATGGGCACAAATGGAAAGAAAACCTTGTTTGCTCTGGTTTATTGAGGGGACAGAAAGGCAGACGGCCTGGTTAACCGTAATTAGGATGTTGTTACAATAAGTGGTTGTGCTGCAGTAGCTGTTTATGCAGATCCATGCCTTAGAGCATGAGCACTTTGCCACAGCCAGTAGCTATCAAATTATGATAGATGTGGCAGAGGCGCTGTTTATTCATTTAATTAAAGCATGGAATTTAGCATTACTCTTAATGAGCTGCTCATGCAATTAATTTACTTTTAAAAGGTCACGGTTGGTCATTTGTCAATAACAGAAGGAGAAGAAAGATTGCATTTCACCTGCTTTAAGACATGCATTCAGTAGTGTCAAGGAAAATGTGCGGTTGGCGATAATCTATATTTGTATTATTGTAAACAAGTCCCATGGCATGACCAAAAATGTGTTTCTCATTACTTTCCGACTTCTCTACCATATGTATGGCCTTCAGCGCTTGATTGACCCAACGCTGATCCACTGTTCTGAAACCGATAACCCAGATTTGATCTTCTCAGAGTTGGCCAACTGATTAAACTCTTCCTGAAACACCCCCCTGGTCAACCTTTCACAGAGGTTTTTGTTGATCCAGCTCGTCACTGCACAACAGGACTTCCTGTATCTTATTCAGAGTCAGATCATCTTTATTGTTGTCACTGTTGTCCTTCACTTTAGTCAGAGAGTACATAACCCTCCAAAACACAAATTCAAACAGACATCCAAATATGGTAAATTTCCTCTGCATGGAAGAAACCATGAACCAACAGTGGATCTTACCTCTGGCATATTTGTAGGCTTTTTGTTTGTTTGCATTTACTGGAGTTCTTGTCTGAAAACAACACATTACAGTGCTTTCTCTTGAGTTTCACCCGAGCACTGACAACATATCAAATAAGCTCTCGTAAGAATACTATGTCACCATGTGTGGCATTTCTGAGGCTAACCAATTGTGAGTGTTCAAATTATGGACCCTCTTGAAAGACCCTTATATCTGTCTGGCAAAACACATACTGTAACTGAAAGCAACTGAAAGAACTTCAGTGAAAATGTATTTAATGCCTTACACATAAAAATATTGTCCTGTATGACTATGCATTATTTAGTTTGTTCCTTCTCTGCTACACAGTAGTGCGGCTTGCTAAATAACATGGGTTCCTCTCGACTGCTTCACAACACAATGGTGGGACTTTTGTAATTGTTTGACATGAATTTTGAACCTAAAACTAACATAAAGACAGCGTTTTGAGTTCAATGTTGCAGTTGGTAGGTATAGCAGAATGCTTTGGTCTTAATTGTCCCAGATAACATCCAACTCATTGTCTATACTGATATACTGAAACAATACAAACGTAGTATAATTACATAAATACATTCATATCTGATGTGAAGGCAGCCACCTTTCTATGCACCCTGTAAGACAATTAGGTCTGTATTTAATGTAGAGTTTGTGGTTGCATTAGCATTGCTTTGATTGTTCTTATCTACTAACCTACTCCAAGCATTTTCTTGCATGTAAATGGGGCAACAACTTTTAGTGCGTTTGACCCATTTAATGTGTACTTTAAGGAGTGTTGATGGTATGGTGTAAATTGAAGCACATCATTGAAATGGATAAATACCATTAATTTACTACAAAGATAACACCTATAATTAAGGTTGATATGATATGTAACAGAGGAAGCACATCTTGCCTTGGGGCAACTTGTCTGCTATGTTGTTTGCATGCTCAACACGCAGAGACAGAAAAAAATCAATGTTCCATATGAACATGACTTATACCAATGCCATAAGATGAGATTCAGCTATGGAAAGCAAAAGGTCTGTAGATATATATACATATATATCAAACCCGTTTAAGTCTATGATTTCCAAGCGTCAGATTTACTGTCTCCTGCCGCATCTACGCAATGTTAAATTAGCTTGTTGTTTGTTTCACCTTCAAATCGTTCATATTCATCCATGGTGCTATGATCCAATATGCTGGACTTTATATTGGCATCAATACTAATCAAATTAATTTTGTTTTAATCACCAACATTGATAAATTGTATTATTTTTTTGACCTCACTTTGTTGACACCAGGTTGACATTATGCTATTGCCTAAAATAACATTTCCCTTAAAGGTTCAGGAAGAAAAATGGTACTTTACGCTAACTTCCTGTCAGTGACTGCAGTTAGCACTACCTCACCACATTATTGCACTATGACCTTCAAGAGGCGAGTCATCTAGCGTCATCTCAGATCTGTAAATGCGATAACACAAGATGAAGACCATCAAAACAGATTTTACCTGCTCCGCCATTGTAGAAGCATAAACATTCAACCCTTTGTCGCTCTCTGCACGTGCACCGGCAGTGAGACGGGTGCCGGTTTGTAGCCTTCTCTCTTCTGATTGGATATCAAGTTGTGGGATCCCAGAAAAGTTCATTTGCCGATTACATGCAGAGCAGGTGACTGAGAGATCAGCTTTATGAAACGCGCACACTATATAAGTGATCACTGTATGTACAGTATATAGCAATTTAACACATATATTAACATAAATATATCGCTCTCTTCACCTTTAATCAGAAGGGCCAAACCATGAATAGCTAAATTGATGCGTGTCCACATTCATTTGCCAACATCGTATAAAGAAAGGATCTTCAAGCTATACAGATTTTTTTAAATAGCAAAAGAAAAATATACAATTTTGTTCATTATGTTTAAAACCTTGACATCGGGAATCATCACAATTGGCAACAGCATGGAAGATGAAAAAAGATTTGTGCATCCCATTTAAGCTGTATTCTACCTCTCATTTCTCATCTTGAAAAGAACACCTCCATCCTTACAGTCATGTTCATTAATCATGTAACTTATGTAAGTCTCTTCAATACAGCTCTGATTGTGCAAAGATGGGAGCTTTTTATGTCGGGAGAACAGATGTTTCACATTTACTCTCTATGTTAACAATCCTATTGGCTTAGTTCTTCCCTTTCCCTTTACACATGGGAACTTTAATTATCACCTTGGGTTATGTTGAAATAGATTTCCTGACATGTTTAAGTGTTAGGAGCCTTCTTTCACACCTTTCGATGAGGAAAAGTGTAAAGTTTCATTTGGAGCCACTTACATAGGATCCTTTACATTCTGTCATACATTGTTGATAAGCACTCAATGGGAAAAAACACTTTGGGAATGTCAATATAGATGTATGCAGGATTTTAATACCTACCTACCTAGTCATGGTTTACAGTATCAATCCATATAAAGCAATCTTCAGGCATTTCAAAGACCCATAAAGACCGTCTGTTGTATCATATCTTCCACATACCTCAACCTTCAGCTAGTGGGAAAAGGAAATAGCAGCAATAATGTACTTTCTTGAGAGATGGCAGGGAGAATGCAGCTTTAAATGATCTGCCAGAGGCGATTTGTCTCATTGCCTTTAGTGATGGCTCTAAAGACAAAATTGGCTTCAAGTTTGCCTCGTTTTGTTTTCCATTTTTTCCGCATTTAAATTGAGGCCTCTTTTCAGGGAGCGAGACTCTGTCGCTCTGTATTATTTTTTATTTTTTATTTTTCCTGGGTAATCTATGTGAAAAAGAGGTCTCCATCCCCCTTTGCCTCAGTATGTTGTTTCACAGAAGCGTAGCATAATAAGAAAAATAAATAATGGAAACACAATTCATATCCATCTTATGCATTGGCTCAAAGCTCTGCATAAAGAATTCCAAAATCGAAATATGATAAGATGTCAGAAGAGTGAACTGCAATCAGGCTCCTAGTAAAAACAATGTAAAGCCTTTTATTCCAACTCACATTTGTGGTTGACCATGTGGAAAATGAAGGTAAACTGAAAAATATCCTGTTTTGAGTATGCCTTCTTTTAAACTGTCTTCAGAAGGACAAACCTGCCTTGGAGCTTTGCCAGTAAACTCTCAACTACATTATCAAGTTAAAAGACTTGCACTGACCCAATCTCACAATGAGCATGATGGAATAATATAAAACGACATGTTTAATTGCATGATAGTCACACAATTGAAATTTAATTTCATAAATGCACTTGTGGCCTACTGAGCTGATCATGCAAGTGCTAAAAGTATTGGCTGTTAGATCAGGAAAGAGATCAAAATATTGTAGAACTTTTTTTTTTTACCACTAAGACATAAATCAAAGTGCTTCACTTCTAACTTTATGTTTTACAGTAGGTGCTCTATTATGAGTTGCAACTCCTGGAATCAAACCTCTCAAAGTAATTGTTCCTGAAATAAGAATAGGCTTCCCCTTATTGCTTAATAATAGGACAGTACATTGAGTTATAACAAGAGAGTGATTATAAGTATAATGGTTAAACACATTATTTAATATGTGGCTTTATTATACGGAGAAAAATAAAGCTGTGTCTGTTAATATGTTCATATCTTCTCATTCAGTTGCATTTAAAAAGAGCTATACTGCATATAGACTGGAATAAAGAATAAAGATTCAACACACTTCATGCCTTTTATAATAGTGTCATTTGGACAAACCAACAATGTTCCTATACTGCAAAAGTAGGTGAACTTTAAAAAGGTTAACATTTTTACTTTTTATGTCTAAACCAACAAGTATCCAAAGCGTTTTTTGTGTGCTTGTGTGTTTTTTTAACCTTTATTTAACCAGGAAAAATCATTGAGATTAAAAATCTCTTTTATAAGACAGTCCTGGCCAAGACAGGCAGCAGCACAGTTCCAGAGTTACAGACAATCATTTAAAAACAACAGAGAACATATAAATAGAGTCACAGTCAGAACATCATCAAACAAAGCATGTATATACAGAAGAGCTTCAACATCATTAAGTAATGACTTAAACATGTTTAGAGAAACCAGCTCCTTAAGTTTTAGCGCATGTTGCAGCTGGTTCCATGAAAAAGGAGCAGCATAACTAAATGCCCTTTTCCCAAGTTCAGTACGGACTCTACACTGTGTGCACAATTATTAGGCAAGTTGTATTTTTGAGGATTAATTTTATTATTGAACAACTACAGTGCTCTCGGTCATTCCAAAATGTTAAAGAATCTAAACCTGAATGTTTACGAAAGTAAAAGTGAGGTTTTTTCTTTCTTACGAGAATATATATATGTTTTGCTATTATTAGGCAACTATTAGCTACATTATTATTAACTAAATAAAAATACGAACATTTTCCCATCTCACTTGTTTATTTTCATCTGTTAAAGTGAGAATAATAAAACAACTCAAAATTTACAATTATACAGCAGTTGGTTCTGAGCGAGTGATTTGATTGGACGAGAGACCTTCTGAGCGTTCTGAAGGAGTGCTGATATTAGCGAACAACATCACTCAGGACTGTTCACCAAACTGTAGACCAACTGTCAAAATCACTCCGCGGCTCAATGATGAGCCGGAGCTTCACTTGTGTGTTCTCTGTGTGTGTGTGACTCAGGTTGACTGTGGCGAGTCTCTCCCCTGTGAGAGGGCATCGCTGCCACACACAGACACACAGACAGAGACAGTGTGCGGTAGTCGCTCACACTCACGTTACTGAAGACAGCAATAGTGTGTGGAGATAAACTCAGCCTGCTGAATAATACGAGCGCAGCATAGCTTTAGCTTAGCCTAACTTTCCCACCTCATTGTATAACGTTACTTCACCCGGGCCGAAATACACTCATAAACTCCGGGAAATGAAGTGTGGGGGTTTGGATTGGGCAGCGGACCTTTTTACCAACTAGATTAAATCCGCCGTTCCGTTTCTTTGGTGATTTTTACGGGACATCGGGCCGCGGTGGTTAATGTTACCAGAGTAAACAAAGTAGGACGAGCTCACTCGCGTAAAGTTGTTGCATAGCAACGCGCTCCGCTCTGACTGCTGTTGTCGAACTATTTGTGTTGGCGGAAGCAAATACATTCTTAAATGATTAAAGATCACATTTTAAAGTTAACTTGTGAATTTCAGTTGTAAAACTGCTGTATAAAAGCAACAGCACACTCGAGGTCGCATGTTGTCGCTCTATATCAGCACTGCTGTGATTCGGTCGTAGGTACGAGGCCGCAGGCCGAGTGCCGAAGAGAAACACAGCAGTGCTGATATAGAGCGACAACATGCGACCTCGAGTGTGCTATTGCTTAAATAAAACTTTCCGACATGTCAACAAACAAAAAAAAATCAGTGACCAATATAGCCACCCTTCTTTTCAATAACTGTCACAAGCCTTCCATTCATGGAGTCTGTCAGTTTCTTGTTCTGTTGACAATCAACTTTTTGTGCAGCAGCAACCACAGCCTCCCAGACACTGTTCCGAGAGGTGTACTGATTTCCTTCACTGTAAATATACTGTTTAAGCAGGGCCCACAGGTTCTCAATAGGGTTTAAGTCAGGTGAGGAAGGGGGTCATGTCATTATTTTTTCATCCTGAAGGCCTTTACTGGCTAGCCATGCAATTGAGTACTTTGATGCATGTGATGGAGCATTGTCCTGCATAAAAATCATGGTCTTCTTGAAAGATGCAGACTTTTTTCCTGTACCACTGCTTGAAGAAAGTATCTTCCAGAAACTGGCAGTAGGTTTGGGAGTTGATTTTGAGGCCATCTTCAACCTGAAAAGGTCCAACTAGCTCATCTTTAAAGATACTAATAGTTGCCCTTTTATTTGTAAATTGAGTTGTTTTATTATTCTCACTTTAACAGATGAAAATAAACAAGTGAGATGGGCAAATTTTCGTTTTTTTTATTTAGTTGTAGAATAATTCTGCATACTAATAGTTGCCTAGTAATAGCAAAACATATATATATATTCTCGTAAGAAAGACAAAACCTCACTTTTACTTTCGTAAACATTCAGGTTTAGGTTCTTTAACATTTTGGATTGACCGAGAGCACTGTAGTTGTTCAATAATAAAATTAATCTTCAAAAATACAACTTGTCTAATAATTGTGCACACAGTGTAGGCACAGTCAGTAAAAAGAAGTCCTCAGAGCGGAGCTGATACTTTCCTGTGCTTTTCTGAATGACATACTTCTGCAGGTATGTAGGAAGAACACCGAGGATGGTTTTATAAATAAGGATATGCCAATGATGGAGTCTGCGGGTGGACAGGGCAAACCATCCAACTCGAGCATACAAAGAGCAGTGGTGCGTGAGGGTTTTAAAATTAGTAACAAATCATTTTGAAGATGCATTCATATATAAAACATCACCATAGTCCAACACAGACAAAAAGGTTGCAGCAACAAGTCTTTTTTTGGCTTCAAATGAAAAACAAGATTTGTTTCTAAAGTTTCTAAAATTTTAGTTTTAGTTTTTTTCAAAAGCTGCTGGATATGAGGTTTAAAAGAGAGAGCATAGTCAATTATAATTCCCAGATATGTATATTGAGACACAGATTCAATGAAAGAGCCCTGCAAAGTGGTGATAGGAGAGAGGTCCAAGGGCTTTGATTTAGCTTTTGTGAACAGAATGAGCTTTGTCTTTTCAGCATTTAAAACAAGTTTTAAATCACACAGGTTACGTTGCAAAGTGTTAAAAGCAATTTGGAGCTGACAGAGAGCCTGATTTGGGGTATACGCAGCAGTGGCGTTTTCTCCCGGAGGCCAAGGGAAGCCAGGCTACCCTGTTTTTTAGGCTGTAGTTGTCATCCAATAAAAACATTTATATTAACAGTTTCGGTAATTATTTGGTGCTGTGCTGCTGTCATTTCTTCCCCATTTTTCTCCTCTCATTGAGCATTTCACAATGCGCGAAACAGCACCCGTTTAAAGTTACATACTGAAGACGTGGCGAAACACGACACTGCACACTGTATGTCCGCGAGGAAGCCAGCACGAGCTGGCATCCCTTAGTGAAAAAAAGAAAGAAGGATTGACCAATCAGGTGAGGCTATTGTCTTGACACTGCCCTCCTGTGATTGGTCAGGAGGGTGTCATGAGGGTGCCAAGGGAAGCCACTCGGCCCTTGGCTTCACACCAATCAAATCAGAGCATCATTATCAACGTCACTGAAATTTAACAACAATAACAATAGCGGGAGATTAGCATGTTTGCATTGTTATCATATTAGCAAGAACAGTTATGGAGGGTGGAGATTTTGATTATTTAGTAAAACATTATTTTACCAAACTGCCAATTGAGAAGCCATTAAAAATCAAATCTGACGGCAGGCCAATGCTGTGGAGAGAAAGAAAGTTTATCGTACTTTCAGTGAGGAGAACCATGTCCGCACCGAATGGCTAGCTGGTAGCGGCAATCTTCAGCTAATGGCCTTCCTCTACAAATAGTGAGTAAAATACACACCTTCTCCCGGCGCGGGTTAACTGTTCCCTTAACTGTCCGTGTATGTGTGTTATGTTTTGTGTTATTTTGTTGCTAATTGTGCCTTGATTGCCTGGATTAAGTTGCATTGGTAGGCCTACTGTATATCCACTGATGTTGTTCTGGGTTGTCTTAAGTATAGTGTTGTAATGAACATTTGGCCTAGTTCTTAAACCAAAAGGATGTATAGAAAGTGTGTATGTCAAGCACCTACAACTGATTGTGTGAGTCATGTCTCACGTGAACGTGAAACTTCAAATAGCCTAAAACGTCCCCTAATTATATTGTGAATGAATTCAAATCTGTATTGGGCATTAAGCGGCTAGTTGTGCATTCCGGACGGGATAGGGGGTACATTTATAATAAAATGTATAATTTTATAAAACGATTAGGAGGTGTGTGAGTGAGAGAGTGAGTGAGGGAGAGAGAGAGTGAACGAGCGGTGTCGGACAGATTACAGGCGTGTGTAAGTCCTGGTAAAGTGACCAGGCGCTATAATAGCTCTTGTAGTTACATTAAATACAAGCTGCAACGTAGCCTACTCTTTTCTTTCCCCCACCTTCCAATAAACATGTAGATTAAAGGTGTTGTCTCACTTGGCTCCCTCAAAAAAAATCCCCACGCCACGCCACTGAGACGCAGAGCAATATATCACTGTGTCGTCGGCATAAAAGTGTAAATTTGTGTTTGGGGCTTTACAATCCAGACAATTAATTTAAATAGTAAATAATAAAGGTCCTATAACCGATTCCTGTGGCACACCCTTGGATAAACTAAACGAGATAGAAGTAATACCTTCTGCTCGCACACACTGAGATCTGTCTGATAGATAGTTTTTAAACCAACCGACAGCTCGATCAGACAAACCGATGCTGTTTTTGGATAGGAGCTAAATACTGCAACAATACATCTTTAAGATAGTTTAATTAAAGGTATTCAAAATATTAATACAGAGCAATCCACATAATGGCTCTCCAAATGTTCTGATGTCATATCCACTAGCAGAGTTTGCACAGAAAAGGATAAAAGGGAGAGCAGTATAATATGTTGTAGCATAACTAGCTCTGCATTTTTGTAAGTTTAAAACAACTCATCAGCAGTTTTCTGAGTTAAGACCAGGGAATGCCCTTTTCCAGAAGCCAGTTTTGTTCTTAGTAAGAGGTATAGCGTTTGTTTTTGTTGATATTACTCTTTTTATAATAGACATAAGGGTCATGGGGGCGCCTTTAGCTCAGTTTGTAAGGCGTCCCCCTCCCGGGCCGGGCCCAGCAGCAGACCCGGGTTCGATTCCCACCCGCGGTCGTTCTCTGCATGTCACTCCCCTCTCTGCCCCATTTCACCTCTGTCTCTCTGTACTATCAATAAAAACCTAAAAATGCCCAAAAAATATCTTAAAAAAAAGACATAAGGGTCATAATACTGGTCAGTATTGTCTGACCAGTTTTCAGGATCCCTTTAAATAGGTATCCCGCACCAGCATGGAGGATTTTAAAAGAAGGATTAAGGACCATTTAACAACAAATTGCACATATCTTGTCAACGAGCACTGACTTGTTTTAAGCGGAATTGTTGTTATATTGTGATTTTTCTAATTGTGTTTTGTATTTTGTTTTGAAATGTGAAATTGTATTAGATTTTAATGTGGAAAGCCTGGTTAGAAAAATAGTATTATGATGATTATGACAGAACAGATATGCATGCATGATAAGATATGATTTTAATGTATTATTTAAAGAAGACAAAATAATGGAAATGTGAAAAAAATCTAGTACATGTATTCGACTGTAAGAAAAAAATAGTTAGCTATGGGTATAATCTTGTTGTGCAACATTCAAGCTCTTATTGAAACACACTACTTCTAAATGTGTTGCCCGAGGTTGAGCTGTGCTATCAAGATGAGTGGTGCCGGCTTGTCTTAAAGTTGCCCACTAAACAATTAACCAAGTCACTATACATTGCCAAGTCAACTTTGACCTGTTGCATGGCAGCCGAGTGTACAGCGTGTTACCTGTAAACCAATTAGCTAGTGTTGACGTTGCTGCAGTTTGCAGTCTCGTCCTCAGTGAACTCCACCCACGTCACATAGCGGTCTATTGGGAGAAGGGCTTTAATTGCTGCCCCTCTCCCTCTCCCTCTCCCTCTCCCTCTCTCAGTGGACTGTGGCATAAATATGCTTAACTCTTGTTTTCCTATGTAGTGCAAGCAATACCAGTTGGTTCACTGTGTCAGATATGTAATTACCAATGGACCGTTAAAGAATAATACAAAATTTAAATAACTTTTTTTTTTTTCATCAATACCCATAACAATAAACACATTTGTTAATAAAGATTGCAAACATACCTAGTACTAAATGATCACTTATAAGTGTGTATTATTCCATATCTGATTTTATAGTGTGTACTAGAAAACATGACGAGTTACCTTTTCTTGAATTAAGTCAGCTTCAATTGAAGAAAGTCGATTTACCACTAGTTTTGCTTCATAAATTGGCGGATTTCCCAGTGACCTGGGGCCTCATTTATAAACGTGGCGTACGCCCAGAAGAGGGCGCATGGCAATTTCTACGCAAACATTGGGATTTATAAAAAGCAAACTTGACGGGAAAATGTGCGGTCCTCCAAGCAAACTCTGACCCATGCGTACGCACAGAAAGTGGAGAAAGGAGAAACGGCGACTCCGTCGGCACATGTATGAAGTGCGAGAACGAATGTGTTTGTGTAAAATGAATCCAGATATAGGCCTATTATAAGCCATGTAGGTCTATCACATAGGGAGTTCCTTTGCAAAACATTCTTACAACTAATAAAAAAAATGCCTCCACGGATTTTTCCATGGAGTGATACCAACAAAAAACAAAACGAATTAGGATCTTAAATATGGCCTAAAAACGGAGATATGAGTGCAAATTAAAAAAATTAAAAAAACGTTTGAATAAGCTCTGCATGTTATTGGATTCATTCTGATAATATTGAGGTGGAATACAACCTATTACTTTTACACTGACGCTGTTCTCGATGCCTCAGTCAGGCTGACAGGAGTGCACAGTTTCATACACTAATCATAAGCCTACTGTACATCACATACTGTGCTAATTTTTCGCGGTTTTTAGTCCGTTTTATCTATGTGTTTTTCTTTGTGTTTAAGCACGTCGTAACTGTGTTTTGAAAGGGACTGTAAAGTTTATTATCAGCCCGTCACTGCACCGGGAGGAATTCTCCAAATCTGTATCTCATGGGGGGTCTCAGTGTCCCCCGCTTGTGGCACAAACACTGCTGTGTGAGGATATGCACTTGTTAGCGTCCACTTTTATGTCGGATCACTTCTTTTTATTTCGACCACAGCGTTCACAGAGATCGCCACAGGCTGCACTCTGACGCCTTTACCCTCACACTGTGCCACCAAACTAAATTTTCCCTGTTCGCCACTTCTCCAACGGGTACTTCGACGTGACCGCAGTGATCCACACCGTGTGGAGTCTATTTTTCCATTTCCCTTTCAGTCGGCGATTGCCACTACCACCTTCATGCACTCAGTAAATGATATTAATTTGGGTGTGTCAATGACTATGTATGGGTAAATATGGGCGTTACGTGAAGCCCGCAAAGGCTGCGCCACATTTAGAGTTGATTGTGATTTATAAAGGGAAACAGGCGTAGGACGTGAGTGCGCACTGTTTTATAAATCAGAATATTTTTGTTCGCACGTACATCCTACATTTCTTCCGTACTCTAACTTCCACGTGAATCCCACGCAAAGCTTTATAAATGAGGCCCCTGAGCCCTGCAGTCCAATCCAGTAAAGCATAAAATACTGCCTGAGGGGCTGAGTGATTACATCTAAGATATGTATTCTCTAACCGTGTCTATTCAGGGCCCAGGACACCTGCCAAAGATTGACACAGTGGAAACAACTTATTGTGGACAGTGTAGGGAACACAAAGGGAAGCAGTTTTTGAAGTTAGGGGCCAAAATGGGAGGTGCTGCTGTTGTCATTTTTTTATCTGTAAATCATCAAAGCCTTTAAATTACTGTCAAAGTTTAAATCAGTTCTATCTCAGCTTCTCTTTCCTTCTTATCATTTGTGTGCTACTCTGCGTTCCACTTGCTATAGCTTGACTAGGCCATTTAATTAGACGACTTTCCTTGTCCCAGTATACAAGCATGGGCGGCTGTGGCGAAGTGGGAAGGGCGGTCCGCCACTGGAGTGCAAGGTCAGTGGTTCGATCCCCCGTCTCCCAGCCTTATGTCGAAGTGTCCTTGGGCAAGACATTGAACCCTGAATTGCTCCCGATAGTAAGCTTGCACCCTGTATGGTAGATGCTGCTATCGGTGTATGAATGTGTGTGATTGGGTGAATGTGTACAAAACAATGTAAAGTGCTTTGAGTTTGTCAAAAAACAGGGAAAAGCGCTTTATGAAGTCAAGTCAAAGTCTTTTATTGTCAGTTCTGATATATTCAAGACATACATCAGAATCGAAATGGCGTTTATCTCTGGCCCACAGTGCAGTCTATAAAAAATATAGAGTTAAATAAGATAAACATAAACAATATTTACACAAGACACATTCTAAATACTAAGTAGTGCAAATGAATTTTCTGTGCACTATAAAACAGTAGGTGAGAGTGGCCTGAGTTGTGCCACTTTTTACTCAAAGTGATTTTAAAGTGAGGTCTTGACAGTAAAGTCTCCAACTCAAATAGTACATATATTTCAGGGTGTTGTGCATCCCCGGCAACAATAACTTTGGATATATCTCATAAACTGTAATGCAAGACACATCCATTAGACAATCACTTATTTAAGGTTTATTTAAAGTAAGGTAAATATTTTACAAAGATTGAAGGACAATTTGCTTAACCCATTGATGACGGCTGCTGCGCGATGCCACATTGGCTCTCCTGCCTGATGCTGCATCGCGCTGCATTATTACTTTATCTAATTTTTATGGCATTCCCTGCATAGAATGCACTGTCATTGGTTCAAATACACATGAGGTGGGTTTTGTTGATTTTTTTAAGACCACGTGACCACCCAAAAGTTGTGTGGTTTGCCGAAAATCACGTCAATCAAAAAAATAAAAAAATAAAACAAAATAATCAAAAAAATACGCCGGCTATGTCGGCGATGGAACAGTTAGTGGCGTTTGGTGCGCAGAATCAAGGTCTACTATAGACTACTGACGAAAATCACACAACACATTGCATCTATTTATTAACAATATTTAATAATTTTCTAATTCATCTAATTTTGACGAGTTTTAGAAATATTTGTTGGTTTGTAAGCGCTAAGGGAGCATGTTTAAATAAAACCTGTGAACCTTAACTTTTAAATGTATTTTATTTCATGTTTCTATGTGCTACACAGGCTTAGATATTAAGGTTTTGGTAGACTGACAATTCGTACTATTTTTTCAGAAAACCCTCAGGCATTAAGGACATGCATCCTAGATTGCCATAGTCATCAATGGGTTAAACAAGGCCTAGCAGATCTAATGGTTTTACCTGCAAAGCTCACAATGACGAAGTCACCATCATTATCTTTCTGGCCATCTGAACTCTCATAAGTGGTGTCTTTAAGTGGAATGGAGATGTCAGTCTCTTCTGAGCTACTGTAGACAAACACTTTCTTTTGGTGACCAGCGTATACAGCTATGCCAATGGCACAACTCTCAGAAATGTACTTTGCACTAGCTGCTCCGCCCTTGTAGAACCAACTGCCACCTGGCATATGTGATTCCCTCTCCATTTCTGCCAGTAAATCAAGGCTCAAAACCCATCTGTACACCCTGGTTTTTCTTCCCCATTAACTATCTTACCTCTGCACTACTATCTTTGTTTATTTATTTTTATTTATTTATTTATTTATTTATTTATTTATTTATTTATTTATTTATTTAACTTTTATTTATCCTCCAGAGACCAATTGAGGGGTGATCCTCATTTACAATGACGTCGAGATCAAACAAATTCAAAGGAAAAACAACAATACATAAACAATATTCAATGCAAATACATCAAATACACAACAACAGGTGAAGAGAAAAACAATTGAAACATTTACACAGTGGTGAAGAGTGGCAGCAATTAAAATGAAATGGGTGAAAGTACAATATAGCCTAATTAAAACAGTTAAAGGTAGAGTTTGGTATATTTAAGATTTAAGATAAGTTTTAAGATAAGTTTGTTTAAATTGGTTTAAGGATATGAAGTTATTTAGTTTCATTTGTTGCTGTAAGTTGTTCCAGGAGTCAGGGGCACTGAAGCTAAAAGCTGTCTTTCCCAGCTCAGACCGGGCTTGTGGGACATAAAGCATGAGCATGTCAGTGGAGCGGGTCTGATAAAGCCCATCTGAAATGTGCAGCATTTCTGTTAAATAACGAGGAAGCTTCCCGGTCAAGGCTTTGTAAATAAAAATGTGCCAATGTGCGTCACGTCTCTCTTTAAGGGAGGACCACCCAACCTTTTTCATATAAAAGACAATGGTGTGTGTCATAAGCATCTCCTGTGATGAACCTTAAAGCAGAGTGAAAAACAGAGTCCAGGAGTTTAAGACATGAATGTGATGCATGCCGGTAAAACACATCACCGTAATCAAGGACAGACATGAAAACTGCCTCAATAATCCTTTTCCTACTAAATAAAGGGAAGGTGGTTTTGTTCCTATAAAAATAGCCAATTTTTTGTCATAGTCGACAAACAAGATTTTTTATATGAAAATTAAAAGTGAGTTTATCATCTAACCAATTAAAAATCCATTCTTTGTACAAACATTAAAATCATTCAAATTTGTAGTTCTTGCTCTGGAGAAACACATATATTTGGTTTTGTCTGTATTTAGAACCAGTCTGAGGTCCACTAGACAGTCCTGCAAGGGTGTTAAAAGAGCTTTGTAGGTTCTGAATAGATTGGTGCACCGAATCGGAAATGCAATACAGTACTGTGTCGTCAGCGTATAGATGGGCGTGACAGTTTTTTTGCGATGAAACAATGTTATTTATATAAATTGTGAAAAGAACTGGACCTAAAATTGAGCCCTGTGGGACACCATTTGTAACAGTTAAAAACTCAGATTGGTATCTTCCCAGTTTAACTGACTGCTGTCTATTAGAGAGATAATCCCTAAACCAGCTATATGCAGACTGATCAAAGCCAATGTCATGCAGCCTCTGTAAAAGCAAATGGTGGTCAACAGTATCAAAGGCCTTTGAAAGATCAGTAAAAAGTGCTGCACAGTGCTTTTTCTTGTCTAATGCTCTAACAATGTTGTCTACAACCAAAGTCACAGCAGAGACAGTACTGTGACCTGCCCTAAAACCAGATTGGAATGGGCTCAAAATGGAAGCACTAGTTATAAATGTTTTTAACTGATTATTAATAAGTGATTCTAGAATTTTTGCCAGGCATGGGAGTTTGGAAATTGGCCTGTAGTTATTAAGAATATGTGGATGCCTGGGCTTTAAGTCTTTTATTTTTGTTGTTGTTATTTTACCTTAATTTTTTACCTACTGAATGCACTATATTCAGCACTTTGGACAGTGCAAACTGTCATAAATGTGCTTTTATAAATAGATTTTACTTACTTACTTACTTACTTACTTACTTACTTACTTACTTACTTACTTACTTACTTACTTACTTACTTACTTGTTTACTTGTTTACTTATAACCCACCCCAGGCCCTCTGGCACAAATCACCCCAACCCCAGAATTTTGGATAATAAGCATGATGCAGCAGTTTAGGGCTGACATTGTGCTAACTATATAGAAACAAAGTGTAGCATACTAAAGCACTGAAACATGTGTCAAATGTTTTCAAACGTGTCTATAATTGTTCAAACACAATAATCAAAAAACCTTGATCATGGAAATTTTACTTTGAAAGGCAAAAAAACAGTTTTTTGAGGTTTAATTTGCTTACATCTTATTCCATGTTTCTCCCTTTTTTACAGGATGAGACAAATGGATGGCTCTTCTTAAATATGTGCTCACATTTCCAATTTCTTCTATGGTTTTCTAGAAACAAGGGGTGGCACAACTTCCCAACCGGCACAATTTAGGCCACTCTCCCCTATATATAAAATAGACTAGAAAGTAAAAAATAGATAAGTTAAAATGAAATGTGCAATGTGATGAAAAATATTTACAATGTGCAATATGCACTTTCCTTGTCCCAGTATACAAGCATAGGAGGGGAATTGATTTATTGACCAAAGTAAACTCCAGCTTTGCTCCCATAGGTGGCGATATGACCCCTTACAATGGCTTTCACTAGCCTGGTCCAACCAGACCATTGTACTTCATTTCATTTGTACATAAGGTCTGGAACTGCTGTAATTGGCAAACATTCACTCACTTGGAGGCGGGTGTCTGTTGAAATCTAAAACTATTGGATCTGCCCAGTGCCACTCTGGATTAGTAAACCAATCACATAACGTTTGGTCGTCACGTGTGTCATGAGCCGGCTTCTGACGGTGCGTTCAAGTTTTACAGGGAACTCGGAAATTTCTGACTTCACTACATATTGTGGTCTATGGATCTACCGGTACCTGGCAACGGTAACTTGTTAGAGCCTAACATTTAGTTATTTGGACCAGAAAGGTTGTAGGCGTCCATACTTTCTCGAGCAGATGCACTGGAACACAGACAGGTCGGAACTCGGAACTACAAAGTCGGAAATCTCCTTCTTCCGAGTATAAAGGAACGCAGCATTCAACTGAAACTGGAGCGCGACTTCGACGTCATCGTTCTCAGCCACTTGCTCTGTTTGCTGATTGGACGGCTGTAGATTACCTGGAGAAAACTGAGAAATGCACTGCACACCCAGACTGACTACTGAAGGGAAAAGGAAATTTGGCCAGAAGTAGGTAGGCGGACGGAGCCAGGCTTTCACCTCGATAGTATTGGACCCTTTGCGGTTGACATTTTGCGTCAGCGGGCGGCTAATGGTTAGCGTGCGGCTAACAGTTAGCGAGCGTCTAACTTTTTGTTGTTGCTGTTCGCTGTGTCTTTCTTCTTCTTTCCTTTGTTGTGGTTGCAGTCTAATTGATATATACAGCAGTAGTTCGGCTCCCAATTGCATTATCCGGGAGTGCTGGCTGGACTTTGAGAAATTCGATTTAGTACGATTTCAGTTGGAATAACATGTTAACATGTATTTAAAAAGTCTGGTTTTGGATGTTTCTAACACAATAAATAGATTTTCTCTAACGTGGCTGTGTCTTAGCCTCATATTTTGAATTGCTTTCAGTCTCTCTTTAAAGCCTTTGTCAATTGTCACGGCCCCGTCTATCTCAGGGGACGTTTCCTCCTTGGTGTCACTCTGTGCTCATGTGCTAAGGATAGCCAAGGATAGTTTGTATCAATGCGCCTGTTTGACCTTCTCCTGTGTTCCCGTTATGTAATGTAGACGGCTGAATGTCAAGCGCCTGTCTTTGGAGACGGACAGCTAATCAACCTCCACCCTCCGTCCGCATGTTGGGCACGCCATTTCTAATCTTTTAACTTTTATTTTTTCTTTCATTTACCCACCAACACATTTTCTGTGTTGCCTTACCTCCACATAAAGTGAGTATCCAAGGTCAGATCACAGTGTACACAAATAGCCTAGCGTTAAATTTGTATGATTATTTTTATCCTTTTTCTTTCTTTTTTTTTGCAGTGCTGACTTGTCAGCAAAAGTGAGCAGCAGGGATGGATAGCTGTGCCTTGAGGGTAAAGTTAGGCTGATAGAGAGGTACAGACATACAGGCTGATACAGACATACAGGCTACTCCCTTCTGGGACTGGTTTGATTGCCTTCTTCACTGCGTTACCCCTTTTCCTTCCTCTGCTCACTATACATCAGCCTATCAGGTGCCATCTGTTCTGGGATCACATGAGAAGGTTTGTTGTTGTTGAAACCACCTGCTTCACAAACTTAATGAATCTAGTGGCTTGTATAAGTAACAATGACACCAATGTCAGGAGGGAATTCTGATTTATATTATATTATTAGTTTATATATACTCAACAAAAATATAAATGCAACACTTTTGTTTTTGCTCCCATTTTTCATGAGATGGACATAAAGATCTAAAATTCATTTCAGATACACAATTGTACCATTTCTCTCAAACATTGTTCACAAATCTGTCTAAATGTGTGATAGTGAGCACTTCTGCTTTGCTGAGATAATCCATCCCACCTCACAGGTGTGCCACATCAAGATGCTGATCTGACATCATGATTAGTGCACAGGTGTGCCTTAGACTGTCCACAATAAAAGGCCACCCTGAAATGTGCAGTTTTGTCTCACAGCAAAATGCCACAGATGCCACAAGCATTGAGGGAGCGTGCAATTGGCATGCTGACAGCAGGAATGTCAACCAGATCTGTTGCTCGTGCATTGAATGTTCATTTCTCCACCATAAGCATAGTGAGACACACATTCATTCTACTCTGGGCTTTAAAGCCCAGTTCAGACCAAAGATTCGCCTTGCAACTGCTTGCAACTCGCAACTCCTTGCGACGAGAGGGTTGAGATGTTCTAAAACTGGACCTTGCGATTTGACATGTTGAATCTTCTGCGACGCCTTGCAACGCGCTGCAACGAGCAGTTCACACCGCTGCGATTTACCCCCCGCGACGTTCTAAAACCAGCTCATCGCAAGCAGTTGCAAGGCGAATCTTTGGTCTGAACTGGGCTTTACCCTACAGTCGAGAAAGATGCGTCTGTTAAAAAAATAAAAATAAATCATTGCCCTTGCATCTGGTGGATGGGGGTGAAGAAGCATCCGAAATACATGAGAGGCTCTGACATTAGAAGTGTTTACTAAACCCACTAACCAGTGCATGAGCCAAATATGTTGGCAGCTAATCTCTCCCACTATCCCCTCTCTTTTTATCTAATGCCTTCAATGTCGTTTGAAAAGACGCAATGCATTGTGGGGCGGTTTGAGTTGGAAAAGTATCCTATCGATCCATACACAAAATCTTCCCGGAAGTAAGTACTCATCCGGGCATTTTTCGCCGACACAAACTTGCATACACAACCACAACATACTCAAATTGATGTCAAAATGAGTACGAGTAGGGCGTTAGTTGGTACTTCTCTCTCCCTCAATGTGGCTGCCTGGGCATCCTCTCTCTCTCTCTTTGATAACAGTCAGTGGAATGGTTCAAATGTTCAGAGAAAAAGCCCAGATGCTTGTCGTTTTCACCATCAAGGCCTTTGATCAGTCTGTTACTTGAGCTTGTAATCGTGCCTCCACTCTTGAGCGCTAACCCCCAGCAAGTGGATCAGTGATGGTCTCTGCTAATTGCTAACTCCTTTACACTTCTCTTTGCCTTATAGTAAAACAGATGTGGGTGGCAGGGGTAAATGTTAGTTTCTTGTCAATTTTCTATACCAATAGACAGCCACTGAGCCTCGACAGAGTCTCACCGTTCAATAATGCTAACCGACGTACTATTATTTCAAACAGTCGCCTACTATCTCCAGATATGTTGCAACATTTGTATAAATGTGGAGTCACTGTTTCTGGCCACTTTGCAGATGTAAGTCCAATATTCATATCATTTTAGTTTAGTTTTTGCCACCCCTAACTCCAGAGGGAAATATATTGCCCTTAAGCCACTAAGTGTTCCATTATGTTCACCACCTAGGGTTTCTTATTTGCCTCTCTGCTATTTGGTGCTGGACAGTAAGCACTAAGTCGGTGCCAAAGCTGACAAAAAACAAAACAAGTTTTACTGCGGTTTAAAAAGGACCCTAATGATAGGAGTGGGAATCATTTTAGAGAACAATACTGTTGTAAAGAGCTTCTTTAGATCTGAGGGGCACTGCTCCATTGTTAATATAAGGAAATGGCATATAGCAGCTATTTTTAATATGGATACATTACATAGCATTTTGAAAACAATCCCTTACTAAGCCCTATGAAGGAAATCATTATGACAAAGATCAAATTTAGAAGTACAGAATGTGATATTTTAAAGTAGAACTCATTACAACAACCAGCATGTTTTTTCCAACCTTGTTTTCAACTTTTCTAAATGTGGACATTGTGTTTTTCCTTTCCCCCCTCTGCAGATATTCTTATACCCTGTGCCCGTTCAATCATGTCACACAGAAAAGCACTGCAGGAACAGAGGTGTCATTAGGGTAAGTACTTCAATCACCTCCTCCTTTGTCTCTCCACAGTCGAAAACTCAAACTGTGACCGGCCAAGGGTATATCAGGGACGGTGGGAAATATTAGAAATGCAGTACCAAGAACTAGATGTTAACAAGTTAACATTTGGAACTTTAAGGTTTATGAAAATAAATAAAAAACGGCGTAATTATCCAACTTACATTATATTGTCCTTTTATCGTGCAATAAACCATCTAAATTTGATTGCTCTCATCTATACCAATTAGGTAAATTCACATGACAAGCGTTTCTCATTTCACGAATGGACCTGGAAACAAATCCCAGCGCTGCACTCCTATGACAGCTCTTTAATAATTGTTAGTGTTCATATTACGTTACCCTTAGAGCAATATTTGCGCTATTGATTTTTTTTTTTTAATTCGCATTCAATCTCTGTTAGATTTGATATGACCTTTAATCAATCACTAAGAGATCTCTATCATAGTTTTAATACCTTTTGATCAATGACAAGCAGGGAGTGAGTTTTATATACTGCTGGGGTTGTATTTCCTCAACCTCCAAGGGGTTTCAATTTCATCTAAACGATTACGCTCTCGCCTTTGACTGGCTCCTTGGGATTGGCTATGTCCAATGCTGGTTGTTGTGTGTATCAAAATGCCTGTGTGCTATAAAAGATGCCACTCCTTCCCCATAGAAACAGACCTTTGGATATCAAAAGACATGTTCTTATTTTCTCCTCCTTTTTTTCCTTAATTTTGTTTTTGTTTTTCCTTTTTTCCATAATTGTAAAATCTCTGTCAAACAGATAAGAAAAAATAATGAACATATCATACTCTTTTTTTTCTTTTTCTTTGTATTTACTATTTATTTTCTTTGAATTTTAAATTTGAGGTGACAATTACGGCATGTCACCTCGCTCTCATTTCTCTGATCTCTCATTAGTGTTAACCGTCAGTTATCAGACACTTTTAGGGGGTGCAATTACTGAAATGTTATTCCATCGACATTGACACCTATCTGGGAATAAAACAAGCTTTTATGATAGGCTGCAACTCCTCCCTAAAGAGGAGGAATCAATAGTGGTGCTGTTTTGGTTGTAGCCTGCACATTAGACTAACGACTTGTTGTGCGAACAGACAATACACAGGCTTAAATGGCCGCGGAATATTTGCGTCAACATGTCTAAACATTTATTCTCCTTTGAGATGTGATGACTTATTGATGACGTATTGTTTTGGCAGCTGAATATCACGTTACAGATAATTCATTTGCAATTATCCCCTTTCTTTCACACGTAGTTTGTTTTTGCTCAGATGGGCAATTTAATTGGAATCAAAAGCAGAGCTGTGATCTTTTTTGCACCGCCACCTCCCACACTACCCACTCACTTTAGGGACGGAAAGTGCAATGCTTCACCATGTTTTTTAGCGCAGGAAAGAGGCAGAACAGAATGCTAGCTGTGAGTAATGTGACCCCGGCGCTGCTTTCTGCCTGTCACTCATGATGCTATGGAAGGGCGGAAGGACCAAATGGAAGCAGCGGTCAAAACAACGTCTCCGAGTGTTAGTCGTTCACTCTGGCAGGAATCGCTGCTAGAAAAGAACTTGGGGGAAGGATTTCAAATATATGATTTTTATTTTATTTTTTATTTATTTTTTTTTAACATTTACTGTATATATTATACAGTATATATCATGATGAAACTCTGCTGATTGGTAACTTAAGAACAATTATTTTTTATATAGCTATATTCATTTAAAAAAAAATTGAATACATATGCAAATTTGGCAATTGTAACTAATTGTGCACACTATTGCATCATATTTAAAAAAAGTATTTAATTTAACATATAAGTCAAAGTCAAAGTGTTACAGTACAGATTTTGGATGCAGCCTTTTTTCATTTTATAAAAATTCATCTTAAAAAGGCATTTTCTGCATGTTTTTGAGAACAAAATGTCTCATAGATCAGACAATGAACAAACAACTGAAGAAATCCGTCGGTAATAACCTTCAGAATAGTGTTTGAATGATTATAGAAAGTTTAGC
This sequence comes from Hyperoplus lanceolatus, assembly GCA_026929865.2. NCBI lineage: Eukaryota > Metazoa > Chordata > Actinopteri > Uranoscopiformes > Ammodytidae > Hyperoplus > Hyperoplus lanceolatus. The sequence goes on along the minus strand of CM049417.1, from coordinate 21,176,065 downwards.
TGATGTAAGTACTCTAGAAGTTGAGATTTTTGGTTCAGAGTATTGAAAAAAACTAATGTTGAGATAATGGCCGTAAAGATGGTTGTGTAGAAATATACAGATGCAAACAGACAAGGTTTAGTCAAATAAATGCCTAGATGTACATTTTGGACCTTTTTATTAATACGAGTATGTTATGGAAGCAAAATAGACAAAAATCTTTAAATTGACCCATGCTTGAAAAAACGATGGTGTCAAGCCTTAAGATGGAATGTCACTGAATGCAGGAAATATGGAGTTGAGTTCTTAATCATCTGAGTGCCTAGAAGGATGTTACATTTTTACTCGATCGCCACACGTTGACTAAAAAATAATGCTAGATTGATACTACTTGCTATTTCGCATGCAAAAATGAAAACACCTTGTCTGTATTTCCTGGCTGTAGGCAGGTAGTGCAGCAGCAGTATATGATGTACTACACTAGAGAGTGTGTCATGAAGGAGGCATATATGGAATGCTTTTTGGGGGAAGGAGGGTGATGGGGAGGTAACATGAATCATAGCTCGCACGTTGGGAATAAAGTTCATTTTTTATCCAGACAGACCATCAGTCAGCCCCCTTGCAGGATATGGCTGAGCCTTCCGATATCAATCTGCATGGAGGCATCCTCCTTTTCCCCAGGGAGGGTGAGGGGAGCGTTTTGATTTAAACGGCAGCATTTATCACACCTGCTTCACTCGCCTAAAGGACAGCCATGTGAGAAAGAGCAGAGTGGAGGAAAAGGCATTAACATGTGTGGCCTGTCAAATGGAATTGTGACTACCGTGACAAGGACAGTGCTAAATGCTTGCTTGTACCATTTTGACTAATTTGGATTAGCTATGTTGCGTTTCCCGCATTATTAAAAACAGGGGCCTGAATTTTGATTACCACTCATGGCAGAGCCCTCAGTTTGTGAAGCGTGTCAAGGCTCATAAAAGTGTAAATTGCTCCCTGAGCCTTAACCTTCCTTCATGCTTGGTTTTGCAGCACAGTTGGCGTTAGACCATTAACTCTACAAATGTACCTAAGGAACAATAAATCAGCTCCGGGAACACTTTTCCTTTGTAGCTTGCTTTTTCTGTATATTGTGGCCACACACACACACATGGCCATACAGATTTCATAAGGCACCACAGTCATACTGTATGCTCCCAATTATCTGTAAATGTAGATATTATACAACTCATATGCAGCCTCCTGATTTCCAATGTCTCTGTTTTTCCATTTAGCTTTTTTCATGCCTTTCGGTCTCAGCAGCTCAACCACTTCCTGGAATGGCCGTTGTAACAATAACATCAGCCACAATAATGATAATGGAGGAGAAGAAAATGCTTGCATTGCGACAAACACCGTCTCACTGTGACAGCATCGTCCATCTTCATAATGTGTCCCACCCCCACCCAGAGGCAGACATGGTGGGTACAATGACAGGACAGCAAACACAGACTTTAGTAAATGCAGTCCGCCTAAAAAGACAAACTAAATGACACGCATGTAAATGAGCGATGTACGGGACGACACACAGACCAGGTTCTGTTTGTTACCATCTTGACTTTACACTTGGCTTAAAGGAAGAAACAGCACACTCACATAGAGTACATTGTGTACCATACAAACAGAGCATTGATCACCCTGATGTCACATTCATTTCCCACAAGCCCCATGGTATTGATGTGAGTGCGTCCCTACGATGTCACAAGTGAAGAGTGTGTGCTAGCAGTGATCATAAATAATGATGTTTTGAGGCTCCGAATGTTTTTTTTTTTTTCAAGAGTGCCCATTTCTGAGGCCACAGTTGGTGGAAAGTATTCCTTTGAGTGTCTTTCAGGCATAGTTGGTGAGGGTCTTCTTGAGACCACTGTTTCTCTTTGCTACTAGTTTTTTTGTGTTTGGCACAAGGCAATCTTTTACTTGTTTACACATTTGCCTTTTTGCTCAGTGTTGTTCAGAAAGCAACTTTCTAGCCATTTTGCATTTATGAATATTGCCATGAAGAAGACGATAAGCTATAGATGTTTCATCATTATCTTGCTGTGTTGTCTCCCACATTGCAAACTTGTTATCAGCTTAACATGACTTACTTTAAGTCTAATAGCCATTAGCCTCCCAAACAGGCAAACCTGAAGAAGAAATAAAAAGTGCATGAAATATGTTATATGTAAGGTGATATAGCATGGCATTTTGGCAAATTAACATACATCCATGGTGCCCACAACCTGGCCTCAAAAGAATGATAAGTGAGACGATTGTTTGCGCTTCACCATGAAACCTACAACTGATTGTTGTTTTGGTAACTGTACGTGGCAAAATAAACAAGGGCTAGAGCGACATTAAACACAGGGCAAAAAAGAGAAGCAAACAAATGGAGAAAAGCAAACTGTGTAACATTATTATTGTTTTATTGCTTTCTTTTCTTTCGTTTAATGTGTGGTACGTAAGGGCTAGTGTCACGTTTATATCTTGCTTTAATACAGTATTTAGCTTCTGTACAGAAAATCACTTAGCTTTTACTACCACTTATTTATTCTTACTTTTATTTAATTTTGTACTTTTCTCCTCTTTTTTCTCTTTCTCGTTATAATGCTATCCTATTTTATATATATGTAATTCATTGTATTGAAGAGGCTGACTCAGGGAGATGTCTTGTACCTGTGCAAATGGCAATACACATATTCTATTCTATTCTAACAGCTTTTTGTCGTTTTCAAAAATGTAATTGACACAATAACATGGTAATGGTAAACCACAGGAACATAATTGAACGCTCTGACATTAAACCGCTGTTGTGAGAATTATCACAAAACGCAGAGTGAAGTCAAATGAAGAAGCAAATTCACACAGGCAGAGACATGGAATGTGCTGTCAACGACAACTTTATACTGACATAATACATTTCAGTATAAACAACACAAAACAAACGCAGCATTTTTTTCTTTTCAGTTAGTACTGAGCATCCATATCACATAGCATATATAACCTCATTTAAATTATCAGTTTTAAGAATAACAGATCACATTTTAATTTAAAGGAAAGTATTTTGTCAACATCCAGTGATTAACTTAGTGTTTAAGCCATTTCCTACCAACAAACAAAATAACTAAAGAATACCCCAACTCTTTAAAGAATGCCCTCGCAACAGTGTGAAGTTTGAAATATTTATGTGTCCCCTTTGAGAGTTAGCCTCATGTTAACACAAAATAGCCCCGCTGCAATAATATGAAACAGTCGGGATTCGGCCAGGAACAAGTAGTTTGAACTCAAAAACTTCTATTCTGTATCTTAAGGCCACTGCAGGTTATGACACAACTAATATGATGTAAACATTAAATAAATAAATAAAGATTTTAACCCTAGCGTTATCCAACATCTAGATTTTAGTTTTTTAAAGAGATGTAAATGTACATACAATTCGATGGATGTCTCCAAATATTCATATTTATTCAAACATTTCTGAAAAAATTGTAAACAACATATAGTTTTTTGAATGTAAGTAATGTACTGGCAAAGGTACATGATGATATCTAGAAGTACAACATGTTTCCCTTTTTACCCGCAATGTCTCGCCTCAAAGCAAAAACATAAGAGAAATATTTCAAATGATCCTTTCAAACAAGAAGAAAAATGCGGAAAAAAATGGAGATGAAAAAAAAAAAAAAAAAAAAACATGAATCTTTAGACCTTATTTATTGTGAGCAGACAAAACCAATGCATATTTTCTTCCAGGTGGAGAAGGTTGGGGTTATTTCAATGTGGCTGTTGAGGAGGAAGGGATCAGTTGAGGGGTGACTCAATGACTTTTTGTTTTGGGACTCCTGGGAAATAAGGTGGCCCGGTAGTCGGGGGTTACGGGGTCGGCGTGTGTCACTGCAAAGTTGAAGGAGCTAGACCTTTGTATTGTGCCGGGGTCAAACTGCTCTGCTCTCCTCATCATGAAGGGCACACGAGAGGGAGGGGAGAGGGGCCAGGCAGGCAGCTCGCTTATTCATCCTTCAAACTCACAAACATGCTGCGTTTGGCAATGCAAGCTTGGCACATGCTCAACATCCAAAAGCTGAAAAGCAGACAGACAAAACAGGAATAATAATAACTCTTAGACTCTGTTGGGCAGACAGGAATATACACACCATAAAGCAACAGACAGTGGAAGATTTTCACCTCTCCGGTTATAGATGTAGGTATCACCGTGAAACTTTACCAATTGATTACTTACATTCAAACAATCATTTTTGTCTTAGTCTTTTTTTTCAGAAATGTTTGAATAAATGTGCAACTGTGGCAACATCTATCAAATGATGCATGCACATTTGCATCTCTTAAAAAAACAAAAAATCTAGATGCTGGATAAAGCCAAAGTTAAAATCTTTATTTCATTTTTACAACTTATCTGTGTCCAAAGTTTGTACTGACCTGATTTTGGATACTCACGTTTCTTCATTTTATTCATAGAGAAGCAAAATAGACTCAAATCTCAAGATTGACCAGTGCTTTTATGTTTTTTGCCTCGTCCTAAAACAGGCAAAATATAACTATCCTGATATATGTTTATTGTTCCTGATGCATGGGCTATATGTAGGCACATACAGTATAAGGCTACTGTGTTACCAAGTCAAGGGATAAAAAAGAGGACATTTTGAAACTAAAGGAAAAAAGGCTATTAGTGTTGTCAGTTACTGCTGCAGGTTCATATCGCTCAGTATTCAAACCAACAGGTCTCCCTTGAACTGCTTTATTGAACAGTGGGTTTTTAAAAAAGAGAAACAGTGGCGTAGTGAGGTAGCCTAGCAACATTGAAACCACAGTGAATGGCTGTGTATGCCCACTGCAAAAGAGCCAGGCAGTTGAAATGACAGAGCAGAGCAACCCCAGAGAGAGTGGGATGTGTGGCCACCGTGGAAAATACAAATAGTTGGCTGTTTGTAGCGCTACACTGTAGACTAGACATACGCATAGCATGCTGGTTACAGTTCTGACTCTCTTTTTTTGTTTTTAGCTATGTGCAGGCATAGCATAAAGAACAGTCTTCTCACACCTACTGCCAGGCACACGTTAAAACCAGCGCTAGTGACCCATTGTTATTTGGCCACTATACAGCTCATGTAGCGTTCTTAATAAAATATCTCCAAAATATATCAAACATCCCCATGTGCTCAGAGAAAGAGTTGCAGCAATGTGAAAGCCTCCTGGCCATCCAAGTCCTTGGAGAGGCCTTCGTTTGAATGCTCTAGCTGAGCAAATGTGTTTGGGAGAGGCATGGCAAAATAAGAAATACATACGTTTGAACAATGAATGTATACACCAAGTATTATACCTAGTGTCTATTAAAAAATGTATTTCATAAGAAAATTATATCACGTCCCGTCTCCTCTTAGGATCAATTACTGTTCACTTGCAGGTTTTCACACTGGCTGCGCATGTATAAATAGTAGAAAAGCACTGTGGATAATTATCTCAATAGGTGGCCGTTTTATTGCAGAGCAAATCACAAGGGAGCTCTCAGATTATTACTGTAAAACTGCTCAAACACAAGCAGGCTACAAATGAGCACAAAGAAACTGAACAAAATCCACCTGCACTTCAACACCTCTTCACAAAATAACCTCAATTATCCGCTGCTATAGGCTAAAATACAATCTGAAATTTCTTCTTAAATGTTTATTTTACCATTATTTTCTGCTTTCACTTACTAAGCATTGACTGTTAGCATTCTTGATCGTGCTGATTGGTGTTCAACGTGCATGCTAATTAACTCCATGGGCGTGCTACGTGTAGGCATAGCATAAAAATTGTGGGTTTTAGAGAGCTGAAGTCCTGATGTCACCCCCCATCCACATTGTATGATAAACTAGAAAATCCCGCAGAGATTTTGAAAGTACTGGCCGCCCATGCAAATTGGGGAAGAAACAAAATCATGGCTGACCCCTATGGTCCGAGAGACTTTATTGTAGAGCAACATGAGCTTTACATGTCTAACAAATAATAAGTCAGTCAGAGTCAGGGGGAAAGGGGCGTGGCCTGTCAAACATTGCATGTGTGAATTGTGTTTTTCGCATTTGTGGCACCCCCTATGGGTTAATCTAGACACGCCTTCAGGGACATGCTACCACATGTCTTCTGCACATATCCTGCAAGTTTCATGATGATAGGACCTATGGTCAATGCGTTATGGCCAATTTGTTAAGCCCTGCCCCTGCGTAAACGTTTTAGTCAATGGCGGCCATGTTTTCCAAGCTATCCTACTAATATTTTTCGGAGACGTGCGTCATAGTCCCCTGTCTCGTGAGACATTTGGTGTTGATAGAGTAAAACTTGACAAAGTTGTGGATAAAACCCTGTTTTGCAGTTTATGCTAATTAGCCAAAAATATTTCCAGGATGACTTTTATGGTCCAAGAGGCTTTTTTGTAGAGCACCCTATCATACAGCTGTGTGAGAAATTTCAAGTCAATCGGACTTACGGTGTGCGGGGCGTGGCCTCTCAAACTTTCCTCAGTCGGGGCTTAATAACAGCGCCCCCTAGGGGAAATTCAGAAAACTGTCCAAGAGGCTATATTGTAGAGCACCATAAGGTGTACAAGTGTAATACATTTCAAGTCAATCAGAGTCAGGGGGCATTTGTGGCGCCCCGTATGGGTTAATCTCGATAAGCTTTGAGGGACATGCTACCACATGACTTCTGCACATACCCAGCAAGTTTGATGATGATGGGACCTATGGTTAAGGAGTTATGGCCAATGTGTTGATAGGCTCCGCCCCTGCGTAAACTTTTTGGTCAATGGTGGTGGTAAGCTACGATAGTAGCCACCACAGCTGCCCTGGGGCAGACTGAAGTGCTAAAGAACTGTGCTGTGTCCTTGAAAGCTATGGACTTCATCAGCATGTGGACAAGCCTACTCATAACAAAGGGCACACTCTGGATCTAATCATTTCTAAGGGCCTGGACATTTCAAAAATAGCAGTGACTGTGTTTATCTCCGACCATTCCTGTTTATTTTTTGAAAGTACAATCTCTGTGCAAACAAATAATCAATCAAAGTTAATCAAAAAACGTTATTTTACTGAAAGCACTAGTGAAACATTTATTCAGGCATTTTCTTCAATACCCCCCTGTGTATTTTAATCTTGCCCCTGTAAAGCACTTTGAATGGCCTTGTGTCTGAATTGTGCTATATAAATAAACTTGCATTTCCTTGCTCTCCACTGCCTTTTGTGCTCACCTAATGATTGGAGTGAATGCTCCCTTGTATGTGTTCATATCAAAGACAATCCCACCTTAATTGTTTTGATAGACATTTGGAGAAGAATTTTTATTTTTATTTTATGATTTTTTTTTATCTAAGCTGTAATTATTTAACCTACGGATCGGTGACAGTTCCACTGGAACAAGTGCATAATTATACATTTAAGTGTTCTACTTAATGCACTCATTTTCATGCTGTCAAGGTCATTCACTGGAGTGCCATTAGCGAAGAGAGGGGCCCTCTTTACCTGGGAACGTGGCAGCTGCTTAATGCCCTACGCTCAAGGGGAGCGCTATACTGACAGCCAGGCATTAAACAGAGATTTACATAAACACTCACTCATAGGATATGTAAAGCCCTATATATTTGGGTTGCCATTGTGTTTTGTTATATGGTCCCTGAACCTTGCAGCCCCACACTTGTGGCAATTAAGGCGAAAGGCTAATGACTCTTGTGTCTGAGGGCAGGGTTAAAGTGGAAGGGAATGGAGAGTGGGGTGGGGGGCTGACACTGTGAACCCCTGATGGCCTTTCTGCCGAGTAGCCATGGCAACATCTAGCCTGGTCGTTAATGAGGCACAAGTGAGCTGTTAACGGAATACTGATTTTGGTTTGACATCAGCCCTGATTCATATCTGACAGGAGGCATTGATGAAATATGCACACTGAGTTTGTTTTATAACCGCACGTTAAAATGGCCTTGGCAACCTGTTTATACAGCGAATTGCAAAACAAAATGTGCCACGGACGTAACTCACTGTTTTAAAGTAATTTTGTGTGTCAACGCCCTATACATAAGATAAAGTGGCAAACAGCAAATGGGCTCCAAGACACAAAAACATCCAGCAATGCTGTCTGCTCTTTGAATAGTTGACCTGCTGAAGATGTGTTTATACCCCCACGTCATACACTACGATGTAGAATAATTATCTTGTTTTGTACTCTTTCAATTCAGAACAATATCGGCCAAAAAAAAGAAAAATAATGTATAAATGCCCCCTTTCTATACCTGTCAAATGAAATAACGTGAAAGCAAAGCCCTGACTGAGCCGGTGCCCTTCACATGTTCTTATGCGTATTAATTATTAATCAAGGTGCTGGGCTCAATGGTGTGTGTAGCGAGAGTGAGAGGAGAATCAGCAACTAGCATGTCAATGACAGTGAAACTGGGCACCTCTTGTTGAGTGAGAGCACTTTGATGCAACTTTTTACTTACTATCTTTTTGTCATAGGTAAAAGTAGGATATTTTTAATGAAACAGAATAGAGTGTGAATCCTCATCAGGTTAAAAGCTGACCATAGTAGGGGGAGGACCATAGGGCCATAGGAAGTAGTAGGGGGAGGATTATATGCAGAGGTGGGCAGAGTAGCCAAAAAATTTACTCAAGTAAAAGTAAGTTACTTTAAGATTATAATTACTCAAGTAGAAGTAAAAGTACTCATACAAATAATTACTCAAGTAAGAGTAAAAAAGTATGCAGTGAAAAGACTACTCAAGTACTCAAGAGTACAAGTAGGCCTACTGACTTACTCCGGATTTATTTTTGAAATATACAGAGTAACACAAACGGTACAAAATAGACACAAACAAAATATAAAACAGCAATGTTCAAATAAAGATATTTTAAATAACATCCTTTAAAATGAAACAATAAATAAGGTTTTAAAAATAAAATGAATAACCCTTGAACAAAAACAATAATACATTAATTATTTGCCAAATTAAATAGCCTACATCACCCTTCAAATACAATTATAATAAATTAGGTTTATCCAAAATTATATTAATTAAAACCAATATACTTATAACATTGTTTTGCACATACACATTCAGGGTTTTTCCTGCATTCAAAAAATGTTGGCGCCCGCCAAAGGAATTTTAGCGCCCCCCAAAGGAAAATCCTCAGCGCCAAAGTGTTTTTTTTTATATATAGATAAATAAATAAAAATCGACTTAAAACGGCTCCAAATGTGTTTCCATTTCCGCGCCATTCCAGTCATATTACTTGCAATCTCAGTTGTAAAAAAAGAAATCAGGTCGGGGATAATCGCAAACCCTTTCCGGAATGAAAGAGGTGCTTGTAAACAGCGTCAGGTGTGACGTAAACATTTAGCGCCGCGCCGGTCAGCTGCTTTACAACAACACTGGCCGGTGAATTGAGAGCAGAAGTGCTGGAGCAGTAAGAGGGCCGTATTTTACTGTCCCCACGATGTGCCAGTTGATCTCGCTACGAGCTGAGTCCAACATCACTGGGACTGTTCACCAAACTGACAAAATCAATCCGCTTCACCTCTGTGTCTGTGTGTGTTTGTGTGACAGGTTGGTTGTGAGCGAGTCTCTTTGTGAGGGCAGAGATCTGCCAATCAGACATAAACATACACATACACACAGTGTGTGAAGTCACGTTACTGTAGGCAGAAATAAAGTGTGGATATACGCAGGGCCGGATCTAGGCATAGGCATTCTAGGCACGTGCCTATGGCCCATTTCCACAAGGGGGCCCAGTGAGAAGGAAAAAAAATATTATTATTATTTTTTTTTAGTACGGTATGTGTTTGATATTAACATCATATTATGCAAATGTAAGTTATCATACAAAAAAAGGAATACAATTTTTTGGTCTGGATAGTTAATAGCCTATTAATTTAATCAGTTCATCCGAGGTTAAGTTATCACTCGTTATTGAGTTTATTTAAAAAAAAATGGAAATTGGGCTGCTCTCAGTTGCCCACGCACTGTGTATTCTGTAGTCTATAGCCTATTTCAGTCTCATCTGTGGAAAAAAAGATAGCTGGACAACAGAGTTCTTCTGCTTCGTTCCTCTCACTGCATTTAAATGCATTCATAATATTAAAGAGAAATATGTCCCGTAAAAGAAAAAAAGCCCCATCCCAGAGGACACTGAATTATATTTTTTATTTTATTTATATATTATATTTTTTCTATATTAATATTTTTATGGAAAATCCATGTCTTTCTTCGATAGCTTTTATTTCTACTTCATTCGAGCCAGTATCTCCAAATTATTTGTTCACACAAAATTCCTCGGATTTAGCCTCTTAATTTCCCTCTCAAAGTGCACCAAATTCATGCATTTCACTTTAAAAAGGTAAAAAAAATATCCGGGGGGGGGGGCATACCCCCGGACCCCCCTAGGAGAGTCAGGATCTCGGCTGGCTACTATTTTCACTAAGCTGGACATTGGAGGCACTAGCGATGAACTGGGTGTGTGAATGACATTCAACAATAGTCAATCATTTGGCCACAATAACATTGGAGAGGGGGGCCCTAATCAAATTCGTCTTAGGGCCCCATGAAGGCTTGGGCCGGCTCTGCTCCCCGGTTATAATTTTAGTCGTCAAACCAGAGTTTTTCTATGCGGCGTCTCAGACCGGCGATGTCTCACTGTGAATTTTGCCGTTACCCAACACAGAGTTCCATGCCAGGTTTCACCAGGTGAATCGCTGCTTCGCTCACGCAAGGCTTTTGTGTTAGATCAGGCTTGCACAAGCGTTTTAACTTTATGCTGAATGAAGCATTGCACTGCACTGTTTTTCATCCAGTTGGAAAAATTGCTCCCACACTGGACTCTGCACGCACCTTACAGAAATGCTCCTGCAGTGAGCTCACAAACAGACGTGAACTCGCATACACGGGTACGTTTCTCTTTACTCCCGTTTACAAACGCGCAACTCTTAAACAAATGAATGAGCATAATACTCTTGTGGCAGTTCAAATGTACGTAGTTTTTCACCAAATCGTGAAGTATCTGTTTGGAGGGGGCCCGAAAAAATGCGGTATGCCTAGTGTAATCTTTCTTCTTAATCCGGGCCTGGATATACGCTCAGATTTAGGATAATAATAGCGGCGGCGGAATCCAGTCAAGATGATGTGAGTACGTTTGGCCGCATATTGACAGTTAGACAGTAACTTCAGGCTGCAGAATGTGAATGTTCCGCTGTAATTTCCTCCGTGAATTGTGTTATTTATGTTGGGGGACAATGCTTTGTTAGCTAGATGGAGCTCTTGTTAAACATATTGGCCGATTAGAATTATTATTTGTAGAGTGTGCGAGTCTTGAGTTGTGTTAGAAAAACAGTAGCTCTGTGGCTAACAGCTGAGCCGGAGCCTTCAGTCAGCTGAAGCAGACAGTCTAGCGGGGCGAGCAGACTATTCCCCCGTTACTAGGTTGTATCCTTGGTCGTTCCTATTTACTGGCGTACTGAACTACGTTTTAGTTACATAAGAACCTAGTGGGTTTGCAATGACTATTCCAGTTATTAGACAAGGTCTCATGGTTGCTAGGGAAACAAGTTGTTTTTTGTTCAACTCTTCTAGGTTGGCCGCAGCTTGACATACAGTGCTGTGTGAAAGTTTGTGAACCCCTTGAGCCTTTTGGAATTTTATTTATTTTAACCATTATTAATTAATTTTTATCAATACCAGTATTTTGTATATCAAAGTCAAAGTCAAAGTCAGCTTTATTGTCAACACATTCACATGTAGCTTACAAGACATGTAAGGGAATCGAGAAAAACGTTTCCCCCTATCCTGCGGTGAACATATAAAAAGTAAAAAGTGCACAGGCACAAACAACAAATATACGAGACAACACTAAAGATAGACAATGACATATAAAATAAAATATAAAATATTGGAGTTTCTGTATAAATAAATAAGTAATTAATTGTGCAAAAAGGCAGTCAAATTCAGTTTAAAAAGACAGTTTTTAATTAAATACAAAAATAAAAATAGCAGCAATATCAGTCTGTAAGTGTGTAGTGATAGTGGGTCCTAGTTAGTCCAGAGTGTAGCAGGCAGAAATAACAGATGTTTGTTTATCAATTCAACATTTTTCTTTTCCAGAAATCAACTGTTAAAACAGATAAAACAAATGATTTGACAAATGTTGTATCTGCAAAAGTGTGTGAACCCTGAGCTGCATTGCTTAAATGGAGCAGGTATACACATCAGATGGGCCAAATTGAGTGATGAAATGGACCGATGTAGTGAGAGACCTTTGGTTAAGAAATTGGGCGGCACTAGATGAAACAGAGATCAAACCAGGTCAGTTTAGGCTCACCAAACTGAACCCATACAGGTCGGACATGCTAAATGTGAAAAAAATCTCAGAGGATCTCAGGAATAGAGTTGTGATGCTGCACATTTGTCTGGGGACAGCTATAAATTAATTTAAAAAAAGTTTGAGCTCCATCGGTCCACCGTGAGGCAAATCATCTACAAATGGAGAGCTTTAAGAGTGACTGAATATCTGCCTTGAAGTAGACTTCCTTCAAAAATATCCATAAGCACCACAAAAATTATATTAGAAAGGAATTTTCAGTTAAAAGCCAACCCAAACATTACATCTAGTGATTTGCAGACCTCTCTTGCAGCATCTGAGACAGATGTGCATGGTTCCACAATAAGAATAAGAACTAGAAAATCCCGCGGAGATTTTGAAAGTACGGGCAGCCCGGGGCCGAGCGCCAATCCACGCTTCGGCGGCGCCCCGCCCGTCGGCCGGGCCAGAGCCCTTCTACGAGCTGCCGCCGCGGGCTTTCCGAACTCCAGTCCCGAGTTGCGTCCGATCGAAGGTCGCAATCGTGGCAAAATGAAGAAAAACGGCCGTTCTCGCGAAGACGTTTCGTTAAGGGCGGCCATGTTCTTTGAGCTATCTCGCTAAAACTTCGTACACACGGGTACGTCGATCCCCTGATGCTGTGTATACAATTTGGTGATGGTAGGTTGGAAATCCACAAAGTAGATGTCACGTGACTGTATTTCAGGTCACGCAAATTTGGGATGAAAAAAATAATCATAGCTGACCCCTATGGTCCGAGAGGCTATATTGTAGAGCACCATGAGCTGTACAAGTGTAAGAACTTTCAAGTCAATCAGAGTCAGGGGGCATTTGTGGCGCCCCCTATGGGTTAATCTCGATAAGCTTAGAGGGACATGCTACCACATGACTTCTGCACGTACCCAGCAAGTTTGATGATGATAGGACCTATGGTTAAGGAGTTATGGCCAATTTGTTAATAAGCCCCGCCCCTGCGTAAACGTTCTGGTCAATGGCGGCGAAAAAAATAATCATGGCTGACCCCTATGGTCCGAGAGGCTATATTGTAGAGCACCATGAGCTGTACAAGCGTAAGAAATTTCAAGTCAATCAGAGTCAGGGGGCATTTGTGGCGCCCCCTATGTGTTAATCTCGATAAGCTTTGAGGGACATGCTACCACATGACTTCTGCACATACCCAGCAAGTTTGATGATTATAGGACCTATGGTTAAGGAGTTATGGCCAATTTGTTAATAAGCCCCGTCCCTGCGTAAACATTTTGGTCAATGGCGGCCATATTTTTCAAGCTTTCTTACTAATCTTTTACGGGCATGTGTGTCATAGTCCCCCGAAGCTTCGTGAGAAATTTGGTGTTGATAAAGTGATATTTGAGAAAGTTGTGGTTCAAACCCTGTTTTTCAGTTTATGCTAATTAGCAAAAAATATTCCCAGGCGGATTTATATGGTCCCAGAGGCTTTTTTGTAGAGCACCCTAACATACACCTGTGTGAGAAATTTCAAGTCAATCGGACTTACTGTGTGAGGGGCGTGGCCTCTCAAAGTTTCTTCAGTCGGGGCTTAATAACAGCGCCCCCTAGCGGAAATTCAAAAAACTGTATAATAGCACACCATCCGGGGTAGGGAGGGACGTTCTGTGAAATTTTTGCGTTTCTAAGTGAAACGGTGTGGGAGGAGTAGCAGCTCGAAAATGTGGCGGAAGAATAAAAAGAAGTAAGAATAAGTATGGTGGAGAGTAATAATTACGGGCCCTCAATACATTGAGAGCCCGTACTTAATAAGTCAACATGGCTTTCAAGGGAGGGTTGCTGAAGAAGCCTCCACTCTCAAAAAAGAACAAAAGTGCTTGTCACAACTTTGCCAGAGAGCACCTGGAGATACCTGAAGTCTTATTCTGTGGACAGATTACTCCAAAATTGAACTGTTTGGTCACAACCAAAACCGCCATGTTTGGGCAAAAACGCAGCTCTACCTACCATCAAGAGAATCTTCTCCCAAGTGAAGAACGGTGGTGGCAAATGGTCTGCAAATCACTAGATGTAATGTATGGGTTGGCTTTTACCTGAACAATCCCTTTTCTTGTGGCGCTTGAGGATATTGTTGAAGGAAGTCCACTTCTAGGCAGATGTTAAGTCACTCTTAAAGCTCTCCATTTGTAGATGATTTGCCTCACGGTGGACCGATTGAGCTCAAACTTTTTTATATGAATTTATAGCTGTCCCCAGACAAATGTGCAACATCAAAACTCTATTCCTGAGATCCTCTGAGATTTTTTCCCCTTTGAGCATGTCTGACCTGTATGGGTTCAGTTTGGTGGGCCTAAACTGACCTGGTTTTATCTTTGTTTTATCTAGTGCCGCCCAATTTATTCCCCCGAGGTAGTAAAATTCCCGGAACAATCTCTCGCACCTTTCTTCCCTCGTTCCGCAACTGTCGCATTTAAACAGCAGGGCGGAGGGCCGAAAGGCCGGCATATTCCCGGCTTTTACTGGCTGTGTAAAAGGAGCTATTGGTTCTCAGTTCACTATATAACAGCACGTTTGGAGCAGGACAAGGGTTTTTTAGGCACTACTATATAGTCAATAGTTTGTCACGCTCTGTTCCAGCACACTCTTATCTGTCCCTTCAACCATGGAGGCAGAAGAAAAACTTAGAAAAACTTTGTGAGTCCAAAATACTCTGAAAGATTTTGGACTTCGAAGTACTTATAGGCAGAGTCTTTTAAAACACTTCTTTAAAACTCTTGACACACAGATTGCTTGGTAAAATTTGTAAACTTTAGGAGGGAATGAATAGACTAGGAAATCTAATAGAATGGTGAATGGAATTAACGGAATATTGGATACAATGGCTCCTCTGTTGTGGCAATTTCCATTAAGTCCTTATCATTTTTAAGATTTCGGGGTTCTTTAGATCAGGGATAGGCGCAAGTTTAAAATTGGAGAGCTTGCGATAACTCTGATCTTGTGCTTTGGCAAATTGTGAAAAATACCAAGTTAACATCTATTAGGGGAACAAATACTCCATTTGATGAGTACATTAGGCATATAACCTCTTTTCTTTTCCTTTCTTGTCCATTTTATGTAATATTTCTATACTCTCTTGTGTTTTGTAAATAAAATCCCTTAAATGTTGTAAAGCCTCAGTTTGAATTAGTTTATAGTTGGAACAGAAGGACTTTGGGTATAGGTTTTTTCTTCAAAGAGATCGTTTCCCCCCCGGGGAGGTAAGTACATGACTCCACACTACGGCACATTACTGATTTAAAACACACACTACCTCATAAAACTAACCTCTCTGTAAGGAGAGAATATGCTCTAATTCCTTCCCGGATTTAACACAGGCGTTTTAAATCTTGAAATAGTATGTATGTTCTGTTTTTAGGAAGCGGGGATAAGGAGCATAGGCTGCATAAAACTGAAATAAATAACTTGTGATGGATATCTTCTGCCTAAAAGTGGTGAATGATTATCTGAATCAAATATAAAGTGTTAAATGTCATACCTAAACAGGATTCATTATATAGATGAATAGGTTTTGATGATGAAGTAAAACGCTGAACACGGTGGTTTTAAGTAGAACATTTTTTATTGATTTAGAAGTGTCCTTGGTAGTCTAGTGGTTAGAATTCCGCGCGCTCACCGCAGGAGCCCGGGTTCGCCGCTCAGCAGAAACCGTGAGAGAAGGGGATATTTCTTTATTAAAGAGGACATATTATACTACTTTTCTGGTCTTAATTTCTTGTTTTACACTGCTATAGAGCAACCTGACACGAATCACATCACAAAAAACTATGTAGATTTTCGGGAAGCTCTTTCTCTTATTTTGGCGATCCATCACGTCCTGTCAACACTTGAGTGTGTGTGCTTCGGCAATCTCCGCTCCCTCCGCCTGTGATCGGCCATCTCCGCTCCCCTCCCCCCCCTCCTGCAAACCCCACTCCGTTGTGATTGGTTACCTTCATTCCGGAACACTTTCAGTGGCGGGAAGCGCGAGCATGGACCTATAAGGGCGCGAGGCAGACGCGAACAGGGAAGTGACAGCATTACCATACATGGAAACATCCGCGTGGTGACTTCACAAAGTTACATGCGACGTCACAAAGTTACGGAAGGGTAGACCGCTTTGAACACGTGACTTCTCGACTGGCTAGAATAGTGTTTAGTGCTCTGCACAGACACCCCAGACGGTCAGCAGGGAATACGTCGAAATGCATGTAAGTCATTATTTGATAATTTAGTATGGTTAAGCATGACTATGAATCATCATAACAACGTTTATAGGTCATAAAGTCAAAAAGCATCATAGGTCCGCTTTAAGCAAAAGGTTGTAGTTAAAGCATTGTGTTACAAGATAGTTAATACATGTTTAATAGGACATAACTAATTAACTTAGATACTAGCTTTTCATTGAAGATCAGACTTTTCCGGTCCAGATTGCTCCACTCTCAGAACCCCGCCTTCTGACTGCTGACCATACGCGAGTGGCAGAGGTTAGCAATAGCAATGCTCAGCACTGATTGACTGTGAGAGCGGGATTTTTTATTTTTTATTCTGTAGTGCTGCTTCCCATAATCCAAATGAACCAGCGGCTTCCAAATTGCTCTATTACCTGCCAGTGTGTCAGCAGCGTCTCATGCTGCAAATGATTAGCACATTAACGGCATAGTGAGGGGCCTAACGTGCTGCTCCAGAACCCCCTTGTTAAAAGCAGTGAAAAGCATAGCTGTGAGCTATAATTCATTGCAGTGGCACAGCTAATGAGTGGATGCTACATGTGGGAAGGTGACGGTAATAATCCCAGTACTGTACACCATCTTAACACAGGTTAGAATTCAGGACGAGGAAGCTGGGTTGTTAGAGAGGTATATTTACGAGTCATTTAAAGCTCAGTTGGCACATGAGATCGTCGACGGTTGCAAATGAATGGAGTGTGTTTGAGGGACCTGGCATGACGCTCTCCAACAGCAGGAAACGGATGTGAGATACCTTTCAGAGCTGGCCGTCATTTGAAATGTTTCCGTGCTGGGTGTCAAAATGATTTTGGATTTGTTTTTGCACCTATACTATTTATTGATGGCACCACATTTAGGAAAATTGACGTGTTTTAATTGCTTTCTGCATCTGCTTTTCATTAAAGCTTCCAATTAGCATCACTTAGTGGCCTGCCATGTGATGTCCAGCTGCTTTGTAATCTCATCCAGTCGAATCAAAATGTGGCTACACACCATTTGAATTGTTTTTCTTTCTTTAAAAATACCTGTTCCAAAGGTTTAAAAAGGCACGGTAGGGACCTTACCAGGATGTCAATGACAATTTGCGCCACCTGCCAGCACAGACACATTTTGGTCGATAAATCATAAAGGTGAAATACCCGGCCCTTGTTGCCTCAGTGTCTTTCCTTCTCATTGTGAAAAAATATGAATTTGATTCATTTACATGCAGTGCACATGTTCTCCTACCAGTAATATATTCAGGCGGTTTGCTCATGTGTATGGAGCCGATATGAGGACGCTTCACTGGAGTTTCTAAGGTCTACCAGTGTACAAAGAGAACACTGAAAACAATGAGCACATTTATATTCCCTTTTCTTGAGGGAAACCACAAACATACCAAACCGTTGTGTTTCTTTCTCTCCCTGTGGTTTTGTTCATCCACTCACTCTCCAGCAAAGGCCCAGGGTCTCAACACACACACACACACACACACACACACACACACACACACACACACACACACACACACACACACACACACACACACACATCAAGGCATGCGCAGATACACTTTTGGCCCAGATTCTCCCCCCCATCAGTATCTGCGGGGTGTTGAAACACCAGAGTAGAGTTGTCTAAATGATAATTGCTTGTGAAAGGTTGATTTGTGGTTTTATCAGAGAGGGGGGGCTCTCCTCTCAGTATGGAGCGAGGGGGGGCTCTCCTTTCAGTGTGTGTAGCGAGGGGGGGGGGCTCTCCTCTCTGTGTTGAGTGAGGGGGGGGTCTCTCCTCTCAGTGTGTGTAGCGGGGGGGGCTCTCCTCTCAGTGTGGAGCGAGGGGGGCGGCTCTCCTCTCAGTGTGTGTAGTGAGGGGGGGGGTCTCTCCTCTCAGTGTGGAGCGAGGGGGGGGGCTCTCCTCTCAGTGTGTGTAGTGAGGGGGGGGTCTCTCCTCTCAGTGTGGAGCGAGGGGGCGGCTCTCCTCTCAGTGTTGAGTGAGGGGGGGGGCTCTCCTCTCAGTGTTGAGTGAGGGGGGGTCTCTCCTCTCAGTGTGTGTAGTGAGGGGGGGGGGGCTCTCCTCTCAGTTTTGAGCGAGGGGGGGGGGCTCTCCTCTCAGTGTTGAGTGAGGGGGGGGGGGGGGCTCTCCTCTCAGTGTGGGGCGAGGGGGGGCTCTCTCCTCTCAGTGTTGAGTGAGGGGGGGCTCTCCTCTCAGTGTGTGTAGTGAGGGGGGGTCTCTCCTCTCAGTGTGTGTAGTGAGGGGGGTCTCTCCTCTCAGTGTGTGTAGTAAGGGGCGGCTCTCCTCTCAGTGTGGAGTGAGGGGGGCTCTCCTCTCAGTGTTGAGTGAGGGGGGGGGCTCTCCTCTCAGTGTGGGGGGCGGGGGGGGCTCTCCTCTCAGTGTGGGGCGAGGGGGGGCTCTCCTCTCAGTGTTGAGCGAGAGGGGGCGGCTCTCCTCTCAGTGTTGAGCGAGGGGGGTCTCTCCTCTCAGTGTGGAGTGAGGGGGGGCTCTCCTCTCAGTGTGTAGTGAGGGGGGGGGCTCTCCTCTCAGTGTGGGGTGAGGGGGGGCTCTCCTCTCAGTGTGGGGTGAGGGGGGGCTCTCCTCTCAGTGTGGGGTGAGGGGGGGCTCTCCTCTCAATGTGTAGTGAGGGGGGGCTCTCCTCTCAGTGTGGGGTGAGGGGGGGCTCTCCTCTCAATGTGTAGTGAGGGGGGGCTCTCCTCTCAGTGTGGGGTGAGGGGGGGCTCTCCTCTCAGTGTTGAGTGAGGGGGGGCTCTCCTCTCAGTGTGTAGTGAGGGGGGGCTCTCCTCTCAGTGTGGGGTGAGGGGGGGCTCTCCTCTCAGTGTTGAGCGAGGGGGAGGGGGGGCTCTCCTCTATATATTTTTTGCCTGTAGTGTCTCGCTTTTAAAGCCACTACGAGTAACATGGCACGTTGGCGTCCCCTTTGGACAAAAGCGGTAGTATTTTTACAACGCCCGCTGTCGCAAAGCTGTTTTCTAGCTCGTGCCAGGCGTGCGAGTGTGAACTGAGAAGGGAGCAATGTAGTGCATGTCCGTGTGTTGAAAGTGTGAGGACTCTTTTCGGCTCCGTGAGAGTGGTTTTGACACTGCATCAACTAATGCCAGTCACTGCCACACACACCTGATTGCAATGAGTTGATGCAGCAGTGTCACCTAACTACTCTCTCTCACGGAGCTGAAAGATTCCGTGTCCGACTCCTCACAGAAAGCGAATGAACGATAGACGGCAGTTAGTATGGATCACGATGAGTTAATGTGTTTGTGTTGTTGTAAATAATTGCTATTTCAGATATTGGTTATCTGATGATGGTGAAGCAAAGCAAACTTTGTGTTAGTACCAACCGCTCATTCATTGAGGAGTAAACACTGCAGTCTAGTTTCACTCTTGTGAAATTGTATACAAGTTGCTTGGCAATGCCCTCGTCCCGCCCGTAGCCTATATCACTCTCCCTTTTAGCTTTTCTTCATTGCATTCTCTTTTTTTTCTTTGATGGTTCAGCCCCGTTTATCAGTCATTATGACGACAAATAACTGTCTCAAACAAGGCTCCCGCTCCCCTTCCCTCACCTGGAGGGATAGGCTTCTCAAATCGCGTTGCAGCGCCACACTGAAATCTGCAACCAATACGGATATGTGACCATAGAGCTTGCACGAGCGACCCGAAAATCGGACTGGGTGTGCGACCAGACCAAAAGCAGTAATAAAAACTATTTAAAAACGTCTTTCTTTGCACTGATGGTCTCGTTTGCTGTTAAAGGTAATTTATGATTATCAGAGGAAACATGAGGCTGTTTAAAAGATGTTTAAATGTTACTCGTAGCCGCTTTAAGTCCGAAATGAGCAGATGGACATTTTCTTGGAAACACATATAACTAATCAGCCAATCACATGGCAGCAACTCAATGCATTTAGGCATGTAGACCTGGACGGGACAACTTATTGAAGTTAAAACCGAGCAACAGAATGGGGAAGAAAGGGGTTTTAAGTGACTTTGAACATGGCAATGTTGAGGGTGCCAGGAGGGCTGGTATGAGTATTTCAGAAACTGCTGATCTACTGGGATTTTCACTCTAAACCATCTCTAGGGTTTACAGAGAATGGTCCGAAAAAGAAAAAATATCCAGTGAGCGGCATTTGTGTGGACCAAAATGCCTGGTTGAAGTCAGAGGTCAGTGGAGGATGGGCACACTGGTTTGAGATGATAGAAAGGCAACAGTAACTCAAATAACCACTCGTTACAAAACACGACCAACCTTGAAGCAGATGGGCTACAGCAACAGAAGACCCCACCGGGTGCCACTCCTGTCAGCTAAAAACAGGAAAATGAAGCAAAAATTCTCACAGGATCACCAATATTGGACAATAGAAGATTGAAGAATCATGCCTGGTCTGATGAGTCTCGATTTCAGTTGCTACATTCATCTGAATGGCAGGTTCAAAATTTGGAGTTAACAACATGAAAGTATGGATCCATCCTGCCGTGCACCATCAACCATGCCATGTTCAAAGTCACTTAAACAACCTTTCTTCCCCATTCTGATGCTCGATTTGACTTCTTGACCACGTCTAAATGTCTAAATGCATTAAATTTCTGCCATGTGATTGGCTGATTAGCTTTTTGTTTGTATAAGCAATTGAACAGGTGTTCCTAATATAGTGGCCGGTGAGTGTATACTAATAACATATTATTAAGTATTTCTATGATTCTTCAGTTCTTTATTTGCAATAAATGTAAGGCAAGGCAAGGCAAGGCAAGTTTATTTATATAGCACAATTCAGACACAAGGCCACTCAAAGTGCTTTACAGGGGCAAGATTAGAATACATAAAACACATTATAAAACATTTAAAAGCGAATAAAAGAAGCAAATAAAAATTAAATAAAAATTAAAACTCGATTTAAAAACATAATAAAAGAAGCAAATAAAATGAAAATTGCAAGTTAAAAAGGAAACAAAAAAGTCTTCAGACTCGATTTAAAAGAACTGAGAGTTGCAGCAGACCTCAAGTTCTCTGGGAGTTTGTTCCAGATTGTTGGTGCATAAAAACTAAAAGCTGCTTCTCCTCGTTTAGTCCTAACTCTAGGGACTGTAAGTAGACCTGTCCCAGACGACCTAAGGGCTCTGGACGGTTCATAACTTATCAGCATATCAGTAATGTATTTTGGCCCTAAACCATTTAGTGCTTTATAAACCAACATCAGAATTTTGAAATCAATTCTTTGAGTGACTGGAAGCCAATGTAAAGACCTCAGAACTGGGGTAATGTGATCCACCTTTTTGGTCCTAGTGAGGACTCGAGCAGCAGCGTTCTGAATTAGCTGAAGCTGTCTGATTGATTTTTTTGGAAGGCCAGCAAGGACACTGTTACAGTAGTCAAGTCTACTAAAGATAAATGCATGGACAAGTTTTTCTAAATCTTGCTGAGACATAAGCCCTTTAATTCTTGATGTGTTTTTTAGGTGGTAGTAGGCTGATTTATTGATTGATTTTATGTGTTTCTTGAAATTCAAGTCAGAATCTACAACAACACCAAGATTTCTGGCTTGGGGTGTAGTTTCTAACATAATGGATGTAAGCTGTGCGCTGACTTTTAATTGTTCATCTTTGGCACCAAAGACAATTACTTCAGTTTTATCGTTGTTTAATTGAAGGAAATTTTGGCACATCCAATCATTGATTTGTTCAATGCACTTACTCAGTGCCTGTATTGGACTGTAGTCTCCTGGTGATATGGTTATGTAAATTTGTGTGTCGTCTGCATAATTATGGTAGCATAATTTGTTCTTATTCATAATCTGAGCTAGTGGGAGCATGTAGATGTTAAATAGAAGAGGGCCAAGAATGGAACCTTGGGGGACCCCGAATGTAATATTTGTCCGCTCAGATGTGAAATTGCCTATTGACACATAGTAGTCTCTATCCTTTAAGTAGGATTCAAACCAGCTTAGTACAGTTCCCGAAAGTCCAATCCAGTTTGCTAGTCGATCTAGTAATATGCTGTGGTCAACTGTGTCAAACGCGGCACTGAGATCCAGTAAAACTAAGACAGAACTTTTGCCACTGTCTGTGTTTAAGTGGATGTCATTGAGGACCTTAACCAGAGCAGTCTCAGTGCTGTGGTGTTGTCGAAATCCTGACTGGAAGACATCAAAGCAGTTATTCATTGCTAAGTAGTTATTTAGCTGTTGATAAACAGCTTTTTCAATGATTTTACTTAAAAATGGTAGGTTAGATATGGGCCTATAATTTTTCATGAGTGATGTATCTAGATTGTTCTTTTTTAAGAGTGGCTTGATGACTGCTGTTTTCAGGGCCTGTGGGAATACACCTGTCTGAAGGGACATATTGACAATTTGTAGAACATCTGAGGCCATACAGCTAAAAACAGTTTTAAAGAAGCCTGTGGGCAGAATGTCAAGGCAACAGGATGAGGAGTTCAGGTGTTGTATAATGTCCTCCAGGTTTTTGTGGTTTATAATATAAAATTCTGTCATTGCATTTGAATTGATTTTAAGAGGGAACACATATGTTGAACTTGGTATTGATGCAGTGACAGCTTGTCTAATTTTGTGAATTTTCTCAGTAAAGAAGGAGGCAAATTCATTGCAGGCCCTCGTGGAAAGATGCTCAGACGCTACTGGCACAGGAGGGTTTGTTAATCTGTCGACAGTAGCAAACAGGGCACGTGCATTGTTGTTGTTTTTGGTGATGATGTCAGAAAAGAAAGAATGCCTTGCATTTCTCAGTTCTGAGTTAAACGTGCACAGTTTCTCTTTGAAGATGTCATAATGAACCTGGAGATTTGTTTTTCGCCACCTGCGTTCTGCTTTACGGCACTCTCTTCTTTCTATTCTGACCTGCGGGGCATTTCTCCAAGGAGATCTTTTCTTACCAGAGACAACCTTCATCTTAGTGGGCGCAATAGCATCTATAACACTTGTAAGTTTGCCGTTAAAGTTGTCTAAGAGCTCCTTAACTGAGTTACAGGGGAGGGGTGGTATCGAAGAAAATGCTTGAATGAATGTTTCACTGGTATTTTCTGTAATATACCGCTTTTTGATTACTTTTGACTGATCAATTGTGTGAACAGACATTGTACTCTCAAAAAATAAACAGGAATGGTCTGAGAGGGGACCCATATCTGTCACTGTTATGTCTGAAATGTTCATTCCTCTGGAAATGATAAGGTCCAGCGTGTGCCCTTTGTTATGAGTTGGTTTGTCAACATGCTGATTTAGTCCAAAGTTGTCAAGGACACAGCACAGTTCTTTCGCACATCTGTCCTCTGGTTTGTCAGTATGAATATTGAAATCTCCGACGATTAATACACAGTCAAACTCAGTACAGATTACAGACAGCAGTTCAGTAAGTTCATCAAAAAAGCTTGCATTGTATTGTGGTGGCCGGTAGATATTGATGAAAATAGCTCTAGAGGCTGAATTTAACTGTAGAGCCACATACTCAAATGAATCAAAATTTCCATAAGACATCTTTTTGCATTGTAGAGATTCTTTAAACAGAATAGCAACCCCCCCTCCTTTTTTATGCACTCTGGATTCACTCACAAAATTGTAATTTGCGGGGGCGGACTCTATAAGAACAGCTGAGCTGTTATCTTGGTCTAACCAAGTTTCAGTTAAAAACATAAAATTAAGATTGTGCCTAGTAATAAGATCATTAATTAAAAATGTTTTACCTGCCAAGGATCTGATGTTTAATAAAGCTAAATTTAGTGTGTTCGAAGCATTGTCAGCCCGATTTATTTCAGCACACTGTGGCTGAAGAGGAATGCTTATCAGATTTGATACATTTACAGGATTTAAGAGTTTCCTGTTACTTGAGATACACTTTGAGAAACAGGGCCCCAGCTTATCCTGTGAGTCGTAGGCGTTAACTAAGTAGCTGCGGCCCGGCACATATCAACAAGTGCTGACATCATCAGTCTCCCTAGCCTGATGATGATGACGTCGCGGTGGGATCAAAGGGGGTTTGCGTGGCGGGGTGAAGAGCCGGGCGCTGTGGCTTAGATTGGCTTGGAGTTGAGGGGGACGTTGACTGCTGGGGGTACATATGATTTCCTTAAATCCCAGATCAGGAGAGGATGGAGAAAGGGTGGTTGTAGGAGAGAAACGAGGAGAGAGAGGTCGGCTTGGTGTTGACCTGCGTGGTCCAGGGGAGACGGGGATGGGTGGAGCCCCCTCCTCTCTGCCCTGATATCTCTCCTGGTCTGAGCTGTCATCTGGGGCCGGCAGTTGTCCTTCGGCGCTGCTGCTACGCTGTGTTATCTTCTTCTCCTGGGCCTTGTCCTTGGCAAGAACAGATTGGTGACGTAGGACGTACATCACGTTGGATGTGAATAGTTTGACTCCAGCCTTATTTAGACAAAGTCCATCTGTCTTAAAAAGCTGCTTGCGGTTCCAGAAAATGTTAAAATTGTCAATAAAATGCACTGAGTGGTCAGGGCACACAGTTGAAAGCCATGTGTTCAGTGCTAACAGTCTAGTGAATCGCTCAGGTCCTCTTCTGATTGGTGGCAGAGGACCACTGATAAACACCTCAGCATTCAGTGAGCTGACCGTGTTCAGGAGATTCTTAAAGTCCTGTTTCAACATTTCAGACTCTTGTTTTACAACATCATTTGATCCGATGTGCAGAATGATGTTCTTTACAGTTGTGTGTGCAGCTGCAATTTCCAGGATTCTCTCTTCTAGGTCCGACACCATATCATTTGGAAAGCAGAGTACTTTGGTATCAACACTAAACATGCTTTTCATATCTCTAACAGAAAAGTCTCCAACTATCAGGGTTTCAGGCCTGGTCGTTAGCTTGGTTAGCCCGGTTGTTAGCTCTCTCTGTGGCTCTTGGCTTTCGGGCCTTACCTTGTTGTGTGAAGGCGCTATGCTATCTTGGTCATCAGAGGGAAATCCAGGGACTTGCATCAGTGGAGTAAACCGGTTCGACACTTGCACACTTGTTTGCTGTGGAAGTTTGTTGTTGTTACCTCTCTCCCTTGCAGTAATCCATTGCTGCGGCCTCCGAGGCGCGGGGGTTGAGGAGGCACCGTGCCTGAGTGATAACGCAGGCCAGCCATCCAGATCAGTCATCTCATGGTGCTCGGCCCTGCCGGTTATCCGTCCTCCCTTTTCCAATCTCTTTGGCCTTCCACCAAGACGATTCCAGGGAGGGTTATCACTAACCTGGACACGGCCCTTTTGTTTCTTCATAGCCTTGTCGGTGCTAGTTAGCTGTGCGTTAGCTCGATCTTGTCCACTGTTTAAAGTCACTGATAGAGTGGTGTCGTTCCCACATAGTCCATTCACATCAATGTTCATTTCTATTCGATTCATTTTTGTTTCCAGTGCTGTAATCCTCTGTAGGAGTGTTTGATAGTCCTCGTTAGATAAGGGAGGCATCTTGCTGCTAATTAGCTTTAGCTGAGCGCCTCGCTTCCAGTCACCACAGGCTTGTCCTGTTGTTAGGCCCCCCCTCACGTTCTATTGAGAAGGTCGTAAAAGTGTCCAAAAATGCCTGTAGTATCTATAAAAGTAAAAATAAATTACAGTCCCTTTGATTTGTATGTATCCAGGACCTCCTGCTAAATTTATTATCGAGGAAAAATAAGAATGTAAGCAAAAAGTGCAAGAGGAGGAGAGAGCAAGCAGAAAAGCGTCTGCACAGTAGGAAAGCAGGAAGCAACAAATGTAGCTTCATTGGCTGCAAATTGCAACTTTAATGGTGTTTTCGTACTGATGTAATTAAATCACAACTCCATCTGCTATCCTCTGTGTCAATAAGAATCACACCTTAGTGATCCAGAGAGAAAATGAAATGAGATTGACTGGCCTAATGTGTGCGGTCAGAGGCATGTCTGAGTTCCCAGAGGCCCCAGCTATCTCGCCCACAATGCAAAGTAAATGTATGGATAATAAGTTTAGCGTGCTACACGTGCTGCTGTTACAAGGTTTATCTTCCATTGGAGAGGCATTAGAGGGGGCCAGACAAAGAATGAATCATAACCCATTTCCATATCTGTAAATAAGATTTCTGGAGGTTTTTGAGCTTGGTAAGGAGCATGTGTTCAGTATCTCCCGTGATTACTCATTTAAAGGAAGTCTGCATCTGTGGCCCCTCCCCTCGTCTCCATGTGGTCGGAAATTGATTTTCTAGCAAATCTAAGATGCAATTTACTCCCCGCCGCAAATGTTAATCTATTTACATCCTTTAATTATGTTCATTCTTGCCATTTTATCGGACAGGCAAATAGAAATGTGTCAGGTTAGTGTAATGGTTGGGTGTTGGGCAGGCACAAACGGAATTGCTAGCAGGTGCAGGAGATCCATACGGTTATCCCAGATCATTTAAGGAGGCTGGGCCCTGCTGCTGGAAGTTGAAGTGAGCGTCATGTGTATAGCACGGCTGCTGCTTGAAGGCAAACAGTGAACTTTGGATGAGAAAAACAGAGTTGTCATGGAGACAGGGGGGAGGGGGTCCATTTAGCAGATTTGGGTTGTTCATGAATCAGGGATAGGGTCTCACTAACATGTAGTCATTTGTATGTGTGATTGTGAGCTGTAAATAACTAGTTGTGGTGCTAACTAGTGCAGGACTGTAGAAAAAATGGCCTGCCAATACCTAGTGCCAGTAGGTATTATTACGGGGAACGCTCTGTCAATAATATGTCATCTTTTGACTCCTGTGAGTGCAAATGACTGGAGTGTGTCTTTTGCTACATCTCAGTCATAACTTAAACCTAATTGACAGGTCTAGGCTACCTACTGGGGCCAGGCAGGGCTGACAGAGCCTGACAGAAGGACAGGGACAAAGGGAAGGCAAGGGAACCAGGTGCAGGTGAATAGGGTCAAATGTTTAACTTAATATATCATCATGAAACAGTGCCAGTTGATGACAAACAATTATGTTTTGTAAAAAAAAAATATGAAAAATGTTTGAATGTACAGGTCTGAAAAAACGCATTTTCAGCATCTTTATAAGAACAGAATGTATCATAAATCAGACAATTTACCACAGATGAACAAATCTGTCTGTGATAATGTCAGAACCTTCAGAAAAGTGCTAAGAATGATTATGTAAAGTTTATTTGCCTTTAAAAGTTAAGATTTTTGTTTCAGGGTATTGACAAAAACTACTGTTGAGATTATGTCCGTTAAAGATGGTTGTACAGGAGAATTAAACATACACAACCAGCCAAGGTTTAGTCAAATAAACACCTAAATGTACATGTTGGAGCTTTTATTGATACTTGTATGAAGAAAGCATGTTATGGAGGAAACATTGACCAGTGATTGAAATAAGGATGTTTTTGCCTGCCTTGTCTGGCCTTAAGTGATGGGGGGAAGGGGGAGGGGTCATAGTGCTTGATGCACAAGGGGATCGCTAGGACAACTAGCAGCAAGAGCGCTGTCACTGTGTCCGGGTTGCCATGTCTGCTGGCCCTTGACAGCAATCCATTTGAGAAGCCTCCCGGTACTAAGAGAGTGCTAAAACCCAATCAAACAGGCCGGAAGGAAAAAGGCGAGACGCTCAGGGGGCCCCAGCCGGCTTCCACTTGTGTGAGCAATTCACCTATGACTGACCCGTTCAGGCATCTTAAATAATCCATGCACATGATGGAAGGCAGAAAAGGCCACGCTGAAGATGGTGTGTGTGTGTGTGTGTGTGTGTGTGTGTGTGTGTGTGTGTGTGTGTGTGTGTGTGTGTGTGTGTGTGTGTGTGTGTGTGTGTGTGTGTGTGTGTGTGTGTGTGTGTGTGTGTGTGTGTGTGTGTGTGTGTGTGTGTAAAAGCTGGAGAGTGCTTTTTGAAAAATCTCCATCTTTGAACTCATCAAGGTCAAATGAGGAAAAAACAGCATTTAAAGTGTAGAAGTAAACTCTCAACCTAATACTATCCTTCACTACCTCCTATATGCCATGCATTGTG
Organism: Hyperoplus lanceolatus; assembly: GCA_026929865.2. Classification (NCBI taxonomy): domain Eukaryota; kingdom Metazoa; phylum Chordata; class Actinopteri; order Uranoscopiformes; family Ammodytidae; genus Hyperoplus; species Hyperoplus lanceolatus. The sequence continues at coordinate 21,147,564 of CM049417.1, read as the reverse complement.
ATGTAACATGGATGGATGGATGGATCATTTTCTTAGTTTTTGTTGTTGAGCTCTAGAGAAATCTGCAGATTTGTAAAAACGTATAATATACTACTGAGATTAATTACAGAGCCCAATACAAATATCATAATAGGTCATGAAATATAGCGGATTATCCTCCATAATGCTAGAAGGAGTACACAAAGACCAGAGCAGATCCTGCTACATTAATCTTGTGTTGCGAAAGGTCGATGTAAGGCACATTGATCAAACGTTGTGCACTTGTGTGACAGGGTTGGCACTGGTGAGAAAAGCACTTAGGAAGATTAAAAGAACAATACTTTGAAGCTTTTTCTTCCGCCACAATGATTAACAGACCATTGGCAAGCCGGTAAAAAAGAAGAAAAAAAAAGCTTGCACACCATCAAGGTTTTGTTTTTTAAATGTATTGTTTCCCTGAAAGTGGAAAGATTGATTTGTTCTGTGTCTTGAACACTTAGCATTGCAGAGAGGAAAAAGGACTGGAGATCAGTCACTTTTTAGTCAAATCTTCAATCAACCATGCAACCAAATGCAGGACAGATTTCCTTTGCCCCTAACAAGATTACCATGTTTAACAGAAATCAATACAAAGAGGCTGCTGAAGTTCAACATCAGATCAGATGTTAGCTGCTGGAAGCCTAAATCTAAATGGCATCTGTCATTACTACGGACTGGCACCCTGATTTGCTTTGCTTTTTACAAATGTTAAGTGAGAATGTAATTAGCTAGCACTGGGCAGGCACAATCTCATTTGAGATCGTCTTCACTCTCCTTGTGTGTGTGTGTGTGTGTGTGTGTGTGTGTGTGTGTGTGTGTGTGTGTGTGTGTGTGTGTGTGTGTGTGTGTGTGTGTGTGTGTGTTTCTCTTCTCCTTCCCTCATGGGTTATTGCACACAGAATTAACTCAGACAAAATGGTAATTAATATTTCCCCTGCATTGTTGAAGAGGAGAGGGGACATGAGAGCGCCGGTGCCAGGATACAAAGCAGCCCACTGCCAGAATGGCCGTCCTGCCAGCTTTGTGTTTTTGCAGGGAGAAAGTGTTTTACAAGAAGCCAAACCTAGTGGTGCTGTTAAAAGAATTATATGTTTTTGTGTTCGGTTTTTTGATTGGCTTGTCTCAAAAACATAAGCAATTATTTTGCACTGACAATTAATCAAAATATGAGAAAACAAATAATTTAATGATTTATTTTTAATTTCAGGAGGTGGGGGATGTGGTCAGGAACACCAAAGAACCAGTACAGTCAGATGGTGTATGAGAATGGTGAACCCTGCTGGCAAGGAGGTTCACGCAGTACTACAGTAAGTAAACACACACACAGACACACACCTAAGCCTTGTTGCCAGTGAGCAGTAAAGTGTGGCTCGGCACACATTTATTTGCGTTTCTGCTGTCAAAAGTTGGAAGGGGTCCAATAATAAGCCAACCGTGTTACACCTGTTTTTGTCACCCTTTCGTTGAGCCGTCCCACTGCAGTCTGTTGATTGGAGACAAACCAATGTAGTCACCTCGACGAGTGAAGAGTCTGCGTTTCGAGAAATGTCGGGCGTACAGCTCTTTGTTTATTGTGTGGCGTCTTTCCTCTTGTGACTTGAGCAGTCCATCGTTCAAATAAATGCAACTGAAGTAAACTGTACAAACAGGCGTATTTTCAGTAGCCTGGTCCTACCAGACCATTGTACTTCATTTCATTTACAGAAGGTCTGGAATCGCTCAATTGACAAACGCAAACTCACTTGAAGGCAGCTGTCTGTTGAAGTTTAAAACTACTGGATCTGCCATCCAATCGCATAATGTTTGGTCGTGACATTATGTTATGCATCAGCTTCTGAGCCACTCCCTCTGTTCGCTGATTGGACCGCCAAAAATATGGCCAGAGAAAACCTGCAAATATACTGCAGACCCAGACTGACTACTGAAAGGAAATGAAAATTGAGCAAAAGTCTGTAGGCGGGCGGTGCCAGGCTATATTTTCAGAGGGACAGCAAAAGAAAACAGTCCAATAAAGCTCTTCTCTCACCACGTTCATTAGGGACATGTGGAGCCATCTTCTCAACCAGCCTGCTCTCTCTGCAATGCCCCGCTCTGCATGTGCATCTCCACAATGGGGGAGTTTAGTGAGCCGATCAGTCCTCATAGCCCCACTCAGCAGCAGCATATTGCAGGACATTTTAACAAGGACGACAGAAACTGGAATTCTCTTTAGTTTTCATTTATTTTCTCTCTTCGCATGAGACTTGGTCACATTAATCAACAATCAACATTCAAACAATTCAGAAGGTCCCTATATAACCCCCACCCCCGCTAATCAGTTCATTGACAATTGTCTGTGTGTGTGACATGACGTCACCCCTAAGGTGCGCTTCTTTTGAGCACCTTTAAAGCTGCAACACAGCATGGCTAGAAGATGTTCTGTTTGAAGCCCAGTGATGGAAGCTGACTAGCTTTGCCTCTGTCAGTCTTCATTGGTTTATGGTTAATGGTGCTCCGGTTTGCAGCTTTCTCTTCTTCTACTCTTCTCCCTAGTTCCCCAGTACCTCCCCCCCAGCCCTCTATCCACTTCATCGTAGACGTGATCCATTTACATTTTTTGTGTGCGAGAACTTTTACTCAATTAAAAATGTAGCACATATAATCATCTTATTTTCTCTGCGCCTGGCCCCCTCTTCCCAATCCAAGTCCAATAAATGTTGTTTGAGCATATGTGCTCATGCCGTCCAGGGGCCCTCCTTTGAAAAGACTAAATTGAATCCCTTTGATACGACCCCCTAACCGCTATGCAGTCTGCATAAATGAAGTCTCGTCAGAAGTCAGAACGCTCATTATATTTGAAAGGCTGAACCTCGTCGGTGGGTTAGTTCTCTTCTCTTTCGGCAGTGAAAAACACACTGGAGCGCTGGGACTCCGTGATGTATTGTTTCAGTGGTGGATGTCGAGGTAATCCAAATTCAAGCAGCGTGCAGTGTATCTCCAGAGTCTGTGGGGAAGGGGGAGGGGGGGACTCAACTGTTTCAGCTGTAAATTTAATTCAATGTGCTGCTGTGTGACTGTTACATGTGAGCATTGAGCTTACGCTACAGCTAGCACAACTCAGCTCCTTTGTCGATGGAGAATTCCAGTCTATTGCAAATCAGGCTGGATTTATATACTATTGTGTATTGGCCATGATAATATTGTATAATATTGTAATGTTTCACCTTTAAACAAAATGTCAAAACTTCCTGATCATATGACGATCATGATGTGTGTGCGTGCGTGTGCGTGTGTGTGTGTGTGTGTGTGTGTGTGTGTGTGTGTGTGTGTGTGTGTGTGTGTGTGTGTGTGTGTGTGTATACATACATATAAACAACAAAAAATAAATTAAAAAATAAAATTAAAAATTAAAAATAAATTATAAATCAGTACTAAGAAATTAATAATCATCATAAGAATGTAATGATAAGAATGGCATTTTCGGTTGTTTAAATAGTAATAATTTCCATTATGGTATTTTAGACTTTTGATCCACAGTTTGCAATGTAGTCATAAGGTAATTAGATAATTGGGAGAGAGAAATCAATAATAAAAAATAAAAAAAAGTTTTGCAAAAACAAGCATAGTAAATGATGTGAGCAGTTATAAGGGAGACCGTGTTGAAAAATGGCTATCGTTATCCATATTGGCAATACTGATAAACAAAAATGATAGAAATAAGAGTCATAATAATAGATAAATAAGAGCAGAAAAAAAAAATTAAAAGTTATCTTGTGTTGTTATTGAGTAAAGGGGGGAGGGAGAGAGAAAGGGAATGTTACTGGGTTGATATGTATTTTGTATTGAAGATGTTATTTGTGGTCGGGCGTGTGGTTAGTGAAGACAGAAGAGAAAATATCTAAATCATATATATATATATATATATATATATATATATATATCTCAATAAAAAAGAAAATATTAAATAATTAATAATAGTAGAAATATTACTTGAGACAAAAATAAATAAATATAGAGTAAATAGTCGACTCTCTAGCCTTCAATTCAGTCCTGCAGAAGACGAGGAGGGCGAGGAGATAGAGCACAAACAACAATTATTTATTTTATTCAAAATTGTTATTATTACCATTATTATTTCCACTCAATTATTATTATTATTTTTTTTTTTCCTTTTAACCTTTTTTTCTTTTTTTTATATTTTAATCAATTCTATCAAGCTGTATGAGCTCAGGGAAGTTCCTGTCCTTCAAACCCTGGGGAGAAGACTTGCTGCTCCAGGTTGCACTACCCAGTCACCAATCAGAACAGCCCCCAGACCCTTTAGGAGGAGGCCTGTCCATATGGGAGGAGGATACAGCTTGTATTTAATTTTGGTGAAATTGTGAAATTGTGGTTATTTGCTCCCTCTCCCCACACTCTCCTCATCTTACCTGGAGATTTAAAAGTTTTGAAAGCAAGAGATCGATAAAGATAAATAAACGGTAGTAATGTATTATTTTTAACAGGAGAATGAGGAAGAAAATAACTTCAGATCTAACTAAACAAATGGAAACACGGCTGATAAAATAAATATAAGTAAAAATGTGGGTGTGTGTGTGTGTGTTAGGGTTGGATGGTGGTACTTGGTGAGTTTGGCTTAAGCAACTAGAAATCCTGTAGTAGTTGCTACAGAGAGGTAATGACAGAAAGTATTGTTTGTTTCTGTGTTAGTGTTGATAAGTTTATAAAAATTGCTACGCTATTATGAATATATTTAAGTAAAACCACAGAATTGCTGTTACTCGTTATCAGAGAGAAAAAAAATAATAAAGAAAGAAAAGTAAATAAAAAAAAAATAATAATTAAAATGCTTATTTGGTCTCTCAAAGATCTCTACTACTTATACAGGAACATACACACGTTCATGTACACACATATACTAACATATGTTACAAAAAAAAAAAAAGTGAATAATCATCATAATAATAACAGTAATGATAAAAAGGCATTTTGGGTTGTTTGAATATTATTAGTTTCCATTATGGTATTTTAGACTTTTGATCGACAGTTTTAAATGTTGTCATAAGGTAATTAGATAATTGAGAAAGAGCGATAAAAAAAAAAAATAATAATAAAATAAATGTTTTGCAAAAACAAGCATAGTTAATGATGAACAATTATATACAACAAGGGAGACGGTGTTGAAATATAGTTATCGTTATCCATAGACAATACTGATAAACAAATGATAAAAATGAAAGTCATAATCATAGATAGGTGAGAGCAAGGTTATCTTATGTTGTTATTGTGTTTAGGGGAAAAGGAGAGAGAGAAGGAAAATATTACTGGGTTGATATGTATTTTTGTATTGTAGACATTATTCGTGGTCGGGTGTGTAGTTATGTAGTCGTGTACGTGGTTTTAGCTTAAATTTGATTTTGTATGGGGTGTAAATGGGTTGTAAATATATTCCAAGTTTCATTAAAGGCTGATATATTGTTTTTTTTCGGCTGTAATTCTTTCTATTGAGATGTATTCTATGATTAAGTTGAACCAGTGGATAATATGGCAGTTTTTTTTGGATTTCCAGTTAAGAAAGATTATTTTCTTGGCGATAGTTAGAGAGATGAGTAATGGATTGTTATATTTGGTTGGAATGGTTACTTGAGATAGATCTCCGAGCAAGCATAGCTTTGGGGAAAGTGGGATGCTACAGCCCAAGATAGATGAAAGTTTTTCCGTGACTGCCTTCCAAAGTGAATATACTGGTTCGCAGTTCCAGGTGGCATGTAAATAGTCATCCGTGTTGTCAAGAGTGCATTGTGAACAAATATCTGTATTGACTAATCCCATTTTGTGCATTCTCCCTTGGGTGAAGTGCGTTCTGTGTATGGTTTTATATTGTATAAGCTGCAAATTTGTGTTAGCGGTCATTGAGAAGATGTTTTTATTAATCTGTATCCAGAAGTCGGGGTTGTTTGGAAGGTCCAAGTCTCTTTCCCATTTTATGTTTGGAAGTGGTATAGAAGTATCTGATATGGATATGAGTTTATAAAGTTTTGAGATAATTTTTTTTTGAGTTGGTAATTTTAAGAATTTCATCTGTTAATTCTGATGGCAAAAGTGTATTGTTGGTTATATTGATTTTGGATTTGATTATGGATTTTATTTGTTGATAGTGAAGGAATTGGTCAACCCCGTACTTCTGGATAAGTGAGTTGAATGATATGAATTGGTTATTTTGAAATAAATGATGGAGGTGGGTGATTCCCTTGTTTTGCCATGATGGAAAGTATATAGTGGTGTTGTGCTGCAGGAGGTCCAGATTGTGCCAGATTGGGGTGTATCTGCGTGGTGCTAGTTGTAATTTCATGATTTTATGTGTTTTCCACCATGCTGTCAGAGTTGAGGAGATTGTGATATTCTTGTATAAATCCAGTTTTTGGATGGATTGAGGTATGAACGGAAGGTCTGCAAGAGATATAGTTTTACATAATTGTTGTTCTAATTCTATCCATGAGTTATTGTCCTTTTGAGTCCATTTATATACTGTAGGTATTGCAGTTGATTTGACAGGAAATAATGAAGAAAGTTTGGTGCTTCGAGGCCGCCTTGTGATTTTCCTTTTTGTAATGTTGAATGTGAGATCCTGGGTTTTTTGTTTTTCCAATAAAATTGAGTTGTTAGTGTGTCCAGTGTTTGAAACCATTTGTTAGTGTGAGTGATGGGGAGTAGTGAAAATAAATAATTAATCTGGGGTAAAGTTTTCATTTTAACTGTTGCAATACGTCCAATAAGAGTGAGGGATAATTTGGTCCAACGTTTTAAATCATCTTCTATGTTTTTTAGTAGAGGGGAGTAATTGAAGGAAAATAACTCTGACAGCCTGGGGGAGATGGTGATACCTAGATATTTTATATTGCCATTGCTAAGTGGCGGAGAGATATTTTGAGCTGCAGCATCCCATCGGTCTTCAGATAAGGATAGGATGGTTTCTTTTTTCCAATTTATTGTATAGTGAGAGATTGAGGAGAATTTGTTTATAGTTGTGAAAGTTTCTTTAAGTGACGTGGAGGGGTTTCGTAAGTATAATAATAAATCATCTGCATAAAGACTAAGTTTGTGTTCTGAGTTATCATTCATAATGCCTTCAATTTTATTGTTTTGTCGTATTGCTGCAGCCAGTGGTTCAATAAAGATAGCGAATAAAGATGGGGAGAGTGGGCACCCTTGTCTGGTTCCTTTTTAAGTGTAAAACTTGGAGAGGTGATCCCATTTGTGACTATTGTAGCTCTAGGTGAGGTGTACAATGTTTTTATCCAGTGGATGAACGACTCTCCAAAACCAAATTTGTGCAGGTTGTTAAATAGAAAGGTCCAGTTTACTTTGTCAAATGCTTTTTCTGCGTCTAGTGATAAAAGTATGGTCTTGTCTTGTTTTTTTTGTGATATATTAATTAAGTTGAAGAGTTTGCGGATGTTATCGGAAGCGTGTCTATTTTTTATAAAGCCTGTCTGGTCGGAGTGGATTAGCAGTGGGGTGACCGTTTCAATTCTTGTTGCTATTGCTTTAGTAATGATTTTAAGTCTGTGTTAATTAGTGAGAGGGGTCGATAGCTTAAAGGGTGGGTAGGGTCTTTATTGGGTTTTAATATTAGAGTGATTATGGCAGTGTTCATATGTGTGGATATAGTGGAGGTGGTCTTTATTTCCGTGGTTACTCTGTAAAAGAGTGGTGATAATGTTTTCCAGAAGTGTTTGTAAAATTCGGCAGGTAGTCCGTCAGGTCCGGGTGATTTTTGGTTTGGCATTGTGTTCAGTGCTTTATGTAGTTCTTCTGAGGTAAGGTGTGCATTTAAAAAGTTGGCTTGTTCTATAGATAGTGTTGGCAGGTGGAGGTTGTTAAGGAAGAGGTCTGTTTCTGATTGGCTGGGATTGTGATCTGAGGAGTAAAGATTGTTGTAAAAATTATGGAATACATTATTTATGTCCTGTGAGTTATTTGTTATTAAACCTGATGTAGTATCGAGTATGGATGGGATTATTGCACACTCAGTCACTACTATCCATGCTAAAAGGAAGCAGGATTATAACCTCATTTAGCACATTATTTTTAAATATTTTATATTATTTATTCTTTTTTTTCTCCCCCATCTAATTTTGACGATTTTTAGAAAAATGTGTTGGTTTGTAAGCGCTAAGGGAGCATGTTTAAATAAAACCTGTGAACCTTACCTTTTAAATGTATTTTATTTCATGTTTCTATGTGCTACACAGGTTTAGATATTAAGGTTTTGGTAAACTTTACAATTCATACTATTTTTTCAGAAAACCCTCAGGCATTAAGGACATGCATCCTAGATTGATCAATCATCAATGGGTTAAGGGACATAGTAAAACGTTGTGGGACTTGCCAGAGACAAATTACAAAGTGAATGGACAAAATTGAAACGGACCATTATCACATATTTTCAGCAGAAGCCAAACTGTCCTGATTTATGGTCCCTAGTATGTGCCCGGCTCTAGAAACATTTCCCACAATGCAACTCAAACGCAAATTTAAAAAGACACTTTCTGCCACTCTGTTGGACTCCACACATAGACAACCCTGATGACATCACTATGACATCATCTGGGCTGCATTAGATTCATACAAATACAATCTTTCTTGACCCCAACACAGATCCATGGCTCTGGCACCTGAAAGTCAAATGTGTATCGCCCAATAATTACACATACACACTTAAGAAAACACTTTGTCTCACCTAGCAGCACACACACACACACACACACACACACACACACACACACACATCCATTCAGTATATCTGTGCATAGAGATACTAAGTAACATAACAAAAGACTTTCATTTCTATTCAAAGTACAGGAGAAAACCAAATCACGGCGTATAGCAGCCAGAAAGTTGAGCACAATAAAAGCTGTCAGGTTCCCATCTCTCTCCCTCTCCAGGTACTTTTGTTCAGAGTGCAGTATAATGTTAGTGGTTGCTATGGAACCCACTAAAATAAATTCTTTTTTTATTTCCCCTTCCACTCTGAGGGCTTCAAAGTCACCTGTTAAAAGTCCTGACAGCGGTGATCACATCCTCCGCCTGTCCACATGGTGGACTACAGCGCTGATGTCCCAGAATGCAACAGTGTCAACGCAGATGGCGAGGCTAGGCTGAAGGATGAAGTTTCTCTTCACGTGCACTGCGACCATTTTATTGGAGAACAGATAGGATTATGTTTGAATCACCAGCTCCACGAGTACTGCATTTCTTTTGGCATAATCATTTGTAGTTCTAGTCCCATTTCTTCAAGGAAAATCAGTGGAAACAAGAGGGAGGACGGCATTATCAGTCTATAGCAGATCAAACCCAGCATGACTTTTGACTCAGGCTTGAAGGGCTCTTCTCTCTCGGTGCACCACCTCAACTTTACTTTTTCTTTGTCCTTTTTCTAGGTCACGCTGACATGCGGAACGGAGACAGCCTTACGATCGGTGAAGGAGCCCAGCAAATGCCAGTACATCATGGACTTTCAGACTCCTGTGGCCTGTCAGCCAGTTCTAAAGCAGCCGGGCATACACAGTGAACTGTGACCTCCTCCCTTACTGGCCCTAGCCTACATTAACTCAGCCCCCCCCCCCCCCCCCACACACACACACAGCCCTATGGCTAGCCTTGGGTCCTGTGGGTCCCCTCTGACATCTGTGTTGTCAGAACATATATACTTCCTAGACATTCTTGCTAAGGTCAGAGTCAGATATTCAGGAGCAGTGCTCTCTTTTCTTTGATTGTTACAGCGCTGCTTTATGTTGTTACTTGTTAATATTGTAGTAGAGCATTTATTGAAAAATGTAGTGTAAGCCAGTATTCCTCACACCACATTATATTATGTAGGCCCAACAAGAGTATCATGTAAATAATTGAATAAATAAAGTAAAGTAGATCGGTTACAGGGTCTAATGGCATTGCCACTAATGTAACATTATCTTTCAAACTGCTCATTCACAAGCACAACTAAAATGACTGTGTCCCTAGTTACCATATACTGTACTTAGCCTTACTTAGTGTTTTAGTCCATCAATGTCTTATTTTCAAATTTTCAACAAATCCAATGAAAAGACCAAAAAGCCAACAATGAATGAGTCAGAGCCAGATATAGCTTAGCATTTGGCTCCATTGTTGCACCAGAAAACTAAACTATAAACACACTAGTGAGACATACAGTTGTACTGGGCGACATGGATGCTCATTACCACGTACGTGAGCCATCTAGCTTTGAGTCGATAAATACATTGTCCACCTGGTGTAAATACTCACTACAGCATCAAATGTGCATCCGCAGCTTAAAATAGTCCCAAACAAATGCACTATTTACTGCTAGAGTGATGTTAGCTAAAAAGAAGTGCCCGGTTGTTTCACATAATCAAGCATCCGTTACTGTACATTTGTGTCTAGTTATTTGCACCATTAGAACAAACAAATAGGCTCCAATCAAAGGAGTCAGAATGTATTGAGACAGAGGAACACATTGTTGGCCAGAGTCCTGTGTTCGCTGCAGTATGTTCTAGTGCATTTATATTGTCGGTAGTCGAATAGATAAGGTGACATTGCTACTACTGTTAGTGCTCTGTATCAAACAACTGCTCATTCATAAGCACAAATAAAAGGACTGTGATTGTCTACTTCATTTGTACTTCATACTCTATGATGATTTATTTCCCACAGGGGAAGAAGAGGCATAAGTAAGTAAGTCAATTTATAATGACCTTACTCAGTTCTGCTTTTCTCTAACCATTTGAATTGGTTTTATTTCCGAAACAATCGCTCAGTAAAGTTTTTTGAGTATTAAAGTTTAACTTACAATTATTGTATGCATTTATACACTACACCTATATTAATATTGTAGTTGTCTCAATTTTTTCACAATATCTACACACTTTGAATGGTTATTAGTTATTATTAGATGTATTATATTCTGAATACAATTTTTTGGATTTGACAAAATTCAGCCACATTCATTCTTAATGTGCATGCTATTTCTGATGCTGTTATGTAACATAGTGTGGGGGGTTTCTCTGCTTGTTAAAGGGGGAGCTACATCAGCCAATAGGGCGCTTGGAATATATTCCTACCCTGCTGGGGAAGCTTGGTGGCAGTTTGGAAGCGAGCAATGCAATAGCCTCAAGCCCTGTTGCCCAGGGACGGCTGCTTTTTATTTATCTGGCTTCAGCTCCCATCCGATAGTCAATTTAACTTTGTTTTTTCGAATGAGGTTTGTTAAAGGTGTCAACCAAGTCTGGCAAAAAAACTTCTCCATACTTCAGATATAACAGAAAGTCTTACATTTTAGTTGAAGGGATTTGACTACAGATTTTGATTGGAACAAGAAGTATGGAGCTCAAATCTGACAACAAACAGTTTCATTATCATGTTTATCTCAAACACTCAAATCGATCAGCTGGCGAGACAAAACCTCTTACTGTTAAAGGAATTATTTCAACAAACAACCCAAGTGTTTGAATAATAAAAGAATTTGAGTCAAGGCAGGCTTCAGAGCAGGTGAAGTTTTACTTGCAGACAGCAGCAAGGGAATCAACAATGTATCTGGTTTGGTACATGATTGAGACAAAGAAATGGACAGTGTACATGAGATTATATGCAGTGAGATGGTGTGTGCGCAAACACACTAGGTTTGTGTGTTCAGGACATTGAGTCAAAACAGATGTTGCAATTCATACAATGTCCTTGAGTTTCTTGCAAGATTAGCAAGATGAGTTTTAATTGCGCAGATATTCTTATCTGAGAACGGAATGTGGGGAGTCTCTCTCTCTCTTTTTCTGCAAGGACATTCACAGTACCTCTCTTGTGAGGTCAAACAAAGTTCATAGCAAGACAGTATGTAATGTGTTACCTTCATTAAATGTTATAATATATATATAACGAAACAAAGTTTCGTTAACACTTACTTTCTAAACATTTTATCCATTTTGATTCTCCACATTCCTCAAGGGAACAAACACAATACCATCCCTCATCAATGTGATTCAACATGTCAATTATACAACAGATGCCAAAGCATTAAAAAATACTAATACTTCACATACTCTTACCTCTATACCCCCCCGCCCCCCCTACTCCCCTCATTGAAATGCATTACTGGCATCTGGAGAAATCTTCATATTGTACCATTGCCATATGGGAACCACATTGGTAGATAGCAATTTTTAAATGGACAGTTGTTTGGAAAAAGCTAGCACTGACTTTCTACAGTTCTTTTTCTTTTACACCAACTAGCCATTGACATGTCCCCACCATAGATAGTATTACACAGATGAGAAAAGGGAAAGAGAGAAATGTGGGAAGGGTTCAGTGGGGAGACGCAGCGCACGCTTAGCACACACACACACACATGCACACACACTGGCACATACTAACAAACCTCCATTCAGCACATTTTCACATGAAGGGCTAGGGATGGGAAGTCTTTCCAGTGGAGTGTGGGCGTATTTGTCTGTTGACTCCAAATTGCTAAAAGGGGCCCAGAGGGTTTCTATTGCTTCAAATCTCAGACTCAGCTTTGTAGAAACTAGTTCATGGTACCTGTTCTCTGGAGTGGGAGAGGCTGACTAGTGACTGACTGACTGACTGGTTTGACTGACGCCCCCACAACCCAGCGCCTATTGGAGATTGTTTTAAAGCGTTCTCCTTTGAATTGAGGCCTGTTCTACCCTTATATAAAGTATAAAGGTTCTTCCCCCTCAGGACTTAAGAGGTAGAGAAAGGGCCGATCACGTTGAGTCGGCGTGCGACAGTCATCCATCTCCCTCGCGTCCACATTCACTACAATCAATTTACGATGCTCACACCCCACAGTAGGCTTCTAGCCTTTGCAAACAACAACCACTTAAAGGCGTTTTCAGATAGTGATAAACCAGTACAGGCAGTTTCAGGTCTACACATATTTATTCAATGTTTGTGTGGATACAGGTACACAAAGATTTAGTTAAATATCTATTTCTGAAGTATGTTATAGTTTCCTGTGACTGATCGCTTGATAAATCATTTATTATTTATTTACTTTCATCTTGTTCTGTTCTACTATTTGGGATCCTGTTTTTCTTAGAAAATAGGTGAAACAACTGAGATTTTCAATATAGATAGTATTATCTATACTATCTGTTAGTATAGATCATTCCTGTTGCTTTGTCGCTGCGAGAGACCTCTTTTCACATTGTATGGTGTCTTTGGATCCATTGTTAATGTTAAGATATGAATGAAATGTTGATGCTAAACCTACTCTTGATAGCCCAAGCAGAGTAAAAGTAAATGACTGTGTGGCAGTGGAATGGGGCTCCTTAGATTGAATCGTTGATAGTCGACTATTTAGGATCACTCCTACTAGATAGACCATTTAATTGAAAGAAAAAAGACAGGACAAACTTGAGAGATAACTGTGCTTTGTATGGAGGAGAGAGACGGTGAGTCAATGCAGCGATGGGAGGAGCAGAGAGAGAGGGGGGAAGGGGGCGTATGTTGTGTGTGTGTGTGTGTTGGAGCTGTCATACTGGCGAGCCAGGCCCAACACTCTCCCTGTGGAGTGGCTGAGTGCAGGCGCAGCACGCTGAGGAGGCCGAGCTGTGACAGCATGTGCTTTACCAGGAGCTCCCTGCAGTCTGCAAGCCACAGACACAGTACAGGAGCAGCAGTACTGTAGGAATGAATGGGATTACTCTTTTTTACTTCCTAGAAACTACACTCAACAAAAATATAAACGCAACACTTTTGTTTTTGCTCCCATTTTTCATGAGATGGACTTAAAGATCTAAAATTCATTCCAGATACACAATATTACCATTTCTCTCAAACATTGTTCACAAATCTGTTTAAATGTGTGATAGTGAGCACTTCTGCTTTACTGAGATATTCCATCCCACCTCACAGGTGTGCCACATCAAGATGCTGATCTGACATCATGATTAGTGCACAGGTGTGTCTTAGACTGTCCACAATAAAAGGCCACCCTGAAATGTGCAGTTTTGTCTCACAGCAAAATGCCACAGATGCCACAAGCATTGAGGGAGCGTGCAATTGGCATGCTGACAGCAGGAATGTCAACCAGATCTGTTGCTCGTGCATTGAATGTTCATTTCTCCACCATAAGCCGTCTCCAAAGGCGTTTCAGAGAATATGGCAGTACATCTAACTGGCCTCACAACCGCAGACCATGTGTAACCACACCAGCCCAGGACCTCCACATCCAGCAGGTTCACCTCCAAGATCGTCTGAGACCAGCCACTGAGACAGCTGCTGAAACAATTGGTTTGCATAACCAAACAATTTCTGCACAAACTGTCAGAAACCATCTCAGGGAAGCTCAACTGCATGCTCGTCGTCCTCATCGGGGTCTTGACCTGACTCCAGCTCGTCGCCGTAACAGACTTGAGTGGGCAAATGCTCACATTCGATGGCGTCTGGCACGCTGGAGAGGTGTTCTCTTCACGGATGAATCTCGGTTTACATTGTTCAGGGCAGATGGCAGACAGCGTGTGGCGTCGTGTGGGTGAGGGCTTTGCTGATGTCAATGTTGTGGATCGAGTGGCCCATGGTGGTGGTGGGGTTACGCGCCCCACACACATCCTACCTCTACTGCGCGTCTACGTCTGACTTTTTGTCACAGACTGTGAAATCAACGTAGAGCGAGCACACATCCAACCTCAGACGCACTGCTGAGGCGCGTCGGAGGCACGTCTGCAGCGACGCTCCCCTTCACCTCAGGAGGCTCGCCTATTTTTTTTCTGAGAGCAGCGCGTCTCTCTCGCGTCTCTGTGCTTTAACTGATAGAGAAATACTCTGCTGACAGTCATACCAGCAGCATTCACTCTAGTTACACGTTTACCCGGTGTGTTTATTTCAAAATAAAACATCCATCAGTCGTATACGCGAATAATCCCTTTATTTCACGATTTAATTGTGCAATCAAAATCCGAGGGATTTAAAACCTAATTTTCAATTAGTTCTGGCATTTCATTTTTGGATAAATGACACATATAGAGATCCAATATAGTGAAGAAATAAAAAAGATCATGATGAGCGCAACAGTGTCTACGGCCTTCTTCTTCCCCGACCACACCCCCCTCTCTCTCTCCCGTATAAATCAGTAAAGTGATTTTTTAAATACTCTGCTGAGAGTCATATTAACTTCATACTGGCAGCTTTCGCTGTAGTTTCACCATTTCCTGGTGTGTCCCCTTCAAAATAAAACTTCCAACAAGCGAAAACATGGCAAAAAAAAGAAAAAAAATGGCAATGGGGCGCACGGATTACTGTCCAGACTCAATATAAATCATATGCATCATAGATGACATGAAATAACTTCATTTTTAATGGGAATTATCTATGAAAACTCTATGTAGAAAGATAGGGCTTTTAGAAGCAGCGCTGCAGCAGCAGCAGCTGCTGAGACGTTGCATGTGTGTCCGAGAAAAGTCTGAGAGAGGCAGCAGTAAGGTAAGGCGACGCGCTCCAGAGGTAGACGCAGGATGTGTGTGGAGGCCGTTATGGTATGGGCAGGCATCTGTTATGGACGAAGAACACAGGTGCATTTTATTGATGGCATTTTGAATGCACAGAGATACCGTGATGAGATCCTGAGGCCCATTGTTGTGCCATACATCCATGAACATCACCTCACGTTTCAGCAAGATAATGCACGGCCCCATGTTGCAAGGATCTGTACACAATTCTTGGAAGCTGAAAATGTCCCAGTTCTTGCATGTCCAGCATACTCACCGGACATGTCACCCATTGAGCATGTTTGGGATGTGCTTGACCGGCGTATACGACAGCGTGCACCACTTCCCACTAATATCCAGCAACTTCGCACAGCCATTGAAGAGGAGTGGACCAACATTCCACAGGCCACAATTGACAATCTGATAAACTCTATGCGAAGAAGATGTGTTGCACTGCATGAGGCAAATGGTGGTCACACCAGATACTGACTGGTTCTGAGTCCCCAGACCCCCAATAAAGCAAAAAAATGCACATTTCAGAGTGGCCTTTTATTGTGGACAGAAGTGCTCACTATCACACATTTAGACAGATGTGTGAACAATGTTTGAGAGAAATGGTAATATTGTGTATCTGGAATGAATTTTAGATCTTTAAGTCCATCTTATGAAAAATGGGAGCAAAAACAAAAGTGTTGCGTTTATATTTTTGTTGAGTGTAGAATTACGACCATAAGAAGTTAAGAATTTTGGTTCATAGTATTAAAGAAAAATAATGTTGAGATAATGGTCCACCCACCCAGTCCCCTCCTCTACTCCCTCTTCACACATGTCTACAGTCCTGTTCATGCGTCAAACACTATTGTCAAGTTTGCAGACGGCACAACGTGGTCGGGCTCATCAGCAATAACCACGAGTCGGCATCCAGGGAAGAGGTCCGGCAGTACCAACAACCTGGCCCTCAACACAACCAAGACCAAAGAGATCATTGTGGACTTTAGAAGGAACAACACAGGCACACACCTCCCTGTCTATATCAATGTGGAGGAAGCCGAGCATGTCACCAGCTTTAAGTTCATTGGAGTCCACATCTCTGGGGACCTCTCCTGGACCCCCAACCTCACAACCCTTAGAAGGCACACAAGTGCATGTTCTTCCTCGGGAAACTGGCTAAAGTCCATCTAACCCCCCAAGTGGTGCTGAACTTTTACCGCTGTACCATCGAGAGCATCCCTTCCACTTGCATCACAGTCTGGTACGGCAACTGCTCCATCAAGGACCAAAAGTCACTGCAGAGAGTGGTGAAGCTCGCCTAACGCATCACCAAGACCACACTCCCTACCATCACCTCAATATACGAGAAGAGGTGCCTACCAAAGGCACGCAACATCATAGAGGACAGATGTCCCCAACCACCCCAACCATGGACTGTTTACCCTTCAACGTGGCACTCGCTCTGGGGCACGCTACCGCAGCCTCCCAGGCAAAACTAACAGGACTAGAAACAGCTTCTTCCCCTCTGCTGTCAGACTGCTTACTAAACACCCATCCATAATCTAATTAAAGATGGCTGTATAGGAGAAATAAAAAGATGTAAACAGACAAGGTTCAGTCAAATAAACACCTTAATTGACCTTCTATTTGAACGTATATAACATGTCATGGAAAATAAATAGACAAAAATCTCAGAATTGACCAGTGCTTAAAAACATGTTTTTGGTTAAGTTTGTTTGCCAGCTGTCTCGCCATAATGAGAACTTATTATATAAAGTATATTTATTCTTTTTAAAGCTAAATCGAAAACAAACAGAGCAGGTGCGTTGTTCCAAAAAAGAAATAAGCCGTGAAAAGGTTTCTAATGTCATCAGAATGCACTGACACAGAGGAACAATGGTTACACATTGAAACTAACCAACAGGGATATAAAGCTGCTGCTAATTTGCATAAAACCTAATAATGTCATACCTTTGTGTTTTGCAGTGGGGATTGTGTTGGTTCTAAAACAAAGAGTAATCAAATGTTGAAAAGCAGAGACTGAGCTGTCGGCCTGCTATTGGCTGCTGTGTGTCAGCTGATCTCTAGAGAGTAACTTTTTTTTTTTTGTTTTTTTTTGTCTTTTACTGGTTCAGAATACAGACTTTTTTATTATTGTTATTAAAACAGATAATGGGTAAAAGTAAAAATGTTCAACCATTTTCATCTTGTCTCTGGTATTAGCTTTACTAAAAAGAAAAGCTAAATTGATACACTGAAAGAAAAAACAGATAGTAACATCAACTGGCACCAAAGACCGGTTAATAGCAGTTAGCCTTTAGAATTTTTATTGATTAGTTATTTAAAAAAATATATATTTGATTTATATTTGTTGTACTTTAAAATCTCGTATTTTGTAATGTTCTTTATATATTCTTTTCTTTTTGCCATTTGACACAGACTTTGAAAATGATCTGTTAATCCATTCACCAGCGTCACGTAACTAAACCCATTGACAGGCTGGAGCTTGATCAACAGTCTCAACCCAAACACTTTCTTCTGCCTTGTGTGGCTGTTTGTCACTCTGAAATGGTTGTTGTTTTCCCCTTGTAGCCGCATTAAGATGACAGGAGATACAGAGGGGATGGTTGAGGCCAAAAGGTTTTGTTTTTCAAGCACTTGTGGTACATTTTGAGATGGTGTCTATATTTTGCTTCCACAACATGTCTTCTTTTCATACAAGTACAAAGCTCCAAGTTGTATATTTAGGTGTTTATTTGACTAAACCTCGTCTGTTTGAGTGTGTATATTTCTGCTATACTGACATTATCTAAAAAACATGTTTAATGCTATGAACCAAAAATCTAAACTATAAAGCACTAACATCTACTAAACTTTCAATAATCATTCTGTACGTTAAAACAGAAGGACGTGTTCACATTCAGTTAATTGTCTAAGTGAATTTTGTTCTTAAAAACATGCAACAAAGTCATCTTTTTTTAAAGAGATGTAAATATATGCTGAAAAAGTTAGATACTAACACATTGGCATATTTATTCAAACATTTCTGAAAAAATTGTAAAACAAAAAATAATTGTTTTAACTTGAGTAATCAACACACAAAGTTTCACGATGATATCTTTAAGGTCCAAATGTTACCCTGTTCACCTGCAGCCTTAGACAGTGGCCTGAGTGAAGAGATAGAAAGCCATTGAAGCGACCTGGAGAACAGATGGAATGAAAGTCAGAAAGAGGAGGGAGAATATCCCGGAGAGCAGTGACGGGCTGGGGACTGTGGAGGGCTATATTCAGCTCTGTTTCTCCACAGGAGCTGCGTAATGAGCAGAGAGAGAGTGTGTGTGTGTGTGTGTGTGTGTGTGTGTGTGTGTGTGTGTGTGTTTGTGTAAGTAATTATTGGTTATCAACCTGATAACAGTCATTGCTCCATTTTGTATAGCAGTTTCCACATACTTATACAATTATGGCAATTATTAACGAAGCGCCAACGTCTTTGCGTCGCTGCTGCTTCAAACATATAGCGCCGCCGGCCTGGCCCATTATCTTTGTGTTACATAACACACAGGCACCCGGGGAAGGGGCCAGCTAAAGTAAAGACTGCATTCTTCTAAGCAATAGGGTGAACAGTGAGGGGCCAATTTATTTTCAAAACAAATAAATAAACATCGTAACCTAGCAGTTGCTAATATGGTTCAATTGGGATCACACAAGTGGACCCTCGCCCCAATCAAAGAGATAGGAAGGTGTTAGAGAAAGGGAAGATGTGGAAGAGTGATGGTGGAGCCAAGTGTGCTGGGCAGCCTCCGCCGGGCAAAGGGAAGTCATCCATTAGAAGGGATGCAGCAGAAAACCTGCCAGCTTTTCATTAGAACCACTGACATGATCGGAGGATGCGGATCGACAGACAGATAGACAGACAGGGACACAGTGCTGCACTGGGCACCTCACACTCTCTACTACTACTAAACACACACACACACACACACACACACACACACACACACTAGTCTGTAATCTGTAAACAGACAAAGACTAAATAACACTCGGAAAGAGGTGATTGCATTGTAAATTGAAAAAAAGTAAATTGATACATGTATTTTTCACCCCAGAAGCTAATTAGAATAGGTTCCTTAAAGCGGCAACGAGTAACATTTAAATATCTTTTAAACAGCCTCATGTTTCCTCTCATAATCATAAATTACCTTTAACAGCAAACGAGACCATCTGTGCAAAGAAAGACGTGTTTAAATAGTTTTTATTACTGCATTTGGTCTGGTCGTACACCCAGTCCGATTTTCGGTTCGCTCGTGCATGCTCTATGGTTACATATCCGTATTGGTGGCAGATTTCAGTGTGGTGCAGGAACGCGATTTGAGAAGCCTATCACTCCAGGTGAGGGAAGGGGATAGGGAGACCAGATCCCAATTCACCAGATGTGGGACAAAGACTACGTTTGTGCGGGACAAAGTGCCGTTTTTTTAGCAAAATAAACTCGTGTCACCACCGGTAATGCCAGAGACACGGCTTTCTATATTAAAAAAACACTATCTTTAGATCAGCGCGCAGCAGTTAAGTTAGCTACTGTTAAACAAATAGAGCATTAAGGCTGCGGCTTCACATTAAAAGCATTTCACTGGCTTCACATTAGCATTTCACTTGACAAACGTGAGTTGGCTTTTATTTTAAAGTAACAGGAAAGTAAACGCTGAAGCACTGCAGAGCCCAGCAGCCTGATACACACAAACAGACAAACGGAGACTGCTGTCTCCTCACAGCTATCGGATAAATGCCAGATTATAAAACACGCATTTAAAAAGGGGGGCTCACTTTCAATAACAATGCGGGACAACGTCTCAATTTGCGGGACGTGTGAAAAGTAATGGAAATGCGATCTGGTCATCCTAGGAGAGCGGGAGCCTTGTTTGAGACAGTTGTTTGTCGTCATAATGACTGATAACGGGGCTGAACCATCAAAGAAAAAAAAAGAAAATGCAATGAAGAAAAGCTAAAAGGGAGAGTGATAGGCGGGCGGGAGGGCGTTGCCAAGCAACGTATACACAATTTCACGGAGTGAACTAGACTGCAGTGTTTACTCCTAAATGAATGAGCGGTAGCCTACTGAAACAAAGTTTACTTTGCCTCACCAGCATCATCAGATGACCATTATTCATCTGAAATAGTCATTATTTACAACAACATTAACACATTACCTCATCTTGATCCATAACTAACTGCCGTCTCTCGTTCATTCGCTTTGTGTGGGGACACATACTCGTTCAGCTCCGTGAGAGGTGACAATGGATCAACTCATTGCAGGTGTAGTTGATGCTGTGTCACTAACCACTCTCACCGAGCCGAAAAGAGTCCGGTGCCCTCACACTTTCAACACACGGACACGCACTATATTGCTTCCTGATTATTTGAATCTCACACTCCCTGCACGAGCTAGCAAACAGCTTCACGACAGCTGGCGTCGTAAAAATACTACCGCTTTTGTTCAAAGGTGTCGCCAACGTGCCGACTTAGTAGTAGCTTTAATAGTGTTGCCTTTTTGGAAGTTTGTACTTGAAAATTACCCAATGACAAAAGACCGCTGCTTTGGTACATATGGACATGCTATATAGGGGAAGGTGGGGTGATTTGTGCGTTTTGGAAGTTGCAAAACCCCTTGTTTCTAGAAAACCGTGGAAGAAATTGGAAATGTGACCACATATTTAAGAAGAGCCATCCATTTGACTCATCCTGTAAAGAAGGGAGACACAAGGAATAAGATATAAGCACATTTAAGCTCAAAAAACTGTGTTTTGCCTTTCAAAGTAAAATTTCCATGATCAAGGTTTTTTGATTATTGTGTCTGAACAATTATAGACACGTTTGAAAACATTTGACACATGTTTTAGTGCTTTGGTATGCTACACTTTGAGTCTATATAGTTAGCACAATGTCAACCCTAAATTGCTGCATCATGCCTATTATCCAAAATTCTGGGGATGGGGTGATTTGTGCGCAAGGGCCTGGGTGAGTTATAAGTAAGTAAGTAAGTAAAATGTATTTATAAAAGCACATTTATGACAGTTTGCACTGTCCAAAGTGCTGTACATAGTGCATTCAGTAGGTAAACAATGAAGGTACAATAACAATAACCAAAATAAAAGACGTAAAGCCCATACATCCACATAAACACAGATAGTAGTGCAGAGGTAAGTAAGTAGTGCAGAGGTTAATGGGGAGGAAACACCAGGGTGTACATATGGGTTTTGAGCCTTGATTTAAAGGCAGAAATGTAGGGGGAATCACATTTGTCAGGTGGCAGTTGGTTCCACAAGCACGGAGCAACTAGTGCAAAGTACATTTCTGAGAGTTGTGCCAGTGGCATGGCTGTATACGCTGGTCACCAAAAGAAAGTGATTGTCTACAGTAGCTCAGAAGAGAGTGACATCTCAATTCCACTTAACGACACCACTGATGAGAGTTCAGATGGCCAGAAAGATGATGATGGTGACTTTGTCATTGTGACACAATGACGCACAAATCACCCCACTACGTGGGGTGATTTGTGCGACAAGACAACTTTTTTTCCGAAAGCTATATTTCTTAAACAGTTTATTCCAGATCCAAAGTTTTTATTGCCAGGGATGCACAACATCCTGAAATATATGTACATATTTGAGTTGGAGACATAACTGTCAAGGCCTCACTTTAAAATCACTTTGAGTAAAAAGTTGCACAAATCACCCCACCTTCCCCTATATGTAATATTTATGTGTTATTTTTAGGGCTGTCAAAATGATCGCGTTAACGCAAGGTGATTAATTTATGGAATTAATGCGTTAATTTTTTTATCGCAATTAACGCATGTGCAGATAAATCCGGCCCGTACATCCCAGCGGCTCTGTACTACAGCCACTCAAACGTTGCGGTTGACCCAGGATCAGTAGCTGCGCGCAGCCAAACATCACAGCACGCTAGCCCATGCCGTGTTTTAAACTGCTAACGGTCACGTCTGTGTCGGGGGCATAGATAGTTTATAAAATCAACTGCCGCGGGTGACAGTTGATGTCAGGAACAACAGGGGGAGAAACATTGTCCGCTCTATTCAGAGCGCGCGAGGATACAAACGTCTGCAGTTTTCAGAGGTGTGTGTGAGTAGACATCAACATAACGTTGGCTTCCTGGCACAAATGAACAGTCCCCTAGGACGTGTTCGCGCGCGCGCACACACACACACACACACACACACACACACACCGCGGACTGTAATCAAGTTGTATTCAAGAATGCACAACCTATAGATTCACAAAATAAATGCCATTATATAGCCTATATTTGCCCAAAGACATAGTAAAGAGACAGACCAATTGAATTATGGTGTGGTAGGTATATATTTCAGTTTCATTTAAATTTATTTTCAGTATTAAAACCATCATTTGGATTTTCAATTAATAAAAATTCTAATTTTAAATGTACATCCACCTCCTGTCCTGTATCTTTCCGTTCGTACAACAATATACAGAGAAAATTCGAATTTTTCGGGCATATTTCGAATGGTAAAATTAATTGTGATTAATCCACAGAATCCTGTGATTAATCTGATTAAAAATTTTGATCGTTTGACAGCCCTAGTTATTTTATAGGTTTTTTCAATGTAATTCATGTGGGGGGAGAGGGGTGGAGAGAGAGTTGTCTGCATATTTTTCTTTTGGGTATGTGTATTTTTTTTAAATTGTTTTGAAAAAGTTATATGTTAAAAGGAACACTTGAATGACAAAACAAATAAAAAAAGAACACTTGAATGTTGAAGGAGAATACAGCACACTGTGTAGAGATGCATTGGGATGTCGTACACATCTGCTAAAGAGCTGAACAAGAGATGTTAACTCTAACAGCACAGTCTCAGGACTTCTGCTCATAGAGGGTTTTGTGAATGAAATCTGTCTCTCTAAATAATAGAGCTTGTTTCTTTTTGGAGTGGGGGGGGAGTATTGGATTTAAATTTAAGAGTGCTGAGAGAAGAGAGTCACGATAGCTGTTCAAGCCGAAGAAGAAGTCAGTTGGTTGGTTTTTCCACACTGCGTTTGAGTCATCATTATACAGCAGCAGTCGTGGTGAATAAAAGTCAACAACAGACCAACTGCACTCTTTGGCACTCATCCAGCGCTCACCGCAACACATTGAGTTATTATACGGACCAACAGTGTCCACCCGCCTGTATACACACACACACGCACACACACACACACACACACACACACACACACACACAGCATTGATCTCATTAAGTTCTTCTTCAAAGTCTACACGTTTGATCAAAGGTATATGATTTTTTTTTTTACGAAAGCTAAAAAGAACAGCGCTACACACCTGAGGAAGAATGTTCTTTCTCTGCCACGACAGATCTGGATCAAAAGTGCCTATTGCAGAATCAAAGTCAGCGCCATCAATATTTCATCATAGGAGAACCTGCTGCTCGTCATCCCCCCACCCCGCCCCCTCCTGCAACATTTTCACATTACATCCTTTCCTTTCATAGGCTATACTGTTCTAGTGGGCTACTGGCCTCATTAACAATAATTGGAGTTTGACAGATTTCAATTTAGCGTTACAATGTACCGGCACCCCTTTGTCCAACTCCTCAGATCAGAGCTGCTGCCTATAGTATGCCTAAATCGTGTTCATCTTTTTGTCATGTACATCCATAAGAGAAGATTTAGACATAAGAAGACATAAGAGAAGAGAGGAGTCTACTACAAGAGTCTTCTGACTTAACATTTATACGATTACAATGGTGTCGTAGTTAAGCATGTCAGCATGCTAATATTATTGATTATTAGAAGTTTACATTGTTGTCTTATCTGGGAATCATGAATTTCTGTTCGGAATAGTACTATAGCCATAGTGCCATGAATTTCTGTTCAGAAATTCATGGCACTATGGCCCAATATTTGTTATAGTTGTTGGCTATTTCATTCTAGACCAATAAGCTTGCTGCCTATAGTATGACCAATATCGCTTTCCTAAGTCATGCCATTAGCACGACTTAAGAAAGTTTTTGTTTTTCAATCCCAAGTTTGAATCCTACATTCCCCAGAATGCATATTGGTAGCATCTTCCCATAGAGCTAGCCTGCTGGGTCCACATCTCCACTTTGTATTTGAGACTCTTTTCTTCTCCAAGATAACCCAGATGACATCACTATTACATCATGAGGGTTGTCACTTTAAATATTAGATGCATATT
Organism: Hyperoplus lanceolatus; assembly: GCA_026929865.2. NCBI lineage: Eukaryota > Metazoa > Chordata > Actinopteri > Uranoscopiformes > Ammodytidae > Hyperoplus > Hyperoplus lanceolatus. Next base: position 21,122,842 of record CM049417.1, on the reverse strand, counting down.
ATAAATTATGCAATAGTGTCAAAGTGGTTCGCCCCATGACGAGTTAACTCATCATGTGTAAAATTGGTGTGTGCCACTTTAAACCGACCCCCAAAAAACAACAATAATATTAAGCATTTCCAGAAGAAAATGCATGTGAATGCTGGAGGCTGATAAAGCTGATGCTAAACTGGAAGGAGTATGAAGATATGAAAAGTTTGAATATTGATGCTGAATAGGAGCTGAAAAATAGTGCTACAAATTAATTAATGTCAATGTAACTGCAGAATAGTTCTGAAAATACAGAAATACAAAAGCAGTAAAAAATTAAAAATTCTATTACACAGTTCAGCTAAAGAACATAGAGGAAAATCGATATTCATATACATTTTGAAAATATTTTTTGTGGCCTCTGTCTGTCTTGGTGAATATTTGTGATCACTGTACATCTCATGGGTCTAGCATAAATTGAGGGAAAATTAATTTGTGTTTTTGGTTTTGACACAAAATAAGGAATGGCAAGGTAAAAAGCCCATTTTGATAAAAAGGTCAAAAGCTTGGAGGTTGTGCTTAGCTCAGTAGCTTCTATCATAAAGCCTGCTAAATTGTCAGCAGTCTCTGGGTTCTGTTTAATTAGGCCAAATGATACAAGCAGATCCAACTGTTTGTGCCAGAATAAACCTTTTGTGTCCACACACACACACGCACGCACGCACGCACGCACGCACACACACACACACACACACACACACACACACACACACACACACACACACACACACACACACACACACACACACACACACACACACACACACACACACACACACACACACACACACACAAGATTAAAACTTATGAGAAATCTATGCAAATTAAACTCCCAACAAGTAAAAAAGAACTGTAGCTAGCTAGACAGTATGTCATATTCATGAATTCAACCCCAATGTGTCAGCATTTGGATTTCCTCTCCAACCCCAAAAACACAGGGGGAATGACATTCAAGCTGTGCCGAAATTAGGCTACACTGTGCTTAACATGGTACCACGCCGCCTCAGACAGGAAGAGGTTAAGTTTATGCATTCGGGAGAGAGAGAAAGGGAGAGAGAAAAAGTGGTTGAGAGTTTATCCCCCACGCAACAGAAAGGATGGAAATGAAAACTTTGCATTATTTTTTAGTAGGAAATTAGGTCTATGCATCTCAGTAATTATAAAGCAATTCAGAACTGACTGATAGGCCTGCGGTGGACTCCCCCCCTCCTCTCGCAGCCTTATCTTTTCCCACCACAACTGCACACACTCCTACATGCCTTTTAATATGGTAATTATCCAGTGAATTCTAAACATTAACCAAAAGGAAAAAAAGCTGGCGAAAGCATTTTTAAAAAATGGGATTCAGCCACTACAGTCCATGGTATCAACACAACTCATGCCTCTCCCTGGCTTCCTGATTAAGAGGATTTATTCAGGGTATTTTTAGAGCCGGCTCTCTTTTGTGTCTACTGGCTAGCAGACAGTCTATTTATATCTTTCTGCCGTCGTTTGGCTGATTTGCAAACGTGATAAACTTAGTCAATAAATGAGGGCGCTTATTATAAAAAAAATAATATATGATTTTTACAGCCAGAAGAGTTATTCATTAAGACATTCTGTAGGCCACAAACATAGTTATTTATTATTGCGATAAAGAATACTCTTGGAAAGATGCAGATAGCTTCTTCTTTTTTTCTCCCATAGACTACCCTCAGCCAGGGGGAGAAGAATAAAAAGGGTGTTGTTGTCAAGTGTTTTTTTTGCCAGCTAAAATAAATGCAGGGAGAAATTGAGAGAGAGAGGGGGGGAGGGGCTTTCCTGTGGACTCCTCTATCTCCAGGCAAGTTCTTCTCAAGTTTGATAGAGCTCAACAGTCGTGAAGGAACATCTCAGCTGACAGTTTAAGAGGTCACAGAGGCCAATAGATCCATTTGTTTCAAGTTTGTGTTGGAGTGGGTCGGACTGGCTTATCTGCAATATTTTGAAAAGTCCTCTCTCACAGGAGCTGCCAGTCTCCTTCTCTCTCAAACTTCAGAGGTGGTTATCCAGTTATTGCCGTAGGAGAGGGCTAGTAGGAGTGTAACAGAGGCTACAAAATATGCTACACGCTTTCAACTGAAATTCCAGGACTGTCCTCATGTTTCCTTAGCTGAATATAAGTCAGGGGCCGGTTTCCCGATAACGTCCTCTCTTAGCGAGCTACGAAGACTCCTACGTTATGACTTACCAAAGTTGTTTACCTCTGTAGTCGTGGTTCCAGAACGCTGTCTTAGGAGAAACACTCCTTACGTCGTTCGTACACTGCTGAAATCATTTGCTCCGAGTTCGATTATCCATTTCCTGCTAATTTCATGCGCAGCTGCATCTGTATGCTGTCTAATCAAATCTACCCGTGCATTTCTAGTGTAATATAAAGTCATAAATTAGTTTGTTGAATCATCATCTGTGTTTTGGAACTCTTGTTTTATAATCTAAGTATCTTTAAGACCACTAATCACGTTACTTGATGGGTCAGTAATGAAACTGAAAGTAGACATAATATCGCCAATAGCCTATATAAATAAACAGACGGCCCAAACAGCGTCCAAATGAGCTAAAATCCTAAATACAATAAACAGTAACATGGCACACTTATTTTAAGGTAAGCTCTAATTGATTATTCATTAATTTTTTTGCACGTTTACATGTTTTGAGGCGGAGGATCCGACGCACTCTGCCCGGGCGAGCTGTCAGCTGAGCCGGTGTGGAACACAGTGCGGAGGTTCTAGTGTTAACCATGTCGAACATACTACCATAGCCTATACTAATTTAAAAAAAGATATAGAAAATATAGAAACAGCGGAGGAGATGAAGATTGTTTACAGCAATTATTTTCATCATGAATGACTTGTGGCAGTTCCATGCGCAACAGGGATGTGACTCGTGTCCGTTTTACGCATGGTGCTTTACGGAAGGAAATGTGGGGGTTTGTATCGCTGGCGATGCCACAGCGATCGCAGGGACTTTCACTTGTGTCATTAAACTTATACATCTGACTGTATTTCATATCAAGGGACACAGCGATGACTGTATTTAATAACAAACTGATAAAAACGATCCGACTGTAGGCTATAGTGTATCACGTATAAAGTATTTTCATATTGAGGGACATCGCATCCATTCAGTTAATGCTGATTGTCAAGTCAGTTAGATGACTAAAAAGTAGGCTACTTGTTCATATAGTTTGAACACTTTGTGAATCAGAGTTAATGGTATTCTGCTAAAATATATAATAGCCTAAGCCTACTTTAAATATACGTGATATACACTATACAGTTGGATCGTTTTGTAACAGTTTGTTATTAAATACAGTCATCGGTGTGTCCGTTTGATATGAAATACAGTCAGATTTATTAGTTAAATGACACAAGTGAGAGCTGAAACATCCCTACGGTAGAGCTAAGAAGGGTCTGCGGGCGCTCCAGACCAACCTTACCAACGTATGACGTACGAAAGAGATTCGTAGCAAAGAACGTTTCGGGAAACAGGCGAAACGTTAAGTAGGAACTCTACGTAGGGGTTACGAATGACGTAGCGTTAAGAAGGCTCTAAGAAGGCTTTGGGAAACCGGCCCCAGGTCATTGACAAAGGTTTTGGCACCCCTGGATTTCTGGCAGATAATGCCTTGCTTCTCCCAAAAAATGTTTTGCAAGTAAAAATGTTTTGGCATTCATATGTTTATGTCATTTGTTTGCAATAAATAAAAACACAAAAAACACAAAAAGGCAAATCGGATATAATTTCTTTGGTAAAAGACATCAATGAGTTTACAGAAAAACGCAATGAGGCCTTCAAAGAGAAGAACACAGTCCCTACAGCTGAACATGGTGGAGGTTCAAACATGTTTTGGGGTTGCTTTCAGCCTCTGGCACAGGACTCCTTGACTGTGCATGAAATCATGAAATCGGAGGACTATCAAGGAATTTCAGAGCGCAATGTACAAGATGGGCTCAGTGTCAGAAAGCTGGGTCTCCGTCAGAGGTCATGGGTTTTCCAGCAGAACAATGACCCAAAGCATACTTCAAAAAACACTCAGAAATGGGTTGAGTGCTGGAGAGTTCTGAAGTGGCCAGCAATGAGTCCAGATCTGAATCCCATAAAACACCTGTTGGGAAATATGAAAACAGCTGTTCAGAGAATGCACCCTTCAAACCTGAGCGAACTGGAGCAGAACGCAAAGGAAGAATGGGACAAAATTCCAGTGGAGAGGTGTAGAAAACATATTGAGGGATACAGGAAGCCATTGTGTCAGTTATTCTTTCTAAATGTTGTGCAACCAAGTATTAAAGGTGAAGTGAGCGATATAGTTATGTTAACCCTTCCAACTCGGAGCCCGCAGTACTGCGTTCTATTGCGTTCTGTCGGTGATTTTGTTGATTTTCGTATGTTTTAATAAATTATTTAACATTATTAAATCGCAGCAATGTGGTTTAAATATCTTCGGAAAGCTGGGATTCTGCCCTTTCAGGGACATATTCTCGCGATAGTATACGTGACTCACAGCCAGAGATATGTTGCTGAGAGGCGCAAACATGTATTAATCCTTTCCCTTGCGCTACTGAGCCGCTTGTCAATCAACATTTTGCGAAAACGTCATCGGCCCTTTCCCTTGCGTGATTGGTAGAGCTGCTAGCTCTCAGATTTTGTGAAAAACCATCCAATCAACTTAGTGTAATCACTAAGGACCTCCCCATTACTTGTCGAATATATTTACAATTACTAAACAAAGGACTCCTTTTTCGACTTCTCGACTTCACCATGGCCCGGATTCTTTCGACAGCTGTGGCCCTCGACGAGATTCAGCGGAGCAGTGATGAGGAAGACGCCAATTCCGACATTGAGAGCTTTGACGAAGAGGAATATGAAGATGACATGGATCCATTTGAAGACGGGTAAGAGCATTTATTTGACAAAACGTCTGTTTTGTAATGGAAGCTATGTGTGAACATGTAAGCTAGCTTGAATGTTGCGTCCGTGACATGACAGAATTTTTTTTTTGGAACTGACGTGACAGAGCTGAATACTCTAGTCGTCAGCCTTCTGTTGTTTGAAAACAAGTAATAGTTGTTTATTCTGTGTACAATTGTTTTCCTTATGTACAGTTTTCAAAAGGTAGAGAATAGATATGTTTTTCAATAGTCTTTTATTACTCCGTTTCTTTCAAACGTAAGTTGTCAAGTTTGAGTGTTTTGCGCGTTTTTATTATTATTACAATTACTACAAGGGTTGCTTGCTGCTGTTGGGTTGGAAGGGAAAGTTTTTAGGTTACACTTCTTAGATGAACTCTGTGTTTGGGTGTTTACAGTTTCATTCATCTATCTATAAAGCAATAAATGTCTGTCTGATGAATGGAGAATGAAACGTTGATGTCCTCTTTTTTTCATTTCTGACCTGCAAGGCACCTTGACCCTCCCACCCCTTGTTGAACCTGCATCCCATCCATTTGAAGCCGGGTAAGATTATTTATTTTAGAAATTGCGTTTAAATATAAGCTAGCTTGAATTTTGCATCCTTGACATTACAGGGACTGATTTCTCTATTGATAGCACTACTTTTGTTTGGAAATAATGGTAATAGGTGTTTATTCTGTGTAAAAGTATTTCCCTTTACAATTTACAAATAGTAGAGAATGGAAATGTTTTTGCATCGACTTTTATTACACTGTTGTTTGCAAATACAAGTTGTGAAGTTTGAATATTTTTGTTATGAGATAATGGGACTGATTTCTGTGAATCTGTGGCAGGTCCAGGAGAAGAGGAGAACCACCCGCAAAGAGGTCCCGTGTCCCAACTCCACCAGCACCCCCCTCGCAGCAGCGGGCTTGGAAGACGGAGGAAGACCAGGACACCGCTCCTCCTGTCTCCAGGTTTCAACCTGCACGCACCCCTGGCCCACAGCTAGGCACACACTTCTACACACCAATTGAGCTCTTCAAATTGTGTTTCACTGCACACACTGTACACACACTCTGTAGCAGCACCAACAAACAGGCTGCCAAGAAAATTGCCATGGGTAAAAAGTTTAAATGGACTGATTTGACAGTTGAGGAGTTTTACAAGTACATTGGACTCCTCTTTTACATGGCCCTGGTTAGACTACACCACATTGCTGATTACTGGAGGCAGAACCACAGTTTAACCTGTCCATTTGCCGCAACAGTCATGAGTAGGGACAGATTTGGTGTCATCTCCTGGAACTTACACATAAGTGATCCAGATGAAGATGTAAACAATGATAGGAAGAAGGGAACGCCACAATTCGATAAACTCTTCAGGGTCAAACCTCTCCTCAATTTGATCAAAACCGCAGCAAAGACCTATTTTCATCCACACTAAAACCTGGCTGTGGATGAAAGGATGGTTGCCTCAAAGGCTAAAACCGGGATGACTCAATACATGAAGGCCAAACCTACTAAGTACATACGTTTTATATTTAGTAAAGTAAATAAATACGTTTTTATATTTAGTAAAGTAAATACGTAAATAAATAGTTTTTATATATACTTAATTGTTTGTTTGTAAAAAATTATTTATTGTGATGCGTCCCTTTCATTACACATCCCATGGACCTTTTTATATGTGGTATCAAGTCATTATTCAGTCTCATTTAGCTTAATTCCTCTTTTGTGGTCAAAGTAGAGTAAGAGACTATTTGTATTTTGGCAAATTTGATTTAAGTCGTGTTTTTTGCACTTCCCAACTTTTTTTGGAAAATGACAGTGCATTACAGAAGCTAATGCTTTGGAAATGGGGATAATGCTTTCGCTCAGCAGGATAGTCTTTTTGTTTTCATGCCTGTTCACTCTCAATGTTCACTTTTCATTTGTTGTCTGTCTGTTCTCTTCCAGTTTTCCCTGGTGGAGACGAGACGGTGTGGATCAGGTCCTTCCTCTGGCAGCATCTGAAGTCCTCCTGCATCCACACTATTCATATTTTATTTTAGTATTAGCATGTTAACATATGTCAATTATTGTATTCCTTCATGATTTTTTTGGTATTGTTTGTACAAGTGACATCTATTGCATGATGTCTGTCCTGGGAGAAGGATTTATTCATCTATCACTCTCCATGACATTTCTCAATATTTTTCCCGTTAAAGGGACTTTTTTCTCAGTGGAGCTAAGGGCAGAGGGTGTCTTACTGTATGAGAGCTGATAGTGTTCTGAACATTTTGATATGAATCACCTGGGTATTGTGTTATCTACTTGCCCTCTAAAATGGTAATTTACAAAATAATGTAAAATCGAGAAAATGCCCTTAGATCTCAACCCAAAAAACGTTTGGACAAAAAGATCACTTTAGTCATGTTTTTTGCTCTTCCCAACCTTTTTATGGAAAAATTCCAGTACATTGTAGAAGCTAATGTTTTGGAGAAGCAATTTCAAGAGCCAAAATTATTCGATCAGATGAATAAAGGTATTATTTCACACACATTTTAAAAAAATTCAAAAATCGGACTTCAAATTTCAACATTTATGTCAAAATATTTTTTTTTACATTGCACTAGGGCAAAATTGAACCTTCCTCACTGAGAGCTGAGAGTGTTCTGAACATTTTGATATGAATCACCTGGGTATTATGTTATCTACTTCCCCTCTAAAATGGTAATTTATAAAAGTATGTAAAATCGAGAAAATGCCCTCAGGGCTCAGAGGGTTAATATACATGTTAAATCGCTCTATAGTCATAGATCACTTATAGTGTACGCGCTTCATAACACAGGTCTCTCAGTCACTCAGTCTGCATGTAATCGGCAAATACTTTTCTCAGATCCCACAACCTGATATCCAAATCAGAAGAGAGAATGCTACAAACGGGTACGTCTCTCTGCGCAAGGTTAATCTTTATCCCCCTACAATGGCAGAGCAGGTAAAAATACTTTCCAATGTCTGTTTTGATGGTTTTTATCATGTTTTCTTTGCACTTACGGATCTAAGATGATGTTAGTTGACTTACTGCTTGAAGACCGCAGTGCAATAATGTGGAGACGAGGGGACGGGGGAGGGGACTGCTAACTGCAGTCACTGACAGGAAGTTAGCTAAAAGAACCATTTCGCTCACAGCACTTTTAAGTTCAGGGTGCTAACACTTTTGTCCGGCACATTTTTTTGTTTTGTGTAAAATAGTATTCGATTTGGCATTTTTGTATTTTCTTTTTGGTGTTTTTCAGTTGGAAATGCCAAAGCACTTGTTATTGCAATCATTTTCTGGGTGCATTATTACACCCAGCCTTCTGTTTTATGTGACAGAATTCCAGAGGTGCCAACACTTTTGTCCATGACTGTATATGCCAAGATCAGGCTACACAATAGTAGCCAAGTAATGACCTGACTCCACAGAAAATTAGCTTTGGTAACGCCAATAGCAAATATCCAACAGACATTTTTTCCGCCTTTTCTCGCCCAATAGGACAACTTCCATGCCGTGTCCTCTGATGTTCTAAACTGCAATCCCAGAAAGACAAAACGTGAATGGTGGTCTATATAATTAGAGTGATATAGAGTGACCACTTGGCTTATCTGCTGCATTCCAATACCCATACTTCCCTTCTATTTAGTATGGTAGAACATTTTTTTGGATCCCATGTGGTCAGATGCAGCATCCTGAAAAATACCCAGATACCCTACCATATCTGGTCGTGATGTTTAGTTCAGAAATCAGCATGCTTTTGGGGGTGATTCTTACCCACAATCATCGGCGAACATGTGCACACTCAACATCTTTCTTCTGGCTAAGAAGTAAAAAAACAAATCCCACCTTCACAGCCGAGGGACGATCACTTCGATTCAATCATTTGATCGTCATTGCTAATTCAGCCGTATCAGTAGGCAGTACCTGTTCCAATTTGATTGCAATGTTCGGCCTTATCTTACATCTCACAGTCACAGCAGATTCTGGGGGCCTTTTCATTCTCTTCCTTCTCTATACATCAATGGTTCCCACACGTGATGTGTCCTTTCTGCTGTCTCTATGTGTCCCTCCCTCCTGGGCTAGCTCTGCAGCCTAGCCTGTGTGCTAGCTCTGCAGCCTAGCCTGTGTGCTGGCTCTAAAGCCTAGCCTGTGTGCTGGCTCTAAAGCCTAGCCTGTGTGCTAGCTCTGCAGCCTAGCCTGTGTGCTGGCTCTAAAGCCTAGCCTGTGTGCTAGCTCTGCAGCCTAGCCTGTGTGCTGGCTCTAAAGCCTAGCCTGTGGGCCCGGGGATGTTGTATTAATTAACTGGCCTCACCGCACTCTCATCAAGCTGCCTGTAAATGGCCCTGCTCCAAGTTTCCCTCCCGGAGCGCTTCAAGATGGCAGCATCCGTAAACAACTTCAAATTTACAGTACTGCAGTCACAGCAGCAGGGTCCTTGCTTCTCCATACACTGAGGGGAAAGGCACGCTATCCAAACACATTCTCAATCAGTGTGCTGCATTTTTTGTTAGACTCAAACTGCCATCACAGCCATCTATTTTACCCTCTACGTCTGACGTCTGTAATTTGCAATTGCGTCTCGGAACAAAGTGCAATCTTTTTTAATGTGCACTGCGGTACCGAATGTGCCTATTGCTCAGCGGCGCAGCAGTCATAAACAACTTTGTATACCTTTTTACGGGGCATGATTAAAATGGATGCAAATCTTTGTCAATATTAATATGGTTTGACAAGCAGCCATGCAAGCGCTCCTCAGAGAGAGTGCAGGCTGTAATGAGGTAAATACAACAGTGCCTTTCTGTAGCATTCAAGCTGAGTTGCTGAGGAAACTCAAGGTGGGTAAATATGAGCGCAAAATCCCAGAGGATTTCAAAGTGGGAATAACCACGACACATTATAAATTCCAATCAGAATGTCCATTTTAATGAAGTGAATGTGTTGTTAGAAAAGCTCATTTGTTTAAAGTAGTCCCTTCTGCTTGGTGTGTCACCTCAAAGCCATGTTTACCTCAGTATACATGATTAGAACTAGTGCTTTAATAAAGCCTTGATAACCCATATCTTCTTTTTTGCGCAAAAATAAATAAATAACACGTTTTGGAAAAATAAGACTAAGCTTTTTTCTATCTTATTCTCCAATAGATCCAATGGCAAAACTTTCTGATAACTAAAATGTATACACTAATGGAGCGTCATAGCACTGAAGAGACCAGGGGGCCAATGGGCAGAAAATGTCTTTTGATCTTTGTATACTTAAGTTCAGCTGCAACAGCAGCACCACACGTTCTGCGTTACCTGTAGAAAATGTTCTAAAAGCTCATTCAAAAAGATGCAAAGCGACTACAAAGTATTCCTTCCGTCTGTGTCCATACGTATTGTGCTTTATGGTACAACTCTTTCTATCCACGTTTAGCATCTCAAATGCTGCAAACTCCACCTGAGTTGGTCAGGAGCATCTAAGCGAAAGGCAATAAGCAAAGAAACCGAGCGTGAGTCACGCTACCGACAGAGCAACACAGCAGCTCTTCAAGCACAGAAATACACCGGCGCAGCATCATCCATAAACAATGAACTGAGGCTTTTTTTAATCTTCAAGTGGACATAGCTTCTGTCTGGTTTATCTCTCAGTGGCAGCAGTGCACATAAATAGCCCTCACCAAGGCACGGCCAGAACAGAGTCCAATCAAACATCATCAACATCATTCCCAGGGTAAATATTGTGAAGAGATCTCATCTCCAAGGGCTGCAGAGGAAATGAGGGATGAGGCTGTGTACCTGGTGTGCTCTGCTTGACCTTAAACCAGGCCTTATTACAGGAGAACACATGCCAAGCAGCAACAAGCTACTTGGCCCAGCACGCAGCCAAGCACAACTAGCATCTCTTAAATGCGTAAACACATGGTAAACATGCTAAATGCATCCAGATGTGCAGCACTGGATGCATGTTTGTCTTCTAGGAAAAGCAGACACTCACGCTGAGCTTTCATCAAGGTCTCATGCATATGATATATCAACTTTCAAGACTGTAGCAAAAAGCCTCTCTTTCCATAGCATTCATTCGCCCAATGTTCCATTCTGAAGAGGCACACTGGAGCAGGGGTTCAATTCTTTGTTAAATGACCATAATGGCTGTAAGTGGCTTTCTTTGTGTTGTATTAGTGCCTGTGTTTGTATTGGCCTAATCATTATTAAGCCTACACAAACAGCTGTGCACAACATTATATGCCACGTCCAAGGTTGGTGGGGGTCATCAGTCTCTTCAACCAGAAGCTGTTCAGCTGTTTTGGGTCGTTTACGGCTCACTGTTTATGAATGAAATTGCATGGCCGGTAAAATATGGTCTAATCAAGCATGTATGTGAATGCTCAAGATAGTGAACAACTGCAGCTTGCATTTCACTAATCTCACAAGAGCAACTAGAAAATCCCGCGGAGATTTTGAAAGTACGGGCCGCCCGCGTAAATCGGGGAAGAAAAAAAATCACGGCCGACCCCTGTTGTCCGAGAGACTTTATCATAGAGCAACACGAGCTGTACATGTCTGACAAATGATAAGTCAATCGGAGTCAGGGGGAAAGGGGCGTGGCCTGGCAAACATTGCATCGGTGAATTACGTTTTTCGCATTTGCGGCGCCCCCTATGGGTTAACCTCGACAAGCTTAGAGGGCCACGCTACCACATGTCTTCTGCACATATCCTACAAGTTTCATTATGATAGGACCTACGGTCAATGAGTTATGGCCAACGTGTTATTAAGCCCCGCCCCTGCGTAAACGTTTTAGTCAATGGCGGCCATGTTTTCGAAGCTATCCTACTAATATTTTTCGGAGACGTGCGTCATAGTCCCCCGGGGCTTCGTGAGACATTTGGTGTTGATAGAGTAACACTTGAAAAAGTTGTGGATAAAACCCTGTTTTTCAGTTTATGCTAATTAGCCGAAAGTATTTCCAGGTTGACTTTTATGGTCCGAGAGGCTTTTGTGTAGAGCACCCTAACATACACCTGTGTGAGACATTTCAAGTCAATTGGACTTACGGTGTGCGGGGCGCGGCCTCTCAAACTTTCTTCATTCGTTGCTTAATAACAGCGCCCCCTAGGGGAAATTTAAAAAAAATTCTGAGAGGCTATATTGTAGAGCACCATGAGCTGTACATGTGTAATCAATTTCAAGTCAATCGGAGTCGGGTGACTTTTGTGGCGCCCCCTATGGGTTAATCGCGATAAGCTTAGAGGGACATGCTACCACATGACTTCTGCACATACCCAGTAAGTTTGATGATGATAGGACCTATGGTTAAGGAGTTATAGCCAATTTGTGGATAGGCTCCGCCCCTGTGGCGCCCCCTATGGGTTAATCGCGATAAGCTTCGAGGGACATGCTACCACATGACTTCTGCACATACCCAGCAAGTTTGATGATGATAGGACCTATGGTTAAGGAGTTATGGCCAACGTGTTATTAAGCCCTGCCCCTGCGTAAACGTTTTGGTCAATGGCGGCCATGTTTTTCAAGTTGTCCTACTAATCTTTTACGGGTATGTTTATTGTAGTCCCCCAGGGCTTCACGAGAAATTTGGTGTTGATACAGTAAAATTTCAGAAAGTTGTGGATAACACCCTGTTTTTCAGTTTATGCTAATTTGTGGGAAATATTCCCCGAAGATTTTTTATGGTCCCAGAGGCTTTTTTGTAGAGCACCCTAACATACACCTGTGTGAGAAATTTCAAGTGAATCGGACTTACGGTGTGCGGGGCGTGGCCTCTCAAAGTTTCTTCAGTTGGGGCTTAATAACAGCGCCCCCTAGCGGAAATTCAAAAAACTGTATAATAGCACACCCCGTGGGGTGGGGACGCACGTTGTGTAAAATTTTTGCATGTCTGCGTGAAACGGTGTGGGAGGAGAAGCAGCTAGAAAATCTGGCGGAAGAATAAGAAGAAGTCAGAAGAATAAGTATGGTGGAGAGTAATAATTACGGGCCCTCAATACATTGAGGGCCCGTACTTAATTATAGAGCAAATGCAACCAAAGTACAGCTATCAAAAGATTATACATTTAAGAATGAGGCATGTTTCTCTATAGACTTCAAACATAATCAAGCCATGTATCAGTCATAAATGTATGTAAATAAATGTAAAAACCCTCACATTGTATTGATCATTATTTAAGGGTTTCAGTTTCTCTTTTCTTGACATGCCAATTGCAGAGTGCTGCTCAATGCGTCTTTTCAAATTTAAATTAAATTATGAAATTGATATACTGCACATGATGTAGTATCTCCTTACCATTACAATGTTGTTTAAACTTTGAGCAGTGAAGGAGTTGACCAAAAGTTTCAAGTCAAGTGGGATTTCTACATTCACCACATATATTCTTGTCGTCAGCGAAAGGTGATTTTTTTTCCATCTCCCACACCATACTCCTCAATAGACTGGCATCCATAGGCATTCACTACACCACCTTCAACTGGTTCCTATCCTACCTCTCAGGCCGCACTCAGTTCATCAAACTCAAGTCCTTCACTTCCCAACCCTCCCCCGTCACCACAGATGTTCCCTAGGGCTCAGTCCTGGGGCCCCTGCTTTTTATCATCTACCTCCTCCCCATCGGCAATATCTTCCATCATTACAACATTCACTTCCACCTGTACGCGGATGACACCCAGCTCTACCTCTCCACCAAACCTGACTCCGCCCTTCCACCGTCACACCTCTCACAGTGTCTCTCCGATTTAAAAACCTGGTTTTCCTCCAATTTCCTACAACTCAACTGGAATAAAACTGAGTTTCTTCTCACTGGTACCAAATCCACACTCGCCAAATTCAGCAGCTTCTCTATCCCCATCAATAACATTCCCGTTTTCCCCTCCCCTCAGGTTAAGAGTCTGGGTGTCATCCTCGATAGCACACTGTCTTTTCAATCACACATAAACACTATCACCTGCACTGCCTATTTCTACCTCCGCAATATCAACTGTCTCCGGCCCTCCCTCACCCCTCACTCCACTGCCATCCTGGTCCACAGTCTAGTCACCTAAAGACTAGACTACTGCAACTCCCTCCTCTTCGGCCTCCCCCAAAAAACCCTCCATAAACTACAACTGGTCCAAAACTCCGCAGCAAGAATCATCACCAGAACCCCCTCCTCTCACCACATCACCCCTGTCCTGCACCAGCTTCATTGGCTCCCGGTTCACTTCCGCATTCAATTCAAGGTCCTCCTCTATACATTCAAAGCCATCCATAACCTTGCCCCCCCATACCTAACAGACCTCATCCAAATTGCCACTCCCTCCCGTGCACTCCGCTCCTCCTCCTCTGTTCACCTCACTGTCCCCTCTGCCCGTCTCAAGACGATGGGGAGCAGAGCCTTCAGCCGCTCTGCTCCCCTGCTCTGGAATGCACTAACCCGACATCCGCAACACTGAATCCATAACCCAGTTCAAATCCAAACTCAAAACCTTTTGAAATCTCCTCATCACCTCACCACCCATTGTGTACTTATTTTAAACTGTTTTTAATTCTATTTGTGTACCTGCCTTGCTTTTAAACTGTATATGTTTTTGAATTGTACGGCGACCTTGAGAGCTTTGAAAGGCGCCTCCTTCAAGCATTAACTCATCTTTGATTTCCAGTCCACAGTCAGGGGCATGGATTCCCTCTGTTCTCTCTCAGACTATTGGCAGGAGGCAGGAGTCAAAGAAGAGAGATAGCAGCAGAAGCTATGTTTTGTTGATTGCCATCCTTGTGCCGGCGGCTTGCCACAGCCGCTATTCTTGGTTCTTGTTTTGCGTGGGGGGAAGAGGAAGAGATTTTGCCACGGCACTGCAAAATTATAAAATGACACGGTTTCCCCAAATGTGGCGCTTCATGGGCCTGTTATGAATTAGTTAAGGCTGTTAGTCTAATCTGCACCCCTTTCTTCACTGCTTCATTATGGAACGCAGATGCCAAGGCCTCATATGGAGAACAACACGGAGCCCCGTGTTAAGAGTTGTAAGGGAGGATAGACCGTGCCTTGTCAATGGGAGACGGTGCTGATGTGACAGGGCTGGAGACAGCCAAGCTCCAAACCTTTGTGATGTAAGAACTCAAATCCAATCACTGAACATGTTTGACCGTGGAGGGGCAAGAAATAGCAAGACAGCAGAACAAGGTCCCTTACTGAGCTGAATGTCTTTGATGTCTGAAAAATGGAAATATGATGCAAAAGCATACAACATTTGATTCACTATGTATGAATGACACTATGAAAGCCGCATGGCGTTTCTGTCAGGGGCGGCCGGGATAGAGGGACATTTCTGCATTTGGTGCAAACATTAAAAAAGGCTCTTATTTCCCTGTGAACTTTAACATTTAATTAATTTGAAGCCAACCATAATGCTTCTTTTACTCCATTTCACTATTTTCAACTTCACAATTGACTGAGTATGGCTGGTCACCACTTATCCACTTCAATATGCAGGGGCAACATGTCCAACCCTTCATCACTGCTTTTTCAAAAGAATATTTCAGCCCTTGCTTACTGGAAAAGAGAAGGTGTAAATTTACCTGTGAATTAGCGCTGACCCAGGGCCATTAAAGGGGATTATATGAAAGGAACATAAAGGACCACTACTCACCCACTCCACCCAAATCTGCTTAAAGGCCTTTTCACTTAAAAAGCTTGAGAGGGTTTCATCAGCGGATGAAAGAGAGGACAAATATGTTGAGAAAAACCTGTGCACATAAAAACACTGTGAATAAGTGGTTACCGGGATCATTGACACTAAGGCATTTTCACCTGAAAGGATCAACCAGTGATGTGTGTGTGTGCTTGTGATGCCAATGACCCAGAGCTTGTATGTAACACCAATGGAATGACTCAGTGTTGCACTTAAGCACAAATTCAATATTTCTAAATTGTGCAAGTGGTAGTTTGACTCAAGCTATGGATCTGAATACTAGCCTGGCATTCCCACACCTGCCACTAGGCGCTGGCGAATTAAATTTGCTGCGCGTGTTGGTCTGGACACGCTCCGTTGAAGCTTTATCAAGAAGACCAGAAATCTGGCTATGGTTTCAATTGGTTCTATCTAATATGGGCGCGCTAGAGCCCTTTATATGGTACTCTGGGGAGGACGTAACCTGATGACGACAGTGACGTGCATGCGACGTCGAAGCCGTGATAGTAAACATCAAAGATGGCTGCGGATATGTTGTGTGAGTTTGAGACTGCTTTGGCCTCGACCCTTAACGATTTGGAAGACGGCACTCAAATCTTTCATTAGCAAGTAAGTGGAATGTTCTGTTTTGCCGACCGACAACGGCAAACGTTTAATTTAACAGTTTAATAGCTGTTCGCTAAACGAAAGGGGCTTCCGTCACCTTGTGCATCGCTCTGATTGGTTGTAGTGCTATCCAACTGCGTGCAGTGGCATGAAATGCACGAGTAGGAGCCGCCCCTTGAGTTGGAAATTACTATTGATCGTGGCCAGACCCTCTATCGTTCAAGATATCAGGGTCTGGATTTCCAGGCTATCTGAATACTTCAAACTAGTCAAAATTCCAACTGAAGCCCTCCTTTTTCTTATTGAGATGTTTCATCACTTTCCATTGCCTCATTTTTGACCTACATGACTGAATTATTTCTAAATCTATGATCTATGTCAGTGGTTAACATAGCAATACATGTTTTGGTATGCAAAATGCAGGCATTACAACGTATGCATTTTTTTGTTTGCTTTTGTAAGTATAAACATGTGCCATGAACAAACTCTTATTGTTCCATTGGACTGTGTATGAATACAAGCTCTCAGCATAAACAACAGGAAATGACCATGAGATGAACAAGGCCTCAGTTAGACTGTGTTAGGCCTGGTGGGCTATAAATCACTTCAACAGACATACCATATGCAAATATGTTTATGTGCGCCTGCTGATATCAGCAGCTTTGGACAAAATGTACTGGCATGTTTTATTTATCTCCTGTCCCATTGCACACCATGTGTTAGGTTTCACAGTGATGGCACTATCGGTGATACCCTTTTCCTCATGAACACAGACTAAATTGTAGGGTTAAGAGAAAATGTGCCTTGTGGAAACTGCAGTTCAATGCTACCACAATGTACAGCTATTAGACATCTATGCCATACAGTCATGTATTATACCCTAGAGTCCAGTGTGGAAAAAGAGCAAAAACAAGCTAAATTGAAATAGCTATTACACTACCAGCGACTTTTTATGCAAACACGTTATTCCCAATGTATTATTTCTTAAAAAAAGATAATCCAGTCAGTTGTAACAAATGACTGGATTCTCTTTTTTAACAAAAGTACTGGATAAATGGTTGAAATAGTTAGATAAAAGTTATGGATAGGCTGTTAAAATATTTAGCTTAAAGCAACAGAGTAGTTACCTAAAAGTAATGGACTATATTGCTACTACTGTAAAAGATAATAATAACTAATAACTATGATAATGGCAATGGATAGAAAGTTGAAGCAATTACCTATAAGTTATGGATAGATAGTTGAAATGGTTAGCTAATAGTAATGGACTGTTTAAAATAGCTAGCTAAAGAAAATGTGTTGCACTTGCTACATGTACAAAATATGTCTGAAAAAGCAAGCAAAATGACAACACACTGATATAGCAGCTGTAGCTTGTACAGGACAACATGCTAAATGTACCAGAAACATGGTTAAAGCATCAAGCTACTGCCACTCAAAGAATAAATGGTACACATGCAAATACAAACGTGACCAAACCAAACACTCACATTTGAATTGAATTAAATTATTATAAAAGACAACAAATACTAAGTTCAAAAATAATTAAGTCCTAAATAAGATTTGGTTTAAATATATAATCCAATGAACACATTTAGAAAATGACAGGTTGTTCAATGTGTATTTGAGTTACGCTGTCAGGACTGTGGGGGTACAGTACTTCTGACACACACACACACACACACACACACACACACACACACACACACACGGTTGCGAACCACTGCAATAGACAGACCAGATGGGATCCTGATTTCTATATCCAATTACAGTCTGGGTTTCTAGTTGGCAGTTTCCATCAAAACACAATTTGAATATTAATGCATTGCATAGCAAGGATACAACGGTGTCCTTTTCAAAGTTAAAAGCTCCTTTTTCTCTCTTGTAATTATTTATCTCAATGACTACTTGTCCAAAGCATTCAAAAAGAAGTCAAAGCAATTTTCAAGCACCAGTCAAAACCCTGATGGTTCAGTGGGCTGCTAGAGGAACTTCATTATATCAACAACTAAGAGAGACACTACACCAACAAATCTGTGATGGTCATAAACTGTGAAGTCGAATCCAATTTTTTACTAGCAGCATGCACTCACAGCATTAAAGCAAGATAATGTTCTATACCTCAGAATTTGTCAGCCATGAGATGACACGTTTGAGCCAAGAGATGAACCTCAAACATGGTGTCACTCAACCAAAGCTCATCACGTCAATATCCATTTCCAGTAAAAAACTAACAACCCAAACAAGTTTCACGTAACAATAACATACAGTATGCTTTCAAACTGCAAAAATGACTATTTTCCTAGTGAAAACAGCTGTCAGGAAAGATTAGGCCTGGGCTAACAGAACAGTAAATATCGGCAAGACTCTGAAAGCTTTTTAAAGTAGCACACAGATTAGCTTCTGTATCTTCTGCCAGCCAAACGGGATGCTAAAATGACTACATGATTGAGCATGCCATAAATATTATTTTCATTAAATTTAGCGATGTGCTGGAAATAGAAATATATACTTTTAAGTTTATTGTTTTATGTAAAAAGGCGACTGGTGACTTCAGTGGCTCCCATCTGCGTCCTTGCTATGCCCTGAAAATGACAGTGGGGCAGTGTGAGGCTGCAGCGCAGTAGGGAAGCACACTTCAAAGCAGGCCACTTCATCTTCAGCAAGGCTGTCGGCCTCAAGTGGAGCACGAGATACTTTTTTTTTTTAAATGTTAGAGAAAAAAAAAATCAATACCTCCTTCAAGCGCCATGCTGCTCTTTGGATGGCACTGTCACGCCAGCACATGAACTTTGGTCCAATTATTTGTTGCGGTAACTTGAACATAGTATCCCATTTGAAAGACATTTAAAGTTGAATGCTGTAAAAACTGTATTTACTGTGCACTTGTTTTCCATGTGCAATAAAAAGGGATACTGCAATCTGATTTAAAAGTAGAGATTCAATTTTACACCAAAAGTAGTATCGTGACTAGTATCAAACATGACCACCAAACAATAGAACAAGAACTTTTGATCTAATAGCTACTTAAACTAAGCATGAGGTAACTCACAAAGATAATAAGTCACTTCTATGAACGATGGTATTGCACTGACTTGATCATAGTAACCAACTACAGAATATTCTCTTTGAATCAGAAAAAGTTGAAGTAACACTGACATTTTGTGATTTACCTATTGGCCTGGTTGCAGAGAGCTAACTTAGCTTAGCATGAAGAGCAGTAGCAAGAGGAAACAGCTCCAGTGTTTTTTTATATATATATATATATATATATATATATATATATATATATATATATATATATATATATATATATATATATATATATATTTATATATATATATATATATATATATATATATTTATATATATATATATATATATATATATATATATATATATATATATATATATATATTATATATAAATATATAAATAAATAGTAAATTTTTACATTTAAAAATAATAGTTTTTTTAGAAAACAGGAATGATGGGATCCATTCACAAAGCTGCATTGCCCTTCAACTTATTTATTGATGTACTGAACATGGAAAAAATCCAAAGTATCCAAACCCAAAGAAAAAGAACATGTACATCCTTTTAAATACTTAACAAAAGATATTCTATTCCAAAAAGGCCGTGAACCAAGTCAGACTGTACAACTTCAAATAAATAATCATTCTCATATTAAGAATTGAGATAAGAGGGGTGGGAGAAAACATTTTTTCGTGCCGGACCATTGTTTGTCAAGACCAAATAATCATGAAGTTACAAAAAGAAAACGTTTTTTTTTTCCAACAATGACAGGTCAGGCATGAAAAATGTCACCTCTACCCCACAGCAGCAAGTATCACAACTCATCTAGACTTAAATTTAACTTTTACAAGTAACACAAAGAAGGAATAGATAAACAAGAAAAAGCAGTTGCGAAGATAATTATATAATGCATAGCACACTGCTCATTTAAGGGGAAGCATGACTAGTAATGGGTTTAAATACCAAGCGGGATGCAGGTGCAGTACTCAGTGCATCTAAGGCTCGACTAACCTCCATTTGTTTTTTCAAAATGAGTTTGATGTTAATCTGCAAACTCTTGCAACCAATTTTGCTATCGTTAATGGAACTGCTTCACTGACCTTCCCCCAAAGTGAATAAAGCAATATACACCTTTTTACCATTTTAAAGACAGGTTATATGCATTACGTATATATATGACTATGAAAAAAAATAATCAAATAGTTCAAAACTGTGGTTTATATCCATTCTTTACCACATAAATATATATTTATAATGTTTATATATAAAGAAAAAAAACAAAAAACATATGTCTATAGTTTCTTAATAACATTTTTTTTTACGAAGCAAGACTATCTAAAGACCAAACAACCAACACATTTGATGCACTGTAATGCTAGTCCATGGGACAACAAATCAAGTATCAACTGAAGGGAAAGTGAAAATAAAAGATTAATATGTCAAATAAAAAATACCTTAAATACTCCATAAAAGAAAAAACGATATAATAATATCACTTTCAGATAAAGTCCAAACTAGAACCAAAAAAAGTCTGCCAAATACTCAACATAAACAAGGACTTATTTACATAGCTCAAAGCTCAGGAGTAATCCCTTCTATTCTTCACACTAGTTTTTCTAAAGCTGCTGCCTTCACTAGCTTGTCCTCAATCTTTCATACAAAGAATGTAAAAACCCTTATTGGTAGATATTAAGACAAAATCCGTCTAATGATATATCGTAGGTACACCACAAATCACCATGAAGGGAATCCTTTAGGAAGAACCGATTTTTATCCCCCATTTACCTTTTAAGATATGTTATAATTTTGCATGCAATTTTCGCGAATAAACCTTCGTGTTCGTCCGTTTCCAAATCAAATCGGAAAGTGAGTTTTGTGACAACCGGGATGACAGAGGGACCCACAGATGATTTTACAAATGAAACCAGCACTGTCATTGATTCTAGAATCTAAAGATAATACAAAGATCTCAAAAGGTATCTTTTACATCATAAATCTCCCCAGAAATTTCAACCACTGCAAACTTTCCTGTAAAGTTCAAAAGCTCACAAGGTCTCATATGAAGATATTTCTCAAAGTATCCAAGTCAAAATATTTTGTTCCAGGTCCAGTAAAAAGTTTCTCCAAATTTTTCTTTTTATAAAAATAGATGCTTTTTAAACCCACATCAAAGAGGTTCTTAGCTCTTTGGCAAGGTACTGCTTTAAGAATTTTTTTTTGTCTTTTATCCATTAAGTTTACAATAAGCAACATTATGCAGCCAACCAATAACCAACTCATATTACAATGAACTGAATACTTACAAAATCAAATCAACTGCAAATAGTTCAAAATAAGTACTTGCTAACCACTGAAGGCATTAACGCACCTATGGCAAACCAGGACACAGAAAAATACAAAGAAAATCACTACACAGAACATTACAAGACTTACTGTTTCAAAGCAGATGTGCAACAAAATGACAAAACCTATAGTAACTTTGCAGATGGTCCATCTGTAAAGAGAAGTCAACATCACAGGCATAAAAACCTGCTGGATCTTTTAAAAGTATATTGAGAAGATTCAAAGCGTAGCATTGAAAATAAAAGAAAAATCACATTGTTGGACGCTAAATATTGTTTTTCTTCATAACACTGATTTACAAAGCAGTTTTTACTTCCATTATCCGGTTCCTTTTTCTGCGGCGTTTTCTAGAAACAATGGGCGGGTTTCAGGCTTTGTGTGTTTTGTTGGTTTTAAACGAGACTTGTAGCACTCTGTCCCCGAGGCGATATCCATTCAAGCTGGCGATGGCCACAGCTGCCTCGTCGTAGTTAGTCATGGTGACAAAACCAAATCCTTTGCACTTGTTTGTGTTGAAGTCACGAATCACCTTGACGTTAGTGACAGCACCAAACGGCCCAAACATCTGCCACAGAATGCTCTCATCAGCATCTGGAGCCAGATTGTACACAAAGATACACCAGCCAGTGCCAGCGTGCCCCGGGATGTTGATGCCAGCCAGGCTGGTCACCCCTTCAATGGCCATGGGGGAGAACCGGCTGAAACAGACAAATGGTAACATGGTTCAAGGCAAGAAGAAACAGGCATTTTACAAGACAAGAGATGGTGCCAACAGGGCTAACACATTCTGACATGTCTACAGAGTCAGCACCAGCAATGTTTCTATCTCAACATTTATTTCATTCACAAACCTCTTGGAAAACACTAGTTCACCATAATATTTTATAAGTTAACATTTCTCTCATACTCGAGCTCTAGTTTGTTTATTCTAGAGCGCTACATTTCTTAATGTATGTAGCTACTTTTTGAGCTAATCATTCTGTGACAAAGATGGGTGCATATAATTGTTAACTCAAAAACAAGGAGGCATATTCAAATGGTCAATAAATGGATTTTGTGCCAAGACTGGCATGCAAAAGTCCTGGCTTTTGGTAAATGTGGTTTAGCAGATTGAAGAAACAAAATCCAAAGTGCATAGAAAGCCTATGAATTATTGCAGCAGGTGTCATATAAGATTAGCTGCTCCAGTTGGCCTCTCAGGGAACATCCACCATGACAGGTGTGCTACCAGCATCAAGGACACAGAGAGATTTGACAACCGAGACGTGAGCCGCCGAGCAGGGCACAAGAAGAATCACAAGTCTATTGTGGCCTGTGAGCGCACAAGGGATAGGACTGGAATAATACTCGAGGAAGGCATTCTTATAAAACTCAACTAAGAAAAACTGGTATCCTGAAAGATGTCTGATGCAACAAAGTTTAAAACAGGACAGGCCTGTCCATAATAGATCAAGGTTAGAGTATTGAGCTCAAAATACAAGTATGCAATTTAGTGCAATAGCAAGTAAGAGAATGTAAAAGTCCGTCCTCTATAGAGACAATGCTTTAATCTTGACATGTGGTGACATCATGTTTGGATTAAAGCACCTCACTACATCACTGTCACAAACCTTATTTTAAACAGGGACACATTCAATAACTAGCACATTACTGAACTTGATCATATTTAACTTGTACAACGTGTACATTAGGGATTACATCATATATAGGGCATGCAGCCACAGGTATGTCATTCTTAGTCTTTATTCAGCAGCACACTGACTGAATGAGGCTCAGTACCTCCTCATATTCAGAAGCTGCTGGTGTTGAAGGCCTCTAGGAACCTGTTGTGTGACTTGTTCTTCCTGCTCATATTAAGTATGACACACTCAATATAGGAGAAATGTGCCCATGTGGATTATAAAAAAGTATAAAGGTCAATGTTGCCCATGCAGAAAAAGATAAAATAACGAGAAAATCCATTCACCTTTTCACTCCGTAAGCCATGTTCAGCAGATTGTCCAACCTAAAAATAAATCACCAGGACAAATATACATTATTTATTGTAAAGACAGATTTTCCTAAGGTTGATTATGCATATTGACAGGATGGGAGAAGAGCTATACAACAGATTAAATTCAGTTATTGTATTGAAGGTAATCCTAGATGATCAAGTCCCTATTAACTGAACTTGTTTATCAATTGTCAACCTACACAACACAGCCAATGGGAGACAGTGGCTTTATATAGTGTGTGCAGGTTGGGCTGGAAACACTAGCTACTACACATTTCACCCAAACCAAATTGAGTCGAGGAGGAACACAGCAGAGTTGAAAATGTTAATATGTGGAGGAATTTCTCGTTCCTCAGTATTGGTGATGCTATGAGACTCTTCAATGATCATTTGATAAAGCCAGTATTTACTAGGAGTGCTTTTACCTGAAGCGTTGTGCCTGCTGTGCGAGGGGTCCTGGGTACCTTCGATTGGGAGACTGGTAGAGCTGGGACAGCAGGGCCTGGCTGGTCTTCTGACTGGGGTTGTTTGCAAACTTGACTGTAATGGGTTCAGTGGCACCAGGCGGTTTCTGACAGTTCAGACCTTTGATGGCTTCCTCGGCCTCAATCCGCCGGTCAAAGCGAATGAAGCCAACGCCTCTGGAGACGCCTGACAAGGACAATTTGAACATAGCATCAATGATATGCAGTGTCAACACAGCTTAAACAAAAAGGGCTCAAACATGTTTATAGGGGTATGTTTATGGATTTCAAATTGTGTTAAAAACTGTGACATGAATCCTGATTATTTGAGCTAAATCTTCTGAAAAATATGGGGATTCTCAAAATGACTGGCCTGCTATGGATAGAAGATAGGGAGCTAGGACTCAGATTCTGCAAATTACGAGTGATTTACAACAAAACAATTGAGTGATCTCAGTCAATTCAAAATAAAGGGCCATTTCAGTGGAATGCTATAACACATTGTTAAGGGAATGTGTCATCACCATAAAAGCAGCAGATGAACAGACATCAGTAGAGACCAATGTAAAACCAATAGCAATGTGTAAATCAAAACACAGGTGAAAAGTGGACTGAGCACCAGCAACAATACAAAGCTTTCCCGTCATGGGCAATGGGCGGGCAGCTAGAAGAAACATGCCCAAGACCAAGCTAGTAGGGATAGACGCAAGTCAAGAAGTGGTCACTCTAGTACTGCATGCGGTGTATAGGACTAATAATGCAGTCATGTTCTTTTGATAGTTTATTCATTTTCTTAACATGAAAACGTACACGCTTTCAGTGGCGACGATATTCATCATTTCACTGAATATAATTAATTATTTGATTGTGTGACAATCTGGTGCTATTATAAATGGGAAATCAAACACTTTTTTTTTTCAATGGATTTCAGAAAATGATATGGATTGAACGGGAGATTGACAGATTTAAGTGTAAGTCTGGTAAGTGTAAGTCTTTGGAGTATTCTGTTTTCTTACAGTTGAATGACAGATTGTTCCATTAACCCATTGATGACGGCTGCTGTATGATGCCACATTGTATCTCCTGTCTGATGCTGCGTCGCGCAGCATTGTTACTTTATCTAATTTTCATGGCATGCGCAACATAGAATACACCGTCATTGGTTCAAATACACATCAGGTGGGTTTTGTTGATTTTTTAAGACCACGTGACCACCCAAAAAATGTGTGGTTTGCCGAATATCACGCCAATCAAAAAATTAATAAATAAATAATAATAATTAAAATATGCCAGCTGTGTCGGCGATAGTGTATTACAGAACAGTTAGTGGCGTTCGGAGCACAGAATCAAGGTCTACTATAGGCTACTGACTGAAAATCACACAACACATTGTATCTATTTATTAACAATATTTATGAATTTAGGCTATATTTTGCTGCTCCAACTCAAATTCAGCCCAGCCAGGCGATAGTTAAAGAGGACCTATGATACTTTTCTACTTTTATGACCTATAAACGTTGTTATAATGATTTATAGTCATGTTTAACCATACTAGAGTATCAAGTAATTATGTAAATGCATTTCGACATATTCCCTGCTGACCGTCTGGGGTGGCTGTGCAGAGCACTAAAAACTATGGCAGCCAGTCGAGCCGAACTTGTTCAAATTTCCGGTATGTGTGTGTCACCCGAACCTTTTGCCATATATGGTCAGGCAAGCTCCCAGGTTGCTATATATAGCAGGGGGTGACAACACTAGACCAGTGCTCGCTTAGCTCAGCCTGTAGAGAGATCGTTTACGAAGTAGTAGACCCGCGTTCGCGTCCCGCCCGGGCTGATTCTTTGCAGACATTTAGAATCACGACTTCCCTTCGCAAGGTAACCAATCACAACGGAGATGGCAGAAGCAAAGTGTTTACAGGGCCTGCTGGATCGCCAAAATAAGAGAAAGAGCTTCCCGAAAATCTACATAGTTTTTTGTGATGTGATTCGTGTCAGGTTGCTCTATAGCAGTTTTTAACAAGAAATTAAGACCAGAAAAGCAGTATAATAGGATCTCTTTAAGTTTCAGTTTCCTTTTCATCTCCGTGGTATACAGTCGTGTGGACCAGTTGATCGGCTCCCGACAGCGGGAGTCAGTCTGCATTCCAGTTGTACTGGGAAGTCGGATTTATGGTGCCAGTGATAACTGAACTAAATAATAAAATAAAGCTATCTTCTCCTTCCTATATCTGTCTATCTTTATCCCTCCACTGCACACTCAGTCACTACTATCCATGCTAAAAGGAAGCAGGATTATAACCTTGTTTAGCACATCTCCCTAATCTCTAATCTAATTTTGACGATTTTTAGAAAAATGTGTTGGTTTGTAAGAGCTAAGGGAGCATGTTTAAATAAAACCTGTGAAACTTAACTTTTAAATGTATTTTATTTCATGTTTCTATGTGCTACACAGGCTTAGATATTAGGTTTTTGGTAGACTTGACAATTCATACTATTTTTTCAGAAAACCCTCAGGCATTAAGGACATGCATCCTAGATTGCCATAGTCATCAATGGGTTAATACTGAAGTAACACTGAAAGGGATTTCTCCAGTTACAAGTGTGTATAAGTTTGAAAATAAACTATTCCCTTAATGTAGACATTAAGGAATATTATGTGTTTCAGCAAAACAGCACCAACCATTAGAAAATCGTTCAGTGAAAGATGTTTTAGTGTTTCAAAGGGTTCTGCTTCCACATGACAGTTAATAAATACGACTTCTCTAAATGCATTTCATTGCATGTACACCTTAGGGATGGGCTATTTCTATTCTAGCTATCCATGCATAGTGGTAAATTGCATTGTTGGTGATGTATTTCTCCGGCCTGGCTGTGTCATTGTGCTACTCACCAGTCACCTGGTCCACCAGAATGCGTGAGGTAATGATGCGTCCGTACTGAGAGAACAGCTGCTCCAGTTCTTTCTGAGTCATGGTTTTGGGCAAACCACTGACGTACAGATTAGCATCTCTGATGGAGGCGGAGCTGGGACGCGCATAGGAGACCTACAGGTGAAGACAGGTCATAACACCATTACAGACATTCATTCAACACAACAAAGAGAAAATGGGGGGCACCCTTAGCTCAGTTGGTAGGGCGTCCCCCTCATGGGCCTCGCCCAGCAGCGGACCCGGGTTCGATTCCAGCCCGCGGTCGTTCTCTGCATGTCACTCCCCTCTCTGCCCCATTTCAACTCAATAAAGCATAAAAATGCCAAAAAACATCTTAAAAAAAAAAAAAAAAGAGAGAGAGAGAGAGAGAAAATGCAGTGACCTGTTTCTAGCTGAGGGAATACAAACACTCCTTAGTATTTCAATAGGCAGAGTTTATTTTAAATGGACTCCTGTTATGCAAGCCTTGTTAAAGGATATGTGATATTCACATTCAATTGCTAATCACACAATACATCTTGCTCAAATAGGAAACAAATGCTACAAATAGATTTGGTTTAGACCTGTGCTCTTACACATTTACTATACTCTATTCACCTCATTGCTTTGCCAGGTTTTCTCCATTTTCAGAATACTTTGGGTCGTACAACAATAGGGTGATGCACTGCAATAACGTGTCTACACCGCAGTAGATAATTATTTCTCTGGTGCATACTTAAGAATCTCATGGGCTAAATGGACAGTGACAAATCAGTCTGTCCAGCAAACATGTTCTGTCCATAAAGCCGGTTAGAGAGCTGACAGAGATGGATGCAGCATCAGCCCTGCATAGAGCGCTCTCATTTGAAAATAAATTGATAATTTCTTGCAAACGGCTAGACAACAGCAGTGTGGTTGCCTCTTAACACGTATCGTACCCATTCCTGTCTCTACAGTCTGGAGATATATTTGGAGAGCCAGCAGCCCCAGGCCAGAAAAAATATGCAACATAAATCAACATTTGTCCATAAACACAGAAGAGTAATAGAAAACAGAGGAGGGACTGAGAGGCATCTACCAAGTATCCTGGATCAATACATCATTACACCCCTCTCTTTTTTTCTGCACAGTCCCATTTTCTCTCATGTAGACATTTATGCGATAACAAGCAGAAAGAGCCAACAAGAATATCACAGAGAGGCTGTACTGTATCCTACCATTCCATATGTCTGGTATCTCCAGGTTCCTGTCTCTTTAACTGTCCATGTTGTGAACAGCACAACAAATGTATTAGCGTCAGATGTGTTAACTCGGCATATACAACCCCCCCCCCCCTCTTCAATCTTATAGAATGGACTGAATGAAAAACTCCCTTTAACTCAAATACAGAATATAATCATTTATTTTGGCCTCAGATTGATAACTCTCCAATGGGGTGAAAGCTGGTCATCTTCCTGGCCTGAGGGGGCGGGCTGACTAAAGCCCCCTGCACACAGCCTGGATACTCCCTTGCTTCTGCTCCCCTCCCAGGCTCACCTTCACACTTGATTTGATGCTAATGTTTGCAAAGTATATTCCTCTACCACACTGGGGTTTATTTGCACTTCTGAAAGAGCAGCTAGAGAATTGTGGATGTGTGATATATAAACATACCATGCTCTGCTTCAAGAGGAATGAACTGAGGAAGAGAAAAATGTGTGTTTGGTTTGATTCATGGAAATGAAGAGGTATGGCTCATTACACAACTGTCGATATAACGTTCAAATGCCTTACGTCTAATCAAGCAGACAGCTCACAAATATGGTTTACAATAATTAAATATGGTTTTTAATATGTAGTACACACTTGGTGCTATTCAAACCTGAATAGTCATTCACAAGATGGGATTTTTCGTTAGTACTAGGGCCCGGCCGAGTATAGCATATCTCCCAAAAATCTGCAATCGGCAAAATGGCCGAGTTAAAGAAAAAAAAAAAAAAAAAAAAAAAAATGTAATTCAAGCAATCATGTTGAGTGAAATGCACTGCTGTCCTGGATAGGGATGGGAATTGTTAAGAATTTAACGATTCCGATTCTGCTTATCGATCCGATTCCTTATCGATTCTCTTAACGATTCTCATTGGTTGAGAGAATAAGTACAAATTAGTTTGTTTTTATTATCTCTCTTTAATATTTGATCAGAGGTGTGTCTAGTGTGTGCCTTGAAAGATTATCAAGAGTAGGCTACTTGAGGATTAGGAAATTGACAATTTTCACATTAATTGGTCCAAACAAAAAAATAAATGTTTGGCTTTTAAGCCCAAATGCCATTATGTGCCCTAAAAACTAAAAACACAGACTGAAAACAGTCAAGGAAGAGCTTGTGCCTTTTGGAATATTAACTGTGCTCATTTGCACTTGAAACCAAATTCAACTGACATAATAAATATAAACACGTCTTTTGAAAAGATAAGACCAACTATCAACTTTGGCAAATTAACCATTTGTATGCAGAAAAATCATCATGTTTGCCCTCTCAGGAAGGATACGAGATATTTAATTTATGTTCAGTGTTATTATATGATGATTGCGCCCTTACTCTGAACGGGCAACGTGATGATGTCACTACGTTCACGTGAAGGAACCCTTTCCTTATAGGTCCGTGGAAGGAACGCCTCAGGTCAAACTGTCACGTTGTACGTTGTTGTTGAACTGAGTCATGTAGGCTATTCAATAAGAGAATACATTCTCCAGAAAGGCTAAAAGAGAATGTATCGCTTTGCTTATTCTTCACCACGCCAGCGACAAGGAGTCACCGCTCCATCTCAGCTTTACAATGTACATGATGTTATGTGCAGCGCACTGTTTATTATTAATATAATGACCCGTCATCAGACACACATAGCGGATGGTTTATACATTGATCGCTGCATCAAGTAATCCAAGGCAGAGCTTTTTGTATGGGCAGAGAGCGTTATTTTAAGTGTGTCTTACTGTCTCTATAAAGTGTCTTGTTAAACATTTTCTTATCACCGGACCGCTGAGTCCCGCTGTGTGTTGTTTTGGGTCTGTCTCCACCGCCGTGCGTAAAGGCTGCATTTTAACAGCTGATGAACGAGAGTAAACAGCGGGCCTTTGGCAGCGTAAAGACATCCTTTTTGCTTTGCTTTATGCTGCTCTCGCCTTTTTATGTATCTCCCCCTTTCACTTGCCCACACCTAGGCCTACACACACGTTAATTCATACATTTTATGTTCAAATCCAAGTGATGGGCAATTCTGGTGCCGACTAGTAAGGCAGCGGACGTTTAAACGTTTAACCGTCAGGATCGCAGTCTGGGTGCTGGCGTGTTTGATGAAATGGAAACTTTACAATTGTTGCAAGTGGCCGTATTGTCGCCTTTTCGCGTGAAATACAACCACACTTTAGAGCGCTTCTGCCTCGACGTCATGTTTGCTGCGTTCTGAACCAAAACAAAGCAGTGCGTGTCTGAAGTCATGACGCATTTTCAACGAGCGGAACCGATAAGCGGCATCGTTAAGCAGGCATGTTAACGATTCCAAGGAATTGGTTGACTCGGCACCGGTTCTGAACAAGAACCGGTTCTCGATTCCCATCCCTAGTAGGGCTGCAACTAACGATTATTTTGATTAATCTGTCGATTATTTTCTCGATTAATCGATTATTAATCGATTCGTGTTTTGGCCCGTAAAATGTAAGAAAATGGTGAAAAATGTTGATAAATTTTCCAAAGCCCATGTTGACTTCCTCAAATTTATTTTTATGTCCAAAACACACAGTTATTTCAGTTTACTGTCATAATAGGATTAAAGAAACCAGAAAATATTCACATTTGAGAAGCTGAAATCAGAGAATTCGGAATTTTTTTAATTAAAAAATTACTAGAAACGATTAATCGATTATCAAAATAGTTGTCGATTATTTTAATAATCGATTAATAATCGATTTGTCGATTAATCGTTGCAGCTCTAATCCCTAGTCCTGGAGGTAGCCTAAATGAATAGCATTAAGGCTACATCCTATTTACAGCAGCAGCAGGTGTATTGTAATACATTGGATTAATTCACAGTTGACCGGTCCCCCTTGCAAAACGCGGTCCCAGCTCCTGCTCGGGCTTAGCCCCCTAAATAAGGTTGAGTGGAGTCAAAAATAAATTATGCTTTCATGAAGAGGTCAGTTTTGAGTTGACTTTTGAATGAGTTTATTTAGTCTGAGTTGCTGATGTTTGGAGGGAGGGAGTTCCAGAGGGTTGGATGCAGTTAATAAAATGCTTAATGTCTGAGTTTAAAAATGCCTCGTGTCACTTTAGACAGTACTTTAGTACTTTACACTTTAGTAACACTTTATTTTTTTTTAGACAATGCATCTTTCAATAAAGAAAAAGTTCCTGTAAACATATTGACAATAACAAGTATTTATATATTTAAGGGTTCAAAAAAGTAAATTTTTTCAATATGTATTTAGGGGATTTTTTCTTTCTTTAATCGGCTGATTTAATCGTTATTGTAATTTTTCTCTGAAAATAATCGGCATCGGCACTAAAAAATCCCTATCGGTCGGGCTCTAGTTAGCACACCTCTGTCCGTTTGGGAACTGGCTAGCAACTTCTGAGACTACTCACAAAAAATATCACATCTATTAATCCGTCTCCACCATCCACAAATCCTGCAGCACAATATAAAGCAAATAAGTTTCTCTAGCAGCACGTTGAGTGCTACATTGTCTGATGCATGCTAATGGCATCCACCTCCCTGTAAAGGCATACAGCAGGGCACATGCAACCATAGAAACAGTTCTGCTCTGCTTGAGGCCCAGGCAAAACTGCATGTGCCCAGATTAACAATAGGCTCCCTTTCCACCCCACATTTCTCCAGCCTCATTATGCTCAGACTCCAACCCAGAGAGCTAGACATGAATAGCATATCTTCAATTTCTGCAACCGGTCATGAATAGTTACAGATTTCACTGAGTTGAATAAGCCTGTGTCATAACGTCACATTTTAGAGATGGCAATGCCTGTTAGCCATTAAAACAAAGAGAAAGATAATGGATGATATCTTACCTTGATGGTTTTGGTCTGAAGTCTCAAACCATTGAGGGTATTGATCGCTTTTTCTGCATCCTTTGGGTCCACATAATTCACAAACCCATAGCCTAGGCTCTGCCCTGCAAGCACAAGAATACACAGAAAATGGTCACACTTATTAGAGAATGAAAGTGTGCTAAAAACAAACAATGTATTGTACGAAATATATGACAAAACTGAGTTATGAATTACTGGTGAAGGGATCAAAGCAGCTTTAGTCTAAAATGAATTGCCACTAATACTGGGATACACAGATCAACTGTAGATATGTTATTGCTTACTGGCAGAGCATGAAGAATACAGAGCCCATTTCCAAGAAACATCTATTTGGGTTACAACTTATAGTACATTCTCAACCAACTCTTTCACAAACATGTCTTCAATTAAAAACGACAGGCAATTGCTGTTCTTTCACACCAACTCATCTCTGACACAGAGCAGTAGCTGAGGCTCAATGTGTGTTTATCTCTAAAATGTACAATAGATTGACACCCACTCTTGATGTGCACAGAGGCAATTCAATTTACTCCACCCACACTGCTGGCTCTCTGCAATTCCACTGCCGGTCAAGTTCACCGGTTTAAGCAGCTTCAGCATATTAATTCAGTCCGTGAGCAACTTGAAATTGTATCTTAAACTTTACAGACGACTAGATGCAGCTGCGCTTTTACATTAAATCAAACAGGTCCATAGAGATGATTTCTCCTAATGGGAGAAATCCAAACACTTGGAACACTTGGAAAACATGGAAATTAATAATCTGATAAGAAAGGTCCTTACATCCCAAACAGATAATCTTGATTGCCCCCCCACCCCTCCCATCCGCACTGTCAATAAAAGCATGACAAATGCCAAAGAGAATTATTTGAAAAAAAAATTAAAAATTGTTATATTAAAATGTGTTTTTTTTTCATATTAGCAAAATCAAGTGTTACATGATCCAACACCATCAGAGTATAAACTACATCAATGAGTTTATGTATCAATATACACATTTTAAAAACATTGGTAAATCCAGAAACCCAACTGTCAAATACTGCTTGAAGCATTGCTATTAACTTAGCTATACTGTACAACACCCTATATGCACCCATACTGGCTTAATCCGTCTCACCACCATGAGTCACTGCTCTCATGGGCGCTTCTGCTGTGATCATGAGAAGTTCATAAACTTCATTTCACCTCATGTCTCAGGGACTGTTATAGCTAGAAGAAACATGCTGGGCCTTTGAAATGAGCTAGTGAAATGACACTTTTACTTAAGCCCGGAGGGCAAAGCGCGTGTGTTCTTCTATACATGCGGTATGTTGGCATGCTACACCCTTACAGTGATGTTTTCCTGTGGAATATCTACTATCTGCCTCATCCCTGGTTAGAACTCATCATCATCATCATCATCATCATATTCAACCGCTTATCCGAAATCGGGTCGCGGGGGCAGCAGCTTGAGCAGGGAACCCCAAACTTCTCTTTCCCGGGCCACCTCAACCAGCTCTGACTGGGGGATCCCGAGGCGTTCCCAGGCCAGCGTGGAAATATAATCTCTCCACCTAGTCCTGGGTCTTCCCCGAGGCCTCCTCCCAGCTGGACGCTCCTGGAACACCTCCCTAGGGAGGCGCCCTGGGGGCATCCTTACCAGATGCCCGAACCACCTCAACTGACTCCTTTCAACGCAAAGGAGTTGCGGCTCTGCCCCGAGTTCCTCACGAATGACTGAGCTTCTCACCCTATCTCTAAGGGAGACGCCAGCCACCCTCCTGAGAAAGCCCATTTCGGCCGCTTGTACCCGCGATCTCGTTCTTTCGGTCATTACCCAGCCTTCATGACCATAGGTGAGGGTAGGAACAAAGATCGCCCGGTAGATCGAAAGCTTTGCTTTACGATTCAGCTCTCTTTTCGTCACAACAGTGCGGTAAAGCGAGTGCAAAACCGCCCCTGCTGCTCCGATTCTACGGCCAATCTCACGCTCCATTGTTCCCTCACACGCAAACAAGACCCTGAGGTACTTTAACCCCTTCACTTGGGGTAAGGACTCATTCCCTACCTGTAGTAGACAATCCATCGGTTTCCTGCTGAGCACCATGGCCTCAGATTTAGAGGTGCTGATCCTCATCCCAACCGCTTCACACTCGGCTGCAAATCGATCCAATGAGAGCTGAAGGTCATAGGCCGATGATGCCATCAGAACCACATCATCCGCAAACAGCAGAGATGAGATCTTCAGACCACCAAACTGCAACCCCTCCCCACCACGACTACGCCTTGATATCCTGTCCATAAATATCACAAACAGGATTGGTGATAAAGCGCAGCCCTGGCGGAGGACAACCCCCACCGGAAACAAGTCTGATTTACTACCGAGAACCCTTACACAGCTCTCGCTTCGAGCGTACAGAGATTGGATGGCCCTGAGAAGAGACACCCTCACCCCATACTCCCGCAGCACCCCCCACAGTATCTCCTGGGGAACCCGGTCATAAGCCTTCTCCAGATCTACAAAACATATGTAGACTGGATGAGCAAACTCCCAAGCTCCCTCTAGGATCCTTGCGAGAGTGAAGAGCTGGTCCGTTGTTCCACGGCCAGGACGGAATCCGCATTGTTCCTCTTCAATCTGAGGTTCGACTATCGGCCCGAACCCTCCTTTCCAGCACCTTGGAGTAGACTTTCCCGGGAAGGCTGAGAAGTGTGATACCCCGGTAGTTGGAACACACTCTCTGGTCCCCCTTTTTAAAAATAGGAACCACCACCCCGGTCTGCCACTCCTTCGGCACTGTACCCGACTTCCACGCAATGTTGAAGAGGCGTGTCATCCAAGACAGCCCCTCCACACCCATTGCTTTCAGCATTTCTGGACGGATCTCATCAACCCCCGGGGCTTTGCCACTGTGGAGTTGTTTGACTACCTCAGTGACTTCCACCAGGGAAATTGACGATGATCCCCCATCAGCCTCCAGCTCTGCCTCCAACATAGAGGGCGTGTTAGTCGGATTCAGCAGTTCCTCAAAGTGCTCTTTCCACCGACCGACTACCTCCTCAGTTGAGGTCAACAGCATCCCATCCTTACTGTACACAGCTTGGATGGTTCCCCGCTTCCCCCTCC
This sequence comes from Hyperoplus lanceolatus, assembly GCA_026929865.2. Taxonomy (NCBI): domain Eukaryota; kingdom Metazoa; phylum Chordata; class Actinopteri; order Uranoscopiformes; family Ammodytidae; genus Hyperoplus; species Hyperoplus lanceolatus. Next base: position 21,087,681 of record CM049417.1, on the reverse strand, counting down.
TGAGGTGCCGGATGGTCTTCCAGAAACACTTTGGTGCCGACCGAAAGTCCTTCTCCATGGTTTCTCCGAACTTCTCCCACACCCGCTGCTTTGCCTCTGACACGGCAGAAGCTGCAGCCCTTCGGGACTGTCGGTACCTTGCAACTGCCTCAGGAGTCCCCCGAGATAACATATCCCGGAAGCACTCCTTCAGTCGGACGGCTTCCCTGACCACCGAAGTCCAACACGGCGTTCGAGGGTTACCGCCCCTTGAGGCAACTAAGACCTTGAGACCACAGCTGCCTGCCGCGGCTTCAGCAATGGAAGTTTTGAACATCGACCACTCGGGTTCAATGCCCCCAACCTCCACAGGGATGCTAGAAAAGCTCTGCATGAGGTGCGAATTAAAGATCTGTTGAACAGGGGCCTCCGCTAGACGTTCCCAGTTCACCCGCACTACCCGTTTGGGCTTACCAGGTCTGTCCAGAGTCTTCCCCCACCCTTTGACCCAACTCACAACCAGATGGTGATCAGTTGACAGCTCCGCCCCTCTCTTCACCCGAGTGTCCGAAAAATGCGGCCTCAGATCAGATGATACGATCACGAAATCGATCATCGACCTTCGGCCTAGGGTGCTCTGGTACCATGTACACTTATGAGCATCCTTATGTTCGAACATGGTGTTTGTTATAGACAAACCATGACCAGCACAGAAGTTTAACAACAAACGACCACTCGGGTTCAGATCGGGGAGGCCGTTCCTCCCAATCACGCCTTTCCAGGTGTCTCCATCATTGCCCACGTGCACGTTAAAGTCTCCCAGTAGAACTATGGAGTCCCCTAACGGAGCCCCATGCAGGACTCCGTTCAGGGTCTCCAAGAAGGCCGAATACTCCGAACTGCTGTTTGGTGCATACGCACAAACAACAGTCAGAGTCTTCCCCCCCACAACCCGGAGGCGTAGGGAGGCAACCCTCTCGTCCACCGGGGTAAACTCCAACGTAGTAGCGCCCAGCCGGGGGCTCGTGAGTATACCCACACCGGCCCGGCGCCTCACACCTTGGGCAACTCCAGAGAAGAATAGAGTCCAACCCCTGTTCAGAAGTACGGTTCCAGAGCCAAGACTGTGCATGGAGGCAAGCCCCACCAGATCTAATTGGTAGCGCTCCACCTCCCGCACCAGTTCCGGCTCCTTCCCCCACAGCGAGGTGACGTTCCACGTCCCCAAAGCCAGCCTCCGCCGCCCGGGTCTGGTCCGTCATGGTCCCCGCCCTTCACCGTCTGGGCCTGGCTCCAGCCGGGGGCCCCGGGCTTCCTCCGGGCAGGGTCACTCTTCCTCTTACTCGTTCTTCCATGAGGTCTTTTTGAACCATTCTTAGTCGGGCCCCTCACCTGAGACCACTTTGCCTTGGGAGACCCTACCAGGAGCACTAGGCTCCGGCCAACACAGCTCTCAGGTTCACAGGGGCACACAAACCTCTCCACCACGGTAAGGTGATGGTTCCCGGAGAGATGGTTCCTGGTTAGAACTGGGAGGCCCTAAACATGTTCTTGAAACAATTTCCTATTTTGAACTGTCATCAAGGAGTAAAATTACTGCGATGCATCTAGCTTCCATTAAGAAACTAGTGCTACCCAAAGTGACCAAGCTGCTAGCAGCGGCAGCCATCGCGAGGACATTTAAAGCAAAAAGGAAGCTTGCATCTCTCCCATGATTACTAGGGGTGTAACGGTACACTAAAGTCACGGTTCGGTATGTACCTCGGTTTTGAAGCCACGGTACGGTACAGTACGGTACGCTTCATAGTAAACGGAGAATGAACAGCTTTAGCTGTCAGTAACTAGCTGACAGTATGTAACATACAAATAAAATGCATAACACATGCAATTCTCCAATAAATAAAATACTTATTAAATACTAGTGTAGGTGCAGCATAAACTAAAATTGCAATGAAAAAATATAGTGTTAATGCTCAGCAGGCTCTGTAAGCTGCTGTAAACAAAGGGTATGTCATCTTTAAGGGTCTTTTTGAATCAATTGTCAAGAATCTCACGATTCGATTTCGATTCATTAAGTCCCGATTCGATATCGATTCGATATTAATTGAAATGCTTCGATATCGATTCAGTATCAAGTATAAATATACAAGAAAGAGTAAAATAATTAAAATTGAATTTAAATAATTATCTATTTAATTTTATGCCTTGTGAACAAACAGCCATGGTATAACTCTCTCCTCTTGGAAATTGTAAGATAACATCAGCACAATTGACAGTGCTGTATTAAAGCTTCTACGAGTAAGTCGGCACGTTGGCGACACCTTTGAACAAAAGCGGTAGTATTATTACGACGCCAGCTGTCGTGAAGCTGTTTTGTAGCTCGTGCAGGGAGTGCAAGATTCAAATAATCAGGAAGCAATATGGTGCGTGTCCGTGTGTTGAAAGTGTGAGGGCACCGGACTCTTTTCGGCTCCGTGAGTCTATGGGTGACACAGCATCAACTAATGCCAGTAAGTGCTAAACACACCTGATTGCAATGAGTTGATGCATTGTCACCTCTCACGGAGCTGAACGAGTCCCTGTGTCCTCACACAAAGCGAATGAACGAGAGATGGCAGTTAGTTAGTATGGATCACGATGAGGTAATGTGTTTATGTTGTAAATAATGACTATTTCAGATGAATAATGGTCATCTGATGATGCTGGTGAGGCAAAGTAAACTTTGATTTAGTAGGCTACCGCTCATTCATTTAGGAGTAAACACTGCAGTCTAGTTTCGCTGCGTGAAATTGTGTATACGTTGCTTGGCAACGCCCTCTCGCCCGACTATCACTCTCCCTTTTAGCTTTTCTTCATTGCATTTTCTTTTCTTTCTTTGATGGTTCAGCCCCGTTATCAGTCATTATGACGACAAATAACTGTCTCAAACAAGTCTCCCGCTCCCCTTCCCTCACCTGGAGGGATAGGCTTCTCAAATCACGTTGCTGCGCCACACTGAAATCTGCGACCAATACGGATATGTGACCATAGAGAATGCACGCGTGAACCGAAAATCGGACTGGGTGTACGACCAGATCAAATGCAGTAATAAAAACTATATAAAAACGTCTTTCTTTGCACTGATGGTCTCGTTTGCTGTTAAAGGTAATTTATGATTATGAGAGGAAACATGAGGCTGTTTAAAAGATATTTAAATGTTACTCGTAGCCGCTTTAAATGTAATGTATTTAAATCATGTATAGTATTTCTTTCTTTCTGACATGACATCTTTGAACAATAATAACACATAAGAACCAGGTGCCTTCATTTCTGGTGACAAATAAAACATTAGCACAATACCAGTATAAGATGTACAAAAGTGAAAAAAAAGTGCTGTATTGGAATTCAGCTCTTATACAAAAACGTAAACAGACACAAAGCCAGTGCAGGTCATATGGGTTTGCTCTCTGCCCTTTTGTCGCCACTTTTACAACTCGCACTTGTGTGGTGTGCATGCGCAGTGGCGCAGGAAATACTAATATTAAATACTATATATATATATATTTTTTTAATGAATCGATTATTAACTTTTATGGATCGATTCGGAATCGTTCGAGAGAGAATCGAAATGCATCGGAGAATCGATATTTTTACCCACCCCTAACTCATAGACAGTAAAAGAGGGGGGGAACGCTGCTACTACAACTGCTGTGATGCAAATGGAACACTAGAGCGGAGAGGTGTGTATATCTCTTGCTCTGACTGCAGCTGGGAGGGACTGCTGCGTGAGGACTCAGCCGCCTATCAGTGCTCTGGGAAGGGGGGGAGTGGCTGTTGAGCACCCGCTGCTCGTTTAGAAGTGTTAAGAGCGATACATGCTTTAGCGACAGGGTCTCTAAAAGTCACCAATAACACCAGAAAAAGTAGCTAGATTGGTCGCTGGTGGCTTTAAAAAAAAAAAAAAAAAACAGTCGCCAGAGGGGTCTGAAAAGTCACTGAATATAGCGGCTAAGTTGCTAACACTGCCTGATCCTCATGCTCACCATGGAGATAACAGAATCTCAATCGCTGGCTGCTACTGCGCACGTGCGAGCTGAGCCGGAGGCTAAATGGTCCGGGGGGAACTCAGACTACAAGTTTTAAGTTCCACACCGCAAAACAAGCCTGTACATTCGCCATATATTAACGCTATGTAGGCTACGCCACAAACGGAACGCGGTCCACCTCTGTAACACCAAATACGTGCCTGTACCGTCACGGTACGGTACAAATACGTATATCGTTACACCCCTAGTGATTACCAATATCTGATGTAGCACCAGTACACGGATGTATGCTGGTTTAAATCCATTGCCAAAGGGCCTAAGGAGAGACAAAAGCAACACAGTCTGTAGGGGATAGCGTTTTATGTAGTGCTAAAATTTAAATCAGAACATCATTCCTGAGAAATGACTGGGAGGCTTCGAATAACATTAAGGGTCTGATATTTTCAGCATCTGAGTTTAAGTCTCAGTATCCATCAGTTCGTTCTGCCCTAATTCAAGCCTTTATCGGTTAAAAATAAAAATTTTAATACTTACTGGACTGCCTAATGAGCAAAGCTGGTGATCAATCCATTATTAATCCATACTGCAATTTGTATCACTTTAAATAGATGCCTTCATTCACAAAACTACTGCCAAACAGTAGGAATCAAGACTCATTTCTATCTCAATCCTGGGATTTAAAAGCTGCTGTTCTAAAACATACATTTTGTAAATGTGACCAAACATAACTAAAACCGTTTGGAGCAAGCAAAATAATAGGAAAGCTGAAACTTAAGCAACTCATTCACAGCAAGCTTTGGAACCATATCCCTGTCATGTTAGCGCAACTAACACAAAGTTGAATATGTTTCTGACAAGGGCTGTTCAAAAATGATATTGTCTTTCTTTAAGTTACAGTGCTTAACTTCTGTTTCCCCCATGAGGAATTCTGAGTTATTACAACAACCCTATCTGTACATCTCTACATCAAAAGCCTTCGGTGATCAGACATGGATTTTATACCGTCTGCTGTACATCCAGGTTTTTCAGGAGTTTTAAGTGTCCTGTTTGACATGTATCTACTGCCAGCCGGAGAGCTTAGAACTCACCCTTTCCAGGTGGCTACAACTTTATATTAATCATAAAAAGGGAATTTGTTTCACATGGCTTATTAGGGATGTGCCGGTGTAAACATTTTCAAACTGGTTATATATTTAGCCAAATACCAGACCCATATACCAGATTTCACCATTAGGTGTTGCACGTCACTCAGCCAGCAGCGCTCCTGATGGGAACTAGGGCTGGGTATCGTCAAGGACTTTGCGATACGATACGTATTACGATACACTGTTCACGATACGATATATTGCGTATTGTGATATATAACGATATATTGCTACATTTCACAAACAAGTATCCTTGTCATACATAACAGCACAATATATTAGTAATTCAACAGACAAATCGAGTCAAACTTCCTTTCCAATTTGTTTTGGTTGTGGCAAATCATCAAACACTGCTGCAGCTGCCTTACCATCAAAATAAAAATTCTATTCACTCTTGCACTAACTGGACAGGACACACTGAAAATGAAAACGCATCAGTGTGCTTTTGTGTCTCTGAACGTATGTAAATAAAGTGCATAATATGCGTGCTAAACAATTATGCCTTATTGTCAGTGAATACAGAGGACACAGTGAATCCTAAGTATTCTTATAAACAGAATTAATAAAACCTCAATAGCCAGTATCCTAGAGGCTCAGGACAAAAAATAATCTTAAAGAAAAAAAGATGTAAATCGATACAGATATCGCCAACGTAAATATCGCAATATATCGCCATAACGATTTATTACCACAGCCATAATGGTAATGCATGAGAGTGTATAGCAGTACTTTACTTTTGGGTTCATCTAGGTTTTTTGGCTCCCCTCAGCTTCAATCCAAAATTGCCATATTGGCGCTGTTTTCACCTGCTTTGAAACTCTGCCATCATGTCAACACACATTGACTTCCTGGTTAACAGTGGCCCTGACCATGCGCTCTGTGCAGCATGCAGGTTTTTCACAAGTGTACAACTTTCCAACAAGCTAGTACAGGATGTACATGACTGGAATGCTACACACGGACGTATACGGTCCATAAGTATTGGAACGGTGAGGCCAATTCCTTTATTTTTGCTGTAGACTGGAAACATTTGGGTTTGACACCAAAATATGAATATGAGACAATAGATCAACATTTAAGCTTTAATTTCCAGGTATTTACATCTGGATCTGATACACAACTGAGAAGAAAGCATTTTTGTAAAAGAACACCACATTTTTAGGTGAGCAAAAGTATTGAAACAGATAGACTTAAAGTAAATTAAAGTGAATAAGACTTAATTGTTGCAAATCCTTCGCTTGCAATAACTGCATCAAGCCTGTGACCCATTGACATAACACTTTTGCATTCTTCTTTTGTGATGCTTTTCCAGGTCTTTAACGCAGCCTCATTCAGTTGCTGTTTGTTTTGGGGGGTTACACCGTTAGGTCTCCTCTTTAGCAGGTAAAATGCATGCTCTATAGGAGATTGACTTGGCCAGTCTAAAACCTTCCATTTCTTGCCCCAAATGAACTCCTTTGTTGTTTTTGCAGTTTTTTAGGGTCATTACCTTGCTGCATGATGAAGGATCTTCCAATCGGTTTGGTTGCATCTTCCTTTAAATTGGCAGACAGAATGTTTCAGTAGACTTCTAAGTTAATTTTGCTGCTGCCATCATGTGTTACTGTGTTGTTGTCAAGATGAACCTTTACCAAAGTGATGGAAAGGCTAAAGTTTGGAGAAAGAAAGGATCTGCTCATGCATACATGACATCTGTGAAACACGGTGGAGGCAATGTCATGGCTTGGGCTTGCATGGCTTCTTCTCGGATGGGCTCATTAATCGTCATTGATGATGTAACACATGATGGCAACAGCTAAATGAACTCAGAAGTTTACACAAACATTTTGTCTGCCAATATAAAGAAAGATGCAACCAAACTGATTGGAAGATCCTTCATAATTCAGCAAGATAATGACCCAAAACACACTGCAAAAACAACAAAGGAGTTAATCAGGGTCAAGAAATGGAAGGTTTTAGATTTGTCAAGTCAATCTCCAGACTTAAACCCTATAGAGCATGCATTTTACCTGCTAAAGAGGAGACTGAAGAGAGTAAACAAACAGCAACTGAATAAGGCTGCGGTGAAAGCCTAGAAAAGCATCAAAAAGGAGGATTCAAAAGTTTTGTGATGTCAATGGGTCACAGGCTTGATGCAGTTGTTGCAAGCGAAGGCTTTGCAACAAAATATTAAGTCTTATTCACTTTATTTTTTTTTCAGTCTATCTGTTCCAATACTTTTGCTCACCTAAAAATGTGGTGTTCCTTTACAAATAATGCTATCTTCTCAGTTGTGTATCAGATCCAGATGTGAATACCTGTAAATGAAAGCTGAAATGTTGATCTATTGTCTCATATTCATATTTTAGTGTCAAACCCAAATGTTTCCAGTCTACAGCAAAAATAAAGGAATTGGCCTCACTGTTCCGATACTTATGGAGGGGACTGTACATACACACACCCAGGGTTTTTCCTGCATAGAGAAATTTTGGCGCACCCCAAAGAGGATTTACCCAGCGCCAAAGGAAAATCACCAGCGCCAAAATTATACAATTTGAGAATAAATATAGCCATTTAAAACCTCTCCAAATTCAGCCCAATTTAAGTCATCCTTCTTGAGGGGCTGGGAAATAACTTGAATAGCAACTTCAGAGGAAAGGTAAAACTAATTGTGTCGTCTGAAAACACTTCAGACTCACAACAGACTAAAATAATGTCACACGTGGACACACGAGTCACGTGACATACGCGACCGCCAGAGAGAGAAAAAAGGCATACATCTCGACCAATTAGTTTATTCACTTAAAGTCAAATCATAGTGGTCTATGACCAAGCAATAAATGAATTAAAAACACAGGAGTTTAAAGCTCCTTTACTCCTGCCACCACAACAGTCAACACTGTACAATGCAACTGCCTATCCAGCCAGCTCCATGAGACATAAATATATGATGCACTCACATTCCTGCTAGCAAAATACATGCCCTATCAACACCATTTGCAACGTGTTATTTTTATTTTGACATTTATTTTATTCATTATTAAAAATATTTTTCACTTCTTTAGCCTATTTCTATTTTCCTTGTTTTCAGTTCAATTAGGCCTATGTTTGAAGCATGGTATCTGCACATTTCTAAAGTTCAAATTTAAAGACATTTAAGACCTTTTTAAGACCTCTGAAATGAAAAAAATAATACCAATACCGCAGTAACAGAAATTGACAAACTACACTACAGTATACTCCGTAAAGGGTTGCATTAAATCTGACTAACAAATATTCACTGCACTTTAGCTAACAACTGCTGTCAAATTACAGAAAATAAAAAATGTTCAGCAGCAGAGCGGCCAAGTCTCACGCTTTGGCCGTGAGACACACGCATATCAACCAGTTCACACGCTCACACGCCACAACTCCAATTTCTCACACAGAGAAATGAATCCCCGTAATATATATATTTGTTTTGGTACTTTTACTTTGAAAGTCTTATTTTGAAAAGCTAAACGGACTGAGTTCCGTGACATCCTCTTTCTGCCATGCTTTCTGCACGTGCGGTTTCTTTATAGGTCCATTGCCGTGTGCAGCCCGTAGCCGCAGCAGCCACTTGGCAAACCACCACGGCCACGCCCCCCTGCGTTACACTACAAAACTAATAAAAGACCGCCGCCTCCCAGTCCCGCCCTTTGTTCAAATTATATGGAAAATTAATGACAACAAGGATTAAATGAACAAAGAGGTAAGAACACCTTAATTCAAATCAGTCACTTCACTTGATATATTCAAGCTTGTTTTGCATTATGTTATTGGGCTGGTTGACACGCCAACACATTTTTGTTCTAAAATGTTGTCAACATTAATTGAATGAATGTATTGAGTAACTAAGCTTAGAGGTTACTGTGGGAAAAATATGTTCTGAGAAGACATCAAGTGTCATAGATGTAATATAATAATGGTGAATTGAAATTGGATAACCCATACAATGTTGAATACATATAGAATAATTACCTTTATTACAGTTTAACCAAATGTTTTAACAATAGGCTACAGGAGATATTTGAAAGCACTACACATGCATTGTAGGCTATTCAATTAAATTTGTGTCAGCAAAACCGTGAATGTTCTCTTTTACTTTACTTAAAAATGAATGCAGAAAAGGCACACATTGCTTCATAACAATTCACCAGAATGCAGGAAATTAAGTGTTTAATGCTCAAAATTTTCTGGGGGGGAACCCCAGACCCCCATATGTCCAAACCCAATGTTTAAATAAAACCTGTCCTATGACTTTGCAATTCATGAATTAGTTTATTTTAATAAGATTTTTGATGTTTTATCACATTTTCCAATTGTCTTTTATTTCTGATTTATTATGAATAATATGTAAACTTGCAGGACACTAGCAAAAATGATTGGGTGGGAAAGAGGACACGGTTTTGGGTCCCTTGGCCAAAAAATCTCACTCCAAACCTTTGGTGAAACTTGGCAGCCCTGTTCAGCAGTCTGAATGAAGACAATGTCCCCCTGCATTTACCATCCATTAACTTTCTTTTTCAGAACTTCTGGCAGAAACTATTTAAAAATTGGTTCCACAGGTCAAGGGAGGTTTTTGCAATTTCAAAATCGTATGTGTATGTTGGCCTAGTCAACTGTAGATTTACATCCATGCTCACGGGACCTGCGGTAATTTGCGCAAAGTAATTTTTTCTTCATACAGTATTGTTGCAGGCGTTCAGGTTAATAAACCGCGGGTACTAGGGTTGTACCGATTGGCGAATGAAACGTAGGCTACTATCTGCGATTGATGGGAGGATCGGCAATAGTTTTTATCTAGCTGTCAGAAGGGGAGTGCAGAGTGGAGAGAAAGAAAGCGACAGAAAGAGAGACAAGCAGTGAGATAGAGACCCGCGTCTCACTCCATGAGCTCACGCTAAGTCAACGCGACCTGAATGAGCTGAATGAACGTCTGATGAGCAGCTATTTATAAATATAGATAAATAAACATGTTTACTGAACACAATCAACATGTTGTGTGATTTGCGTCAGTAGCCTACCTATATCATCAGCGGACGGGTGGTTGCGCACCTACAAGCAGCGGCAGTGTGTGGTCACGGTCGAGGGGTGAAAAAAGCCAGCCACGGTATTTGTCGTCCTCCCTCCACCTCTCACTGAATTTATAATAGCCGGGCATGCATTTCGCAGCGTCGTTCTTTCCTTTTTTGCTTTACCATGGCAGACTACAAATTTGGAAGCAGGGAATACATATTCTTCTTCTATGTTTTAAATGCGGTACCCAGCCTCGGCCGTACTGCCCATGGACATATAAAGAAAGGTACTGCCTCTAGCCTAGGTGTCGGACTTGCCAAATAAAACATAGAAATCTAACAATTCAACTAGAAAACTAGAAAGAAACAAATAAGGCGAGCTCATTAATTCTGCCCCCAATTAAATTTAATGCCGCCCACCCAATAATTCCAGACTTTTTAAGACATTCAAGGCCTTGAATATTGAAACTTAAATTTAATGACTTTGAATACTTTTCAAGATCCGTGGCAACCCTGGTTTGAAGTCCAAAGTCATTGTGTTAATAGAAACAACCTTGTTAAAAGTTAAATAAATGCATGATGTTATTAAATCAATGATTAACTGTCTTTAATAATTGTGATTAGACAATGTCAATCAAAATAATCATGATTATTTCATAATCGAGCAGCCCTACCTTCTTGCAATTTCCATGGTTTTGATCGATTAGAAACAATTACATTATTAAATAGCTAGTCATTATTAGTATTTTGACTTCATATCTACAGGTTCTTTATTGTGATTTTATCAGTCAGTGAGCTCCATGGTAACACAGTGATTGACAGGCGGACTGAAATGCTCTTTATCTGGACAGAAACTGCCCTCTCCCAAGCCCACACCCCTCTTAAAATAAACAAATGTTTTGCATTACCTGTTGCACATAGTGGCGACCCCAAAAAAATTGGTCCGCGTACTGACCCCCCAAAGGCCCATTCTGAGCAAGGAAAAACCCTGACACCAGTCAGCTGTGTTGAACTCAACAGCTGGGATTAGCTGCAAAAGGATAGCTAAGCAGATGACAAGCGATGTAAACAACTGAACTACAATTACTACGCCATCTAAGGTAGCACGGGAACGTATTTGAGATAAGAGATTTGTCTTAAACGCAATATAGAATGTGATGTAACTCATTTAAATTGCACTGTGCCACTAAAATGTATTGAAGGTTAAATGAGATCTGGTGTGCTATTCTTTCAATACTATGGGTATACTTTAAAAAATAAAATAAAATAATTCTCACAACAAAACCCTGAATCAATCAATCAAATCAAATATTTCAAAGCTTAATAAACAACAGACAATGCCAAAATCAATATTGAAGGAGAGCCAGACTGCAAGGTAAGTGAATCTGTTTGGATTTACTTTACAATTTCCTTTCTGCTTGTAATTTAAATAAAATCTGCTGTGTCATTGAAGTAAAAAAAAAGACACAACACACACACACACACACACACACACACACACACACACACACACCAACTGAGATAATGGTCATCGGCCAATATCTGCAATCATGAGGCCGATAATAAATATATGAACAAATATGGGGGCATGTGGAATTACCTAAAGTGCTTTTTACTCAATGTCAGGCTGATTTAAAACTGGTTCCATTTAGTTCCTTACACTTAACAACTACTTGGGAGTGCTTTTTCCACCGTATTCTACACAATATCAAACATATCAAGCATGTTTGCTCAATCACCCAAGCAGGCTGAGCACAACACTGATTTAGAACGAGAATCACTTGTCAAATACAAATCAACTCATTTCACACATTATCAAATGCATTTCTTGTATGCATTGCTACACAAATTATCATGGTTGAATGCCAAGAGTCTAAATTCACTAAATGCATAATGAAGCACACCCATATATCATTCATCCTTATAAATATTTTTTTTTAAATTAGTGTTTAAAAAGATTCACTACAACTATATAAAATAATTGCTGTAAAAAGCAAGCACCACATAAGGAAGCAAGGGGGGATACAGTTAAGCTCAACGTTCCTAGAGCACCTGCTATGAATGGCCTCATCTGTAAGATTGTTACAGATGAGGCCATTCATAGCTGTAAGAAACTGTGCAGAAAGAGACTTGTGAATACTGGTCAGTTAGACATAAGGATTGTGAAATATTAACCATTATGAATATTTTAAAGCCATAGCTGTACAATCATGTCCATTTAATGAGGCTGAATACCTTGAGTCTCAAAATAAAGAATAGGTTCTTTAGGTTCCAGCCTCATGGTCCAACAGTGCATGTCAAGGGAGAGACATCATTCACTTAACTAAGGCCGTTGATGTTTCACAACCAACTGGAGTAACTTTGCAATACATTTTAATGTCCCTCAAAATTCCTCCAGAAAGTAACAAGGAAATACTGTTTGAGTAGTATTCCATAGAAACTTTTCAATGTTCTTCAGTCCCAGTTAGAAATGACATTTTACTAGTAGTGGTATCATCCAACATATTTAAAGTAGATAAATAATGGCTGCTAGGAAAAGACAGTGCCTGATACTCCCTATAATTAGATGCAGAATTATGGCTGACCTTCAAACTAAGGGCTCTCCATTTACTGGGGCTAAAAAAGGTTCATCATTTATGATAGTACATTTTAAATATACAAGGGGAAATCCATATACCATAACTGAACTGAAAAGCTTATGACATGGGCAATACAGCAAGTAGGGCCTCACTGATGTGTGAAATGTTTGAAATGTTCAAAGTTTGTTAAGGGATGAAAAAAAAATGGTGTAAACATAACTGAGATCTTCTATTAGATTTGCAAAATGAATGCAATGCAGCCAATAGAAAACAGTTGAGTTACCTGTTATTTTGTCTCGAACTAGTTTACAGGACTCAATTTCTCCGATGCTCCCAAACAAACTCTTGAGCTCCTCCTGGGTCATGTTCTGAGGCAGATAGTTGACTATCAAGTTGGTTTTACTGTCCTCTATGCTGCCTGACTCTACAGGTGAAGAGCAGTTGTTTGACATTGTTGAAGGACCGTTGCTTGTGTTGTTGCACGTTGGCCCATTGGACAGCTGTGTTTCCATGGCAGCAATTACCTGCTAAAGAGAGAAACTCAAGTCAGACCAAAAGCATCAAAATACCGACAGGGGCGACATTTTACTTAAAAAGGTGGAGTCAGCGATTATGGAGAATGCTTGTCAAAATCATGTATAGCTCCTCACGATCTGCTACCTGCCATGCTGTGTGTCTGCTGAAAAGAAAAAAATCCAGTGAAATACACAGCCTCTGTAAACTGGTATGTCAACAAAAACGGACCCACTGTAGTAACAGGCCAATTTACAAAGCCTAATATGTGTATTACCACTAGATTTCTTTTTAAGTGCACACAGTACATACTGGTGGTTTGTAACAAGATATTCACTGATTTTGACAATAAATGATTTTGATAAGCCTTCTCCAGAATCATTGAATCCACCTTTAAATGCAATCTTTTTTTTTAACACCAACACAAAGTATCATTAATGCAAGTTACATGGAACATAAGTCAAAAGTATTGAGTGAAAAAGATTCTTGTTTTTTTGTATTGTGCATTGCCATAACTTACTGCTTGTTGTGTTTCTGAGCAAATAAATAGAGACTGAGAAAGCAATGAGACGGTGCATTCATCTGTCAGAAGACCAACTATTGGTAGAGCAAAAATAAAGTTGGTAAGTGGCGTGTTTAAACATAACTTTAAAGGTTTAATGTGGTCATAAAATGAAACATTTAATTTGGCAATATGAATTGGATAGCAAAGCCTATGGCAGCATATCTGCAGCCATCACTTCACTAGCATCGGACCAATATTATGGTAGTCAGCCGCAAGTAAATATATGAAGACTCAGTGATCCTTTAAGATCCACATTATTATTCTGCACGTACGCCATGAAGCTATTTTCATTTTAAAGCAGATAGACATTTCATGTCAGCAACATAGTAGCTTTTTATAAACAAACCCCAAAAACTGCCTGAATTCCCAATTGACTGTGGTGAATTTGATTTAGGTGTTGAAATATGACGGGACCTAATAGCATTGGTATGGCCTGAGCACAGACACAAAGCAGGCCATCTGGACAGATGATTAAGAGAAAGGAATCGCCACAAACCCCAGTCCAAGGCTCAGGCGCCCACGAACCACTTCTGAGCAGAGAAGCCACATCGCACAGTCTGACTGCCATGTTAGTTTGGAGTTGCCGTCTGAAAATGTGGACAGAAAGTACGTCATGTTAGATCAACAAGTAGGATAGCACAGTCAGAGGTGATCACATTGCATTGTCGGGGGGAGAGAAGGAGCTTTTATTAGGTTGAACTAGCTGTCCATGCAGATTGGCCTAAAGCAGGGACAAACAAAAAGACAGTGAGGAGGAGCAAACAGCACAACCAACAAGTGAAGAGTGTTCAGTCAAGAGAGAAACCTGGACACAACAACACTGAATAGAAGCAAGAGGAATGGCAAATCAGTCAAACGGATGGTAGCGCTGCACAAAGATGCTAGATGGAATCTGGATGCAAAGCCTATTGGTGTGCTCAGAACAGAGCTGAGGGTTCAGTAAAGTTAGGCTGATACATCCTGCATTTGTTATTCACTCTTCAGCCCACACACAGTGTAGGAAAGCATATAGCTGTAAACATCCACAATGAAACAATATACAAGTTCCACATTAGCTTTAACTTCCAAAAAACAGTGACAACTAGCTTGAATCATCAAGTAGAGATGACTAAGAAGAATACAACTAACAACTGGCCCAAATCAACATGACAATGGGTTTTAAATACACAGCAGTTCAACTTTCATAGCAAACTAAGACCACAACACACAATCAAAACAACAAGCACATCATCTTCACAGTACCATTTGTTATACTTGCTTGAAAAAAAAAGGGAAAAAAAGTATAACAATTGAAAATGTAAGTGTTTGCATCACTGGTTAAACATGTGTCCGCTGCTGCTATTTACTAGAGGTGCTGTCACTAGCAGCATGTCTTCAGAGTTGGAGTTCTACTTCCCAAATAAAGAGTGTCACTAGGGTTGCAAAATTTCGGGAATTTTCAAAGTTGGAAACTTTCCATGGGAATTAACGGGAATTTACTAAATTTAAAGCAACCCAAATGCACTAAATCCTTCTAACTGTTATTTCAGTCCTGGCAAACATTCTAGACAGTAAAAAGCAGTTTTTTCAACTAAGTTTTATAATATTTATAAACATTTAAACCTGCAGTGTGTAGAATTTTCGGTTTTATTTCCTAGCAGATTTTGTAGAAAGTAATTATAATATCCATAAGTACGTTTAATTTAGTGCATAATAGCTGAATTTTTTTTTTAGAATTATAATTTTTTTCCTTAGAAACGGTCTCATATATCTCCATATTTCTCCATACCTTGGACCAAGGCCTAGTGGCCGCCATGTTGAAAGCGTCATAGTTGGAATGTCATCAGGTGCATTGTTTAGAATTGTTCTGGTCCTTGGAGGCCACTGAAGCTTCTGTTATTATTCGAAAGGGGTGGGGTTACCCAGGGTGCGTTGCATTCTAGAACTTTCTTGATGAGGTCATATTACACACTGCACCTTTAACTTCAAATCAGATTATTTTTTAAAGTTTATCGAGACACCCAACTTGATATCATATATTGCTTTTTACTAGACCAGGTTTACAGAGGCTTAAACAGTGATTTTAAATATGGGTGGGGAAAATATATTTTAGCATAATCTTGACTAAAACAACCAGATTTCATGCAAGTACACTTGGCAAGTTGCACATTGCACACATCCTACTGCAGGGGTACTGAGGCCACGCCCCCTACATGCACTGTGTATTCCTCCATCACATGGGGGGCAATTTACTTAATTTATTGAATGGGTGGGGTCAGACAGTTATATTTTACTCAACATTCATCTTTTTATTGTTCAGTGAAATTATTGATTGTTCATAAAATAATCAAAACTTGATAAAGTTCTACTTACAAATAAATCTGTTCAAATGTAATGTTTATTTAGTTGATTCCTATAATTACCAATTTTGAATATTCCCAAAATTCCTGAGCGAAAGTTCCCTTGGAAAGTTTCCGGAAATTTACCGGAAACTTTCGACCCCTTTGCAACCCTAACACTATATACCAATCCAGAGACTGTGTCCGTCTACGCGGTCTATGAAGGCTATAGTCTGTGATTCGAAGGACGAACAAGCGTTGTTAAGCGAGGCGGTATCCGCAGGTCTCCCTTTACGAGCATTTCCGGTTTGCGTAACAAGCCGTTACCTTGCGTGACGACTCGCCGCTCCTGTGCTGCCTAGCAACCCTGATTGCTGCCAACGGAGACAGCCTTGTCAACGGAGGAGAAAAGAAAAAAAAGTACAAGAAAAAAAGAAAGGAAGATAAAAGTTAAGATGGAGCAACACGTTGCTCCAGAAAAAAAAGAATAAATATAAAATATTTAAAAATAATGTGCTAAACGAGGTTATAATCCTGCTTCCTTTTAGCATGGATAGTAGTGACTGAGTGTGCAGTGGAGGGATAAAGAGAGAGATATAGGAAGGCAGGCCTCAACAATAAGGATTTCCCGACGTCCCGGGGCAAGTAAAATGCCATGTCGGGCCAGTAACTATGACAACTGGCATGCCCGACCGGGCAACCGGGAGGTTCCGCTGAAATTCTTGAATAATAAAAAAAAAAAAAAATCATATTTCTTTTTCTTTTTTTTTTTTTTTTTTTAATCGCCAAATACACGTAATCTATCTATGGTCTATTTTCATATTTAACTGGTGCTAATCATTACATTAACGCTAATTTTTGTGCGCGTAGTGTCTGCTACGTTGCATCTCTCCTCTCCTCTCTGCTCCGTTTTGTGAAGGGGGGGCGGGGCTCCTTTGCTTATGGCTGTCCATCGTATTCGATGATGACGTTGCTCCACATGAGCTGGGTTATTATGGGGGGTTTCGTTGGTGCCATTTCATGTGGCTATAGAGGCCGATGCGCGACCCGCATGGTTTGCCACATGTGGGGCAGATGTAGTCTGTACATGAGAGGGTGGCCCCTGCAGCACGCTGGTGTCTCTGTGCACGCCGCTGTATTCTCCTCTCAGTGGCCCGCTCCTGTAGGTGTGCTACACCCTGGTGGCTGGCTGAGCGCCATGTGGGACGGTCGGCAGCCAGGCTTTCCAGGGATGCTGGCTGGATGTCACAGCGCTTCAGGAGGGTTTTGAGGTGGTCCTTGTACCGTTTTCGCTGTCCCCCAGCAGACCTACGACCTTCCTGAAGTTGGCCATAGAGGATCTGGCGGGGGAGTCGCTGGGTGGGCATGCGGACTACATGGTCGACCCAACGCAGATGTCTTGTGGTAAGGAGCACCTTGATGCTTGGTGTGTGGGTGCGGTTGAAGATGTCCACATGAGGGACTCTGTCCTCCCAGGACACACCCAGGATCCTTTGCAGGCAACGGATGTGGAATGCCTCAAGGGTTCTTTGATAAGGTGTCCAGGCTTCTGAGCTATACAGCAGTGTGGACAGACAGACTGCTTTGTATACAGCTGCTTTTGTAGAAACTGTCAGGTTTCTATTTAGAAAGACTCTGTTTTTAAGCCTACCGAAGGCAGAGGAGGCTAGGGCTATGCGGACCTGGATGTCACTGTCGATGTTGCAGGTGGGTGAGAGGACGCTTCCAAGGTATGTGAAGTGCGGGACAATTGTGAGCTTTTGGCCGTCAACAGTGAAGATAGGCACTTCTGGTTGGTGGGATGTTTGCTGCACGATTATCTGAGTTTTGGATGTGTTGATTTTGAGTCCAAGGGCACTGTATATGGTGGTTACCACATCAAGTGCCCGCTGCAGAGCATCTGGTGTGTGAGCGAGGAGTGCGCAGTCATCAGGGTACTGGAGCTCCAGGATTTGTCGCGTGGTGATTTTGGTGAAGGCCTGCAGGCGCCGGATGTTGAATAGGTTTCCATCCAGCCGGAACTGGATGTGGACACCGTCTGTGGTTTCCAGGGCTTTGTGTGAGAGGAGGGTGACTGCGGACAGGAACATGTTGAACAGGACAGGGGCTAGGACACAGCCCTGCCTGACCCCTACTTTCACATTGAAAGAGGGGGATTTCTGTCCTCCGATGCAAACACAGGCTTGCATTTCATCATGGAGATTTTGAAGAATGTTGAGGAACTTTGGTGGAACCCCCAACTTTCCCAGTAATTCCCAGAGGAGTTTCCTGTTGACGGTGTCAAACGCCTTGGACAAGTCGATGAAGGCTACGTACAGATCCTTGTGGTGTTCCCGGCATTTTTCCTGTACTTGCCTAATTACAAAGATCATGTCCGTAGTACTGCGGTCTCTCCTAAACCCACACTGTGATTCTGGTAGGATGTCCTCGGAAATGTGAGAGACCAATCGAAAGAGCATGACTCTGGCTAGCACTTTGCCAGCAACAGAGAGAAGGGAGATTCCCCTGCTGTTGCCACAGTCAGCTTTGTCACCCTCTCTTATAGATGGTGATCCACGTTTTTTAAATGCATTATGCACCCAACGTGAATCTAGTAGTAGCGAGGATGCTAACGTTAGCTCTGCTGCTAGTAGCCTACTACCAGTTAATGTGCAGTTCAACACAAACATTAGCAACAGTTATCAGAGGAGCATCTTTACAGCCTGCATAGATCTCAATAAATGGCTCAGAGGTGTCTGACTTCACATACCATGAGGCAGTGGAAGCTTAAAAGTAAGCTACTGGAAAAGTGTTCAAAACAGCCAGGCCTGAGCCAAATTTTGAGATTTTGAATCAAATCACTCATACACACATTAAAATAATAGCCTATAGTGAAAAAAAACAACTTTAAAACTAATTGTAGTAGGCCTAGAAAAATGTTTGCAGAAATAAGTTTTAAAGAATTGCTGTTGTAAAAGGAATAAGGTAAAACAAATAAAAATAAGTGCTGTTAAAGTTCTTTACATGATTTGTCTCGTTTGCAGTTATTGTCGGTTTAAAAACAAAAAAATTACAAATGTTCCAACTCAAATAATATTTGAATAATAGCCTCCACTTTCAGTATGACCCTTAACTCATCTATAATACTGTCCATGATTTGTTTATACATTGTCAATAAAGAGCAAATATAACAATTATTTGAACACGACTAATAGAAAAAAAATTGTATAGGGGCCAGTAAAAATTGACTTCGGGCAAGTAGAATTCAGATCCACTTGCCCGACCGGGCAAGTGAAAAAAAACCTTAGCGTTGAGCCCTGGGAATGAGAAGATAGCTTTATTTTATTACTTAGGTCAGTAGGTTAGTTTGTATTATTTTTTTTGTTTGTATTATTTTTTTCGTTTGTATTTTTTTTTAACCATGTTCAATAAAGACTTAAAAAAAAAAGTTATCACTGGCACCATAAATCCGACTTCCCAGTACAACTGGAACGCAGACTGACTCCTGCTGTCGTCCAAACGGCTGTATACCATGGAGATGAAAACGAAACTGAAACTTAACTATCGCCTGGCTGGGCTGAATTTGAGTTGGAGCAGCAAAATATAGCCTCAATTCATAAATATTGTTAATAAATAGATGTGTTGTGTGATTTTCGTCAGTAGCCTATAGTAGACCTTGATTCTGCACTCCGAACGCCACAAACTGTTCTGTAATACACTATCGCCGACACAGCTGGCGTATTTTTTTTTTATATTATTATTTATTTATACATTTTTTGATTGCCGTGATTTTCGGCAAACCACACATTTTTTGGGTGGTCACGTGGTCTTAAAAAAAAATCAACAAAACCCACCTCATGTGTATTTGAACCAATGACGGTGCATTCTATGTTGCGCACGCCTTGCAAATTAGATAAAGTAACAATGCTGCGCGACGCAGCATCAGACAGGAGATACAATGTGGCATCACGCAGCAGCCGTCATCAATGGGTTAATGGTCTAGAGCTGCAACGATTAAACGACGAATCGATTATTTAAATAATCGCCAACTATTTTGATAATCAATTAATAGTTTTGAGTAATTTTTTAATCAAAAATGTCCAAATTCTCTGATTTCAGCTTCTCAAATGTGAATATTTTCTGGTTTCCTTAATACTATTATGACAGTAAACTGAAATATCTGTGGGTTTTGGACATAATACATTTGAGAACGTCAACATGGGCTTTGGAAAATGTATACATTTTTCACCATTTTCTGACATTTTACAGACCAACACACTAATAATCGATTAATCGAGAAAATAATCAACAGATTTACCGATTATCAAAATAATCGTTAGTTGCAGCCCTATAATGGTCCCAGTTAATTTGTAAGCTACCTGGTCAGTATTTTGTATTAATTTAGCCTCTTTCAGAATTGCATACTATGCAAATTAGTTGATAAGTTCATCTAGCTTCTAGTTACTTTTGGGCCAATAACTATTTTCCTTATAGGAAGCAGAGATAGAGGAACAATCAGAGGGCTCAGATGTAGAATGGGTTGTGGTGAAAATGGGTAAAAAAAATCCCTTTTCCCTTTTTAGTAGGCCTAATATAGTTAAAATTGGGAAACATTTGAATAAATGCGTGGCAGGTGTATTTAAGGTGTGCCACTAAATGTTTTGCTTGCGCCCCTAAAAATTCTGAGTTAGGGGCGCCAGTGCTCTTAGTAAAAATGGTTAGTCTGGAGCCCAGAGGCAGAGGGAGAATATAAATATTATAGCACACAGGCTGCATTTTGGGCTGGTAAATTAAAAGTAACATTTAAAGCCCCCCATACACACACAAATTTGGGCTGAGGGCTCTCCAAAACCATTCAGAAATACAGCACATATAACTGAGCATTTAGTGTCCTACTTATCCATTTGTCCAACATTGCAACTGTCAGATGGACAGGTTAAACCCAATGAACCAGATCAAACCACAGTATCACCAACCATACCCCAGCTCAGAGACAGGTTATGTATGATAACGCAAAATAGAACATTTTAAAATGTCCATATTTCAGAAAGCTAGAAGAAAAAGAGGTTATGCCGTCTTGATTGCACTGCGGAATTTAAACACAAATACACAAATATTGTGTTAAATGTCATGTCATATTAATTGTTTCGGCTCTCGTTCTGTGGTCCATTTAAGTATATGCTCGTTGTCAATATACTGTATATTGTACCGTTACACCTTCCTGACATTTTCCTTTTACTCCCCCTTATACGTTTAGTCAAAGACATGTGTCTGAATAGGATTATCACTGCATCATGATGTATAGATGAATCATACATGTGTGTTAGTCCAATCAAACAGCTACAGATCCACTCCAGACTCTTACTCCATTAGAAAATAATGAGAACCTTATATTATACAAGTGTGAAAACCTGGAGGTGTACTGTGAGTGTGTGATAGCGTGACTAGTGTTATAGATATTCCTGCTTTAACCAAGTTGCACATAAAAAAGCTTGTCAGTAGGGGAAATGTGTTTACAAGAAATGTCTAGAATGATATGTGCAGACATACATGGAACTTGGGCTGGGTGATATCATGGACTAAATTCAACATCTCAATATTTTTTGACTATACCCCTTCACAAAACGTAGCAGAGGAGAGAGATGCAACGCAGCAGACACAACTACTCGCACATAAATTAGATAAATAACATAGGCCTAAGCGTTTTTTAATAATGAGCACCAGCTATATATGGAAAAAGACCGTAGATAGATGACTTGTATTTGGCGCTATAAAAAATTAAAATATTATTATTATTTTCAATAATTTCGAGGAGAGTCCCGGTTGCCCGATCGGGCAAGTGGGTTGTCATAGTTACTGGCCCGACATGGCGTTTTACTTCCCCCGGGTCGTCTGGCAATCCTTATTGTTGAGCCCTGATATGGTCACACTAATCAAGTCAGTGATGATCACTGTATACAACTATGAAATAAATCTCTGTCTGGGTTTCTTTCTCCGTCTATTATCTTCACTTCACTGCTAGCGATCAGACTGATTGCTGTGTGGAAAACGCCTATTTAAAAAATACAGGTCTACACAGTTATCAATCCAGTAACAAGAGTGGTGTAAGGGCTAATAACTATTGGAAGTTGAGTCAGCTGTGCTTGAGTGCTTTAGTCTCTTCTTACTTCTTCTGAATAGCTGAACATCCTAAGTCAATGTTTACTGATATGTGGCATTCAGAAGCCATGCGTAAAAAAGAGAATAGGATAATGCCCAGATTCCTCAATGCATACATGCAAATATACTATAGCAACATCCCTTGGCAGATTGCTGCTTTATAATAACTTTACTTATTTGCGGATTTTTGTATTAAGGGCAGTGATGTACCAAAAATGAACAGTGACAATAGTTGGCTGCTGTTTGGGGAGAATTCTATGGTTGCATATTTTATTTGTTTTAGTTTTGTTTTATGACATATTTTGCTCATAACCAACAGTTTCAGGCTTGAGAAAATACTGTAGACTAGGGCTGGGAAGTATGGACCAAATCTTATCTCATGGTATAGGAAATTGTATATCACGCTATAGATATATATCACGTTATAGTATTTTTCCTTTAAATTCAATGTATAAATAACTGTACTGTACTTTAATCACATTAGATTATTTTCATCTTTTGCTTGGAACTTAAATTTCCATACAAAAGAGAAACTGGTGCAAAATACCACACCAGTCTGACTTTAGTCAGTCAGTGCAAAATAAAAATGACCAGTGTTTCCCCCAGGTTCACACAGCAGCGGCACTATGTTTTTCCCGCCGCTGCTATAAAAATAATTTGCATATCAATTTAGGTTAAAAAAATAAATGTATATATATATTTTTGTTATTGCTACATGTGGCGCCATGGCGTATCCGGACGTCGCACACGCTCCCAACAGGTGGACACTCGCGCAGCTTAGAGCTAGGAATATCTGCTGAAAGTTGTACAGCTCAGGATTTTAAGCCATGAATTGATGAACTTGCATCAATGAAAAAGATGTGAGTTTTCTAAAGGGCTTTAAATAGGCCAATCTATGTGGCTACATAGCATGCTAATATTGATGTTGATTGTGTCAAGTGTCTATGGATGAATGCTAACATTATCTGGTTATGTGTTATGTAGCTAACGTTAGCTGCCGATGGCCCATCCCTTTTGTCTCCAGTGGTGGCTTTGCATTTCATTACCAATGTAAACTGTCATAAATAATTCACACCGGTGCTGGGTCATGATTCCTAAAAAAAAATTATATTCCATAATAGCTCTTTCTCAATGAACCTGAATGTTGTCTTCTCCACAGAAAAAAATACATTTCCACTAAATTGATTCTAGAAAAGGCACAGATTGGTGGATTTTTATCCACCAGAATACAGGAAATTAAGTGTTAAGTTCAAAATGTTCTAGGCGGTGCCCCCAAACCCCCCACCTATAATTTGTACCCCCAAATGTTGATACAAAACCTAGCCTATATGCCCTTTACGCAGGTTGTTTTACAATATAGGTATGTTGCTTTTACTTTTTGGATTAAAAAGAAGGCATGTCGGTTAGGGCTGGCCCGAATGCCATTTTTCAGGCTTCGAATATTCGATGAAAAAAAAAAAACGTTAATAATCCCTATATACTCCCTGGAACCGATTTTGACAGTATCTGCATATTTTGTTGAAGACTTACGCGCTCGGAGGTGAAGTAATGGATGCGCTATGACACTTAAGTGATGTAATATCCTCCTAAATGAGCAATACTACTACTACTACTACAATATTACTAACTTTCATATCCAAATATAAAATTATTTGATGACATTATATTGCAGTACTAGCTTCTTGCAAAAAAAATTATATATATATTAGGGCTGTCAAATTAACGCGTTAATTTCGATTAATTAATCACAGAAAAATTAACGCGATTAAAAAAATTAACGCAGATTAATCGCACTTCTATAATGCCCTTTGACCCGGTGCAAAAGTGGTGCGTAGCTGCACCGAGCTGCACCTGAAGCAGACACAGCCCGCGCGGGTGAAAGGGAGAAAAGTAAAGAGAGAAGCAGGGGGCCGAGGGCTCTATAGACGGTTTAATAAGCAGGAAGGTAGGAAGACATCTTACTTTATTCTCCGCAGCCAGTGTCTGTGCATTATTGATTTAGTGGGTGCAACAATGTAGGCTAGGTTCAAAACAGTATCTCTCAATCTTTCTCCCCGTGTCTCAATTTTGTTTGCTAGCTGTCTCGTCGTCCGCGTAAAGGTGTGTGTGTGTGTGTGTGTGTGTGCGTGTGTGTGCGTGTGCGTGTGTGTGTGTGTGTGTGTGTGCGTGCGTGTCTCTCAATATTTTTGCCTATGAGTACGACGATGGTGAATGAATCGGCATAAGCATCTGTGGCAGTGCAGCGCTGTCTGTTGTGGAAACAGAAGTTACGAGAGACGGAGAGAGAGAGAGAGACTAGCAGGCTATACAGCTGTTTATAAACAGGTATAAAAGTGTCATAAAAGTATGCGATTAATTTAGATTAATTAATCACAGAGCCTGTAATTAATTAGATTAATTTTTTTAATCGCTTGACAGCCCTAATATATATATATATAAAAAAAAAAAAACTAAGCTCCGAATACTAATTTAAGCTCCGAATACTAATTTTCCGAACGAGTATTCGAATAATTCGGGCCAGCCCTAATGTCGGTAAACTACCCCTGCGTTCCGAATCGCATACTTTCTACTATATAGTATGTAGAAAAAAGATTTAGGATGTCCCGATTCTTGTGGCCCGATTTAGGACGGTTAGAAGTACCCGGATGTCCTACTTCATCCGGCCAAGATTGTTAGTGTTGAAAACAGCATCCTATTTGGGCGATTATGACCCACAATCTGGTGCGCACGTGAAGTGACGTCACATCGACGAAGCCTCCATATGAAAACAAACTGGGATGGGACGGATATAAAAACAAGAGGCAAGATCAAGGCGTAATGTTATGATGAAATAAAAGAGTAAAAGTATGTCCCAATAGTATGCCTACTATGCCTAAGAAAGAGTATGCGATTCGGAACGCAGGGTACATGTCTGGCCCTTAGTGTGATTATCATATCGTAGAGTGGCCCTTTGTGAAAATGACTTTGACACCCTTGGTCTAATTGATGTTTCCCACATTCAAACGAGATCAGTGCAGCACATATTCTTATAGTCCAGGTTATGGCCCAAATAAATGATGTTCATAGCTTGACTGCTTTGGGTTAAAGGGATGATGAATGCAATCTTAATAAGAGAATAAAACCAGGCGAACCAAAACATCTCAAGGGGCTACTGTTAAACTTGTTTAGAGTCAGCATCAATTATCCTATCTATAGTAATACACAAGACTCCTTGAATGGGATTTAAGTGCATATTCTCCTCTCAAAGTGCACCAGAGTGCAACATCACTTTCCGATAATGTGAAGCTGACGGCGATTTATTAAAAAGAAAAGGCAAAGTGCTTCCTGCATCTCGACACCATTGAAAATGAGGGTCACCCCTCAATTGGTCTCTCGAGGATAAATAAAAGTTAAATGAAATGAAAAATGAAAAATTTGGGTCAGATCGAGTCCGGACAAATTCACACCAGAAACAAACTGCAGCAGAGTGCGTTAGGAAACGCACCGAGACAACCTCTTCAGCTGGGTCTCGGAGTGCTTGTTTGGTCCGTCCCCGAGTGCGATTGCTGTATTCACACCTACCTGAAAGATGCGCACCGGAGGCGGAAGTGCACCTGAGTTCGTTTCAACCGAACTAAACAAGGCATGTGTGAATACACCCTAAGAACAGAAAACTGAGGCTATAATTCTCACAGGATCACCAAAGTTGGACAAAAAAAAATTGGAAAAATAAGGCCTGGTCTGATGAGTCTCGATTTCAGTTGGAACATTCAGATGGCAGGTTCAGAATTTGGCGTAAACAAAATGACAGTATGGATCCATTCTGCCGTGCACCATCAACCATGCCACGTTCAAAGTCACTTAAACCCCTTTCTTCCTCATTCCGATGCTCGATTTGACTTCAGAATGGTATCTTGACCACGTCTACATGCCTTAATGCTAGGGATGCAACGAAATGAAAATTCTTGGCCGAAACGGAAACCGAATAAAATTAAACAGTTGGCCGAAAGGCCGAAACCGAATACCGAAAGACGCTTTTGCAGTTTTGTTTACTATTTAGTCAATTATTTCAACATTGCATACATGAATTCCCAAATGTTCTCCTCAAACATAGCCTACAACTAAAAAGCAACCCTAAATAAATAAATAAACAGTAAAACCTACAAATCTAAGAGTAAAATTAATATTTTACTAGGAATTAATTTGTGAACCACTCACTGATTTTTAGCTTGACTTATATGAGGATGAATCTACAAAAAGATCGACTTACTGCCTTTATTCATTTTTTGCAGTGCAGGTTGAGTTGCTCTAAAAAAACTGCACCACAGCTCCCACCGTAATGTACAGACTTTGCATCAAAGCCCTTATCATAACAATGAGAGGCTTTAAACGATGTCCATGCTTAGTAAGTGATAGTAACTTTTTCATCTGTAGACTGAAACTAACGGGGGTGGGGGGGAGGCGGCTCGCTGGAAATATATTTAGTCGCGCTGTCAGTTTGCCGACATGGATCTGTGTATTCAGGCTCGAGAAATGCAATCAGACCGTAGGAGCCTTTTCCCCCCAACAGCGCTAACGGACAGGATATCTCAGGTTATAATTTTAGCTGTCAAACTAAAGTTTTTTTTGCGC
The DNA here is from genome assembly GCA_026929865.2 of Hyperoplus lanceolatus. NCBI lineage: Eukaryota > Metazoa > Chordata > Actinopteri > Uranoscopiformes > Ammodytidae > Hyperoplus > Hyperoplus lanceolatus. The sequence goes on along the minus strand of CM049417.1, from coordinate 21,060,790 downwards.
GGCGGCCCTCACCGGCGAGTTGTCACTGTGAATGACACCGTTACCAACTGTCACACTGTCACAGAGTTTCACCGGGTGAATCGCTGCTTCGCTCGCGCAAGGCTTTTGTGTTTCTATGATGATTAAACATCAGTCTTGGACGAGCGTTTTAACTTTATGCTGCATAAAGCATTGCACTGTCTGCGCCGTGTTTCATCCAGTTTGAAAAAAATGCTCCCACACTGGACTCTGACATTTTCATGCACGCACCAAACTGCTCCTGCTGCGCGCTCACAAAGAGACGTGGACTCGCATACACGGTTACGTCTCTCTTTACTGCCATTTCCTGGTTTACAAGTGTGCAGCTCTTTTAAAAACATATTTCCTTAGTGTCATTTAGTTCGCCAATTTTCAGTAATGTTGTTCGGCTTTTTAACTGTTTCGGGGCGAAACCGAAAATGACTTATTTTGCCATTTTCGGCCGAACTTTTTCAGTGGCCGAATGTTCGGTGCATCCCTACTTAATGCATTTATTTTCTGCCATGTGATTGGCTATTTGTTGTTATAAGCAATTGAACAGGTGTACCTAATAAAGTGGCCGGTGAGTGTATATCTCAAATCTCCTCTACAGCACATAATAAATGTTCAATTTAAATTTATTTTTTGAATAACATCACATCAGTAATATGATTTAAATAGTCGCTGCAAAATGTGTGTGCACTAACAATGCATGGCTGCACTAAACAACATCTTTAGTGCTTCCTATAGGAACAATTTGAAACTTGCACATGGCAAAGAGTTTGCGCATTTTATTGAACGTTTAGTTATTTGGACAAGAAAGGTTGTCGGCGTCCATACTTTCGCGAGCAGATGCACTGGAACACAGACAGGTCGGAACTCGGAACTACCAAGTCGGAAATCTCCGAGTATAAAGGAACGCAGCTTTCAACTGAAACTGGAGCGCGACTTCGACGCCATCGTTCTCAGCCACTCGCTCTGTTCGCTGATTGGACGGCTGTAGATTTTCCTGAGAAAACTGAGAAATTCACCGCACCCCCAGACTGACTACTGATGGGAAAAGTAAATTTGAGTGGAAGTAGGTAGGCGGGCGGAGCCAGGCTATCTTTTACCATCCAGGGCTCAACAATAAGGATTACCCGACGTCCTAATATTAGTGATGTCAAACGATTAAAATATTTAATCGCAGTAAAGCAGCAACGAGTAACATTTAAATATCTTTTAAACAGCCTCATGTTTCCTCTCATAATCATAAATTACCTTTAACAGCAAACGAGACCATCTGTGCAAAGAAAGACTTTTTTATATGGTTTTTATTACTGCATTTGATCTGGTCGTACACCCAGTCCGATTTTCGGTTCACGCGTGCATGCTCTATGGTCACATATCCGTATTGGTCGCAGATTTCAGTGCGGCGCAGGAACGCGATTTGAGAAGCCTATGGCTCCAGGTGAGGGAAGGGGAGCGGGAGCCTTGTTTGAGACAGTTGTTTGTTCATAATGACTGATAACGGGGCTGAACCATCAAAGAAAAAAAAGAAAATGCAATGAAGAAAAGCTAAAAGGGAGAGTAATAGGCGGGCGAGAGGGCGTTGCCAAGCAACGTATACACAATTTCACGCAGCGAACCTAGACTGCAGTGTTTACTCCTAAATGAATGAGCGGTAGCCTACTAAAACAAAGTTTACTTTGCCTCACCAGCATCATCAGATGACCATTATTCATCTGAAATAGTCATTATTTACAACATAAACACATTACCTCATCGTGATCCATACTAACTAACTGCCATCTCTCGTTCATTCGCTTGGTGTGAGGACACGGACTCGTTCAGCTCCGTGAGAGGTGACAATGCATCAACTCATTGCAATCAGGTGTGTTTAGCACTTACTGCCATTAGTTGATGCTGTGTCACCCATAGACTCACAGAGCCGAAAAGAGTCCGGTGCCCTCCACACTTTCAACACACGGACACGCACCATATTGCTTCCTGATTATTTGAATCTTGCACTCCCTGCACGAGCTAGAAAACAGCTTCACGACAGCTGGCGTCGTTAAAATACTACCCCTTTTGTTCAAAGGTGTCGCCAACGTGCCGACTTACTCGTAGTGGCTTTAATGTCATAGTTAACTCGCGATTAATTGCATTTTTATCTATTCTAGCCTATATGTCCCTTGATTTCTTTTTGTCCCATTATTTTTTCTAATTTTAATGCTCTTGTCACACCAATTCTCTACACCCTTGTAATTCAGTGTATTTCTTCTAAAATATCATAATTTGCAATTCAGTGACAATGTAGATCTCTCCCCCTCCCCCCCAAAACAGCATAGACAAACAAGAGGAACTCATAATTGGAACTTATTTTTTTATTTAAAAACAAAACCATAAAACAACAGGCTATATAAAACAAATGAGTATTTAGGCTAAATTAAACTGGTTGTTGTAAGCCTAAATGTTTTGGGAGTCTTTCATCCACAGCTTATTTCAGACTGTGTGGAGTGGACACAATATACGCTTGTGTATGTGGGGTGGTTGCTATGGCGCTGCTGCAGCTGAGGCTTCAGCCGCCCTTCGTAGCGAAAATTAATGACTGGCGGCTGCCACTAACATTCATGGAGGTTTTGGTGTGCGCGCAGGGTTATAAGTAAGACTTCTGCAAATGACAAGCTTTCTTTTCTGTTCTTTTTCCGCGTAGTCCCAGAGTTACACACGGAAGAAGCTACTAGTAAAGGTCGCCCAGCTGAGCTAGGAAGTGCTAGGTTCCGGTTTCTGCTTCAAAATAAAAGTCAGAATTGACTGGACGTTCAGCCGTTTTGCCAGTTAAATGATTTTAATGTGAAATTACGCTTTAGGACATGTTCCGTCTGAATTAACAGTAACTTAATGGCGAGCCATATGTATAGTTTGTGGTGTTTCAGTTGTTCTAACATTAATAGTTGATTCAACAGCGTGTGAAAAAACCACAACGTTTGCTAGGCCATGACGAGCGTTAATCACGCGATAAAATTATCGCCGTTAAAATGGGTTTGCGTTAACGCCGTTAATAACGCGTTAAACTGACAGCACTAGTATATATATATATTTTCTATATAGCGCCAAATACAAGTGATCTATCTTTTTTCATATAGAACTGGTGCTCATTATTAAATAAACGCTTAAGGCCTATGTTATTTATCTAATTTATGTGCAAGTAGTTGTGTCTCCTGCGTTGCATCTCTCTGCTCTGCTCCGTTTTGTGAAGGGGGGGCGGGGCTCCACCACCGACACACACAAACACACACACAGTCAGAGAGATAGGAAAGAGAACTACACGCGTTACGTTGGTGTGACAAAGTCCAAAAGCCAACGAGTAGGCCTAAGTAAGTAGGCCCCACTGAAAAGCAGCGAAAATATCCGCATTTTTTAAATGCATCCAACATGAATCTAGTAGTAGCAAGGATAATAACGTTAGCTCTGCTGCTAGTAGCCTACTACCAGTTAATGTGCAGGTCAACACAAACATCAGCAACAGTTAGCAGAGGAACATCTTTACAGCCTGCATGTAGATCTCAATAAATGGGCCAAAGGTGTCATTTCACATACTAGGAGGCAGTGGAAGCTTGAAAGTGGGCTACTAAGCCACATTGAGACTTTGAATAAAATTAAATTTAAAAAAAACTTTTAAAACAGATTGTTGTAGGCTTAAATAAAATGTCTTAAGGTGCGGCCACACTACACGCGTATAAAAATCGGCAATTTTTCCATAGGGAACCATTGGTTTACGCACATAAATGCGTTACAAGCACTAAAGCAACACTTTGGGCGCGGTAGTCGCGTATGAGCCGCGTATATACGCACCTAACGTGAATATGTGTAGCTGTGCTTTAGCCGATAAACCAAGTTAGCGCCGGATAGCATTAGTTAACTCACCCGGTTGTGTGCGGGCGGCTAGTGCCTCATATTATGAACTCAAACATGACGGCTATGTCCGGGGAACTTTCACGACAAGTACAGCAAAGCACCGGTGTGCTACCGGTATCTACGCCAGCCACGGTCCCCTGTCACAGCCAGGTAGGGGAATGTTGGCTACTTGCCTTTATTTTGTGCCACTGTGCACCGATGCTGCTGTAACTGTGTTTGTTATGTAGCTGCCTTGATGTTTGTATGAATTTCCGAGCGGCGTGAATATGCAATGCTGTTTTAATGCTAGGCTATTTGTGCTGTCCAGTTGCTGTTTATTTGTCTTTTGGAACAGTTGTTGGCCGTGTTGTTGTTGTTTTTGTGCGGACATGCACGCTGTTGTGTCGGGTCGGGTCTGATCGCAGCCATGGTTGATTAGGAGAAATACATTATCGGGAGGGAGACTAGGCAAGTTACGCGCGTAGAACCATTTTTGACACAAAATGATCACGCAACATTTTAGCTGCGTTACGCGCGTAACGCGTGTAGTGTGGCCGCACCTTTACAAAAAAAAGTTTTAAAGAATTGCTGTTGTAAAAGAATAAGGTAAAAGAAAAAAAAATTGCTGTGAACATGTTTTTCTGTGCTGGTCAAGTTCTTTACTACATGATTTTTGTTTGCCTAAAACATGTCTCATTTGCAGTTATTGTCGGTTTAGAAACTAAAAAATTACAAATTTTACAACTCAAATGATATTTGAATAATAGCCTCCACTTCCAGAATGACCCTTAACTCATCTATAACACTGTCCATGATGTGTTTATACATTGTAAATAAAGAGCGAATGTAACACATATTTGAACACCACTAGGGCTGTGCGGTATCGACCAAATCTTATATCACGGTATAGGTAATTTTATATCACGGTATGGATCACGGTATAGTATTTTTCTTTAAATTCAATGTATAAATAACTGTACTGTACTTTAATCACATTAGATTATTTTCATCTTTTGCTTGGAACTTAAATTTCCATACAAAAGAGAAACTGGTGTTAAATACCACACTAGTCTGGCTTTAGTCAGCCAGTGCAAAATAAAAATGACAGCATCAACAAAATGTGTAGCCTAAATTTTCCAATTGATAGTAGCCTATATCAAAATAATGAAAGACTTGGAAATTTTCTGCAGTATTTGGCAAATACTGCAGAAAATTTCCAAGTCTTTCATTATTTTTTGCTCATCTTCATTTAAAAAAAGCTTTCAAAATTAACTAGAGTGCAAATGTCTGGTAATACTTTCACTCCAGCTTCAACACAAATAATATTTTGAAGTTTGAAATGTTTTAAAGTTACATAAAACCAGCCTTGTTGGCTGTCTCAACCAATAACAGCACGGGGGTTAGGCGCTGAATAAATACTAAAGTTGTCATTGTTAGCCAGCTAGCTCATGAGAGCTAACCCATGTAGTTTGCGGCTTAAAACAAGCCAACTCTGCGTCAAGGCAACAACACGCTGAAGCGCCGCACACAGCAGCAAGTTTCTTTTGCTTTTAACATTGTTAACCGTTAAAACCAGCTGCTCTGCAACCGTGATCTCTCCCGGTAGACACTTTCATACCGTCCACGGTATGATACCGTCATACCGCCAGCCTTAAACACCACTAATAAAAACATTTTTTATATAGGGGCCAGTAAAAATTTACTTCGGGCAAGTAGAATTCAGACCCACTTGCCCAATAGTGTTGAGCCCTGCCATCTTCTGTTAATCTGTAAAAGGGGAACACTAATTATGACTCATTACAACCACTAACTAATTGTTTATCACCACAAACCCCCTGAAGATATCAGCCTCCTTCTATACCACATTGATGAGATAACTGGTATCACTTTACATGCAGAATAGGTTTTGCTCTATAACAGTAGGCTATGTTTTATTTTATAAAAAAATACAGGCAAATGTACTTTACATTGAAGTGCACTTCCTCGGGTGCTGCCATGGACGTTTTATAAGAGGCTGCCCATTATAAATGTGCTGCTGTGGCTGTGTGACGTCGAATCAAAAACTCTGTAAAGTCAAGAGTAATCCTGCACTGATTGACTATACAATATTCCTGCTAATGTACAAAATATTTGCATAAAAAACATGTGTCCTCAGTATCAACCAAGTCAATGCATTTCCACAAAGAAAAATATAAATCAAAATATTTCACCAAAACTTCACACAAAATCAAAATCAACAGACAAATAAGGTGTTTAGTCACCTGACCTCATTGCATCCCCTAGAAGCAAACTATTTTACTCCATTCATTGTACCTGCAGGATGGATGTATATAAAACTTGATTTTAAACTAAATAAAATTGTGCCCAAAATGTATAACTAAAATAATTATACTAGGAGCTGCGCCTGAATCACAACTTATATTGCTCCACCATGCCAGAATTGAATTTGAAAGGACGGACACAAGAAGTGGCAGGTAACACTCAGCAACACTCCACATTAGTAAACCGTTGTTGCCTTCACTCACAACCATGCTCGCAACGCAAGGTTTCATCTTCGCTTCAGGTCGTGTGAACGGCAGTGAAACAGAGGCACTGTCTGTAAGGAGTTATTCTTGGGTTATAAATCCGGCGCACCAAACAAAGACTCACGAGGGGATAGGACTGGGCAATAATTTGATTACGATTAGTAATTGCGATAAAACTCCCGTCGATTACGTCAATATGCATTTGACATAAATGCTCGATATATTAAAAAAAATAAAAATAAAAAAATTATATGGATTTACCTAACAGCCAATCACAAAGCAGAAATAGACTCAACAGCCAGTCAGATTGCAGTTTTTGCATTTCCTGTCTAATTACATGCCCATTTTCTGGTGCGACGGGCATGTTTGAGCTTCCAGCGCTAAGGAAAGAGGAGAGCCGTGTGTAGTCACCTCGGTAAGAGTGAAGAGAGTCTTGTGTTTAGCGAAAAATCGGCGCAGCACTCTGTTGTGTAGTTCTTTTCCTCTTCATTAAATTAATCAGTGGGCTACTCACGGACCTATAAAGGCTACACTGTGTCCCGCTGCTACGATCTCACCATAGTTGCGTCCAGCGCTGTTCGCTCACTGCCTCTGTCAGCTTGCACTGTCTCTTTGAATTTACCGGCGTACAAGGCTTGCAACACAGGGGGAATAAATATAGGAGCGGCCACACCGAAAGTGTGAAAATGCGCGACAAGTTTTAACCTCCGTCCGACCGCTGCTATCAGCAGCGCGAGCTGTTCCAAAACAGCAGTCGATTGCGTCTTTTGCGGTAGGCCTAGTTGCACCTTAAGAAAAACAATCAAAAAGAAGCAAAGCTACAGTATAACATACAGGTAGCTGTTCAAAGCTAAAGTATAACATACAGGTAGCTGTTCAGTTCAGCCTCATTAGCCTGCTGGTCTGTATGACCATGTAGCTACAGCATGAGCATCTCCCCTACCTACAGCTGTTGTTGTATGTGTGAGTAGTAGCTGTGACATTCATCAAGCATCTGAGCCACAGCTCTATACACATTTAAGAGTGTTGCCTCCCTGCCTGAGGAGTTTGATGTGATAGTAGTCACTCACAGATCTTTAGTTTTAAACACATTATGTTATTTAGCATAATATCTGGCTTTACAATGTTTACATTTTGCACTTTCTACTCACATTTTACTTTTTAAAATAGGCTAGCTGACATGTAAAACCAGTAATTCTCATATTCATATTTTGTATCTTAAAGTTCAGTACTTAAATGTGTCAGGGCCTTTGTTGATCCACTTGTTTACTTTTTATGGATGGTTGTGCCTCTGTACAAGATGTAAGATGTTTGCTGCAACCCTGCCAAAGGAGCTTAATGTAAAAGGAGTCAGAGCTTTTATTTGTATTTACAATGTTTTCAATAGGTTACAAGCAGGGTGGGAAATTAACTTTTTTGCCCACCTGCCACAGTGGCGGGTGGATGCCAAATTTTACCAGTCACTTTTATTTTTTACCTGCCACCTTTTTCCAGAAATCACATTTATAAAAGAAAATGCACTAGCATATTTTGAATTGTTCCAATAGGCCTACATTCTTTTTTATTATTAAAATTGGAGATTGACAAATGGAAATGTACTATATAAGTAAACGTACCTTGCCTTAAAGTGTAACTGAACCCTTTTACTTGTTTTTTGAGATATAAGCTGAATTCACTATGTTGTGAAGGAACACATATATGCTGGTGTTAATATTGAAAACATTGCAATATGTTAAATATCGGCAATGTAAGAAATGTTTTGTATTGTAAACTATTTTAGGACTTTACTAAGATTAGAAAAAAAGTTTTTCCGTCGGGTTCGATAAATGACGTACTGCTGTACTTTTGGTGCAGCAGTACGTCATCACGTCGCCGCAAAGCCGGTCACGCTCTTTACAGGTCCATAGCTGGTCCATGAGCTACTACTGTTATACAGTCCCTCCAAGGATGTTATTTCGGGGGTTAACACCCTTAACTTCTACCGGCAGTGTGTCTGCATTATCTCGCTTGTGCACACACACACACCCGCCCGGACTCGTTCGTTGCTTCACTTAATTGACACACGCTACCGCTCGCTCTCCTCGCTCGCTCGCTCTCCACACACACACACACACACACACACACACACTGCCGCTAGCTCACTTGCGCTACTCTGTATCCTAACTCTACGATAGAGACACCCGCCAACAATTTAGAATAAGAAAAGTCCTCCACCTCAGACGACCCATCTGTGTGGCATATGAGCTCACTGTGTAGCGACCGTGCCGATAGACTTTGTGTCACTCCATTTTTCAATGAAGTCATGTCATTCAGAGTGACAGCTAGCAGCTAGCCCGCCTCCCTCCTGAATGTCGGCCGGCTGATGTCGGAATGTTTAAAAACAAAGGTTCTCAAACGGAATTTTAGAATCCATGGTCTGAAAGCATTTTTCAAAATCGTGCAGTAGCTCAAACAGGGGGTTCAGTTACCCTTTAATGGTGAACAAAACAGACTGACAGTGCCTCTTGTGTGACCGACTATCTAAAACAAAAGACTGTCTCTAATCAAAATAGAAGTAAACTAGATAAAACATTTGATCAGACAGTTAAACTTTCTACATGTTTAATGAACAAAACAAAAAAAACATTAAAAAACATCTGTAGTGTGAAATAGTTTTAACTCGATGCCTGGAACTCGTACGTGCGTCCTTTTTGCGACACACACGGTGTGTGTTTAATTGTGTGTCTATCTTTTTTCCTATCTACAATCTATATCTATAATCGACTTTGATCCGTTGTTATCGTTAGCTTCATGGATGTATTAAGAAGGTTAGCTTCGATGCTCGCGGCAAATGATTTCCCATGATGCTCTGGGAGAGTCTTAGACCAATCAAAGGTTTGGTTGGTTACGTCATACACCTGTACACCAATGGGCGGCTGCCACGTTTGTGTGACGAAAACTAATGCTCCGAGGCAAAGCCCAAAGCCCGGGAGAGCTTCTATGTTTCTGTACACAGCGCTTGAAACCGTGAACACGTTGTAGTATATTTTGAAAAAAATCCACCCGCCACTGTGGCGGGTAGACATGGCAAAGTCACCCGCCAATTTGAAAAAATACCCGCCATTGGCGGGTGCTAATTTCCCACCCTGGTTACAAGGCAAGCTATCTTATATTGTTTAGTTAGGTGTCGTTAAAACATGTTTGTGAAGTTACACTGTGTTCCAAATTATTATGCAAATTGGAATTAAGACATTTAATTTTTCGTATTTAATTTAAACTCATGGATGGTATTGTGTCTCAGGGCGCTTTGGATCATTGAAATCAATCTCAGACACCTGTGATAATCAGTTTGCTAAGCCCAATCAAAGGAAATCTACTTAACAAGGACGTTCCACATTATTAAGCAGGCCACAGGTTTCAAGCAATATGGGAAAGAAAAAGGATCTCTATGCTGCCTAAAAGCGTCAAATTGGACAAGGTATGAAAACATTAGATATTTCACAAAAACTTAAGTGTGATCATCATACTGTGAAGAGATTTGTGGCTGATTCAGAGCACAGACGGTTCGTTTGGATAAAAGTAACATGAGGAAGGTTTCTGCCAGACAAATTCATCGGAATAGGAGAGCAGCTGCTAAAATGCCATCACAAAGCAGCAGACAGGTATTTGAAGCTTCTGGTGCCTCTGGAGTCCCGCGAACCTCAAGGTATAGTATCCAGAAGTTTGCAGTTGTGCATAAACCTATTATTCGGCCACCCCTAAACAATGATCACAAACTGAAATAGTTGCAGTGGGCTCAGAAATACATGAAGACTCATTTTCAAACAGTCTTGTTTACTGATGAGTGCCGTGCAACCCTGGATGGTCCAGATGGAAGGAGTAGTGGCTGGTTGGTGAATGGCCACCATGGCCCAACTAGGGCTGCAGCTATTGAATATTTTAGTAATCGATTACTCCATCGATTAATCGAGTAATCGGATAAAACATACATTGCTTAATTGAAAAGTAATTATAAATAAACATGAGAAAATAACACGTCAATTAACCAACAACCAATGAACAACCAATTTGTTTCCTTTTTTTATTTCAAATATGCATGGAGTAGCAAACCATGTTTTCTACCAAAAGTACCAATTTAGTTACTTTCCCATTGTTTATTAGTCTGTACTTGTACCATGAGAAATAACAATCTTGACAGATAAATTAAGTGCATTTATGTGCCATACATTCTTGGGTTTAAGTAAGCATTTACTTCACTTTCAGAACTACAAGTTTTTACCTTTGTAATTCAGGAACAACATAAGCTTGGAAACTTGGAACAAGCCCATGCATAGTTTCAGACATTCTGGCTTTAAAAACAAATCCTGAGGTGCGGTTCTCTGCATAAATGTGTCCATCCGAGACTGTGATGGTTTACTGAAAAAAATATAAATAAAATAAAAATTACTATGGAACAATATGATAATAGAGTAAGTTCATTCACATCAAACTGCTATTTAGATATTGTATCCATCAATCAAGACACACCCGTCTGCTTCAACACCGTATTGTCAACTAGAAGTGACCAGCTATAGCTCAGCTTAAGCTATCGTGTATTTATTTCTTCAACAGCGCTGTCGTTTTGAAAATAAAAACTTTGTGGTGAAGTGACGTTAGTCTTGGGGCATAATTATTAGCCGCCACATTTAATTAACTAGCTATACTTATAACATTAGTCATAATAAACAACAACTTAGCCTCCATCTGCACTAATGTAGTGTAAACTATAGCAGCATTGATTTAAAAATTACTTGTCTCGGGTCGGCGGTCTGCAGATTGGAATGGGTGTTTTCTGTTCATATGCTGCAGCATGGAAGTTGTGCTGTTATGGTACGCCAGCTCGGTCTTGCAGTGGACACACACCACGGTCTTCTCATTAATGTTCAACGTGAAATGATCCCAAACCTTGGACATTCTCTGTCGCTTTCTCCTGCCCGTTTGGCTTTCCTCACTATTTTCGCTCACGTCTTCCATTTTAGCACACGCTAATGTTAGCCCCTAAACAAGTCAAAACATGCCGCGTCTGTCCGTTCTGTGGGTGACGTATGCGCCGGTTGTGTCACACTAAAAATGGTCCATGCGGAAAACCGTGACCTCAGCTGTAAAATTAAATAAACGATGACTCGAGGCAAGAAAAATTCATCAATCATTTTTTGTAATCGAATTATTCGAATCAATCGATGAATCGTTTCAGCTCTAGTCCCAACAAGGCTGCGACATCAGCAAGGAGGTGGTGGAGTAATGTTTTGGGCTGGAATCATGGGGAGAGAGCTGGTAGGCCCCTTCAGGGTCCGTGACGGTGTGAAAATGACCTCGGCAAAGTATGTTGAGTTTCTGACACACCACTTTCTTCCGTGGTACAAAAAGAAGGAAAGTGCCTTCCGTAGTAAAATCATCTTCATGAATGACAATGCACCATCTCATGCTACAAAGAATACCTCTGTGTCATTAGCTGCTATGGGCATAAAAGGAGAGAACCTCATGGTGTGGACCCCATCAAAACAGCATCTATGGGAGGCTATTCTGGCATCCTGAAAAGATATTCAAGCAGAAACTCTCCAAAAACTAGGGCTGGCCCGAATGCCATTTTTCAGGCTTCGAGTATTTGTTGGTTTTTCCGAGCAAATATTCGGATATTCGTTCCAGAAAAACACACCATCAAACCAACATTAATATTGCCAATGTACTCACTGAAACCAAGTGTGTGAGCCGAGACAGCAAGCTGCGTAGTTCGTTGATGCTTTAATAACTTTCGAACAGTAGTAAAGTCGGAGTTCCTTACTTTTTCCCCGTGGAGGCGAACAGCTGTTTTTCCGTTGCAAATCAGCTGTCCTCCGCGCCATCGTAACCCGGAGCTTATCAATTCATCCAGGAACGTGCATCTTTTCGGCGATTTATAAATCCATACAAAGATCCAATATTGATAGTCTTTTGTGTCCATATTATATCCATTATTGACCGCGTATTCCCATGAAGCAAGCAAGTCACTGTTGATGATGGGCGATAGCAGCCCTGCATTAGGAACGTAAACAAACAGCTAAGGTAAGCTAATGTTAGCATTATGCCAAGCATTAGGCTACTTTTCCTTCCAAAATCACGCTAATGTTGTGGTATAGAGTTAAGAGGAACACATACTCTATTCTTCCTCCATCTGTCCCTCCCTACTGCGCTTGGTGCCGCTTTTAGTTTGCCTCGCTCTGGTAACATCACGTAGCCTACAGCTGATATCACCTGAAAGGACAGCGGCCATGACAGCGGCCAACTAGGTCAAAGTTCAAATAATTTGATCATATATTAAATGAACGTCTAATGTGTATTTTACAATTGTTGTATAACTTGTGTATATACTTATTATTTTCTGACTAAATATGATGCAGTTTGAGGTACTTTTGCAAAAAAATAATGTTACAAATTTTAAATTTAAAAAAAAAAAAAAAAACGAATATCCCGAATTGAGCTCCGAATACTAATTTAACAAACGAATACTCGGATATTCGAATAATTCGGGCCAGCCCTACCAAAAACTCATAAATTCAATGGATGCCAGAATTGTGAAGGTGCTATCAAAGAAGGGGTCCTTGGCCTGTTAACCCATTGATGACTATGGCAATCTAGAAGGCATGTCCTTAATGCCTGAGGGTTTTCTGAAAAAATAGTACGAATTGTCAAGTCTACCAAAACCTTAATATCTAAGCCTGTGTAACACATAGAAACATGAAATAAAATACATTTAAAAGTTAAGGTTCACAGGTTTTATTTAAACATGCTCCCGTAGCGCTTACAAACCAACAAATATTTCTAAAAATCGTCAAAAAGAGATGAATTAGAAAATTATTAAATATTGTTAATAAATAGATGCAATGTGTTTTGTGATTTTCGTCAGTAGTCTATAGTAGACCTTGATTCTGCACACCAAACGCCACTAACTGTTCTGTCGCCGACATAGCCGGCGTATTTTTTTTTATTATTTTGTTTTATTTTTTTATTTTTTATTTTTTTGATTGACGTGATTTTCGGCAAACCACACAACTTTTGGGTGGTCACGTGGTCTTAAAAAAATCAACAAAACCCACCTCTTGTGTATTTGAACCAATGACAGTGCATTCTATGCAGGGAATGCCATGAAAATTAGATAAAGTAATAATGCTGCGCGACGCAGCATCAGGCAGGAGAGCCAATGTGGCATCGCGCAGCAGCCGTCATCAATGGGTTAAGATGTTTTTGATTGAAATAGCTTTTGATTTCACTAAATATGAACTCCACATTCTGCAAATTCCACAAATGACCGTTTTTAGTTGTTTACAACCTATAAAATGTTTTGAAACTCTGTTGTGCATAATAATTTGGAACAGTGCATTTGGAGTTTTTTATTTTTGAAAAAAATACTTTTATTATTGGGATGTTTGTTCAATAAAATTTTAAATATACTCTAATGACTGAAAATTGATGACTTGAAAATTGTGATTTGCATTGACTATTTCCAGGGGTTGACACTAAGGTTTCAAAAGCAAGTACAGTTAATGTTTTACTTGCCCGAATGTCGTGCTCACTTGCCCAAGGCTAATTAAATTATACATTTTAGCATATATGACCGTATCTCATAAATGCAAACACTGCTTACTTGTCTCATCCTGACCACAAACAACCAACAACAATTCATATAAGCCTATATATCATGACATCACACTACACCAAGCCCTTGGTCCTGCTGCAGCATCGTGAAAGGGCCTCTTTTTGCCAGGCACTTGGCCTGGTTTTGTGGTGCTCAGAAAACTCAGTCTAGCTCAGAGTAAAGATGAATGTTAGCTTCCACACAAATGTGTTCAGAAAAATGTTACTTATTATACGTATTTAAAAAGGTCACATTGTGCCAAAAAGTGATCGTCTGCCATAAAATGATTAAAGTCCACCATGTTAAAGCTATTGCCCAGTTATACTGTAAGTAGGGAGGGGGATCATTAATTTCTATTCATATTGATACCATTATAAATAATCCACAATCCAAATCTTTATAGATACTTTTCTATTATCTTGTTAAAAGAGAACTGGTATTATTGCTTTAATTGCTTATAAGCTGAGCAGAGCTAAGGATAGGACTTTAAACAGGTCTTCATTCCATATTTAGGCCTATTTACTTTATATGGCTGGGAAAACAAGTGTTTCACCCCAACTGTATTATTCAAGCTTCTCGCGAAAAACTCAAATTTCTTTTTTTCTTTATGTTACATTTGAACACATCATGATGTCATTTTATTGACCTGTGCCTAATAATCAGTTTACTGAGCCCACCTGGACACATCACATTTTTTTTAAGCTAACTACTTCTTATCCTGCAGATTTTGATATGGATTTAAAAACTATCAAATGTTTTAACTGCGGGACTTGCAGTCTCTTGTTTGTTGATCACTGCTGCTTTGACTTAATGATGAAACGGCGCCGAGCCCGTCTGCAGCGGCAGCGACTCAGAGGACAGAGTTTTATTTTTTTGGGACACTGAGTTGAAGCGGGTTGAAGGAGTTTCTTCAAGACAGTCGAAGGTAGCCTACAACACTTTTACAGCCTATGATGCGGACCAGTAATGGAATAATACGCCGAAGAAGGCCTAATTAGTTGAAGATCACCCTGCTCTGCTCTATATTTAAAATGACATCATGTGACCTACTGGACTCCATAGCGGTATCGATAAGCTCAAACGTTATTGAATATGGCGGAACCAGGTCCATAGAGCCGGCTTTCGGAACGTAGACAGCGAAACTGCGCGCACACAGGCTGGTGTGTGTGAGAGATAGAGGGCGAGAGATGCTGCTGGCTGCCGCGCTCAGCTGCTCAATTGCAAATATAGCCAATCTATTTTGTGTGAGTTGCTATTTCGGAAAATCTGGGAAAATCTAATGTGCATTATAATTTGGAACGCAGTGTAAATGTTTATATTTAAATTAGAGCTGTCAGTTTAACGCATTATTAACAGCGTTATACGCAAACCCATTTTAACGGCGTCAATTTTTTTAATCGCACGATTAACGCTCTTTATGGCCTAGCAAACGTTGTGGTTTTTTCACAAGCTGTTGAATCAACTAGTAATGTTAGAACAACTGAAACACCACAAACTATTCATATGGCTCGCCATTAAGTTACTGTTAAGTCAACCGGAACATGTCCTACAGCATAACTTCACATTAAAATCATTTAACTGGCAAAACGGCTAAACGTCAAGTAAATTTTGACTTTTATTTTGAAGCAGAAACCGGAACCTAGGCCTTCCTAGCTCAGCTGCGCGACCTTCACTACAACAGAAAAGAAAGCTTTTCATTTGCAAAAGTTCTACTTATAACCCTGCGCTCCCACCAAAACCTCCATGCACGTTAGTGGCAGCCGCCAGTCATTAATTTTCACTTCAATGGTGACTTAAGCCTCGGTTGCAGCAGCGGCATAGCAACCAACCGCCAGCACACAAGTGTATGGTGTGTCCACTCCACAAACAGTCGGAAATAAGTCGTGGATGAACGACTCCCAAAACATTTAGGCAGCAACCACCTTAATACTAATTTGTTTTATAGGCTATAGCCTATGTTGTTTTATGGTTTGGTTTTTAAATAAAAAAGGAAGTTCCAATTATGTGTATGCTGTTCTAGGGGTGTTGTCTATTTGCACTGAATTGGAAATTATGATATTTTAGAAGAAATACACTGAATTACAAGGATGTAGAGAATGGGTGTGAAAAAAGCATTACAATGAGAAAAAAATAATGGGACAAAAAGAAACCAAGGGACATTTAGGCTAGAATAGATTAAAATGTGCGATTAATCGCGAGTTAACTATGACATTAGTGCAATTAATCGCGATAAAATATTTTTATCGTTTGACAGCACTACTTTAAATGTGATTCAATGTTCTCTTATCACAATATGCTAATAAACAATGTATAGTTTAACTAATAGCAGTAGGCTATCACATATATCGTGATCAATATCGATCAATAGAAAGAATAATCGTGATAATATTTTTTTCCGTATCGCCCAGCCATACGAGGGGATGTATGTGATTTCACACGCGCAGATATCGGTTCTCGCTCGCCCAATAAGCAGCTTCCCCTCGCTCGTGAAGTGCTTTCTATCTATGCGGGCAGAAAGTTATTCACACATTGGGGGCGGAGCCACTGGACTTTGATTGACAGCTCTCGGGGAGCCTGGGGTTGCCAGGTTGGAGCGTGGACAGGCACATGATCATCGAGTGGTTTGGGGAGTGATTGATTTGCTTCGCAGCGGAGCACACGCTCACAAGTATCGCACATTCATGTAAATGATATCGTGGGATGCCAATATCGTCTTTTTCAAAATTTTATATATTGTGCAGCCCTAGCGTGAACCGCAGACTACACACATGCACTCCAAGGAGAGTCAGGATTGGAGGGGGGAGTGAGTATTTCCAATGCATGTGAGTCAGAGGCAGAGAGCTGCATGACAGAGTTAGAGAAGTGAACACCTTATCGTAAAAAGTTAGGATTCCTAAAATTAGGAGTGAAACGCCCCTTATTTTTGAGATATACACCTAAATCATCAAGTTAGCTACTCTTAGCCTTAAAATGTTTTGTGAATATGGCCCCAGATTTCAACCTGAATAGATTAAAGCAATTTGACTTGACCTAAACCAAACCTGTCCGCTTTAGTGTTAAAGATTGCACGTTACGCTATTTTCACTGTTATAGAGTTAATGTAGCCTATAGTTAAACACTTCCGCGACAGTAGGGCTGTGTCAAAAAATCGAAATATCGATATATCGCGATACTTAGTTTCCCCATATCAGTATCGATTTTCATATCATGTCTGCTGTCAGGCCTGAGCCTCTAGGATACTGACTATTGAAGTTAGATCAGTTTTGTTTATAAAAATAATTAAGATTCACTGTGTCACAAAGGCATAGTGATGTGTTTTCATTGTGTCCTGTACAGTTAGTACAAGAGTGAATTGGATTTGTTATTTTGATGTTATGGCAGCTGCAGCAGTGTTTGATCATTTGCCAAAACCAAAAAAAAGGAAGAAAAATAGTAAAGGAAGTTGTGAATGAAATAGTTTTGACTTCATTTGTCTGTACAATTATCACTATATTGTGCTGTTATGTTTGACAAGGCAACTTGTTTATGGAATATCGCAATATATCGTGATATATCAAGATACGCAATATATTGTGATATATCGTATCATGACCAGTGTATCATGATACGTATCGTATCGCGAAGTCCTTTACGATACCCAGCCCTACGCCCTACAGTGACGCTAATTTCAGTTAGCATGTCAATAGCGCTTTTCATTTAAACTAGCACGGTCTCGGATAGCTCTGCTACCGGTGAATGTAAACATGATCGCATACACAGCATGTTTTAAATGTGTTAGAACTAACACCTAAACGAGCTAAATACTATGTAAGATGCAAAAATGCCCTTCATTTTGTTTGCACAGATACATGCTTCTCCCTTCAAGATGTAATCACCAATAAAAAAACATTTTCACCTGCTTTGCCCATAAAGTATAGACTATACTTTATGGGCAAAGCAGGTGAAAATGTTTTTTTTTTGGTGATTATATGTTGAAGGGAGAAGCATTTATCTGTGCAAACAAAATGAAGGGATTATATGGCGCAACAAATATTAAAGAAAGAACATAAGTTACATTGACGAGCAATGTGAAAGCCATTTCAATGACTGTGTGAATGTGTAGGCTACATCTCTGTGTCCCACTTTGATAGATGGGTTACATTTAAGCATGCATAAGCTACTGCTTCCTACGGGCACAGCACTATTGGAAAATAATACTGATATCATCTCAAGGGTGGGCCTTTGAACGTTACAGGTCAACCAAAACCTCCTACTGCTCCTTCCATCTGGTATGTGTCTTAAAGTGTAAAACTAGTCAGTTAAAAACAATTCTTATAAATCACAATAAGAAGCATTTACCCGCTCCACAAGCAGCCTCCTCCACTGCATATTAATAGAGACTAAAGCAGGCCACAAGAACATACTGTTATTGCAGAAAATGACTTCAATCTCAATTTCTTGTTTTACCTTTTAATCAAAGTACAAAGCACAAACATTGGCTACTGTCCCACTTGAGATAGCGCCACGAGGCAGAAATATTTCATTAGATAAACACTTGGAAGGGAAGGCTTGGCAAGATGCCTCTCACCAAAAATCTCAGTCAAAGCTTTCAGTGTGTGTGTGGCCAGCCTGCAGCCTCCTCTCTTGTCTCCCAAAATGCCCTGCCTCACTGTTTTAGTCAGAAACCAGCCCCAGATAAAGACTACAAGGTTCTTCTTTGTTTTGCCATCATTGCTAAAATAAACCCATCCACCCCCACAGTTTACCCCACTGAGCCGGCTGCCTTTTGGCACCCATTAAAGTGGAGCGTGTTTAGTTATTGGTGAGTGAGAGAAGCCTACCATCAAGAGAACCAGTGTTAATTTTGGCAGCAAATTCTGATTTAGTCTTAGTCTTAGTCTTTTGAATATCACACCATTTAGTCTTAGTCCTATTCTAGTCATCTAAAATATTTTAGTCTTAGTCTAGTCTAGTCTACTAAATATAAGCAGATTTTAGTTTGACGAAATCTACTAAGTGTTTTTCTTCATTGAATGGTATTAAGGTTTGAATATGCAATACAGACACAGATTTAATGGTTGTAATACAAAACATGTATTCTATTTCATTAGTAATAATCTCACATAAAATCAGTGTACCTGACTGGATAGGGGGGAGGGGGGGCTTTAAGAGTCTGTGCCCGGGGGTCCATTATCTCATGATCTGTCTATGAACCAACTGGATTCCACAATCTTTTTTCTTTTTGCGGGGAGCATGCACAAGCATTATTTATAAAAAAAAATAAAATAAAGAAAATATTTTAAAAAAGTGGGGGGCCCCACACTAGGTCTTGAAACGGGCCCCGAGATTGTTAAGGCCGCCCCTGGGCAGCAGCAGCACGCAGTTGAGGTGCTGATAAATTTGAGCAACTGCGCTTTCCTTTAAGCAACACTGCTGCCGCTGTGTGTGTTCGGACTTCTTTTGCATCAAAGCCTTTTAGATAATACAATTAGAGGTTTTAATTGAACGCTGTCCATGCGTCGGAGTTGATTGTAACTTAAAAACAGAAACTAACGGACGGAGGCGGCAGTTTCACATGGCTCTGTGTATTCAAACTCGAGACAGAGCCTACTACAAACAGATCGCGGAACTTAGCCGTTCCCCTAGACATCGTTAACGGGCAGGATATCCCTGACTATCATTTTTGTCCATCATACCGCAGAGTTTTTCAGCGCAGCGGCTCACTCCACCCGCTCACACCTGCGCGGTCTCCTGTCGATTTTCACCGACACAGGGTTGCATTCGCTGCTTTGCACTGATTGGATTTCTTCCCAACTTGTCCCACTAAAAAAGTAGTTCTGATTGGATCTCTTCTCCATTCGTCCCGCCCTAACAGTTTCGTCTAGTTCCTATTCGTAGACTATAGTGTCAGTTAAATTAGTCTCAGTCTTCATCATTCAGTCTTCATCATTCAGCATCATCTGCCTTTTTATTTAGTTTTTATTTAGTTTACGTCCGTGAAAAAGGTTCGTAGACGAATATTTTTCGTCATAGTCTTAGTCTACGAAATTAACACTGAAGAGAACAAATACAACCCAATACAAATACAATGAATACGTTTGACCTTACATACAAGTAGGGTTGCAAAATTTTGGGAATTTTCAAAGTTGGAAACTTTCCATGGGAATTAACGGGAATTTATTCAATTTAAAACAACCCAAATGCACCAAATTCTTCTAACCATGTTATTTCAGTCCTGGCAAATGTTCTAGACTGTAAAAAGCAGTTTTCTCAACTACGTTTTATAATATTTATGAACATTTAACTTCAAATCAGATTTTTTTTAAAGCTTATCGAGACACCCAACTTGATATCATATATTGCTTTTTACTAGACAAGGTTTACAGAGGCTTAAACAGTGATTTTAAATATGGATGGGGAAAATATATTTTAGCATAATCTTGACTAAAACAACCAGATTTCATGCAAGTACACTTGGCAAGTTACACATAGCACACATCCTACTGCAGGGGTACTGAGGCCATGTCCCTATACATGCACTGTGCATTCCTCCATCACATGGGGGGCAATTTACTTAAAGCTGGGGTGGATGATTTGGGGAGAAAATGGCAGTTGGGATAGAGATTCGAATCCAAATACCTCAACCGATCCACTTGTTCTCTTTGGTCCCTCCCCTATGGTCCCTCCCTGACATGCTCTACAACAACAATGTCGTGCCAAAGTGAATGGACAGTCCCAACAGCCAATAAGAACAGAGAATCGGAGCCTCGCTCTGATTGGTCAAAGTGTACAGCTCATGTTAACTTTGACCAATCAGAAATCACATACCCCAGCTTTAATTTATTGAATGGGTTGGGTCAGACAGATGAGTTATACTCAACATTAATCTTTTTGTTGCTAAGTGAAATTATTGATTGTTCATAAAATAATCAAAACTTGAGAAAGTTCTAATTACAAATAAATCTGTTCAAATGTAATTAAGTACGGGTCCTCAGTTTACTGAGGACCCGTAATTATTACTGTGCGTCCTCAGTTTACTGAGGACCCGTAATTATTACTGTGCACCATACTTTTCCTTCTTCTTCTTCTTCTGCCTCAAATTTCTTGCTGCTTCTCCTCCCACACCGTTTCACGCAGACATGCAAACATTTCACACAACGTGCGTCCCCACCCCGCGGGGTGTGCTATTATACAGTTTTTTGAATTTCCGCTAGGGGACGCTGTTATGATGTCCCGACTGAAAGAACTTTGAGAGGCCACGCCCTGCAGACCGTAACTCCGATTGACTTGAAATTTCTCACACAGGTGTATGTTAGGGTGCTCTACAAAAAAGCCTCTGGGACCATAAAAATTATTCTGGGAATATTTCCCGCTAATTAGCATGAACTGAAAAACAGCGTGTTATCCACAACTTTCTGAAACTTGACTGTATCAACACCAAATGTCTCGTGAAGCCCCGGGAGACTACAATAAACATACCCGTAAAAGATTAGTAGGACAACTTGAAAAACATGGCCGCCATTGACCAAAACGTTTACGCAGGGGCGGGGCTTAATAACACGTTGGCCATAACTCCTTAACCATAGGTCCTATCATCATCAAACTTGCTGGGTATGTGCAGAAGTCATGTGGTAGCATGTCCCTCGAAGCTTATCGCGATTAACCCATAGGGGGCGCCACAGGGGCGGGGCCTATCCACAAATTGGCCATAACTCCTTAACCATAGGTCCTATCATCATCAAACTTGCTGGGTATGTGCAGAAGTCATGTGATAGCATGTCCATCGAAGCTCATCGCGATTTACCCATAGGGGGCGCCACAGGGGCGGGGCCTATCCACAAATTGGCTATAACTCCTTAACCATAGGTCCTATCATCATCAAACTTGCTGGGTATGTGCAGAAGTCATGTGGTAGCATGTCCCTTGAAGCTTATTGCGATTTACCCATAGGGGGCGCCACAGGGGCGGGGCCTATCCACAAATTGGCTATAACTCCTTAACCATAGGTCCTATCATCATCAAACTTGCTGGGTATGTGCAGAAGTCATGTGGTAGCATGTCCCTCAGAGCTTATCGAGATTAACCCATAGGGGGCGCCACAAATGTCACCCGACTCCGATTGACTTGAAATTGATAACACTTGTACAGCTCATGATGCTCTACAATATAGCCTCTCAGAATTTTTTTTAAATTTCCGCTAGGGGACGCTGTTATTAAGCAACGACTGAAGAAAGTTTGAGAGGCCGCGCCCCTAACACCGTAAGTCCGATTGACTTGAAATTTCTCACACAGCTGTATGATAGGGTGCTCTACAAAAAAGCCTCTTGGACCATGAGAGTCAACCTGGAAATACTTTCGGCTAATTAGCATAAACTGAAAAGCAGGGTTTTATCCACAACTTTTTCAAGTTTTACTCTATCAACACCAAATGTCTCACGAAGCCCCGGGGGACTATGACGCACTTCTTCGAAAAATATTAGTAGGATAGCTTGGAAAACATGGCCGCCATTGACTAAAATGTTTACGCAGGGGTGGGACTTAATTACAAATTGGCCATAACTCATTGACCATAGGTCCTATCACAATGAAACTTGTAGGATATGTGCAGAAGACATGTGGTAGCGTGGCCCTTTAAGCTTGTCGAGGTTAACCCATAGGGGGCGCCACAAATGCGAAAAACGTAACTCACCAATGCAATGTTTGACAGGCCACGCCCCTTTCCCCCTGACTCCAATTGACTTATCATTTGTCAGACATTTACAGCTCATGTTGCTTTATGATAAAGTCTCTCGGACCACAGAGGTCAGCCGTGATTTTTTTTCTTCCCCGATTTACACGGGCGGCCCGTACTTTCAAAATCTCCGCGGGATTTTCTAGTGTTTTTTTATTGTATTAGTTTGCATGGATGTCTGTGCCTATGACAACACATTATGTTTGGACTTATGTTTGGATATAAAAAAAATCATTTAAATGACCGCCATTTAGTTAATTCCTATAATTCCCAATTTTGAATATTCCCAAAGTTCCCGAGCAAAGTTTCCGGAAATTTAACGGAAACTTTCCACCCCTTTGCAACCCTACATACAAGCTTCACTTATTTATACTATCAAACTACTGGTAAAGCTCTGTTGTTCACCCTGTGTAGCTGGTGCTGCTGGCTCCGTTTTAGCAGCTCACTGATTGGGATAATTCATTACACGGGAAAGTGACTTTGAGTCGGTGTTTGGAAGCAACATTTAACAGCTTATCAAACTCTCCACTCAAGTACAGCTGGGACTCCACTGACATGGAATCAATCACAACCTGCTCACATTTCATACCTGTATGCAACAAAATAAACTGGAAGTATTCTCAAACTATTTTTAGAATCAAACTGGATTACTATTTTTAACTGACGGGACTTTCTACATCGTTCGGTTGTGTGATTACTGCCGCTGCTTTGAATGTCTGTTGATGCGCCGATGCCGACTCTCCGAGCCCGTCTGCACACCGTCTGCAGCAGCATCAGCTGACAGAGTTTTTTTGGACTAGACGGATACTGAGTTGAAGGAGTTTTTTTAACCCAAATACAGCAAAGGTACAACACTTTTATATAGGCCTACAGTCCAGTGTTAGATACGACCAAAATACAAGCTGTGGCCGCTCACACTACAGCTTTCCCGCACCGCTTCACGTGCGGAAGGCTCGCTGTGGGTGTGCATGAACCTGTCGGCGGCTGGATGTAAACAGTGCCGCGCCTGCAAGTGACTTATTGAATCGTGCGACTCAACGAATCGATGACCAAATTCGTTGCCAACGCTTTTACTAATCGATTCGTTGTTGCAGCCCTACACTCATTACTTATTACTCATCAGAACTAAAAATGGGACCAATCCGATCCAGTATCTATTTAGAGCTCCATTGCTGCGCTCGAACTGCTTTTGCTGCGCCAAAACTTCTAAAGAGCGGCGTTCTTATACATTCTATGGCGGTGACGCGCACGCTACGTTTCTTCGGGGGAACTTATTTTCTACAGCGGTGACGTCGGGGGAGCTACTTCAGTGTGACACACAACAAATCACCAGTTTAGCTTGACGTTTGCTACCGTCATAATTTATCAGTTTACAGCTACTACAATGTTTTGTTCTATCATGCATAATTTATCGCAAGAGCACGACCATCGGGACAAACTTTTACCCGCCCCAGTGGCATGTATCCCTCCAAAATTAAGTCGCCAGGGGAATATTTTGGTCGCATTTGGCGAGTGGCGACCACTAGTGTACAGTCCTGTATGTGTGTGTGTGTATATATATATATATTACTGCAGCTCTCTTAAGCTCTGAAGTGCTCTTATAAATATAACAATTATCAAATAAAAGTGCAACTGCAGCATCAATTAAATGACAGCTTATGTATTTTCAGTATAAAAAAGGAAATACTGTCTGGGTTTGCACAGCTCGATTTTCTTCACAGTAACGGTGACCTGGATGGTGCCTTTTCAAATGCGTATAGGGCCCTATGATTTCCGCGATAACGAAAACACAGACGGAATCACAGAATTGGGCAATAAAAACGGAATCTACTGTTTAACACGGAATGTCACGGAATTCGCCATTATTTTGGTGAAATTCAATTTCCAAGGCAAAGGGAAACAACACGGTTGAAATTAAAGCAGAACTAGGGAGGAATTTTGGTTTGGCGACATCTAAAGACCAAACTACTGCCGTGAAAAGTAGAGCCTGGCTGCAGGATCGCTAATGTAACACACAGCGCCAAACCCCCTTCACAAATCTGTCTATTCAATGTTTACTTATGAATGTATCCATGTACGTAACTCTGACATGTACATAGCTTAATTTATTGTTAATAATATGGTCTGTTTATAAATTCGGCATATGATTAAAGCATCTAAAAGCACGTAATCATGTTAAACGTTTACTGTTTTTAAGTTATTAATGCCACTCGCTCCCGCAGATAGACAGCACAGGGAGGTCTTATATTCAGCCATTGCTAAAGGAAGTGTTGTATTATGGAACGGCCGCTGTGGTACGAAATTCCAGTCTCAACAATGTTTCCTACACGCAATTATAACTCTAGCGTCTACAGCCCGTTGTTTTCATGTAGTGTAACTTGTGTAATGTGTTACATTATTCAGCTGTTGCCGTTATGTCGGCTAACGCTGATGCTAATGATAACTAGCTCTCCGTCGCACAATAGACTGTAGGTTGGTGTTGCAGCCAGCTGTTAGGTGAAGCGCTGTCCCACAGGTAAAAGCCATGGACCTATGAAGCCTGTCCAATATTCACTCTAGTCCAGCTTCTTGAAAAGTTTATAAGGACTTTATTATTTATGTAAAAATAATATTTAATGTGCACAAAATTAATGGCTTTATTTTCTGTTATAGCCTATACCCAACAAATTAGTTTTTTCGTTTTTTTAAGCACAAAAAACAGTGCAATGTTGTGATTTTTAGCTTTATATCTGATTAAATAGTTAGAATATTATTTGTTCGCAATAATTAGACACTCGTTCTGATGACGAAATGAGAGTTAATTGTAAAAAAACGGAAGTCATGAGATTAAAACGGAAAAAACGGAATTTGTGAAAAAATAAAACGGAATTTGGAAAAAAATAAAACGGATTTCATAGGGCCCTATGCATATGCATGTTCGACGTGTTGGCTCCCTTTATATGTCCATAGCCTACATACATAGGCGATCGCGGTGAAACAATAACCTGTGTGCCGACATTGTTCCACACGTTTATCACTGTTTTCATAATTCTACTGGAATCCGAAGTTATCCCTCAAACCGGATTTGAATGACAGGGGTGCGCCTGCGAGCTCCGGTTTCCTGTTGACTTTCGCCATGCAGTTCGCTCTCTGTTTGATAGCACTGTATAAAATATTTATTTGCACTACTCATAGACTGTAAAAGAAAGGAGGGGTAGCCTACTACAACTGCTAGTAGGGATGCAAACGGAACACTTGAGCGGAGAGGTGTGTCTGCTCTGACCGCAGCTGGGAAGGGCTGCTGCGCAAGGAACGGGGACGGGGGAGCTTATGGCCTCGTTTGAGATGCATTTTTGTTGTGCGCTCAGCAAGACGCGCATCATAGTTGTGCAGGTCTGAGCAAGACGGCTCCAAGTCGAACGAGGCTTATATGTCCATGCGGGGGGAGGTGCCTCGGAGGCAGCCGCTGCCCGTTTAGAAGTAAAGAGCGACAGAGTCTCCAAAAGTCACCAATAACACCAGAAAAAGTAGCTAGATTTGTCGTTAAAGTAGCTAAGTTAGCAACACTGCACCCTCATGCTGTGCTCACCATGGAGATAACAGACTCTAAATCGCTGGCTGCTACTGCGCACGTGCGAGTGAGCCGGAGGCTAAATGGTCCGGGGGGAACTCCGACTACAAGTTTTAAGTTCCACACCGTAAAACAAGCCTGTACATTTGCCATATATTAACGCTTTGCCATGAACGGACCGCGGTCCACCTCTGTAACACCAAATACGTGCCTGTACCGTCACGGTATGGTACAAATACGTGTATCGTTACACCCCTAATGCTTAGCCATTTTTAGTTTTGATACCATCAAGCAACCTACTATAGTTAAGAATCATGACTACAATACTTTGGAGCATTGATTAAAAACAATTAAATTAAAACTTCCTTTGAAAGATTTGTTGTATAAATAAGCAGGCAACAACAAAGTGATATTATGCACTGAGCTGTTAGCAGTTAACAACATCAATCCAAGTCTGATTTAATGAGACATACAGTAACTACTGCCTTTTTTTACAGGTTCGAAGATGTATTCATAGTAAAACATTCATAGTAAATACATTCACCAATCTAACTGACTTTGTACACCTGAAGCCAACAGTGAGATCAGCATATGTCCTGATGTGACAGTGAGCACTTTAAGTAAGGAGGGGTTAGCGTGACAAGCTGCAGCGTGAAGAACTCCAGAGTGCACACACTGACATGCACCCACTGTCCTTGACAACTAAAAGCCCACAAGTAACTCGTCACAATATCCCAGCTGAAAACACAGATGTGACTTGCCTACCCACACACAATGTACAAATGCATATGCCAGAACACTAGCCTGGAAATCCAGACCCATATCTAGAACGATATAGGGTCTGGCTAGATCAATAGACCTTCCCAACTCAAGGGGCGGCTCTACTAATGCATTTCAAATACCACTGCACGCAATTGGATAGCACTACAACCAATCAGAGCAATGAGGTGACGTATTAAGCCCTGTTCGTTTAGCGAACAGCGGGATTAGCTGTTAAATTAAACTTTTGCCGTGGTCGGTCAGCAAAATCGAACATTCCTCTTACTTGCTAATGAAAGATTTGAGTGCTGTCTTCCAAATCGTAAAGTGTCGAGGCCAAAGCCATCTCAAACTCAAACAACATCCACAGCCATCTTTGATGTTTGTTTACCATCATGGCTACAATGGCGCACCCCACAGCACTGTCGTCATCCGGATATGTCCGCCCCAGACCACCATACATACGGCTCTGGCCCGCCCATATGAGATATAACCAATTGAAACGTAGCTTGGAATTTTCTGACATATTTAATGAGCTTCAAGGAGTGTCCAGACCAACAGGCGCAGCAAATTTTAATTTGCCAGCGGCAGGTCTAGATTTCCAGGCTACCAGAACACACAATACCAGAAAAACAGGGAGGACCACGACAATGACACAGGGCTCCAGACTAATGTTTTCATCTAGGTGCAGCAGCATTTTGGGTGCACCAACTAGTGCTGCACGATTTGGAGAAATTGTGCGATTGCAATTATAGTGGCCAATATTGCGATGCAATATAATAAATAAATTGTATTATGATTCTACTTGCTTGGTTTAAGGAACATTTTAGATTATTGATAGCTTTGAAACCTGATCTCAATTTAAAAACACATAGGGGAGAGTGGCCTAAGTTTTGCAGTTTGGGAAGTGTGCCATCCCTTGTTTCTAGAAAACCATAGAAGAAATTGGAAATGTGACCACATATTTAAGAAGAGCCATCCATTTAACCCATTGATGACTATGGCAATCTAGGATGCATGTCCTTAATGCCTGAGGGTTTTCTGAAAAAATATTACGAATTGTCAAGTCTACCTAAACCTTAATATCTAAGCCTGTGCAGCACATAGAAACATGAAATAAAATACATTTAAAAGTTAAGGTTAACAGGTTTTATTTAAACATGCTCCCTTAGCGCTTACAAACCAACAAATATTTCTAAAAATCGTCAAAAAGAGATTAATTAGAAAATTATTAAATATTGTTAATAAATAGATGCAATGTGTTTTGTGATTTTCGTCAGTAGTCTATAGTAGACCTTGATTCTGCGCACCAAACGCCACTAACTGTTCTGTCGCCGACATAGCCGGCATATTTTTTTTTTATTATTTTGTTTTATTTTTTTATTTTTTATTTTTTTGATTGACGTGATTTTCGGCAAACCACACAACTTTTGGGTGGTCACGTGGTCTTAAAAAATCAACAAAACCCACCTCTTGTGTATTTGAACCAATGACAGTGCATTCTATGCTGGGAATGCCATGAAAATTAGATAAAGTAATAATGCTGCGCGACGCAGCATCAGGCAGGAGAGCCAATGTGGCATCGCGCAGCAGCCGTCATCAATGGGTTAACTCATCCTGTAAAGAAGGGAGAAACATTGAATATGATATAAGCACATTTAAGCTCAAAAAACTGTTTCCCTTTCAAAGTAAAATTTCCATGATCATGGTTTTTTGATTATTGTGTCTGAACAATTATAGACACGTTTGAAAACATTTGAAACATGTTTTAGTGCTTTAGTATGCTACACTTTGTGTCTATATAGTTAGCACGATGTCAGCCCTAAACTGCTGCATCATGCCTATTATCCAAAATTCTGGGGTTGGGGTGATTTGTGCGAAAGGGCCTATGTGAGTTATAAGTAAGTATGTAAGTAAATATATATTTATAAAAGCACATTTATGACAGTTTGCACTGTCCAAAGTGCTGTAGTGCATTCAGTAGATAAACAATGAAGGTAAAATAACAATAACAAAAATAAAAGCCATAAAGCCCATACATCCACAAATATAAACAATGATAGTAATGTGGTAAGATAGTTAATGGGGAGGAAAAACCAGGGTGTAAAGATGGGTTTTGAGCCTTGATTTAAAGGCAGAAACGGAGGGGGAAATCACATTTGTCAGGTGGCCGTCACAAGCACGGAGCAACTAGTGCAAAGTACATTTCTGAGAGCTGTGCCAGTGGCATGGCTGTATACGCTGGTCACCAAAAAGAAAGTGATTGTCTACAGTAGCTCAGAAGAGACTGACATCTCCATTCCACTTAACAACACCACTGATGAGAGTTCAGATGGCCAGAAAGATGATAATGGTGACTTTGTCATTGTGAGCTTTGCAGGCAAAACCACCTAGATCTGCTAGGCCTTGATTAAGAAAATTGACCTTCAATCTTTGTAAAATATTTACTTTAAATAAACCTTAAATAAGTAATTGTCTTATGGATTTGCATATATATATATTTGTTTGATTCCGAATAACTATGACGAGATGGGAGCCGATATTCGCCAAAATGGCGTCTAAAGTCAGAACTCCACATTACTCTGCAGGATTGCAGAGCAAAGTGGACTCATAACAACTTTTTGTGCAAAAAAAAAAATGATAGGGTACGTCCTCCAACATGGAAGATGATATACCCGAAAGCTTGTTTTATCCGGAATAACCGTCTTGCAGAACGGGCGCCACATTCGCCAAAAAACATCAAAAATGAACCTGATGAACCCTTTGAATGATCATAGCTCAGGCTGTGTTATACTTAGAACCACACAATTTTATACAGCAATGTACAATCCCAGTACAAACAAAAAAGCCTCTTGACGCCCCGCCCCAAAATCAACAGGAAGTGTTCTTTTTAGCAATATTCACCATAAAAACAGGAAGTTGCCCTAACTCCACCATACTCTGTCTCATCTTCTCAACATTTGATAGGCTTAATGAGACCCAAGGCCCGAGTAAGCCCACACAATAATATTCATACAAAGTGAGAGCGCCATCTGTCAAAACGCCTTCGCTGTAGCTTGGCGTCTTCGAAGTTGACGCCAAGTTGCTGTAACTCCACTATACTCAGTCTGATCTTCTCAACATTTGATAGGCTTAATGAGACCCAAGGCCCGAGTAAGCCCACACAATAATATTAAGAAAAAGTGAGAGCGCCAACTGCTGGGTCAAGTAAATATTGCATGCTAGTTATTTACCTTCAAGTCCTACACACTTGATCAAATCAACCTCAAAGCAGCTCAGGGAGGTCTGGAGACAGCCACCA
This sequence comes from Hyperoplus lanceolatus, assembly GCA_026929865.2. NCBI lineage: Eukaryota > Metazoa > Chordata > Actinopteri > Uranoscopiformes > Ammodytidae > Hyperoplus > Hyperoplus lanceolatus. The sequence goes on along the minus strand of CM049417.1, from coordinate 21,030,439 downwards.
TGATAACACGGGAAGCTGGTTCAATCAGCTGAGATGCTTTCGCCATATCTTGTTTTATGCGCCACAAAACAGGAAGACACTCTAACTATCAATCTTCACTCATTCATTCTTCATTAACAACACTCTAAGATAAACTACACCTTTACAATTATGAAGCATTGCAGTAAGTGAAAATATTATAACACAATATATGTTGATATAGAGTCTGTACGATTACAAAAAAAATCATTTTCAAGTTGTCACCTCTATCCACATAATGTCTGCTATTTTAAATTGTGTTTTCAACTTGCCACTAGATGGCAGTATTGCATTACAAATAGAGGGACTGAAGACTTCTCTTAGCCCAGTGGTTCTCAATTATTTTCTGTCATGCCCCCCCTAGGGGACAGACATTTTTTCGCGCCCCCCCCCTAAATTGAAATACTATTGAGAACTTGCTAATATTTATTTATTAATCCGTACAAAAACACTGTTTCTGGCATGAGCATTCTGCATACAATCACCTTAATATCAAATTAGATGTTAGATTATAAAATTAGCTGCGATAGCTTCTGCAGCAACTTTAAAAAAATTTGAAGTTCAGTTTATTAGCTCAATTTGTAACATTTAAACAAGACAACTCAGTCTGTGTGAATCTCAGGACAGAGAAACAAGAGCAAATGATTAACTGAGGTTTGCATTTCATTCAAAACATTTCACAACTGTAACCATAGGTGGTGTTTTTTCATTATTATAGGCCAATATGCCTTCTATGATGCAAACCTATAATTGGTTAATGTTATTATTAGTGTACTTGCTTCATTTCCTTTTGAATAGCCTACAGAGACACTTGGAGACACATGTGGACGTTTATTTACTGCAAATCACGGCCTTTCGCACGGTTATGACCATACACAAGCACACATCGCGCTTCGCTGCAATTTCGCTCTGCAATGTCCCATGTGCTGCAAACTTCACCTTCCTGGTAAGAGTCCAGGCCTGAGGTCGTCCTTGCATCCATATCAAGCACGTCGCGGCAACTTCCGCGCTTCCGGCGACAGGTATTGCTGTGCCGCGCGCTCCGAAGAGGCACATTCTCTTGTGCGGTCGCCCGGAGCGCCGAGGACGGCCAGGACGGCGAGCAGCACGGAGCTGCGAGGGCCCGGTCATCAGTGCTTGCAGTTTTAATTTTTTTTTTAAATTCCCCATGAAAATAAATGATTCCTCCAAAGACAATAGTCTATAAACTAACTGAAACTTGCGTGGGCCTTCACTCTCATGCACTCATCTGACTTTTCTCTGAGCTGTGTTGATAGACTGGGCGTGCCATGTGACGTAACAACTATAACTTTCCAAGTTTTAAACAGCAGTTCAATTTGTTCAACCTCGCCGTACCCGACTCCTAAATATCCCCATAGAGCAGACGTTTTCAGTCACAGTTCAGTGTGGATGCTGCTGCGCATCGGCGTCCATGTTTGTTTGTTTACTCTACTGACGGCACCCGTCTTGCACGCCGTGTAAGTGCGAGCGCAGACACACACACACACACACACACACTGTCAGAAGAGCCGAGGGGCACTACCAAAAAGACGAGAGGAGCAGCTGGAACGTTTATAGGCACACGCAAGCACATTTATATTGCCTACATTAAATCACAATCGCAGCCATTTGTGCTGTTATGTAATTGCACTAGCTAACATCACAATTAGATGAATCGTGCAGCACAACACCCAATATTACATTTAATGACTTGATAAATTTCAAGTGTACTGGTGCGACCAGTGAACATATCTGGGTGCACTTCACAGATTTTTGGGCCCTGTGACATATGAAACGGTTCAACGTGTACACCAAAAAATTGCAGTCGTGTAAGCGTTTTTGTAAACGTTCACACTAGGGCTGTCAAGCGATTAAAAAAAATTAATCTAATTAATTACAGGCTCTGTGATTAATTAATCGCATACTTATATTACACTTTTATGCCTGTTTATAAACATCTCTCTCTCTCTCTCTCGATTTACTGTTTAATCCCGTGCGGATCGTTTCCGCAAACTACAAGTGCAGCTCCGCTATCGTCTCACCTCTTTTGCACCGGGTCAAAGGGCAATGTAGAAGTGCGATTAATCTGCGTTAATTTTTTTTTTTTTTTTTTTTTTTTTTTAAATCGCGTTAATTTTTCTGTGATTAATTCATCGAAATTAACGCGTTAATTTGACAGCCCTAGTTCACACCCCTAGTCCACACCTTGTAGCTCTCCTCCACCATACAACTTTTAGCATGCAAGCTTTGTTTGCAGATGAATATTTAAAGATGAGCTCAAATGTATCAGTTCATATGTAGTGTAATGCTTTGATAAACTTTGTCCTGAAGGGGTATGGTGGAGAGAGCAGGTAGTTATACAGCAGCTCCCTCATGCCAAAGCCAGGCTCAATCACACTGACTGAATGCAATGCCACGTTAGAATTGCCAGTAGGGCCCGACCGATATGGATTTTTGAGTGCCGATGCCGATTATTTTCAGAGAAAAATTACGATAACGATTAAATCGGCCGATTATCTTTTTTAAATCCCCAAAATATATATTGAAAAAAATTACTAGATTGAAACCTTAAATATATATAAATACTTGTTACTGTCGATAGGTGTACAGGAACTTTTTATTTATTGAAATATGCATTATTTAAAAAAATAAAGTGTTACAAATATGTCTAAAGTGACATGACGCATTTTTAAACTCAGACATTAAGCATTTTATGTAACCGCACCCAACCCTCTGGAACTCCCTCCCTACAAAAATCAGCATCTCAGACTAGATAAACTCATTGAAAAGTCAACTCAAAACTCAACTCTTTAAGAAAGCATAATTACACCTGACTCCATTCCAAACCTTATCTTTAATTTGTCTGTATTTTGTTTTCTTTTTCTATAAGTATGATTTTCTATATGTATGATGTTTAAGCTGGGGTGGAGAATTTGGGGAGAAAATAGCAGTTGGGATAGAGATTTGAATCCAAATACCTCAACCGCTCCGCTTGTTCTCTTTGTTCCCTCCCCTGACACGCTCCACACCAACAACGTCGATGCCGTGAATGGACAGTCCCAAAAGCCAATAAGAACAGAGAACAGTATTATTTATTTATTTATTTATTTTTTTAATCGGAGCCTCGCTCTGATTGATAATGGTTATCTGATGATGGTGAGGCAAAGCAAACTTTGTGTTAGTACCAACCGCTCATTCATTTAGGAGTAAACACTGCAGTCTAGTTTCGCTCTCGTGAAATTGTATACACGTTGCTTGGCAAAATCCTCGTCCCCCATAGCCTATATCACTCTCCCTTTTAGCTTTTCTTCATTGCATTTTCTTTTTTTTCTTTGATGGTTCAGCCCCGTTATCAGTCATTATGACGACAAATAACTGTATCAAACAAGGCTCCCGCTCCCCTTCCCTCACCTGGAGCCATAGGCTTCTCAATTCACGTTGCTGCGCCACACTGAAATCTGCGACCAATACGGATATGTGGCCATAGAGCTTGCACGAGCGAACCGAAAATCGGACTGGATGTGCGACCAGACCAAAAGCAGTAATAAAAACTATATAAAAACGTCTTTCTTTGCACCGATGGTCTCGTTTGCTGTTAAAGGTAATTTATGATTATCAGAGGAAACATGTTGTTTAAAAGATATTTAAATGTTAATCGTAGCCGCTTTAATCATTCTGACAAAAGGAACAATCCAGCAATGTCAGGGGAAAAAAACATATACTACTTTCACAGTAGATGTTTTTTTTTGTCTCATAACATTAAAAAAAACAGAAGCCCAACCCGGCTCCGGTCTAGGGCAGAGCATCTTATTCACACAGGCTGTACACTGGGCGCTGCTGGAAGCTGCACATTGACGTCTTTGAAAAGTACCATAGCTCTTCGTGACGTTACCATCCACGGTGTAGAACCCTAATACTCCCACATGCTGACGCTCATATTTTTTGGTAATCATCCAGGACGGCACTGCTAACCATTTTGGTGGCAAACAACAGATTAACATCATGATTAACATCAGTTTGGTTTATTGAAAAGGTCAAGAGGGTGTATACAATTGGTCAAACTGATAGAAAAGTTAGAAAGCGCCCTCTGCTGGATCACAAGGGAAACTACTTTGAATGGTCTGATGCTGATGAGACTGCGGCACACATTGAACAGGAAATCACAGTTCAAATATGAACTTTTCACCCCACCTTTAAATTAATATTTGAATAAAAAGTGACAGCCTTACTACTGTGTCTGCCTGCAATAAAAAATTCAGCGGGGTAGTTTGTAATGCTTATTAGACTACTAGAGATGTTCATCAATATTGACTTGTTCTGAGATTTTGACCAGAGGCATTTTTATTCTCTCTGGCTTGATGCTGTTGGAGAACCAATGTAAAAAAAAGAGAAATAAAAATACCAACATGTCATTGCTTGTGAGAAAGAAGCCTCTACTCTCTCGGTGTTATTTTTTATTTATTAAAATTATTAAAAGATAGAGACTGTTATGATCAAATGAATTGGCAGTTCTTGCAAGCGTTTAATTTCCTCTGTAGAGGCACTGTGATGAGTACTGAATACACAGCAATCATGTCACATGGATTGATTCTGACATATAGGGAAACCAGAAACCAAACACCACCAAAGAATGGAGAGAGCAAATCTAAGTCAAGTAAGTCATTTGAGATACTGGCCCATCTGAGTTTACATAAACAGCTTGACAGCCATATATTAATACAAGAATGCTGCTGAAAGCTGGCCTGAAATATTAGACGCTGGTGTCTGAGCTCCACAGTTTCCTGACACCATCCATATACAAAAAGACAACTTTTTAACATCAGTCTGTTTCAATCAGAATAAAGAAGTGGAAATTATAATTGTTCCTTTAACACTGGGTTTATCACTGAGGTTATGACATGCCAGCTGCTTCAGTATTAGGTATGTTGACATTGGACTATTGAAAAAAATATAGTATGATGCTGTCAATTTAGATGTCAAGCCCCAAACACCAAAAACGAACATAGACATTATAACACAGTTGCTATGAGCATCAATCCATTCATTTCAAATAAAAAGAGGTGTATTGTGCCTGAGACACCAACATGCACAAAACAACCTCTGCATCTCACCAATATAGAAGTACAGTACACACCAATGCAAACATTAAAGGACACAAATCAACACATCCACCTAGAAGAGAGATGATACAGGGACAGGGTCAAGATAAGCATGGTGGCCAGTGCCACACATGCAGGAGGGCCATCCTGTGGCCAGCACACTATCATCTAGATAGGCCACCCCCTCTGGGCTGGACATTTAACAAGGACAATAGGGACAAAATAGCTTTTTTCTGCTAAAGCCAGCCACTGTACAGTTAGCCAGTTGTGACAGCAGCACACACATTGCTGTACAGAGCACAGTGATGTGGCCTTTGGAACTTCACTCACTGTCCTGCATTTTAGTCCCTCTGTCAGCCAGCCTTTATTTAGAACATGGAGGCTCAATAATACATAAAGACAAGCGCTGTTATCTGCTGTCCCTCTCAAGAGCACACAGGCTGCTACACTAGGAGAAAACGCAAATCACAGAGGATGTCTAAAAGCAGCGCACATTTACAAACATATAGATAGCAACATCTCTAACCCTTACTAAAGCTGGTCCACTGATGACATCTGAAATGATACTCTTATTCTCAATGAGGATCGTCTTGTGCTCTTATTTCCAACAGCCAAACTGCCACAAGTGTTAAATTCACATTACACCAAGACCCAGGTTAAACACAAACTGATTCAGGGATTGTTCAGATTACAGTCTTATGTGCATACAAAGAGTTGCAATATATTATTATTGTTAGAACTGCATTAAAAATGAAGTTCAGTATAAATACATATTTTTAAAAAGCCTGATCAGAATCAAATATTGCATTTATAGTCTGTTATCATATCCTATCAATTTGTCCTCAACATTTATCACATGTCATGTAGTGTCTAATTATAGGGGGTGATTTTGCAAAAAATAAATAAAAAGAGTCTAATGCTCCAACTTCCAAATGTCCTATTACATTTTCTAATTTAAAAAAATACTAGTAATCGTCACTCATGAATGATATGATAAGTGTATCCCCACATACACAGATATACTGTGCGTTGGCAACTTCCTGGTAAATTAACCTCTCCGGTTATATTACTGGCAGCATATCTACTTGCCAGCTATTACTCAAGATGCCTGTGGCTTCAACGTATTCACATACTCAATATTCAGAGCCAGATACTATAATCAAAAGCACAAAACATCCTAGAAAGAGTATGTCTGTTCTAACAATTGTCTTCAAAGCTTTTAAAAAACACAAAAACTACAAGTCCCAGACATATCATTTTTGACGTCTTAAAGGTGAACACCCATTAGTATGAGAAAAGACTCCCCAAGGCATTATCAGGTAAAATAATAATAACTGCCATTAGTGTAAAAAACGCACGAAAAAAAGCGCCAATGTGTACACAATGACAATGCATTCACAGCTTAACAAAATATATTCCAATTGAAATCCTGCAAAAGTGTTGAAAATAATTATCATGAATGCTTTGAAATGACATTAAAAGTAGGCTACATTGGTGCACGCATGTGTGTACGTAAAAGTGCCCGAATTAATCAAACGGGGTAAAAGCCTATTGAAAAGGTGACCGTGGAGCCCAGCTGAGTTTAAAGCCAGCCTGTCGTAACTAAGGCCTTTCTAATTAGGTGAACTAAAACGTGCAGTGAGCTCGCGGGGCAGAGCCGAGAGCTCATTGATTGATTCATCTACGACACCTGGGCTAATGCGGGCAACCTGCGCCACGCGACCCCATTACGAATGAAACTCTGTCCATGCAAAGTCAAAATTACAGATTAACATTCCTCCCCCAAATGACCCCAAAAAGTTGTTTTACGTTAACATTTTATTTCAACTTTGTGAACAGCAGCTCCATGCTAGTCTTCAGTGAGGTTTCGCCAGCAAGCGGCGTGGTTGTCGAAGCTATTGCCCAAGACTTTAGCTTTATCCGACACAGCCTTGAGAAATCAGACAGTTTAGGTTCAGGCAGCAGTGTGTATGAACCTGGGTTGTTGGTGCTCATCTCTCGGCATAAACAGGCAAGTCTGGCGTGCTAGCTAGCACGGAATTTTAATTATACGTTTGTTAACTCTGACAATGATTAAGTTGGCTAGTTATCACGTCAAATAACATGGGCAAAATATCAAGCTAAACCACTTATATTTCCAATGGAGTTCTGCGAGCAACATGTCCAGTGGCATGCTCGGCGTTTTTGACCTTGCTAGCTACCGTAAGTTCTTAAACGCCTTTACTTTGTTTTATCCTACACGGTGGACGTTGACAGTGAATATTTTTTGGACTACTCGGTGTCTTACCTTGAAGTGTTCAGTCGGTGTCGCGGTATTTATTGATGAAAGTCTGCAGACATCAAACTTTTGGTCGCAGTCTTTGCGCAGTAAGAAAGGGGGCGTTGGCGGGAACACGGGCCACCCTAAGTAAACTAATCAGGCCTTTGGCCAATCACGAAAGACGCCGTCTCTACCCCGGAAATACACTATTAACTAATTGATTTGCTGCAGGTGTAGCCCATATGTCCATGGTGTAGCCTACTTTTGCTTCATGCTACCTAGCCCTATAGCCAGGTTGTCAATTCCACCAAAAATGCGAAGCCAAAGGAAACACACACAGCAGTGACTCCTGGAGCTAGAAAGCTGTGTCACGGTGTCACCAAGGTCTCAAGTGTATTCAGGGTAACCCAGTAAAATTGGAGACAGTGTAAGCTAATTTGTGAAATTAATCACAACTAGGCCTACAACCGAAATTTAGCCTATAAAAATACTTTATACTTTATACTTCTATTTTAAATTTAACTGACTCCACTATTACTTTTATCAGAACTGCAGAACAGACATGTGGGCTTGGCATTAATTTTAGATTAAATGCAAAACAATCAAATGGCAGTGATTGTGTATGGGAATTGCAGGTGTGTCTAAACTTAGTATAATCAGGACCATGGAAATTGGGAAATTTCATTCAAATGTATGCCTGTGATGGCAGAGCTTAAAATATCATCCAGCAACTCCGAGTATCAGCAAGAACCCAATATGCACTTAACCTATATATATCACTCCCTTTAGTTCTTCAGCCCTATAGGCTATTTTACATTTATAAGTCGTGGTCCTTACAATAGCCTACCGCTTAGTTTCAACCGAATGTGTAGTTCGGCATGTTTTTAAATAATCTGTCCTCAATTAAAATGCAAGTTTGTCATATCGATGAAAGATTTTTTTTAGTCTACATAAAAGTCTGATATTGCCAACATAACGTTTCTACTTTAAGATGCGTTAACCGACTAGCCTATTATGCGGATCCCACGTTTAAGCTCCCTACCAAGGCCTATATTTCTACACACCGTCCATGTCTGGGAGATGAGATGGGAAATATTCGAAATGAGCACATGTGCGAAGGTCGCCTTCCCCTTCCATCGTGTAAGCCACGATATACAAAGGCACTGCAATTTCAGAGTTTTCATTAAAAAAATGAAGAAAAAAATTCAGCATTCAATGGAGATATGAATGCATCACGGACGGTGACTTTATTATCGCGTTTTCATGCAATAAGACAGTCTGAGGGTCCACAGTATAGCCTGCACTGGGTGCATCCTCTGCTCCTCAAAAATCTGACATTTGGGATGAAATAATCGATTGCAAACGTTTTCAGTTGAATAAGCAAAGGTGTAAAAATATAGCTTACCGTTTCTATAAATGAAAGTTATGGACGTCCTTAGGGCAAACAATCTCTGAATGAAACACCTGGCCCAATAGCTCGTAAAAGGATGGAGTCCGCTCTCTCTTAGTTCAAACTTAGAAACATAAAAAAGCAAACACAAACAAGATAAAATGAGGAAATTAAATATTTATTAAATCAAAACACAGAAATGGGTTCCCTTCAGCAAATGCATGAAACAAAAGGAAAAAAACGAACAGAAGAAATAAAAGGAATCAAATAATTAAAAAAGCCGGCTTCTGCCTGTCTCGCTCTTTACAGGTGCGCCACACACATACGCGACATCACTGAGTGGAAACCAAAGCGGCGAGGAGGTTGTCTTTTAAAAGGGAAGATAGTCCTGCCGGCGAATATATAGGGCCGTATCACATCATGCCTATACCTCTCCGCTCGTTCCGTTTCATCCATTCAACCTACACACGAACACGCCATTTGGACGCGGAAGTATACGCCGGAGCCGCTCCATTCCACACTAGCTTGTGCTCCACACAGGAGCTCTGCAACACCATTGGTTCTCGTGCGTCGAAGCCATTCGTCCACGCCCCCGTCACTCAAAAGCGACCAGGCACATTGTTTTTCCTCCTAAATGTGGCATTTGAAGTCAAACCTCTTTTTTTTTTTTTGCAGAGACGCGCACAGTCGCCTACAGCGGGGCAGGGGACATCACGTTTTTTGAGAGCAATCGCTTTTTTGTTTACCATTGTTTCTCACAAATCGTTTTAATTACACCACATCACCGCACTGTCACCATCATCCAAGAAAGGGGGATTAAGGTATCCGTATTCAAGTCATTGTATGTGGCGTGCTGCCATTTACGTCAACACTAGCCTATTTTAGTTTGTGTTCCACTCTCCAGCCCTCACGTGTCACAATAGAACAAATGTGAAACATTCCTTCCCCCTTTCGTCATCACGCATGTTTCTTTGTTTATTTTCTTTAGTTTTCGGCGTCATTTTAACGCTCTCGTGTCAGCGGGAGACGACATGTGGAATGAGCGCCCATGCATTTTGCTGCAAACCCCCGTTAGTGTCAGTTGTCGGATCAGCAGTTTTTCAGCACCACGGACAGCGCACTTCGCGAGCACAGTACAGTACACAGTAGCCTAACCTATGTGCTATTCACTAGTGTCTGCCCCAGAGACGAAAAAAACAGTCAATGGTCAGCCCCTCGGTAGTCGACCTACAGGCGAGAGACAAACGGTGGGCGTTGATACGGGCATGGTTTTAACAATGGAGAACAGTCTTTGTTTGGTATTCCATTGCAGCGTGGGCACCACGCACGCCTTTACAACAGGAGCGCGTGCCACGCTTATCCCATGCACATCTTTTTGATCGACTTTTTGTTTCTATTCCAGAGGGGTGGAGCAACAGTGTATTCAAGCATAAAAGCTATACGCTACGCGGGCGACTGTGGCTCAGTTGGTAGAGCGGGTCGGCCGATGATCAAAGGGTTGGAGGTTCGATCCCCGCCCTGCCACCTGTGTCATAGTAGTTGTGTCCTTGGGCAAGACACTTAAACCACCTTGCCTCGTGTGAATGTCGATGCTATCGGTGTATGAATGTGAGTGTGAATGGTAACGTGTACATGGGAACAGGTCTCCCTTGCTAAAGAGTCTTCGGACTCAATGGGATATACCTGTATAAATAAAGGTAAATAAAAAATAATAAAAATACGCTCGTAACAACTTGCAGGCACACAACAGGAACTGTATCAGAGTGAATCCAGCCCTGCAGAACATGCTAGGCTACTGTCAAATGAAATGCATAGGCCTACTAAATGAATGGCATTAGAAGAAAAAAAGTTATGCATGAAATATCTGTGCAGTCCACTGAAGTAACAAAGATTAAATCCTATTCTAAATGATGATGGAATAGCTCAAGAGAGTAGCCTCAATGCAGAGGTATAGACTAAAGATATGAGGGATGTAAAAACTAAATAATAACATTAAATGGAATGTGTTCTATATTCTTATTTTGGCCGATAAATACATTTAAAAAAAAAGGTGCTCTTGAAAGTTTTGTAATAGACCATCTTAACCTTTGATCCAACCACAGCAAATTAGGATGACTATTATCATTATCACACAGTCAGTTCACACAGTCAGTTCATTTTAGGAAGTACATCGAGTAAATCTATACAGAGTTCAATACTCTCAACATACTTCAAAGCCATTTATGTGTTAAAAAGTCTACATGAGCTATGAATGAACACACCTTTATTTAACCCCAGATCTGTACAAGCTTTTTTTGTGCTTTTTCGTACAAAATCCGACACGTGTTGATGTTATCTATCTCACGCACCACTTTCCACTGTAGTAACAAACAACATTATTTGCAAAGTAAACATCAACAAGTTGGTAATTAAATAGATTGACACATAATTTAGTATATTTGTATTGTCCCACATCTGGCATTTTGTATGGTAGCTTATACAACAGACAAGATGTTTATGTACTGTAGATAAACCGATTTGGATCACTTTCATGTGATAGAATACCTAGACGTATTATAGTCAAGAACAACTGGAGTTACTTTGTTCTTCAAAGCTAGAAAAAATAGTTTCAAAAAACACAATCATTTTCCAAAATAGAGCACTATTAAAGCTGGAGTCGGCGATTCCGGAGAATGCTTGTTGTCAAAATAACTTTGTCAAAAATCAGTCAATGTCTTCTTGCAATCCGCTAACTGTACATAATGTGTGTAAAAGAAAAGGTTAGTGTTATTACACAGCCTAGGTTCTGTAAACTGGTATATAAACAAAGAGTGTATTAACACTGGATTTCTGTTAAAGGGTACACATATGGCGCTTTTCCACTGCATGGTATCAGCTCAACCCGACTCAACTCACATTTTTGGCGTTTCCACCGCAAAATCATGGTACCTGGTTCCAGGTAGCGGCTGCTATTTTGGTATCGCCTCGCTCTAGGTTCCAAGCGAGCTGAGCCATGGCTAAAAGGTGACGTCGGCAGACTGCGGGCCACTGATTGGCCAGAGACTCTCGACTTCATCCTGTTGTACATACTCCTAAACTCTCTGGGACGTTTCGAATGTATTTTGTCTCGCCACGTGCAGCCTTCTCTGGTTCTCGGAGCCTCAGAATGCCCTCAGACACGGCTTGCATTTGAAAACACATACCCTGAAACAAGCCTTAAACATTTTCCATCTGTATTTTTGGCGGTTGGTTCAGTTAATAGTACAACAACTGCTCGTAATCTCTGCTTTGCTACTTGGCTCCGGAGTCGGCTTTCTGCCCCTTTGTATGATGACCCCGCCCACGTTCAGGAGGTACTATTTCCAGCTGAAAACGACCTGTGCTGCTACCAAAACCAAGTCGAGCTGAGTCGAGTTGAGTCGAGTAGAGCTACATGTGTGGTGGAAAGCGCCAATAGTTCGGGTACAGGTTGCGGATAGTGAGGAGATATTCACTGATTTTGACGTTCTCTTAAATTGCTGACTCCTCCTTTTTAGCATGATGAGAAGGCCTATTATGACCTACAAGTAAAGTACAGGCTTTTCTGAAAACCAGTGAAGTAGGTTTGATGGGTCCAATTTTCTGTCTTAAGACGACTTCAAATTAGCATGACAATAGCTCAAACATTTTAAGGTTGAAAAGAAATAAAATCATCAAAATCAATCTTCTGAAAGGTATTTCCAGGCTTTACGTCTTGACAACAGCACATGTTTAAGTGTTGCCGCTCGGGGGAAGTCATTCATGACCACAAATATCAATTAGATCATTAGCATTTAGATAGCATATACGCATTCTTTAAATGAAAGGGGGAACACCGACCTCTTGGCCCTATTTTTAATGGTGTTTTGGGAAAGTGCGTCTCCAAAGAATGTCAGGGAGACTTATACTGGGAAGGTAGATTATATTTAAAAGATCAGACACAAGGCAGGGTCAATATGGATGTATCGGCAACTGTAAAAGGCACCGGCCGCTCCTGTGTGTCACTCGTTTGCCAGGAATAGAATTGGACAGGAAAAATGTGGAGGCAGCAAATTAACATCTCATAAAGGATCCGCTGCTGAGCTTAATTTTTCTTGTCAACTGACAAATCAGCTCTTTTTACTCTGAACGTCTGACTTACATTAAGCTTAATCCCCGGATACGTTTGCGCAGTGTAGCAGTCTATCATTTTGGCTCAGGGTTAAACAAACACTCTAAAAACTCTCTGAACACTAGTGTATCAAATGTTATGCTACTCGGGAGATTTCCCTTCTGCAAAAAATCAGCAGAACATCTTACCAGGCTTCATATAGCTTTGGTCCAGCCCCCTTCTTCCTGTCTGCTGTTCCCTCACAGCAGTAAGGAGACAACAGTTTTGAATCTGCCAAGAAGACAAAGAAGGACAGTGAGGTATGGAAGAATAGACATATTTGACTTTGTTACTAACATCGTAGAAGCCTGTCTATAAAAGGTGTGTATTAAAGGTGGAGTCAGCGAACACAATTTGTCAGAATCATTGAATATCTCCTCACCATCCGTTAACTGTCCATGCTGTGTGTGTGTGCGCACTGAAAGACAATATGGTGTTAATACACAGCCTAGGCTCTGTAAACTGGTATGTAAACAAAGGGGGCCCACCGTAGCTAGAAACCTGCACGTTTACAGAGCCAAGGCTGTGTATTAAAACTGAATCTTCAGCGCGCACACACACAGTATGTACAGGCAGATCAGGAGGAGATATTCATTGATTTTGACGAGGCATTCTCCTGATCGCTGACTACACTTTTTAATGTAAAAACCTATCTTTTATGTTTTGTGCTTGCATCTCTATTGCCCACATCAGTTGAACTTCCTGTTGTAATCCTTCCTATGTATGACAACACCAACGATGGGTCACTGCACGCAAAATCATACATTTTTCATGCACTAATCAATTTTGAGATTATGGTATACTTTGCTTTCATAACATGTCTTTTCCCTACTACTATGAATCAAAAGTCATAAATTAATAGGGTAAATATTTCACTAAACCTGTCTGTTTGTGTCTATACTGTATTTCTCCTATACAACCATTTTTAACAGCCATTATCTCAACATATTTTTTTTAGATACTCTGAACCAAATATCTCCACTTCTAAATCACTTACATCAACTAAACTTTCCATGATCATTCTTAGCACTATTCTGAAAGTTATTGCGTGATGATTTTTTCACATACTATTGTCTGATTTATGATTTTGTTCTTAAAAACATGATGAAAATGCATTTTTAGGGCCTGTGCATAGTTGTTGTTTTTTTAATATAAAATTAAAAAAGGCTATCCAAAATTTGCTCTTGAAAAACTTTGGATACTAACATATTGTAAAAGTGAAATAAAGAGTTTAACTCAGGCTTTATCCAACATCTAGATTTTTTTTTTTTTTAAAGAGATGAAAATCTACACATAATTAGTTAGATATTTCCAAATTTGCATAGTTATACAAACATTTCTGAAAAAATTGTAATAAAAGAAATAATAGTTCTAATTCTGGCATTCGCCTTGCATATCTACAAGTTAAAAATTGTACCTTTTTGAAAAGAGAAATAACCAATAAAACCTGATGATATTGAGACATTATTTTGCTTTTTTAGAATAGTAAAAAGACATAAAAACTGTCAAAGCCAGAGTTACGTTTTGAATGAGATCTTCTACTGACATAAGCAGTAATAGGTCAAATACAGTCATTCAAATGGATTTACAAGAAGCAACTATTCCTCAGGGAGTGACACTCATGTAACGCTGTGCTGGGCTAAAAAAAAAAAAAAAAAGTGGCGAGCAGCTTGATCTGGGGACTGTTTGCTGTAAGGCAATATAACTCTAATGGAGAGAAAGGACCTGACTTCAGATCAGATGGCCATCTATATTTCAGGGCCGCAAATATGAAAAAATGTGTAATACGTACACCGCCTCCTCAGAGAGAGTGCAGCGGTCGTTAACCTAATCCATCTCTGTAACGGGGAGTGCCAAGGTCTCGTTTGGTCAGTATGGATTGAGAGCGTTCTTTTTTTTATCACTCCAGGTCAATAACAAAGGCACCGGGCTATTATTTGTCCTCAAATGTTCAATGGAAGACTCTTGCTCTACTGTTTTGAGACTGTGAAGCTTTTGCTAAACTATAAATTCCTAATACTTAAAGGTGCAGTGTGTAATATAGTGGAGGTGCTGGGAAAGTTTTGTATGCGCTTCATTTAGCAGAGAATATCTCAACTGTTATAGACTAATATGAGCCCAGTGTACAACGTGGGATGTGTGACAAAATCTCTATCCGGGGCGAACAGGTTACACTAGTATCACACTACGTGGTGAATGGGACTTATTTTTTGCTTTATAGATATCCTCATACTTTTTTTTATCAGATTAATCTTCATATTAAGAGAAATTCTTTTTGTATTACACTTTGTCTAAAAAAATTAATAAAATATGCAAATGAGGCAATATCTCATTCAATATGCGTAGCCTACATATAAACCCTAGAGGGCCTGGATATGATTTGTATGCACTTCATTTAGCGAAGATTATCTCAACTGTTATAGACTAATATGGCCCCAGTGAAACAACGTGGGATGTGTGACAATCTCTATCCGGGGCGAAATTTCTGAAATTGACCACAATAGTTGACACTAGTATCACATACATTTCTACCACTCTAATAATCTGTATGACTGATCCAGTGGGTCCCACCTCCTGCTATTAAATGCCAAGGGTGAGGGCTCTTGACCTCCACGCCGTATCCACACACTCTCTGCAAACCTGTGAGGACCACAGGCCAGCCTTTCTTTATCTGTCTCTCTGATGGATTCTAGCAGAGGGACTCAAGATGTCAATAGTGCTTCCTTTGAGACATTAGCATTCCCTGTGCCGCGGCCCCCGGTCTTTACAATGTTCTCAGTGTTACAATCAGGTGATTATTAATGCCCCCTGCTGGGACCGGGCAACAATATGTGGAGATGAGCTTCCTGAAAGGCGGCCAAAGAGAGTAGTAAGCAGGCTCGGTTCTAGACAGTTAGATTTGGGTGGGCCTGTAGAAATTTTAGGTGGGCACACTGGGCAGAGAGCCCAAGGTGCGAGCACGCGCAGAGCGCGCAAGCCAAAAATTTTAGCCCTTGTAAGATCTCTGCGTCTGCTTTTTGGCACATTTACTGTGAATTGTGTAGAACACAATATGCAAATAAACTTTGAGTGTTGCTGTGTGGGAGATTTGATTCTTGCATGTTTTTTTCCCCAGATGTTTATGAATAACATATAATATACATTATATACAACATAATTTATCTTTTTTTTAACTGTAGGCAGCCTGAGCTGATTGAAGAGAAAGCTTTGGTGCTGGGCAACCTGGATGGTGGTAGTCCAGAGCTATATACTATACACACTACTTTCCACTATTGCCTCTGATGTCCAGCTGGGTGAAAATAGTAGCCAGCCGAGGTCACGACCCTGCTAGGGGGTCCGGGGGTATGCCCCCCGGGAGATTTTTTTTACCTTTTTAAAGTGAAAAGCATGAATCTGGTGCACTTTGAGAGGAAAATTAAGAGGCTAAATCTGAGGAATTTTGTGTGAACAAATAATTTGGAGACACTGGGTCTGATGAATTAGAAGCTATTGAAGAAATACACATGGATTTTCCATAGAAATATAAATGAGAAATAAAATATTAGGCAGGGTCCTCTGGGTTGGGCTTGGTGCTCTTTTTCTTTTACGGGACATATTTTTCTGTAATATAATGAATTAATTTAAATGCAGTGAGAGGAACGAAGCAGAAGAACTCTGTTGTCCAGTTATCTTTTTTTCCACAGACGAGGCTCAAATAGGCTATAGACTATACACAGTGCATGGGCAACTGAGGGCAGCCCCATTTTCAAATATTTTTAAATAAACTCGACTCAATACTAACTGTGCATGCCATGGACTTGAACGTGACGTGATCAGTTAACCTCGGATTACCTCCCAGATGAACTGATTAAATTATTAAGATATTAACTATCTACCAAAACATTGTATTCCTTTTATTGTATGATAATTTACATTCACATAATATGATGTTGATATCAAACACACAAAAAATTAAAAATTAAAATAAAAATAAAAATTGGGGGGGGCCCCCCTGGCAGTCGGGACCCTAAGCAACCGCTCATTTCGCTTATGCCTTGGGCCGGCGCTGCTGACCAGTGGACCAGTGACCACTATAAGCGGGTGGGTAACTTGGAGGCAGGCTGTCCTGCCCACCCAATAATACAATTAGAAGTAATGCATGGTAATGGTATATTCTTTAGTATTAATTAATTGTCTGAATTTTATTTGACATTTTCTTGTACAGTGAATGAACAGGTCCGTCCGACAGTGGGTCTGGACTTCCACCTAAAAAAAAATTATACATATTTTTCTTTTAATTGGGTGGGCACCGCCCACATTTGGGTGGGCACGGCCCACCCTGGCCCCTGGCTACCGCCGGCCTTGGTAGTAAGCAGAACAGCTGTGAATAATATCTGTGTGAGTGCCTTCTCCTCTTTCAGACCAAAGATTGCTGTGATCCCAAAGAAGGCGAGACAGAGGGTGTACTTCAAGGACAATCTTAAAGCTTTGCTCAATTATTTCCTTGCCTAAAAAGGCTTTTTCTGAGTACACCTCTATCCATTTATAATTCATTAAAAAGGCCATGCAAAATGGACCTGTTGCACTTGAAGTTAGTTTAGTACAATTTATTTCATACAATATGAACAAACATAATGCTTATTTTGGGTGCAAAATCTGAGATTTGTACCAGAATAAGATTGCAATTCTGCTACCTGTTGTGACAATGCTAAAGCACAAACTCAGTTTTTATATGACAACTTGAGGGCGATCTTGGAGAACGCCTGTTGACAAAATCAGTTTTTGTCAAAAGCAGTGAGTATCTCCTCACGATCCGCTGTAAGCGTGGGGGCGCCCTTAGCTCAGTTGGTAGGGCCCCCCCCCATGGGCCTCGGCCAGCAGCGGACCCGGGTTCGATTCCAGCCCGTGGTCGTTCTATGCATGTCACTCCCCTCTATGCCCCATTTCAACTCTGTCTCTACACTATCAATAAAGCATAAAAAGGCCAAAAAAAGGTGCTGTAAGCGGAATGGTTCTTTTAGCTAACTTCCTGTCACTTACTACAGTTAGCAGTCCCCTCGCTCGTCCCTACGTCACCGCATTAATGCACTGCGGTCTTCAAGCAGCGAGTTACCTAGCATCATCTCAGATCCATAAGTGTGATAAAACATGATAAAAACCATCAAAACAGACATTGGAAAGGATTTTTACCTGCTCAGCCATTGTAGGCGCATAAACATTCACCCAGGGCCGGCCCTGACCAATTTGGCGCCCTATGCAAGATTTTAGATGGCGCCCCCCATTGCATTGTAGTCAGGTCCACCACTGTTCATACACTCACACAATAAATCAAATAAAAAGTTTTGGTAGCCCTTTTTTTTTTTTGCGGCGCCCCCTGCGGATGGATGTGCCCCTAGCATTTGCCTATACTGCCTATGCCTAGGGCCGGGCCTGTATTCACCCATCTGTCGCTCTGGCGTGCACCGGCAGTGAGACCGTGAGTGAGACGGGTGTCGGTTTGTAGCATTCTCTCTTGTGATTGGATATTAATTTTGGCATCCCCCGAAAAGTTTATTTGCCGATTACATGCAGAGCAGCTGACTGAGAGATCGGCTTTATGAAACGCTCCCATTATGTAAGTGATCACTATATGAATAAAGAGCGATTTAACACATATATTTACATAAATAAACCGCTTACTTCACCTTTAATACACCTCTATGCTCTGCAAGCCTGCGAGAGAGAGAGAGAGAGAGAGAGAGAAGGGGGCTGAGATCAGTAGCTCTTTTTGTATATATTCCCCCATGCTATTAAGAGGTTGATGCTTGTGCATGATGTCATTGATTGTGGACTATCCAATATGGGTCCTGCTGGGAAAGCTAGAGGCTCCCACTGTGACTGTTATAGGGCTATGTAATGCAAGACTAGGGTGAAGTCATGGCAAGGAGCCTGGGGACCACAGAGACCCAACATGACAGTGTGGTAGTGCATAGTCACTTGGAAATGAGGGTCACCCCTCAATTGACCTCTCGATGATAAATTGATGATAAATAAAATGATGATTGGAATAATGGTTGTGTCATTTTACTTATCTGTGCTTGTGTCATTTTATTGTGGTGCTTATGTGTTGTATTTTTGTGTTTTTCTTTTCAAAAGCGGCTACGAGTAACATTTAAACATCTTTTAAACAGCCTCATGTTTCCTCTGATAATCATAAATTACCTTTAACAGCAAACGAGACCATCAGTGCAAAGAAAGATGTTTTTAAATAGTTTTTATTACTGCTTTTGGTCTGGTTGCACACCCAGTCCGATTTTCGGTTGGCTCGTGCAAGCTCTATGGTCACATATCCGTATTGGTCGCAGATTTCAGTGTGGCGCTGCAACGTGAATTGAGAAGCCTATCCCTCCAGGTGAGGGAAGGGGAGCGGGAGCTTTGTTTGATACAGTTATTTGTCGTCATAATGACTGATAACGGGGCTGAACCGAACCATCAAAGAACAAAAAGAGAATGCAATGAAGAAAAGCTAAAAGGGAGAGTGATATAGGCTACGGGGGACGAGGGCGTTGCCAAGCAACGTGTATACAATTTCACGAGAGCGAAACTAGACTGCAGTGTTTACTCCTAAATGAATGAGCGGTTGGTACTAACACAAAGTATTATTTACAACAACATAAACACATTACCTCATCGTGATCCATACTAACTGCCGTCTATCGTTCATTCGCTTTCTGTGAGGAGTCGGACACGCCTATATCACTCTCCCTCTCAGCTCCGTGAGAGAGAGTAGTTAGGTGACACTGCTCAAGTCATTGCAATCAGGTGTGTGTGGCAGTGACTGGCATTAGTTGATGCAGTGTCAAAACCACTCTCACGGAGCCGAAAAGAGTCCTCACACTCCTCAACACACGGACATGCACTATATTGCTTCTCAGTTCACACTCACGCGCCTGGCACGCGCTTTGCGACAGCGGGCGTCGTAAAAATACTACCGCTTTTGTCCAAAGGGGACGCCAACGTGCCATGTTACTCGTAGTGGCTTTAATGTTTCTTTTAAGACATCAACCTGCCAGGGACTACAGGTGAAAATTAGCCTGCATGGCTAAATCTGTCACATTTACATGTTGAACTTTGGTACTCATGTGTATCAATAAATAAATAAATAAAAAAAAATCTACTATAATCTTTTGAGAAATGTTCTAATTAATATGCAAATTTAGCAATATCTAGCTAATCATGCATCAATATGCATATCTTCAGATGCTGGATAAAGCGATAAAGGGTTAAAATCTTATTTATATTTGGGTCCAAAGTTTTTGCAGAACAGATTTTGGATACAGACTTTTTTCAACATCAGACAATTAACAATATATGAACAAATCCTTCTGTACTTACCTTCAAAATAGTGCTTAGAACAGATGTACAGTAAGTGCTTTAAAAGTTATGATTGTTGGTTCAGATTATTGAAAATTTACCAATGTTGAGATAATGTCCGTTAAAGATGGTTCTATAAGAGAAATATATAGACACAAAAAAAACATATTTAAGAAGTAACAAAGAAAAAATCTCAAAATTGTCCAGTGCTTGATAAAAACAATGTTTTTGCTTGCAGTGTCCCGCCTTAAAGTGATAAAAAATCAAATAAAAAATCAAATCCTTTTCTTTTATCTCAATCCTGGGGGAAATATCGCTCGCGGTAGAACAGAGAAAAGTTGTTTTTAATCTCTGAGAATATAGGGCATGAA
The DNA here is from genome assembly GCA_026929865.2 of Hyperoplus lanceolatus. Taxonomy (NCBI): domain Eukaryota; kingdom Metazoa; phylum Chordata; class Actinopteri; order Uranoscopiformes; family Ammodytidae; genus Hyperoplus; species Hyperoplus lanceolatus. Next base: position 21,009,822 of record CM049417.1, on the reverse strand, counting down.
ATTTCAATTAGATATGTCGAGATCTTGGGAAATTTGAATTAATAATTATTTTCTTTTACACAGACACTTTTCTCTGGAAGACAAGTGTGTGTTACTGTTGACCAACCAACCCCCTGAAATAGCCTGGTCTAAATAGCCTTATGTGAGAGCAGGATGGACAGTGGCAGGGCCTATCTCTTTGTAGGGTGGGGGGGAGAGGTGGAGAAGGTGCAGGGAGGAGAGAACCATCGATTTGGTTGTCTGCAGATAAAATAAGAAATCAAGTGTGGTTTTATGTGGCACCGGTCCCTGGCCCAGGCCTTCAGCGCAGTCCAGGAGATTAGAAAGTGAAGTTCCCAGAAAAAACAAACAAAAGGGCATCATTAAACAGGGGAGGGGGGGGGGGGGCTCTGGACTGCTCACACCTTGTCTCTTAAGTGCAATTTGATCTTTGGCTCCCTTTTAAAACCCCAGACGTCCGAGAGGGACTTTCTGATTTGGACTTTCTTGGTCTGATTGAAAGCCAATTGCCTCTGCCGTCAAGCCTCTGGCACAATGTGTACACCAGGAATACACTGACTCTCTCTTTTGATCAGCAGCAGTTTCTCCTTGTTGTGTCTCAGGTATTTATTTAGTTATCTGTATAGAGAGTGTGCTCATTAGAACATCATTACGATGGTAAGGGCACTAGCACATTGCATCTTAATTGATGACAGAGGCTGGTGTGCTTCATCAAGGGCATGGCAGTGCAATCCACGCCGCACACACGGGTCACAGTGCGGCCAATGGGAAGATAGTGGAAGGCTCATTTATTTCACACTATATAGTGCACTTCTTTAAGTCCTTAAATGATTATTTTATAAATAACGCACAATCCTTTGATAGGTACAGTATTTGCAGCTGTCAACCTGGCTTACAAAACACTGGTCAATTTACAATCAGTGCTGTATGAAGTCTAAGTTCAAAAAAATAAAATTGTCATCATTCTCATAGTAATAATGCACTAGATGTGATAGGCAACAGAGAAAGTCTAATTTTGCTGCTTACATTACTACCCATTCACCCTTATACAATATATATAATGTAAATTGTTTGGTAAATCTTATATTGATGGTTATGAATTAACCAAAAAATAGAGTTGTGGCCGGACAGCTAAATGAGCTGAAGCTCCCTATGAGGCTGTTGAGCCAATGGAGGCTGCAGATACAGGTGTCAATTATTTGCCGTTAGTCACTACGAGTGTCCCTCTATAACGTTGTCACATTTTTTCCACATTATCAACTCATGTTTTATTAGTCTTTTGTGGAATTATGTTAGCCTGGTCCGACCAGACCATCGTACTTCATTTAATTTGTACAGAAGGTCTGGAACTGTTCTATTGGCAAACGTTCACTCACTTGGAGGCGGGTGTCTGTTGAAGTTTAAAACTATTGGATCTGCCCAGTGCCACTCTGGATTAGCCAACCAATCGCATAACGTTTGGTCGTGACGTATGTCATGAGCCGGCTTCTGATGGTGCGTTCCAGTTGGACAGGGAACTCGGAAATTTCCTACTTCACTACATATTGTATTCTATGGATCTACCGGTACCTGGCAACGGTAACTTGTTAGAGCCTAACGTTTAGTTATTTTGATGAGAAAGGTTTTAGGCATCCATACTTTCCCGAGCAGATGCACTGGAACACAGACAGGTCGGAACTCGGAACTACCAAGTCAGATATTTCCGAGTTCCGAGTTTAAAGGAACGCAGCATTCAACTGAAACTGGCGCGCGACTTCAACGCCATCGTTCTCAGCCACTCGCTCTGTTCACTGATTGGACCGGTTAAAGAGAAAACCTGCGAAAACACCGCAGACCCAGACTGACTAATGAAGTGAAATTAAAATTGAGCGGAAGTAGGTAGGCGGGCGGTTCCAGGCTAGAATTATGTGCTCATTTATTTTGAAAATCCAGAAGGCCTCTCTCTTTGTCTTGTTAAAAAATCTCAAGGTGTTCCTGACCTTGTGTTTCAAAAAAGTGCTGCATAATTACAATTTAATATGCATTAGTCAAATCAAAGAGCCCGCCAGGGGATATGCTGGACCAAACACCAAGAGCAGACATTTTTTTTCTCAAATTAATAGAAAGGATTTCATTAAGGAGGCAAAGAGAGGGGGATAAATGTTATACATTGGGGTCAAACAAACAAGTGATAGAATGATTAATTATTCAGCCATGGCAGTTTGCTGAAGATAATGGCTTCTCCGCCCTAATGAATTTAACTAAAGAGAAAAGCCATTGGATCCCATTTTGGTTCACCGTCTTTGAGGTATGATTCAGCTCTGCAGTGTCACATTAGCGCATCACTGCAGTTAATTGCTTTCACACAAAGAAATATTTGTACAAATTAGACAGCTGGGGCTTTACTGGGAAGATGAATTGGGGCTTGTATCTCATTCATTATTACAGAGGGATTTATTGTGATGTGATTGGAAGATGTGCATCCACAGAGCAGAGGACAAAGAGGACTTGAAGGAATTTGAGTGATCGTCCGTGTTAAACACATCAAGATTTTTTTCTGCATGAATTTAACTTTATGTTCATACAATCATAATAAAAAATCTTTAACAAAAGCCTTTCGGTACATACTGTAGACAAAGCAAATGTTAGTGCTTGAGCATGAAGTCAATAAAAACAGACGCAAATTTTTCCAGGAGGGACAAAAAAGAGAGAAAAGACAGTTGGAAATTGTTTTAACTCATAAATGTACAGAGAATAAAAAACAAACAACAAAAATAAAACAGTCCAGCAGCCAAGTAAGAGCCACATTTTGCTTCACGTTCAGTCTGAACAAGCCTTTGTCGTTACACATGTTTTGGAGACAAAATTTTGCACTTTTGTACAGATGTGCTGTGAGACGTTAGCTCACAGCACATCTGTATTATTACTATTATTATAGGGGAAGGTGGGGTGATTTGTGCATTTTGGAAGTTGCAAAACCCATTGTTTCTAGAAAACCGTGGAAGAAATTGGAAATGTGACCACATATTTAAGAAGAGCCATCCATTTGACTCATCCTGTAAAGAAGGGAGACACAAGGAATAAGATATAAGCACATTTAAGCTCAAAAAACTGTGTTTTGCCTTTCAAAGTAAAATTTCCATGATCAAGGTTTTTTGATTATTGTGTCTGAACAATTATAGACACGTTTGAAAACATTTGACACATGTTTTAGTGCTTTGGTATGCTACACTTTGAGTCTATATAATTAGCACAATGTCAACCCTAAATTGCTGCATCATGCCTATTATCCAAAATTCTGGGGATGGGGTGATTTGTGCGCAAGGGCCTGGGTGAGTTATAAGTAAGTAAGTAAGTAAAATGTATTTATAAAAGCACATTTATGACAGTTTGCACTGTCCAAAGTGCTGTACATAGTGCATTCAGTAGGTAAACAATGAAGGTAAAATAACAATAACCAAAATAAAAGACGTAAAGCCCATACATCCACATAAACACAGATAGTAGTGCAGAGGTAAGTAAGTAGTGCAGAGGTTAATGGGGAGGAAACACCAGGGTGTACATATGGGTTTTGAGCCTTGATTTAAAGGCAGAAATGTAGGGGGAATCACATTTGTCAGGTGGCAGTTGGTTCCACAAGCACGGAGCAACTAGTGCAAAGTACATTTCTGAGAGTTGTGCCAGTGGCATGGCTGTATACGCTGGTCACCAAAAGAAAGTGATTGTCTACAGTAGCTCAGAAGAGAGTGACATCTCAATTCCACTTAACGACACCACTGATGAGAGTTCAGATGGCCAGAAAGATGATGATGGTGACTACGTGGGGTGATTTGTGCGACAAGACAACTTTTTTTCCGAAAGCTATATTTCTTAAACAGTTTATTCCAGATCCAAAGTTTTTATTGCCAGGGATGCACAACATCCTGAAATATATGTACATATTTGAGTTGGAGACATAACTGTCAAGGCCTCACTTTAAAATCACTTTGAGTAAAAAGTTGCACAAATCACCCCACCTTCCCCTACTAACTATTCTAATAGTGGAGCTATTTTATCGTCAGTAAGCTAAAATGATCACAGTGACAAAACTAATATTCAACATTTTAGCAAGTGAAATCACTCATTTATTTGAGTGTGTTAGCATTTACGAAAATAGCACTTAACACAAAGTAGAGTTGAGACTAATGCCATTTGTAATTTTTCTTGCTTCCGTTTTGGTCACAGGTGTTGCACACATTTGAATGATAGAAGTCTGTACACTTTTTTTGCAACAAAAAAAAGCAACAAACCCTATATCTTGATTGTGCAAAGCACATTAACTATAAAAAGATATATATTTATATGTATATACAGCAAACTATTCTATATACTATTATATACTATTACTATTATTATACTAACTATTCTAATAGTGGAGCTATTTTATCGCATTGTGTCAGCAAAAAGTCCAGGGATTGTCAAAGTAATTGAGATACATCACTTGGACACTATGAATTCAGGATTCATTCTATGGGGACCATGAATCAATATTCAATATAGTGTATATTCAATGATCAATATTAAATGGCCATAATGGTGGACCTACAAACTGACATTTAAAGACTTTTACGCAATCTACACTACATGTTTGTGAAGTGCTCCGTGAGTCAAACATCTTTCGGAGAAGACAAAAATCCAAAAAAAAAAATCCATTTCAATTACATTCTAAAAAATTGAATATCCAGGAGTTGAGATAATCTCTAACCACATTTTTCCAGGGGCTTCTGGAGTCAGACACTGATCATATGGGCCTGTGTGTGTGAATACAGGGAAGCTCAATTAATGTAGAACCTCCATGAGAATGTTCAATCACGGAGACACACATTCCCTCAACATAGCTTACGTGACCCGCGACCAATGGTCCATCAATCCTTTGAGTTCAACAGGTTAGAGCCTTGAAGATCAGACAGTCCACTTGGAACTTTACAGGTAAGAGTCAGGTTGTTGATGTTGGAGTATATCAGGCGCCAATACAGAAAAAAGGAGGGAATGCAAGGGTGAAAGAAACAAAAGTAGTATTTGTCAGAGTCTCAAAGGTGCAATGCGCAGTTTCAGAGGAGGTGGATTTGTTAACATATGAAGAACCTGCAGTTAGTTAACAAAACATATCTACTCTACATCTTAAAATCTTAGTATTCATTTATTCTAATCATCAAAAATCAAATAAAAATTATTTTGAGGCACTTGAAACTAAACGTACAACGTAGAATACGGTTGTAAACAAATGGATGGGCCCTTCTGCCATAAACAACAACAACAGGGAAACAGTGTTCCAGGACTCCAACCTTCATGTGAAGAAAATGTGTTTATAATAAAGTTATAAGGCAAGGCAAGTTTATTTATATAGCACAATTCAGACACAAGGCCATTCAAAGTGCTTTACAGGGGCAAGATTAGAATACATAAAACACATTAGAAAACATTTAAAAGCAAATGAAAAGAAGTAAATAAAATAAAAATTACAGGTTAAAATGGAAACAGAAAAGTCTCAGACTCGATTTAAAAGAGTTGAGAGTTGCAGCAGACCTCAAGTTTTCTGGGAGTTTGTTCCAGATTGTTGGTGCATAAAAACTAAAAGCTGCTTCTCCTTGTTTAGTCCTAACTCTGGGGACTGTAAGTAGACCTGTCCCAGACGACCTAAGGGCTCTGGACGGCTCATAACGTATACGCAGATCAGTAATGTATGTTGGCCCTAAACCATTGAGGGCTTTATAAACCAACATCAGTATTTTGAAATCCATTCTTTGAGTGACAGGGAGCCAGTGTGAAGACCTCAGAACTGGGGTAATGTGATCCACTTTTTTGGTCCTAGTGAGGACTCGAGCAGCAGCATTCTGAATTAGCTGAAGCTGTCTGATAGATTTTTTTGGAAGGCCTGCAAGGACACTGTTACAGTAGTCAAGTCTACTAAAGTTAAATGCATGGACAATTTTTCTTATTCCTAATCTGAGCTAGTGGTAGCATGTAGATGTTAAACAGAAGAGGCCCAAGAATGGAACCTTGGGGGACCCCGCATTCAATATCTGTCCGCTCAGATGTGACATTTCCTATTGACACATAGTTGTCTCTGTCCTTTAAGTAGGATTCAAACCAGCTTAGCACAGTTCCAGAAAGTCCAACCCAGTTTGCTAGTCGGTCTAGTAGTATGTTGGGGTCAACTGTGTCACTGAGATCCAGTAAAACTAAGACAGAACTTTTGCCACTGTCTGTGTTTAAATGGATGTCATTGAGGACCTTAACCAGAGCAGTCTCAGTGCTGTGGTGTTGTCGAAATCCTGACTGGAAAACATCAAAGCCATGGCGTGAAGTTCATTGCTAGGTATTTATTTAGCTGTTGATAAACAGCCTTTTCAATTATTTTGCTTAAAAATGGTAGGTTAGATATGGGCCTATAATTGTTCATGAGTGATGTATCTAGATTGTTCTTGATGACTGCCGTTTTCATGGTCTGTGGGAATACACCTGTCCGAAGGGACATGTTGACAATTTGTAGAACATCTGAGGCCATACAGCTAAAAACAGTTTTAAAGAAGGCTGTGGGCAGAATGTCAAGGCAGCAGGATGAGGAGTTCAGGTGTTGTATAATGTCCTCCAGGATTATGTGGTTTATCAGATAAAATTCTGTCATTGCATTTGAATTGATTTTAAGAGGGAACACTTATGTTGAACTTGGTATTGATGCAGTGACAGCTTGTCTAATTTTGTGAATTTTCTCAGTAAAGAAGGAGGCAAATTCATTGCAGGCCCTCATGGAGAGATGTTCAGACGCTACTGGCACAGGAGGGTTTGTTAATCTGTCGACAGTAGCAAACAGGGCATGTGCATTGTTGTTGTTTTTGGTGATGATGTCAGAAAAGAAATACTGCCTTGCATTTCTCAGTTCTGAGTTAAACGTGCACAGTTTCTCTTTGAAGATGTCATAATGAACCTGGAGATTTGTTTTTCGCCACCTGCGTTCTGCTTTACGGCACTCTCTTTTTTCTATTCTGACCTGCGGGGCATTTCTCCAGGGAGATCTTTTCTTACCAGAGACAACCTTCATCTTAGTGGGCGCAATAGCATCTATAACACTTGAAATTTTGCCGTTAAAGTTGTCTAAGAGCTCCTTAACTGAGTTACAGGGGAGGGGTGGTATCGAAGAAAATGCTTGAATGAATGTTTCACTGGTATTTTCTGTAATATACCGTTTTTTGATTACTTTTGATTGATCAGTTGTGCGCACAGACATTTTACTCTCAAAAAATAAACAGGAATGGTCTGAGAGGGGACCCATATCTGCCACTGTTATGTCTGAAATGTTCAATCCTCTGGAAATGATAAGGTCCAGCGTGTGCCCTTTGTTATGAGTTGGTTTGTCAACATGCTGATTTAGTCCAAAGTTGTCAAGGACACAGCACAGTTCTTTCGCACATCTGTCCTCTGGTTTGTCAATATGAATATTGAAGTCCCCAACGATTAATACACAGTCAAACTCAGTACAGATTACAGACAGCAGCTCAGCAAGGTCATCAAAAAAGCTTGCACAGTATTTTGGTGGCCGGTAGATATTGATGAAAATAGCTCTAGAGGCTGAATTTAACTTGAGAGCCACATACTCAAATTAATCAAAATTTCCATAAGACATCTTTTTGCATTGTAGAGATTCTTTAAACTAAATAGCAACCCACCCCCTCCTTTTTATGCACTCTGGCTTCACTCACGAAAGTGTAGTTGGGCGGGGGTGGACTCTATGATAAGAATAAACCTTCAAAAATGTTTACCTCTCTGTAACACACCCAAAAGAAGAGCCAGGCCTCAAAAATACACGCTTTTGTTCTGGAGTTAAATTTGGAGCAGCAGCTGTCTATTTGCTATTTGCCATCAACACAGTCTCATGTACTGTACACTCTTATATTTGTCCTCCTTTATCATACAAACTGAAATATACCTGCACATGCAAATGGTTTGGAATATTCTACAGAGACTTGGCGTCGCACAATCCATTTGATACTAGTCTTTTCACACACACACACACACACACACAGAACCCTTGAATTACTCCCCTTTTCCATTTCAAAGGCGCCACAATCTGGGATTTCTGTTTTTTTAAAGCAAAGATATCTCATTTAAAATGGAATCATAATTGAATCAGAGATCAACCCGCTCTCAACTAGATATGCCGCCTGTTCCCTTGACACAGGTGCATATCAGAAGCATCCTACCTTTCAAAGTGGCTTTCATGAGAATATATACGGCTAATGCGGTGTGCTAACGCAGATCAAAATGGCCATAATCCCTGTGTTTGCAATAATACATTCCCAATTGCGCACACATCATGAAGAGCCCTTTGTGTCCAACATTCCAAAATGCTTCAATCACTCTTGACTTGTTGTGACTGAGATAGAACAGTAGAAAATGACAACCACAAAGGACAATTGTCTTTTTCAGCACCTACTGTATACTGTGCAGACACTGTTTCAGACAGTATCTTGAGTCCCTTGATATCAAACAGGCAACAGAAGGCTACATTTAATCTTCCTCTGCCTTCCTTATGCCTCATTTCAATAGGGACTTTTTTTTTTAAATATGAAATGCAAAATTGATCCTTCGTTGCCATTGGTAACCTCTTTTGGTACAACCACTTGCTACCCAATTAAGTGAATCTTAATTTTAAAAAAACACTCCTATTTAAAATCTATGCCTCCCTTACATAATGAAATTTAGAGCCGGCTGGCACATGTACTTGCCTTTTTTTATACAGCCTCTCTGCCCTCCTGGGAAGAGAAAAACCTGTGTTTTTTTTTTGGAGCAAATCAAAATCAATAGATATCTAAAGGGGGCAAATCTAAGGGCATTAATCATCTGGATCCGCCAGCCCTTCTTTTCTGTAATTAATCAATGCGTTAAACTGGAGAAATTTGGCAATTCATCTTCAAATCTCTCATGGAGGAGCATACACACACAGAGGCAAAGAAAAAAAACAATATATTCATTTAGTTAGAGTTACACCAGCTCAGAGCTTATTCAATACAACTCTAATGAGGTCTATTATGAGTCAAATGTGCTCTTTTTCAAGCAGCCACCAAACCGTGGGTACAAGTCATTATACTCAACACATTTTTGCAAAAATGTACAATTGTGGGGAAAGATTAGCTTCTTGAATGAGAATGTCTCAGCTGGTCCCTATGGAGATTATTTGTGCCCCCCCCCCAATAAAAAGCACCTAAGCCTAAAGATCATCATGTGTCCCATGGCATTTTATAAACTTTAGTTGAACGTTTCCATGGTGTTTGAAGTTATTTTGCCGATTTAATTATTTTTTTCTGTGTTTTTTTCCAGCACATGAAGGATCCCGTTGCTCTGGTCGAGTGCAGCCCCAGATCATATCAGACATGCAGTTCACTTTGCATCAGCGTAAGCTTTATCAAAACAGGTGAATCCACCATGGCAGCCGCTCCCGCCACAGCCCCGGACAAAACACACTAACACACAAGAGAAATCAGTCAAGCCTGTCGCACTGACCTACTTGACGCTGGTGTGTGAGCTGAACAGTGAGAGCTCCAGAAAGCTATTGTCATTCTTTTTTCTTTCCCACCTCTTGTCTCCTCTTCTTCTGTTCTGTTTTCTCTCTGTGTTTTGGGCTTTGCATAATTTTTTAAACCACAAAAAAAAACTGCCAAAGCAAAAGCAGAAAGCACAGAATAAATAAAAGACATTAAGGTAAAGGACAAAGACGCATTTAACTTTGAATACAAATCAAATTTTGCGAGTGTAAAGCCCTCATTTCCCTCCATTTAGGGATCACATTAGAAGCATTTAGGTTGAAAAAAGCAAAATATTTCCAGAATGCATGCCGGTATGATGCGATGCTGTGTAGGTGCGCAACATTTTGCTAGACCTCTGCCATTTTATTTTTAAAGTCGATCGGGGCGTATAAAACATGTGTGTGTGATGCTGCATATCAAAAGCAGTCAAAGCTTAGAAGCTTGAGAAGTGTCTCAGTTCAAATAATAAAGATGATCTGACTTGACCTTGCATGAAGCATTCCACTGGTGGCTGCTTAGAGGCTTTTGCTGTTACTGCTGCTTTCTACTAGGACATGTTTTCATGGTGTAGTGTTAAGAAAAAACTTTATTTTTCTCACAGTGCCATTGCTAAATCTCCTCTTTTCAGTCTCTGTCTGAAATTCTCCATTTCAGAGCCTGTCTCTTTATGTTCAGCACCGCCTTCCAGAGAGCTGGGTCTGCTCGGATTGGCCCTAAATTTAAAGCCCTGCTTCACCAGTGGAAATATGAAGGTGTATTGAACTATGTAGTATAAATGTGCAAACATTTTAGAAATCGGTTCATCCTAGCCAGAGAAAAGGCAGAAAGAGTGTTTTATGGTCTCACTGTCTAACCCTACATTTTCCCATGGGATTAACAGGACAGCTGGGTCAAGGGAAGACTGAGGGAAGACAAACCTCATTCATTATATTATAATAGCGATTTTATAATTATAGAACGCTGGTTCTGTATGGGTGCAGTAGTCCTTTAAATGCAGGTCTGAATCTAACTGCTAGTTAGATCCAGAGGTATCTGGTGCTCTTATCACAGGTGGTGGGAGTGCTAAGTTGGTAATGAAGGGGTGTGGTTTCGCCCCGTGTGAGTCATAAGGGAGAGAGAATTCTGACTGGGGTTTATGAACACAGGTTTTCAGAAGGGTGGAGATGGAGTAAAAAGGAGGGTGTTTTTTTCTCATCTGTTGGGAGTCTCTAGTCACACCGAGGACCCACATTTATGTTAAAAACCAAAAAAACAAATGATCTGCACACACCAGAGAGAGAGAGAGAGAGAGGGTGGGCTATGGAGGAGAAGAAATGTAGAGGCACAACAACAGGTAGCTCTGTTAAACTCCAGGGGTCTGCCCGGCTGATCTCTGCCTCTTATTAGAAGTGAAGGATGACACACATAGAGGCAGGAAGAGGGGAGGATTCTGAGGAAAGAAAGAAAGAAAGAAGAGAGGGAGAAGCAAGGGCAAAACAAGTGTATAAAAGCCCCTGCGCTGACAGGTATGGTGTTGCCGAGGGACGTTGCAGCTAATGGTACCGGTAGAACACAGCTTCAATGAGTGGGGAAGGCAAGGTGGGTGAAAGACAAGTCATTGTAAGCAGCAGTATGACAGTGCTCGGGGAGGCATGTGCTTATGGGTGTGTCGAGCAAATGAATACACAGGAATCCTCCTCCTCCAAATATATAGAGCCATTTCCAGTACACTGCAAAAAACTCTAAATCTTACCAAGTACAGAATCTTGGTTTAATTTCTAGTCAAAGTATTTCATGACACTTGATATGAGGCACACTCACCCGAATGGTAACATTTCAGTGAGTTATAGGGACTTGTTAGTTCAATGCGCTTCAAATGAAAATGAGCATAACAAGTGTGACTTAAATCAAATCAAATCAATTTTATTTGTATAGCCCAGAATCACAAATTTTCATTTGACAAAGTCAAACAGTATAACATCATATATAAATAAAAATAGTGTGGATGCAGGAGGACTTCAGATGCTGAGGGGGGACCAGATCCTCGCCGTCTCGTCTCAACCAGAGAAAGCTGGAAGAGGACAGACAAAACCAATGAGCAAACAAAAGAACATTAAGCGAAACACAGTGGCCCGACTGACCCGCTGGCCTGGATGTGCCCGGCCAATCAAGCAAAGCCGGGGGCAACAGGCAAAAGGGCGTAATCCATCCGCCGCAGCCACCGGCATGCCCAGACCCAGCCAGAGTAGCACCGAAGCCAGGCAGCAAAACACAGACGCCCACAGCGACGCCTCAGAGCGGACCGCCATGCAGGGAAAGGCGAATAAAAATATTAGAAACAGTTAAAAACGGTTAAAACGCAAGTTGCAATGGTTGCTTTAACCGAACGATCAAAGCAACCCATGTCTAAATGATTAAAATCTGTTAAAAACACCACCCACCACCCATCAGTGCACCAATGACACAAGCAGCACCCGATGCCCCCCCCCCCCTTATATGTCAAAAGCAGCACCTTAAAGTCTGATGGGGAGCCAATGCAGCGAGGCTAAAATTGGGGTGATGTTCTAGTTCTAGTCAAAAGCCTCGCGCAGCATTTTGGGCCTTTTGAAGGCCTCGAGTAGTTGATCTGGGCAATCCAGACAGTAGGGCGTTACAGTAATCCAGCCTAGAAGATACAAAGGCGTGTATTAATATTTCTGCATCAGACATGGACAGACTGGATTGTATTTTGGATATGTTTCGTAGGTGGAAAAACGCAATTTTAGTCATTTCTTTGATGTGTTGATCAAAGGACAGGTTGGAATCGAACTTAACACCAAGGTGTCTTACTGTTAAGCTTTGCGAGATAACGCAGTTGTCGGAATTAATAGTAAGTTGCTCAAGCTGATTTCTAATGTGCACAGGACCGATTAATAGTAATTCAGTTTTTTCTAAATTCAGGAGAAGAAAGTTTTGCGACATCCAGCTTTTAACAGCAGATAAGCAAGCCTCTAAATTTGTGATTTGGGTACTATCATTGACTTTGACCGGGACATAGAGCTGAGTATCGTCCGCGTAGCAATGAAAGTTGACCCCGAAGCTACTAATAATTTGACCTATGGGTGATATGTACAAAGAGAACAGCAGTGGTCCGAGAACAGAACCTTGAGGTACTCTATATTTCACTTCGGTGAAAATGGATGTTATGTTTCATTACAGGAGATGCTTATGATACACACCATTGTGTTTTATATGAAAAGGTTGGGTGGTCCTCCCTTAAGGAGAGACGTGATGCACATTGGCATATGTTTATGTATAAAGCCCTGACTGGAAAGCTACCACTCTATTTGACAGAAATGCTTATTTCAGATGGGCTTTATCAAACCCGCTCAACTGAAATGCTCATGTTATATGTTCTATACGCCCGGTCTGACCTTGGTAAGACTGCTTTTAGCCACAGTGCCCCTGACTCCTGGAACAGCCTACAACATCAAATTAAAATAAATACACTCATAACTGATAACCAATTTAAATTTATTATTTTGAATCAGCCCCACTCCACTTGTAACTGTTTTAATTAGGCTATTGTTCTGTTTCATTCAATTGATCTGAATGTTTTAATTGTTGTTGTCTCTTTGTAAGCTTGTTGTGTATTCTCATTGTATATTGTGTGTCTGTACTAACTCAACGTCATTGTAAAAGAGGGTCACCCCTCAATTGATCTTTCGAGGTTAAATAAAGGAAAATTAAAAATCAAATGTTGTTGTAAGAGATACACTGAGTTCTGCCGGATAGGTATGATTTCAACCAGGCATGGGCTATTCCTGTAACGCCAAACAGGTTTTTCAGCCGATACAGGAGTATGACATGGTCGATTGTGTCGAACGCTGCACTGAGGTCCTAGCCTGGCTCCGCCCGCCCGCCTACTTCCGGCCAAATTTTATTTTCCCTTCAGTAGTCAGTCTGGGTGTACAGCCCATTTCCCACTTTTGCCGGAGATTCAACAGCCGGTCCAATCAGCGAACAGAGCGAGTAGCTGAGAACGATGACGTCGAAGTCGCGCTCCAGTTTCAGTTGCCAGAAGCCGGCTCATGACACACGTGACGACCAAACGTTATGCGATTGGTTGGCTAATCCAGAGTGGCACTGGGCAGATCCAATAGTTTTTAACTTTAACAGACACCCGCCTCCATGAGTGAACGTTTGCCAATTAAAGCACTGCCAGACCTTCTGTACAAATGAAATGAAGTACGATGGTCTGGTAGCACCAGGCTACTGAGGTCCAACAGTAGCTTACAAAAAAGCTCTTCCTATTACTATTAACATATGCTCAATATGAGTAATTCTAGCTAACGTCAACATAAATATCATCTTAAAATGCTAAATATCACTCAATAATCTTATTTCAGGTGATTATAATAGGTGATTATCTTAAATCTAGAAGAGTGCCACCAATGTACACTTAAAATGAAGAGAATGACAAGTCGGGGGGAAGACTACTGCTTTTGAGCATTACAGGCTTATTATGATACATAACATTTCCTAACCGCACATTGAGGTTCCCCAGCTAATTTCAAGATACAGTGCTGCGTATGTATACACCTTGAGCCTTTTGGAATTTTATTTAGTTTAACCATTAATCATTAATTTTTATCAATACCAGTATTTGTTATATGAAATAACAGATGTTTGTTTATCAATTCAACATTTTTCTTCTCTGGAAATCAATTGTTAAAACAGATCAAACAAATGATTTGCCAACTTTTGCACGTGACAAAGTTTGTGAACCCTGAGCTGCATTGCTTAAATCGAGCAGGTAAACACAATCAGGTGGGCCAAATTGAGTGATGAATGGACCAATGTAATGAAAGATATTTAGGGAAGAAATTAGGTGGCATTAGATAAAACAGAGATCAAACCAGGTCAGTTTAGGCTCACCAAAGTGAACCCATACAGGTCAGACATGCTAAAAGGGAAATAAAATCTCAGAGGATCTCAGGAATAGAGTTTTGTTGTTCCACATTTGTCCGGGGACACCTATAAATACATTTAAAAAAAAATCATTCATTTCATTCATTAATTTTCCTTTATTTATTCTCGAAAGATCAATTGAGGTTACCCTCTTTTACAATGACGTCGAGACAGATACACAATATACAATGAGAATACACAACAAGCTTACAAAGAGACAACAACAATTAAAACGTTCAGATCAATTGAATAAAATAGAACAATAGCCTAATGAAAACAGTTACAAGTGGAGTGGGGCTGATTCAAAATAATAACTTTAAATTGGTTAACAGTTATGAGTGTATTTATTTTAATTTGATGTTGTAGGCTGTTCCAGGAGTCAGGGGCACTGTGGCTAAAAGCAGTCTTACCAAGGTCAGACCGGGCGTATGGAACATATAACATGAGCATTTCAGTTGAGCGGGTTTGATAAAGCCCATCTGAGATTTGCAGCATTGTTGTCAAATAGAGTGGCAGCTTTCCGGTCAGGGCTTTATATATAAAAATATGCCAATGTGCATCATGTCTCTCTTTAAGAGAGGACCAACCAACCTTTTCATATAAAAGACAATGGTGAGTGTCATAAGCATCTCCTGTAATGAACCTTAAGGCAGAGTGAAAAACGGAGTCTAGGAGTTTAAGACATGATTGAGATGCATGCCTATAAACCACATCACCGTAATCAAGGACAGACATAAAAACTGCCTCAATAATCCTTTTCCTACTGAACAACGGGAAGGTGGCTCTGTTCCTATAAAAATATCCGATCTTTTGTCGCAGACGACAGACAAGATTTTTTATGTGAAATTTAAAAGATATTTTTTCATCTATCCAGATGCCGAGATATTTATATTCAGTGACTCTTTCAATTTGAGATCCATTATTTGTATGAATATTAAGATCATTAAAATGTATAGTTCTTGCTCTGGAGAAACACATATATTTTGTTTTGTCTGTATTAAGAACAAGTCTGAGGTCCACTAGACAGTCATGCAGGGTGTTAAAAGAGCTCTGAAGGTTCTGAACAGATTGATGGACCGAATCAGAAATGCAATACAGTACAGTGTCGTCAGCATACAAATGGGCTTGACAGTTTTGTAGCGATGAAACAATGTTATTGATGTAAATTGTTAAAAACTCAGTTTGGTGGCTTCCCAGTTTTACTGACTGCTGTCTATCAGAGAGATAATCCCTAAACCAGCTACATGTAGAATAATCAAAACCAATATCATGCAGCCTCTGTAAAAGCAAATGGTGATCTAAAGTATCAAAGGCTTTTGACAGATCAACAAAAAGTGCTGCACAGTGCTTTTTATTGTCGATAGCTGTAACAATGTTGTCTAAGACCAAAGTGACAGCAGATACAGTACTGTGACCTGCCCTGAAACCAGATTGAAATGGGCTCAGAATGGAAGCACTGGATAAAAAGGTTTTCAACTGATTATTAATAACTGATTCTAGGATTTTTGCCAGGCAATTTGAGCTCCATCGGTCCACGTTGAGGCAAATCATCTTTTGGTTATGACTAAACAGTTCAATTTTGGACTAATCTGTCCACAGAATAATTATTCAGGTATTTCCAGGTGCTCTCTGGCAAAGCTGTGACAAGCAGTTTTGTTCTTTTTTGAGAGCAGAGGCTTCTCCAGCAACCCCCCCCCATGAAAGCCATGTTGACTAAGTTTTCTTCTTCTTGTGGAACCATGCACATCTGTCCCAGATGCTGCAAGAGAGGTCTGCAAATCACTACATGTAATGTTTGGGTTGACTTTTAACTGAAAAATCACTTTTCTTGTGGTGCTTGTGGATATTTTTGAAGGAAGTCTACTTCTAGGCAGATGTACAGTCACTCTTAAAGCTCTCCATTTGTAGATGATTTGTATCACGGTGGACTGATGGAGCTCAAACTTTTTGTATATCAATTTATAGCTGTCCCCAGACAAATTTGAAATATCACAACTCTATTCCTAAGATACCTGGTTTGATCTCTGTTTTATCTAATTCCGGCCAATTTCATCTCTAAAGATCTCTCATTACATTGGTCCATTTTATCACTCAATTTGGCCCATCTGATTGTTTTTACCTGCTCAATTTAAGCAAAGCAGCTCAGGGTTCACAAACTTTTGCACATACAGAATTTGGCTAATCATTTGTTTTGTCTGTTTTAACAATTGATTTCCAGAAAAGAAAAAAGTTGAATTGATAGACAAACATCTGTTCTTTCATATAAAAAAAATTGAATTAATAAAAATTAATTAATAACGGTTAACATAAATGAAATTCCAAAAGGCTCAGGGGGTCACATACTTTCAAGCAGCACTGTATATTTTATCTTCAAAGACTTAATTGAATGTTGTTTCAAGAAATCAAGTACATTTCCACTTTCTACACGTGAAATACGCTTTATATTGCTTGTATTTTTAGACACTTCATTTTGAAGAGGCTTTTTTCTCCAGACCGGTGCCCAGTCAATCAATTCCTTGGAATCGTCAGCATGCCTGCTTAACTACTTATCGGTTCCGCTCGTTGCAGATGTGTCATGACTTCACACACGCGCTGCTTTGTTTTGGTTCAGAACGAAACAAACATGGCCATACCCACTGCGCCACGGGCTTAAAAAGCCAAAAAAAAAATTGGTCTGGACTAATTAATGTGAAAATTGACAATTTCCTAATTCTAAAATACTCTTGATAATCTTTCAAAGCACACACTAGACACACTTCTGATCAGATATTAAAGTGAGTTAATACAAACAAACGTGTACTTATTCTCTCACCCATTGAGAATCGATAAGAGAATCGGATCGATAAGCAATATCGGAATAGGAATTGGAATAGTTTAATTAACAATTCCCATCCCTACCAGGTCCTGGGTCCTGCTGTCTGTAACCACAGAATGTAACGCTCCGGGGATCATGCAGGGACTGCTGTGTCACAGCCTACGCACAGAGGAGACGGAAAAAAATAGAAGAAAAGAAAAGAACTTGACACATAGCAAGAGAAACATAGCGGCCTCCTGTCAAGACAGGTCCGCCAAGGAGAGGCTAACCAACCACAAAGCCTCAGACAAACTCAAAGCAAGAGACAATTCAGAACTATGAACACTAGAGGTGCAGTGATTTCTCTATTATAAAGGTACGGCCATACTAAACGCGTTAGGCGCGGTAGAGGCGTAGAAAATCGGCATTTTTGCATAGGGAACCATTGGTTTAGGCGTGATGATGCGTTACTCGCGGTAAAGCGGTGCGTTGGGTGCGGTAGCCGCGTTGCCAGCACGCCTACCGCACCAACGCATCAAAATATAACTTTTTACGCGTGACACTTAGCCGCGTTAGCCAATCAGCTCGGAGAATGACCCGACGTCACGGACATCAGCATGGTGGGAGGACAGTGTACACAGAGGCTGAGAAACACCGAGGAGGTAATGTAGCGGGCGGCTGGTGCTGTATGAAGCACCGCCGTGTGCACACAAAGCTGCTGTAAATGTGTTTGGTATGGTGCTGCCTTGCTGTTTGTGTTCATTTCCGAGCGGTGTGAATATGCAATGCTGTTGTAAGGCTATTTGTTCCGTTCAGTTGCTGTTTATTTGTCTTTTGGCACAATTGTTGGTTGTGTTGTTGTTGTTTTTGTGCGGACATGATCGCTGTTGAGTCGGGTCGTGTCTGATCGCAGCCATGGTTGATTAGGGGAATAAATATATCGGGGGAGACTAGCTGCGCAGGTGCGTTGGGCGTGTTGAACTATTTTTTGACACAAAATTATCAAGCGCCAGATCAGGTGCGATAGGCACGTTGGCTACCGCACCCAACGTGTTTGGTGTGGGTGCACCTTAAGATGCATCGTGACACACGCAGAGAACAACCACGGGCTGGATTAGAACCTGGACTGAGCCTATATGGGGGTTGCTCTAACCATTACAGCCAGGTTTCTGTTAAGAACATAACAAACGCAGCATGTTTCCCCATGTATATGATAGTTTGCATTAATGGCATTCATTTAAACTTTTCTACTTTTTAAACCTAAAGTGTCTTCCCTGAAAAAGTTGTCACGTGCAGTAATATAGAAGTTAAGATTGCACCACATTGCAGGTGCATGGAGAATGGTTTTGCAATCAAATGTTGAATCATAATGGATTTGAATCAAGAGGCCAGTTAAGATTCACCCTCGAATGGGCACATGACGCTTGACATCATTTTTTACATTAAGCAATTTATCCACATCCTAATGTGTACACACATACAGAGAGATTTTTGGCACATCATAAAAAGGGGAAATGCAAAAATTAAAAAAAAAAAAAATGGTCTAAATTATTAATGGGCTGACCAGCCAAAACCCCCCACTCACCCTAAAAAACAACAACTCTAAATGCTGTGTCTAGACACAACATTGTGTTACTGCCACTTGACTTGATGACGCATAAGCACTCAAGTATTTACATAATTAGTTCAGCTAGATGAACACCGTGATTACAGTAATAGCTGTTTTTTTCTTTGTATTTAAAAACAAATAATGTTAAAGTAAGCTTTTTAGAAACATGAAAATATATTAATTAAATGGGACAAAGTTGCTTTAATGACTGTAAAGTGAGGGGTTTGGTGTTTTTTTTCTCCCCGGGTTCCAATCCAACTCTACCTTCTAGTTTGCTTCCTTGGTTCACACCACATGATATAATGATACATTCATTGGATCTTTTTCAACAGGTTCGGTTCACTTTAACACCTATCGTTTCCTCTGGTCTGAATCATTTCATTTCATTTAACTTTTATTTATCCTTGAGAGACCAGTTGAGGGGTGACCCTCATTTTCAATGACGTCGAGTCAAAACAAATTCAAAACAACAATACATACAAAACAAACAAAACAATTGAAACATTTACAAAGTGGTGAAGAGTGGTAGCAATTAAAAGGAATAAAGTACAATATAGCCTAATTAAAACAGTTACAAGTAGAGTTTGGCAGATCCAAGATAGTCTGTTTAAATTGGCCAAAGGATATGAATGTATTTAGTTTAATTTGTTGCTGTAAGTTATTCCAGGAGTCAGGGGCACTGAAGCTAAAAGCTGTCTTTCCCAGCTCAGACCGGGCTTGTGGGACATAAAGCATAAGCATGTCAGTGGATAAAGCCCATCTGAAATGTGCAGCATTTCAGTTAAATAACGAGGAAGCTTCCCGGTCAAGGCTTTGTAAATAAAAATGTGCCAATGTGCGTCACGTCTCTCTTTAAGGGAGGACCACCCAACCTTTTCATATAAAAGACAATGGTGTGTATCATAAGCATCTCCTGTGATGAATCTTAAAGCAGAGTGAAAAACAGAGTCTAGGAGTTTAAGACATGAATGTGATGCATGCCGGTAGACCACATCACCGTAATCAAGGACAGACATAAAAACTGCCTCAATAATCCTTTTCCTACTAAATAAAGGGAAGGTGGTTTTATTCCTATAAAAATAGCCAATTTTTTGTCGTAGTCGACAAACAAGATTGTTTATATGAAAATGAAAAGTGAGTTTATCATCTAACCAGATGCCGAGATATTTACACTCTGTGACTCTTTCAATTAAAAATCCATTCTTTGTAAACATATTAAAATCATTAAAATGTGTAGTTCTTGCTCTGGAGAAACACACATATTTGGTTTTGTCTGTATTAAGAACAAGCCTGAGGTCCACTAGACAGTCCTGCAGGGTGTTAAAAGAGCTTTGTAGGTTCTGAATAGATTGGTGCACCGAATCGGAAATGCAATACAGTACTGTGTCGTCAGCGTATAGATGGGCGTGACAGTTTTTTAGCGATGAAACAATGTTATTTATATAAATTGTGAAAAGAACTGGACCTAGAATTGAGCCCTGTGGGACACCATTTGTAACAGTTAAAAACTCAAACTGGTATCTTCCCAGTTTAACTGACTGCTGTCTATCAGAGAGATAGTCCCTAAACCAGCTACATGCAGACTGATCAAAGCCAATGTCATGCAGCCTCTGTAAAAGCAAATGGTGGTCAACAGTATCAAAGGCCTTTGAAAGATCAATAAAAAGTGCTGCACAGTGCTTTTTCTTGTCTAATGCTGTAATAATGTTGTCTACAACCAAAGTCACAGCAGAGACAGTACTGTGGCCTGCCACAGTACTCAGTTAATGAGTTTGTCAAGAACCAAAATGCAGATGTCAGATGTATCTGGGGCAAAGCAATAACTTTAGTTCCTGAACTGCTCTACAATTGGTGAGAATTTCCATGCAGGAAAACTACAGAAAAAAACTACAAAAAATAGATTGTTTTCCTCATCCCATAATGCATAGTTTAGTTTTCAACAGTGCTCGAACTAGCCTGGTGCTACCAGACCATCGTACTTCATTTCATTTGTACAGAAGGTCTGGCAGTGCTGTAATTGGCAAACGTTCACTCATGGAGGCGGGTGTCTGTTAAAGTTTAAAACTATTGGATCTGCCCAGTGCCACTCTGGATTAGCCAACCAATCGCATAACGTTTGGTCGTCACGTGTGTCATGAGCCGGCTTCTGGCAAATGAAACTGGAGCGTGACTTCGACGTCATCGTTCTCAGCCACTCGCTCTGTTCGCTGATTGGACCGGCTGTCGAATCTCCGGCAAAAGTGGGAAATGGGCTGTACACCCAGACTGACTACTGAAGGGAAAATAAAATTTGGCCGGAAGTAGGCGGGCGGGCGGAGCCAGGCTATGCTCGAACTGCAGCAATGGTGAACATGCAGCAAAGTTTGTTTCATTTGTACCAAACATGGAAGGTGTGAAAGCGCCCTGAGTGGTTTTGATTGTTGGACTGTTGTGATTTAAGGCTAAATCAACTGTGTCCTCTGTGAGCTATTTAGTACTATTTTCTGGAATAATTTAGAGACACAGAATAACCAAAAAGGAACGCGATTCTGATTTTTCAACCCTAAAAAAAGGGTCCTATGCTCCCCAGTCAAATACAAAGCAGGGAACATAGGGATGATACCGTGGGATGGTGGACACATTAGCCCCTGAGAGACGGCTACATATCATGGCACTTTGTGCAGGAGAATCAGAGAGACACCGCAGAGGGGGGAGTGGGTTGTGGTGGCGGTGGGTTTTTGCGCAAGGCATAATGACAAGCCATAACATTTTTAATGCCCCCCACACTCCAGCCTTTTTAGTGAAACACTCAATTATTGATACATTTACGGTCTGTCGACAGAGATGCTGAGATTTGGGCCGGTGGGACAGGCGTGAGGTCAGCTAGCTTAAAACAACAAAATCCTTCAAAAAAATTCTCTTTTTTCTCTCCATCTGGCATGCTTGTCAAACACCCAAATGAACAAGGGAGCAGCAACACACACACATATTCTGGTGGAAGCAATATCGTTTGAATGTCAGAAAATAATTCTCGCAGTAATATTTTCTAATATTGGAGTCGCTTGCAAAGGCCGTGAAGGGCCACGGGAGAGGGAGGGGGTGAATTACTTGCTACTTTCGCCTGTGTGACAGTTCATAATTCCATTTCCCTGAATGGATGTAATTACACTTCCCCTTGAAAACAGTATAGGACACACTGCTTTATTGAGAAAGATGAACTGATGAACACTGACTTAAACAACACTTCCTGCCTAGTACCAACTCAAAGTATATTTGTTTAGCATTTGTACTTTACTTGAGTAGACGCTTTTTTTAGAAACTCATGATTTTCACTCCACTACATTCCAAAAGACAAAAACCGCACCGTTGGCTTCACTACATTTCTAGGGAGCTTGTCGTTACTTTCGGCTAAGCAAAGCTTTGAACTCAGTGAGTGAACGTTTGTCAATCACAGCACTTCCAGACCTTCTGTACAAATGAAATGAAGTACGATGGTCTGGTTGGACCAGGCTAAGGTGTATCCACAGTGGCTTGCAAAAGTATTCATACCCCTTGAACTATTCCACATTATGTCACGTAACAACCACACTATATTCTATTGAGATTGTATGTGATGGACCAACACACAGTGGTGCGTAATTGTGAAGTGGAATGAAAATGATACATGGTTTTACATTTTTTTATAAAAATAAAACTGAAAAGTGTGTCGTTCAAAAGTATTCAGCCCCCCTGAGTCAATACTTTGTAGAACCACCTTTTGCTGCAATTGCAGCAATTCAGTGTTTCCCCCAGAAAATGGCTTAGTCAAGGTGGTCACTGCCCCGGGTCATGGGAGGTGCGGCAAAAATGTTGGGGGTATTTTGCTCAAAGATGCCAATGCGCTGTAAAGAAATAAACAACTGTTAATTTGAATACAAAAATACAACAGACACTGACCTTAAAGTTGAGCAATTTTGTTTGATATGTGCATGTACAAATGATGTGCAAACATGCAGACAGTACAAAGCACAATTAAAGAAAACCTCTACTGTTTTGGTGCAATACTATACAGACACACTACATACAAATAATGGACCATACTCTTAACATGTGTATGCACATCAAAGTGCTAATTACTTTTTAAAGTTCCTTTTTGGATGGGGGCTGCTGTGCGATTATTGTGGACAATAGGCCTACTGTGATGCCATAGCCTATAATTCATATATGGTTATTATTAGCCTACTTGCTTGATTTCTTTTTAAATACAGAGGTTATTGGTCGTTTTGGAACATGTAGTTCACAATTTAAAACATAAAAATAAAGCACCGTTGAAAATTCAGAAAATAAATCTTCTTGGTCTACACTAGCATGCTGTTTGAAAAATAACTCATTAGTTGAAATAATAATTACAATGGCCCTCATTTATCAACCTTGCGTAGACCAGAAATGTGGGTGTACACACAGTTCCACCAAACCTCGGCATTTATCAATATGGACGTGAGTGTAGGATACGCTCAAATCCCACGCCAGCTCTCACCTCGTGTACGCAAGTTTGTAAACAGCATGGACTCGCAGTGCAGGCTGTGCCGGGTAGCCGATGACTTTGTTGGACAATTATTAGAAGATACAAATGCAGTGTTTGCTCAGACCGAAATAAAGATATTAATCACTTAAAAATGTGCAGCTTTTGGTGTGCAACTGAGTAGGAGCACGAGCACTGATTCAATAGTGCACACACCGGCCACTTAGGAGTGCTGCATGGGACTGCATAAGGGCAGTTGTCTCCGTCTGGTGCTGCTGGGGGGACACTGAGGCACGGGGGCTGCATTCTTTCAAAATGTTAGCTCCAGTATTAAATATGTAGTAGGCCTACACTGCTCTTTATGATAAAAAATACACGGCACAACATTCAGCTTAACATTTTATTTATTTAACGCACTTTTTAGATTTTAGATCGCTTAAGCGAGTGATTTATTTCCACCGTTAACCGGCACTTTTTTCTGACAGTGGGCGCTCTCACAGCTGATCGTTGCCGGGTCGGCTTGTGCAGCTGACCGCCGGGCTGACCACTCGTGCTGTCATACAGTAACACGCAAAATGTTTTATTTTTAGTTTTTACAACCCTTTTGAGAGGTGCTATCTAAAAGGCCCAATACTTTCTAATCATTCAAATCTCTGCAGACCTGTATTTTATGGGGACCATTACCGGACAGTTGGTGGGTCTGTTTCTCCTCTACCACTTATATTAGGCTATGCCTGCACCCTCAGTTGGTTGCATTTCAGAACAGCAACACGCTTTTTTTAGTGGCGATTTTTGAGTCAGACCACTTTTTCTTCATCTATGTAAAGAAATGGCGACATATAATTGTATATGTTGTTTTATAGCATTTGAGCGATAGTAGCCTACTGATGTAAACCTAAAATGCAAAATCCTCAGCTGGAGATCGTTTGTTGTCAACACCAACGCTGTTGACCGCAGCAGTTATTTCCTTCCTAACTGCTGCCTTCTGTCGTTCTTTGATGCCGCTTGTAATGCTCCGAAATGAAACTCTTCTTTTTTCTACTTTCGCTGTTATTCTGTCAATTTCTACTTCAGACCCTGCGTTCCATTAGTAGTTGCACTTCCCCTCGTTCATTTACCCTCAGCCCTTGGTATGACGTAACAGCATACGTTGCACGGAGGGAACTTGGAGTGCGGAGGGAGACTGGGCGGGGGAGGAGCGGGGGATTTAAATGGAACCCACTTGCTCACTTGCCCTTGTAGTCGCAATGGACCGTCAGTTACATAGGTAGTTGTAGTTCTGAATGCAAATAATACAGAATTATAACATTCTGCAAAAGGTAGTCTATATTGCAGAAAGCCATTTCCATAGCATAACAAACATTGAATTTCGACACGGTAACTCAGATTATCAAGATAATGTTACTTACACATGTAAATTGTTTGCTCCAACATATTTTCTTATTTATGTTAGTTTCAACCAAAAACATTTGTTTTAAATAGTCCTATAATTGGCAGCCATCGGTGTTATAGCAGCAATATGTATAAACTGCAATAGGCTACATTCACTGAATTGTTCCTTTGGAAATAGGATAGCCTAATTGAGGTTTTGGAATAAATATATATATATATATATATATATATATTTGTCCTGCGGGTGGCTGCGATGTCCCTAAAAGCATACAGTCTACCGGAAAATAAAAGGAGAAGAAGAAGAAGACAAACTGCAATGCACTGTGGGTGATATCCACCTCGAAGTGACCATGGATGTTCACTTGATCACTCAGCCCTCCGAGGGTCTATCTCACGAAGTTCACTTCAGTTTCCAGACAATTGGAATGACACTTAAGATGGCAGCGGGGATTCCCCCGAGGGCAAGTGCCTAGGGCAAGTGAACGAGGGCCTGTTGAACGGGTATTGGAACGCAGGAAGAGAAGTTCCTCTTCTATACCGTAATGCGCATATCCATGTCGTAAAACCTCTGGGCGAGGCCTCTAAACTGAGAAAATATAGGCGCGTGATACGATCGTTTCCAGCCGCCGCATTTATCAATAATGGCCTGGCGTACGCTGAGATTGGCGAGATACGACTGTTTGATAAATACCACGCGATACCTGGCGTAGGGAGGTATTTGCGCCAGAATCTGCACCAGTTTCCACGCAAGTTTGATAAATGAGGGCCACTGTGTTTTCCCCTTAAAATGACTAAATCTGTTCACGCTCTCCAATAAACATCACTTTATCAACTCAGGATGGTACGATAATAGAGAGAGTATCGTCTTATAAATACTCAGGTATCTGGCTTGATGATAAGCTGTCTCTCGGGGTCCATATTGTGAGCCTTTTAAAAAAACTTAGACCTAAATTAGGTTTCTTTTTTCGCATGAAAAAGTGTTTTCCTCATTTAGCAAGGAAAAGGTTAGTGCAGAGCACTTTCTTATCAGTGTTAGATTATGGTGACCTCATTTATATGCATTCTTCCTCATCGCTATTAAACACACTAGATGTAATTTACCATTCAGCCCTGCGCTTCATCACAGGTGCCCCAGCTAGAACTCACCACTGCATTCTGTATGAGGCTGTACAATGGCCCTCCCTCTCCCTTAGAAGGAAACTACATGCACTGATTTTTATTGCGAAAGCACTAATGGGTGAACTACCCCTTTACATTTCAAATGTGCTTTCCTTCCATAACAGTGTTTACAAAACAAGGTAATCAGAATATATGTTATTAACCACACCACTAACAAGAACACAACTGGGTACAACAGCTTTCTCATCATATGCACCAAAGGTCTGGAATGAACTTCAAGCCACTCTAAAGCTGAAATCACTCCCACCACTCAGTACCTTTAAAAACATGTTACAATCAGCTCTAAAAGAACACTGCAACTGTTTTTAACCTGATGCCTTTTATTTATTTTTAATTTGTTTTCAATTTAAATTTTTTAATTAATTTTAATTAAAAAAAGAAAGCTGTATGTATTAGCTTGTTTCTATATAGCCTGTTATGAAGTGTAATTTTAGCATTATAGTGTCAATTGTGGTGTACTTTGTTTGTGTGTGTGTGTGGCCTTGTGCAAATTCTGCAACTTCTTTTCTGCTGCCTGTCTTGGCCAGGACTCCCTGTGAGAAGAGTTACTGTAACTCAATGGGACCTTCCTGGTGAAATAAAGGTTAAAAAAATAAAAAAATAAAAAAAATGCATTTCAAAGACAGTAACAGTGTGACACTTTTGTAAACACGTACTGAAACTTGCCTGAGCCATCACTGTATTCATCAGACTTTTCTCTGCGCTGTCTAAGCTGATAGATAGGTTGTGTTGCCACGGTGATGTGGAGTCTTAAACTGTTCTAGCTTTGCAGAGCACTTCTTTCTGTTCAGCTAAATATCCCCATAGAATCGCACTGCGTTTATTATCGTCACCAGTTAAATGTCGGTTTGCTTCTGCTCGTTTAACTCTCCCGCGTGCATGTCGTAGTCGCGCGCGGTACGGTCGCAAAGCCGCAGACAGCTGGAGACACATGCTTTTTACCACAAATCGCGCAATTATGACCATGCACAAGCACGTCTTTTGCGTATATCTCTACCATGGACCTATAAAGAAAAGGACAGCGGATTGAAAACCGTTGCCCATGCATTCCTATGAAAGCATCTCATTGGCGCAGCGCAACATCGTGGATTGTTTTCCGCATCAATGGTTCCTGATAGAGCATGTGCAGGGTGCGTTCCATGAAGTTGCAGGATGTTGAAATATTCTAGTTCTGGCATTGTAGCATCACATTGTTTATCGACCATGGAAGTATAAGTTAGTAACCCCCAATGAATCTCTATATGTGATCTTTAAATTACACTCGTTGTAAAGTTCTGAACGAAGATTCCACCTACCACCTAGGCAACAATGATTAGCTAATGTAAGCTAAACCAACTAGTGGACTAGCGCTGTTTGATAGTGTGTACTGCTAGGTAGTGAGCAAAGTTATTTCGTGTTAAGTAAAAGGAATAACCTCAGAGACTAGAATTTAAAACAAAAGTTAAGCCTACTAGCAATGTTTTAAAACACGGAGTGTTACTTTCACTACGACTCCTTTCAGCTGCCCACCCCTAACTGCTAAAACGGTTAATAAAAACCAAATGTAACGCTTGGGCATCCATCCACAGCCTGCGAAAAATGTCAATATCAGGCTTGGCCACTGAGCACTGCTGGATTGGGGAAGAAGGCACTGCTCCTGGGGGCCTTTGCACATCTATCTAGAGCATTTTTAGTATTTAAAGTAGGGCTGGGCGATATGGGCTAAAATCAATATCTCCATATTTTTTTACTATATCTCGATACACGATATATATCTCGATATATTTCAAATCTCCTCTAGAGCACATCCTAAATGCTCAATTTAATTTATTTTTTGCATAACATCACACCAGTAATATGATTTAAATAGTCCCTGCAAAATGTGTCTGCACTAACGATGCATTAGGCTACATGAAACAACATCTTGTTTATATTCTTTAGTGCTTTCTACTGGAACAATTTGAAACTTGCACATGGCAAAGAGTTTGCACATTATATTGATTATTCCACATCCTTCCACTCCCATACAATGGATCCAGCATTATTTTATTTGGAAACAGTTTTTTCCATCTTCTGTTAATCTGTAAACTAAGAACACTAATTATAACTCATTACAACCACTCACTAATTGTTTATCACCACTAACCCCCTGAAGATAGCAGCCACACTTTAAATGCAGAACAGGTTTTGCTCCATAATAGTAGTCTATGTGTATAGGGTCTGACATTTATAATGGTTACTGTCGCTTTAAGAGCAGTTGCTCCCAGTCTATAGTGTATAAATTAAGTTTCGTTTTCTGCCTGTTAGTCCGAGAGAGAGATTCATGCAAGCGTAAACAGCAGGTGGCTCATCGTCCCTCTGTTACCTGCCTTATTGTTTAATTCTCCTGTATTGAGTTCATGAGAATAAAACTGGAAGACAATCAGAGGATTTAAATAAATACGGCTGAGAATAATATAGTCTAAAGAAAGCAAAGTCTCATCATCATCATTCCTTGCATTCTAACCGATGCACCATTCCTGGATGCTATTCATACCTATTGATCTAGCCCTCCTGCATTATCACTAAAACACTGTTTTATTTTATAAAAATACTCGCAAATGTAGCCTACTTTACATAGACTTTTAGTTAATAAACGGTGTGCACCTCCCTTGGTGCTGACATGGACATATTGTAAGAGGCTGCCCTTAATAAATGTGATGCCGTGGTTGTGTGACGTTGGACCAAAAACTCTCCGTGAAGTCGGAGTAATCCGCCCCCGGCGCTCGTTCGCCTTCCTCTCATAAGGACCAGGCTCTGTACAGCGGCCGCTTATGCTGTCAAGCGCCCGCCTCCCCCGTTCTTTCGCATGTGTAGCCACTAGCCTTCCTCTCATAAGGACCAGGGGCCTCATTTATAAAGTTTTGCGTGGGATTCACATGGAAGCTGGCGTACGGAAGAAATGTAGGATGTACGTGCGAACAAAAATATTCGGATTTATAAAACAGTGCGCACTCACGTCCTACGCCTGTTTCCCTTTATAAATCACAATCAACTCTAAATGTGGCGCAGCCTTTGCGGGCTTCACGTAACGCCCATATTTACCCATACATAGTCATCGACACGCCCAAATTATTATAATTTACTGAGTGCATGAAGGCGGTAGTGGCAATCGCCGACTGAAAATAGACTCCACACGGTGTGGATCACTGCGGTCACGTCGAAGTACCCGTTGGAGAAGTGGCGAACAGGGAAAATATAGTTTGGTGGCACAGTGTGAGCGTAAAGGTGTCAGAGTGCAGCCTGTGGCGATCTCTGTGAACGCTGTGGCCGAAATAAAAATAAGTGATCCGACATAAAAGTGGACGCAAACAAGTGCATATCCTCACACAACAGTGTTTGTGCCACGAGCGGGGGACACTGAGACCCCCCATTAGATACAGATTCGGAGAATTCATCCCGGGGCAGTGGCGGGCGGCGGAGGGTTAATAATAAACTTCACAGTAGCCTACCTTTCAAAACACAATTGCGACGTGCTTAAACACAAAGAAAAACACAGAGATAAAACGGACTAAAAGCCGTGAAAAAAATCACAGTAGCTTATGTGATGTAAAGTAGGCTTATCATTAGTGTATGAAAAGGTGCACTCCTGTCTGCCTGACTGAGGCATCGAGAACAGCGTCAGTGTAAAAGTAATAGGCTGTATTCCACCTCAATATTATCAGAATTAATTCCACAACATGCAGATAGGTTATTCTTTAATAACTGCAGAGCTTATTCGAACGTTGCTATTTTGTTTTTATTTGCACTCATATATCTCTGTTTGTAGGCTATTTAAGATCCTAATTCGTTTTGTTTTTGTTGGTATTACTCCATGGAAAAATCCGTGGAGGCATTTGTTCAGTAGTTGTAAGAATGGCTTCATCCGTTTTGCAAAGGAACTCCCAATATATGATAGACCTACATGGTTTATAATAGGCCTATCTGGATTCATTTTACACAAACACATTCGTTCTCGCACTTCATACATGTGCCGCTGTTTCTCCTTTCTCCACTTTCTGTGCGTACGCATGGGTCAGAGTTTGCTTGGAGGACCGCACATCTCCCGTCAAGTTTGGTTTTTATAAATCCCAATATTTGCGTAGAAATTGGCGTGCGCCCTCTTCTGGGCGTACGCCACGTTTATAAATGAGGCCCCAGGGCAGGCTGGGCTGTGTACAGCGGCCACTAATGCTGTCATGTGCGCCCGCCTCCTCCGGTCGTTCGCCTGTGTGCTTCTTCTCATAAGCATGGACCTACAAAAAAGGTCCATGCTATGAACGACGCCGCCCACCATCGCCGTCATGTGCGCCCCCTCCACCCGCTCGTTCGGCTGTCATAAGAACACAAGAGCCCTCGTCTCTTTTTCTCCCCCTCTCGTTGTTTTCACATGGCGATACAAGTAACAGTAACACACACAGGGCGCACTGCAGACTACGTCACAGATGCGCGCCCAGGAGACTCTGGTTGGGAGGGGGGAGTGAGTGAGTTGCCAATGCATGTGAGTCTGTGAGGCAGAGAGCCACAGGAAAGAGCGAGAGAAGCGAACACCAGCGAGTTTTGCCGGTGGCGGCGGCGGCTAAAAAAAAGCACATAATGTGCCAATTTGTATTTGATGGTCGCGATAGGGTCATTTTATACATCCCCTGGAGAACATCTCGCGATACATCGCATACATTCGATATATCGCCCAGCCCTAATTTAAAGGTCACATATTATGCTAAATGCACTTTTTAAATGTGTTCTAACATATCCATGGGTCCACGGTGTGCCTAGAGACTGCCAAAATATTTAAAAAAATAACAATCTCTCCTTTTCTCACTCTCCCCCTTTCTGAAACCCCCACCCCTCCCCCCCAATATACTCCAGTCAGTATTCTCCTCGTTTCTGACCTCAAAAACGGGAAAGCCAGAAGCTTCCACTGTGCAGCCCACACCCCTATTTCTTATTGGTCCACGGCCCTGACAGACAGAGGGTGAGGCGTATCTGGCTTCGCTTCCGGACAGGGGGCGGGGGGAGCTCAAAGATTGTATATTTACGAGGGGAGCTGCAGCTCCTTTTAAAAAATAGGCCATTGTGAGATTAGCTGAAAATCAGCATAGTACAATCAATTATCTGAAAGTTTTTTTCAGCAAACAATTAAAGAAAAACGTATTAGGGACCACTAAGACCATATAATATGGTATATAATAGAACCGAAAAGTGTATAATATGGGAGCTTTAAGAACTTGGGTTGAGTACTTTGTCCACCAATGGGCGCAGAGAAAACGGATTTCCCAATTTCTCGACGAATGGCGTCCCACATTCTCAGGCTGCAGCTTTTTTCCAGTGAACGTCAATACACACGAGCCCTCGTCCAAGCAAGTAACACAACATCCACTCATACATCCAGCAAACAAACAGAGCTCCCAAAGGATCTGTGGTGATGAATCACTGAGCAGGAATCCATCCATAACTAAAAACATCTTCAGGTGAATGCATCCCATTCGCTAACTATCAGCCATTTGGCAAAGAGGGAAAAAAGAAACAGTGCAATGTAATTACTATAGCTGCTGTTTATCTAATTGGAAACAGAGTGGCCTTATTCTGGCTGCCTCATGTCAGTGGATACCACTTGTAAAGTATGGCATCCCACCCACTCACTTGGGAGATCACAGCAGCGGATCAATGTTGAGCTTGTTTTCTTCACATTGCTTGGACACCCTGGCTGGCCAATTTGCAGCAACAAGTTCAGACAACTGACCATGCTTTTGACTCACTAATACTACAACATGTTGTGTAACGGGTTTGAATCCTATTGAGAAAATATCCCTCTGAAAAGCTGTTTTCCTGCAGATCCACGACCTCCAAGAGTCACTGAATTATTTTATTTTTCCCTCTTACAAAAAAAAATCACGGATTTAAAGCTAAATTCACAGCATTCCATATAAAAACAGTGTGGAAGCGCAGCTGCACAGAAAATGATGAGCCGGGCTGAGAAAAAGAGAAGTGCATGAATGGGCGGCTCAGACACACACATGCCCTCAAGACGAGTGATCTTTCACTGGAGGCTGACACTTGCCAATTACAAACCACCCACATACACCACTTGTTTTTTAAGAGTAATTAGTCAGGCCCAGTGTGTATTCCGCGGAGGTCTTGGGGAGATGAGAGAAGAGCTGCCACAGGTCAGCCGGCTCAGTGGATGGGTTGTAGTGCCTTGGAGAGGCCCCTCTCCATTCTCCCAATGTGTGGGCTGCTTCAAGTGGAGTAATGGAGTGAAGGTTCGGCACGCTTAACGCCCCCGGGGTCAGCCGCGATCAACGTCAGACGAGAAACATAAAGGAAAATACACACACACACATATACGTGTGCATGGCTATACTTGTGAGGACACGCATTGACATAATGCATTCCCTAGCCCCTTACTATCCAAACTAAATGCCTCGCCCCAACCCTCACCCTAAAACTAATTTATACTTGAACCATAAAACCTAGTGTTAACCCTCAAACAGCCCTTTAAAGGCCTTTAAAGTTCAAAAACTCTTCATGTCTAAAACACAAATTGGTTCTCACAAAAACTGTTGTACATGTGTACACACACACACACACACACACACACACACACACACACACACACAGCAGTACATGCTGCTACATCTATATTATAGATATGACAGATTCAATATGACAGAGAGGGAGGAAGTAAGGATCTAGATGTTGCAGTCAAAACAGATTCAGACAAGATGAAGTTCTACTTGCGTAATATATTTAAAATATTTCAAACACATTTTAATAGGTGGGAATATTCAGCTCTGGACTATGGATATTCTGCTGATGAGAGCAAAAGCAGAAGTGTGACTCAGTGTTACCAGTTATCACCGGTGTGAAAATGAGTGGCGGGTCACCTGAAGCCTATTTTCGCTCATACAATGAGGACTGCAATGGCAAAGATCGCTGCTGCTTCCCCAATAAACAATCCATTTATCATCTTATCCAACAATCATGTCGCTTTAAATACAGTGAACTATTAATCCATTTGATATATAATCTGCCATTTGTGTGCGGGTGACGTATGGCGAAAAAGTTCTATTTTAATGAAACAGTGGCCTCGAAGTGAAAACTGGGCTTTTTCCGTTTTAATTTGAATTATGCCTCTAATTTCCATAAGAAATGAAATAAAATGACATGTGGCAGTTTGTGTTTTCACGCCATGTTCCGGTTTGTATAGTCAGAAAGGATTTATTTGATTATTTTTCAGCCATCCAGGTAAAACAAATTTATGTGAGGGGAGAGAGGACATGAAAACGCAAAGAGCATGCTTTATTTTTGATATGTTCATGGACATGTTGGAATTAAATGACAAGATAACCCAAGCAAAATACAACACAACATAAAAGTGCAGAGGTGAAAATAAAAGTGATCGAAGCACTTTCATGCATATGAATCATCGAGAAGATTGAAACGATAACAACTTTTAAAACCATTATTTGTAGAAATCACTGGATTACCATTGTTCTCCCAGACCAAGATAAACTACAGTAAAATGATAAACTTCAGTAAAATGATAAACTACAGTAAAATGATAAACTTCAGTAAAATGATAAACTTCAGTAAAATGATAAACTTCAGTAAAATGATAAACTACAGTAAAATGATAAACTACAGTAAAATGATAAACTTCAGTAAAATGATAAACTACAGTAAAATGATAAACTTCAGTAAAATGAAGATTGAACCATTTTTTCCGCCATCGATCGGTCAATAGGAAATATTTCAACCTGCGCAGTTATAACCATTTATATTTAACTTGTTAATGTCCATTCCTCTGAGCATAAATATTGTAATAATTGTTCAAACGTTTCTCCAAACAATAACGTCAATGAAAACAAATAAAACCTCAAGGAGCAGCAGAACTATTTTAAAAATCCCCGGGGGGAAATTTAGTTTTGTAGAGGAATGCTCGATTTCACTTTTGTTCTTGTCTGCTTTCAAGGTTCTGCATTAGAAACCAGAGTGGACTGTGTGTGGGGAGAAAGGGGGAGAGAGACACATTTGAGGTGTTGTGAACAATTCCTAGTCACCCATCAATGTGCGCCTTGTCTAGTAATTGTTGTTTAATTGGCAGTGAAATGTTGTTTTCTGGTTTGACGATTTACCAAAAAGGATCTTAGTAGGGACGTGACTACAATGATTCCACTACATTCACCCTTTAATGCTTATTCCCTGGTGTGTAATTTAGGATTACTTTCTAAGGAAAAAACTTTCCTAAATAGAATTGTCCAAGGTTGAATGTGACATATTGGAGGGACAATATGCCTTGTTTCCACTGAGCGGTTCGGTTCGGGTCAGCACGCGTTTATTTCCGTTTCCACTGTCAAACATTGGAAAAGGGTTCCAAAATAAGCGAACCATGTCGTTCCTACTATGTCAACTTTTAGTTGGGCTACCAAGCCATTCAACCGATTTGACCTATAGACTGGATATAGTCTGACCACATCTATCAACACCCGGCATTTACCCTGCCTACCAAGTAAGGGTACTGTCTGCAGTGGAAATGCAAGACAGACCTAGGGTTACAGTGCCAAACCAAACTGTGCTGCTTGGTGGAAACGAGACATAAGGTACTATTCTGATATATTAAAAATAAATCGGAGGGCAGTTGGGGACAGAATGCAACTTATCTGTGGTCGGCCGAGAAGTGATGTTAACGGGGCTAATTGTGTTTTCTGTCTCTTGTTGTGTCAGCAACCAGGGCTGCTTCTCAGAGACCCATTACAAGTCACCCTCCGCTCAAGGCCACTGAAACAAACTGAGCAAGTGTCAAAATCCAAAAACGGTCATCCCTCTGTAAGGATGACTCTCCCTCCCTCTCCTCTTATACTGTAGCTAGTGTACTCCACGGTCTCCGCCCTCTTTATCTCTCCATCCCTCCACCACCACAACACTCTCTATCTCCCCCTGTCTTATCAAGGCACTGAGACCCCCCTGGGAGGCTCTGATCTCCAGCGCACATCCTGAAGAATTAATGACTTCTAATGTACCAGTTAATGCAGAAAAGGCGGAACATCCATCATAACTGACACTTTAATGGCGCTTTCATAGATGGGCCACTCACATCTCTCCCATTCTGCCTCGCTATTTCTTCCCCTTACCCTCTTTTCTCACTGGCAGACAGACACACACACACACACACACACACACACACACGCTCATATAAAGAGATATAGCACACGCACAACACACACACAAAATAAAATGATATGCTTCCCCCCGGAGTTCACATTAAATGTTTCTGAAATGTTCTTAGGCTTGTTCCATAGGAAGGATGCATTAAACCCTTCTCCAGTAACCCCTTTATAATAAAAGGTACACAAAGCCTTTAGTATAGTTGCCAGCGCATGACAAGGAACAAATCAGAAACTAACTGGTAGCCAACAGTTAACAAGTCACTGGCAAATCAAGAATGATAGTTTATAAGGTAAGGTTATTTGGGGACATACTGCTAGATGCTCCGGTAATGAACCGATGTCTAATGATTATTTCCTACAAATATGAATCATACCCAAGACTTTCTCAATGACTCTTCTTGCCTAATTAATTGTGAATCAGCCACTAAATGGCCCATACAGACTAATTAATCATTACTTTCCTGCATATTAGCTATTATTTGTGTGTCCTCACTTTACCCTATACCATTACTTACAAGTTAAGAACTATTTGCCGAGTTTTGACTGAGAAATGCATCATTAGTTCATTAATGACACAAGCTTTAAACCGAGATGTTGAAAAATTCTGGAATTGTAGCGGCACTAATCGATATACGTATTAACAATGGACGTGCTAATGTAAAGCTGTTTTTTCATATACATCATTTGTGCTCCTGTGAGCTCCTTGCTTTGGGTTCTGCTGCCCAGTAGGTTTATGTTTTGATTGACTCTCATGGCTCTCATCACTGTTGTTTCCAGTTAACCGTTTTTTTTTTAAGCAAAAATAGTTCCTCAAAACCTCATCATACACCGCCTGCCCATTGCTAAACAGCAGACAGGCATTGTGAGAGACTAGCTGGAGTACAAAGTTGAACATTTAGGAGCCAAAGAGACAGACATTTCAGGAGTGGATGGAGACAAAAAGTTGATACAAGGAGAGTAAATGTTGGACTCGCTAGCCAGGGAGATGACTGCTTTTACTCCATGTAACACACTAGGCAAGTGTTTCATACAATTTTCACCTTCAAAGGTAATATTGCAAACCTAGCTCTGAGTTGTGTTTGCTGCTTGTTGTGCTACCCCCAAGTGGTCAAAATCTATTCATTCAGGTGTAATGAACTTATCTAGTTTTCAGGACAAACATGTGACATTTAACTGTTACCAGGGGCTTTGGGAATGGGATTTAGTTGTACAATTTGAAGAGTCACACCCCCATTACTGCCCTAACCTAGCACTACCTCCACCTGTGATAAGCAACACCACTAGCTACTCCTGAACTTAACTGGCAGTTGGATTCAGGTCACAGCCTGAAAAACCAAGATTTAGCAAATGCGTGTGAGAAATATAATGGGTTTTTGGACACTACACCATGAGAACAGTTTCTAGATTTTAACCAGTCAGGGATCTGTTTGTCTAGTTGCAGTTAGATGTGGCATGGAAAATCATTTCATAAACGATACATTTCCTGTCTTTCATGTCATCTATGAGGCTTATCTTATGCATAAACTGTTAACATGTTTTGCTATGTCTACCATATTTAAAGCCACTACGAGTAACATGGCACGTTGGCGTCTCCTTTGGACAAAAGTGGTAGTATTTTTACGTCGCCCGCTGTCGCAAAGCTGTTTTGTAGCTCGTGCCAGGCGCGTGAGTGTGAACTGAGAAGGGAGCAACATAGTGCATGTCCGTGTGTTGAAAGTGTGAGGACTCTTTTCGGCTCCGTGAGAGTGGTTTTGACACTGCATCAACTAATGCCAGTCCGTGTCCTAATGCCGATTACGTGTCCGACTCCTCACAGAAAGCGAATGAACGATAGACGGCAGTTAGTATGGATCACGATGAGGTAATGTGTTTGTGTTGTTGTAAATAATTACTATTTCAGATAATTGTTATCTGATGATGGTGAAGCAAAGCAAACTTTGTGTTAGTACCAACCGCTCATTCATTTAGGAGTAAACACTGCAGTCTAGTTTCGCTCTCGTGAAATTGTATACACGTTGCTTGGCAACGCCCTCATCCCCCCAACCCCCGTAGCATATATCACATCACTCTCCCTTTTCGCTTTTCTTCATTGCATTTTCTTTTTTTTTCCTTTGATGGTTCAGCCCCGTTATCAGTCATTATGACGACAAATAACTGTATCAAACAAGGCTCCCGCTCCCCTTCCCTCACCTGGAGGGATAGGCTTCTCAATTCACGTTGCTGCGCCACACTGAAATCTGCGACCAATACAGATATGTGACCATAGAGCTTGCACGAGCGAACCGAAAATCGGACTGGGTGTGCGACCAGACCAAATGCAGTAATAAAAACTATTTAAAAACGTCTTTATTTGCACTGATGGTCTCGTTTGCTGTTAAAGGTAATTTATGATTATCAGAGGAAACATGAGGCTGTTTAAAAGATATTTAAATGTTACTCGTAGCCGCTTTAAGTACGCTTGTTACAAACAGATGTTCCATTCAATACAGTACTTCTCTTATATGTGAAGACAGACAATCCTTGGCAGACATAAGCAATGAAGCCACGAAGCACAGTATAGGACCATTATATATTTCTGCTGGAAGGCCTGCCAGATGGTGAAATCAATTGGATATATCATTTTAATGTATCTTTGACTGATGGCTGCTTGATTGCTACACTAATCAAACCTTGAAGTGACATGAGTGGGTATGCAGTAAACATAAGAAACTGTTGTACAATAAGTTGCTGCAATACAGCTCACTGTAACTGAGCAGACTAAGGGGACAATTTCTTGGCTCCCCAGCCTCTTTGACTTGATCTAGAGCTCCAATATTCCCTGGAACAGCTGGTCCAGGCAGCTAATGTCCCTTTCAACACGTCGAAAATTATGTTCAGAGGAGCACCCAATCAATGGGAATGTCCAGCAATGGGAGACAAGAGCCACCGTGCAGCCAAATGAGTCGGTGTTTCATAATGGTGAGCTAAATGTATTGCAGCAGCCCCATTGTTCTTTGCAGGATATAGCCTGAGAGGAGGGAGGAAGTAGATAGCTTCCACTCTGCTATTTTCCAGACGCCACAAACATAATTGAAAAAGTGCTGGACGCATGAGAACAATGGCAGACTACAGGCTCAGTATATACAGTGTATTGGTTTAATAAATGGGTTTTGAGGATTGCCAAAATGAATGGAAGGGAACCATTAAGGTAAATAAATAAAGAAATAAAGTTTCAGTAGTTCCTGCTGAAGTTTAGTTCAAGTTTATGAAAATGATAATGTAGGTGTATAGAAAGGATGTTCAATTCCTCTTTAATATTAAGCGACTAACTTACACTTCATGTGCAAAATGTAAGGCCTTTTTTCTGAGTTTTACCTTTTATACCATCAACATCTAAATTGGCCCAAAGGATTATAAATCTAATCCAGGGTTAATTGATGTTTTGGGTCACTGGGGATCAGCAAAACAAGCTGTAAGCACAACAATGATGACATTATATGTGATGATATGTCAAACTTATTAGCAAACAGTTGCTTAGCAGCTCATTTATACGGCAGACATAAAGCAACATTTGCAAGCTCAATATTCTTCTTATCGACGGAGAAATAACCCCTTAGAATGAACCCATCTTGTTTTCAAGGGGGGGAAGGGGGGGAGGGGGGTCCTCAACACTATAAAAGAACAATAACAACATATTTAGAAGATATTTCTTAACACACAAAAGAAAAACTCACAACTCGCACATGTTGGAAAGTGATAGCATCAATGATATCAGTTAAAGTACAGAGTAAGAAGTATATGAACAGCTGTTCCTGTAGTACGATGAAAGGGAAGAACAGCTACAGTATAGAAGAATCACATCCAATGTTGACAGGCAAATCATTCCAATCACATGGCACTTTGAACATAAATGATTTCTTAGCTATAGCCTACACTGGGAGACTGCAGGATGGGGAAACTAATGGTGAAGAGTGTCTTTGTTGGTATGTGGTAGACAAAGGAACCATCAGCTGCTTTAAATAATGAGGGTAATTGAACTGAAAATAAATTGGAGCCAATGTTAATTGGAAATCATCGTTTTTTTCAAGTCTTCCTGATGTAATAGATAGGGCCAATTGATATATCGATACATTGTGCAACGATGAAACGAGAAAGAACATCCGAGGACAAATCTGCTAGTTGCTAACTTTGGCACCGAACAAATAGCACAGAATTGGTCTGTATGTTCTTTTGAATTGAAAGCAGCTGCAGAGCTATCTGAAGAAATGAGAGCGGTGAGAGACTCTCTCTTTGAGTCTATCACTGCAGACGAGCCCTTTCACATTACACATGGTCAGGGCTGTACAGTGCGACAGTTTCGATCGCATTTGCTACTGAAATTGATCAAGTGCGATGATGAATACAAGTACACTCGCACGAGTGCTAATGAGCAGATGCTGTCTGTTTGAGACACAGAGGAGTGCTGCTCAACACTGCTTAGAGGGCTCTACATTAACACTCTCCAAATTCGGGTAAATGTAGTCTTAGGCAAGTAAGTTATTGAGTCCACCCTCCACTTTGGCTGGTGAAAGATGTGTGCTCGGGACCTGTGCTTGTGCGGCGATTCTAGCGTCTAATACACTTTACCAACGGTAATAACCGGAAGGAGACGGCATGCAGATAAGTTAGCGCGTGTGCAAACAGAACATTTCCTGTGCGCCTTCACATTAAAAGGTAAGAACAGGAAGTGTGCACTTCACAGCCCTGCAGTGCGCTAGCTTGAAAATCAACTGCTTCAGCTGCAGAGAGCAGTCAACAACAGTAGTCTATTTAAACGTTAAAAGTTTGAAATAACTGATAAGCCACTGAAGAACTACTCCCAACACATTCACAACAACCTATTTAACTTATCCTAAATTGTACCAATATGTATACGTATTTATTTAATAGGCTATGGGCCAGTTTCACAGACTTGGATTAAGCCTAGTCCTGGACTAAATGGAATTTTGAATGGAGATTGTCCATTGAAAGTACAATTTAGTCCAGAACTAGGCTTAATCCATGTCTGCAAAACCGGCCCTATATGTTTTAAAGTTATAGGTTTTAATTAACAGAAGGACATTTACCAAAAATGTTTATTATTATGAATATAATAATGATATGTATATACAAAAAATATATAGATATTAATTTTATGGGGAGAAATAATTCTGAATCAGCAAAAAATTGCAATTGGCAGGCAGGTTAGATTATTTTGTCTAAATTACAATCAGTGCACCCCTATTAATTTTTCTACAATTATTACTGCACACACAAGGATATGACATTTATTGAGAATTTCAAATGAGACCAAGATGACAGGCTAAAAGGTAATTAGAGCTAAATGCATGGGTTAAGGTTATGCAAGTTTTCGATCATACTTTGTGTGCTACTGAATTTATTTTTGTGCTACTGATTTTTTTTGCTT
Organism: Hyperoplus lanceolatus; assembly: GCA_026929865.2. Taxonomy (NCBI): domain Eukaryota; kingdom Metazoa; phylum Chordata; class Actinopteri; order Uranoscopiformes; family Ammodytidae; genus Hyperoplus; species Hyperoplus lanceolatus. Next base: position 20,969,305 of record CM049417.1, on the reverse strand, counting down.
GCTAGCACCAGTGCTACCACCTAAAAAAATAAGCGTACAGCCCTGCACATGGTCATTCTGTTCATTAGATGAAAATATTAATGGCCGCAGTCTCAATTTAACAGCCTCCCTTTAGTGACTATTTTGCCTTTGATAATGGTATTTCACAAAGGATAACCTACTAATTATCATTGCTACCTTAAATTAAAGGGGCAGTGTGTACTATCTGGATATTTAGTGGCATCTAATGGTGAAAGTTCTGAAATGGGTAATCCCCACCACTTTCTCATAACAACAGAAGCTACGGTGGCCTTCAAGGACAATTATCTAGTTCCTAAAGATGGCATCATCCACCACTACCTGAAGTCTTTCCACAATATCAAGTGATGAGGTGAAGATGTATTTAGTATGGCTGTCAAAATTAACGCGTTAACGCAGGGTGAATAATTTCTGGAATTAATGTGCTACATTTTTTTAACGCAAATAACGCATGTGCAAACAATGGAAGAAGAAAAAGAGATTTCAGAGTGGACAGTCTTTTTATTTAGCTTATAGTGTAGCAATCCAACAGGGGACAACTCCCTCCAACAGGCATGCAGCAGCCTGACATGCAAAGACAAATCCTGGCACAAGTCGATGCTGGTATGCAGTCAAGCACAAAATACTATATGGAGGCAAATTCATGAAAGTATAAGGCCAAAAGAGCTTTCCCCAGTCACACACACACACACATCCAGAAGTATGATAAGTATGTTCTATCTACTTTGCTACCGGCCAAAATATTTTTGATCTACTATCATTTTTTGATTGTCGTTTTTTTTTCAGATGTTGTGCTTTGACCACAAGATTCGATAAAAAGCGCGGTTATCCATGTGACAGAAGCTTGTTTTTTGTCTTTCTCTTTGCTGCTCACATGGCTGAACCGGGTCAAAAATACAAGATAAGCATGAATTGAGCAGGCAGCTGGTAAGAAAGAAAAAATCATTATCATTGACTTGCAACAAACTATCAGATAGCCAAATACAGAAAGCAAAGTGATCAGATTACTTGCTGGTGGTGTGTGAGCAATAATAAGAACTGTAAGTCGTCCATGCATTAAATGGGAAACACTATTCGCGGTTATGGAGTCAATTGCAGATCTTTATTTTAGCACAAGTTTTATGTCTTCCAGGCAGTGCCCCTCCAGCCCCCTCCCCTTCCATGAAACAAAAACTGCCTGTCCATTTAAACCTGTTCCTCTGTACTCTTTTAAATGTGAATGCAAATAATGAAAGAAAGCATCTGGCTCTTTATTTTTTTCTTCTCAATCCTACCGGCTAAGTAGCAATCTGAAGTCACATAGCCATCGGTAACCAGTGGATGATGTTTAGCGCCAGCTCATTTAATTCCTTTATTATTTCTCAGCAAGCTCTCTGCTGCAGAAATCACAGGAAATTGATTCCATTATCTGTATTGCTTTTCCTCCGCGCATAGCACCTGCTTATGAAATGAAACGCGCCCCCCCCTCCCCATCCTAACATCTATGCCACTGAAGTGACATTACTATTGTCATGGCAACAAAACCCGCTTCTCTATAGAGAAACTGTAGAAAGCAGCATCCTGTTTTTTGGAGTCAGGTGTATCAGTTTTAGATGTGTGTGTGTGTGCACATCCACTCATCGTGACTTTTAGCACAAAAGAGCTCATTAAGCATGCTGTAAAGGTCCCTCATCTACATTTAAACAGCAAGAGTATGAACAGGCACTACAGTTTGTCACTGGGTATGTCTGTATGTTAGACTGTACAAACAGCACATGCATCAAACACACTTAATAGTATAGAATCAGCTTGCCTGCTGGAACAATGTGCTCTGGAAGAAACTATACTTTATTTAAGTTTTCTTAACCCTACAAGTTCAACATTTTCTGATTTCTGACCTCTTTCTAAATACATTAACTTTGTTAAGAGGCTGTCATGAACTGATTGCTCAACACATATTGTCCTTTGATAGTCACCTATTATGCAAAACACACTTTATAATGTTTTTTGAACATACGCATGGGTCCCAAGTGTGTCTAAAGGCGCCAAAACTATGAGAAAAACAACCTCTCTATTTCTCCACATCCACCTTTCTGAAAATCTGGCACTATGAAGCCATGTTATTAGATGGTTGGTTATCTGCATCGTGTTTGTGTCGTACGTGCCCCAAGGATTCTATTTCGTGAGCACATCCTGCTGCAAACGATATACGCATGCTATTCCGCCTGATAGACAACAGGTGGCGGTAGCGAAGGCAGAAATTAGCAGTGCCCCAACGAAGGCAGTGAAGAAAGCGCTTGTAAAGATTTCAATGTAGGTTGCGTTCCGAATCGCATACTTTCTACTATATAGTATATAGAAAAAAGATTTAGGATGGTTAGAAGTACCCGGATGTCCTACTTCATGCGGCCAAGATTGTTAGTGTTGAAAACTGCATCCTATTTGGGCGATTCTGACCCACAATCCAGTGTGCACGTGAAGTGACGTCACATCGACAAAGCCTCCATATGAAAACAAACAGGGATGCGACGGATATAAAGGCAAGAGGCAAGATCAAGGCGCAATGTTATGATGAAATAAGAGAGTAAAGTATGTCCCAAAAGTATGCCTACTGCATCCTAACTAGATTCTTTTTATCGTCGGATGTAGTATGTAGAATAGAAAAAAGAAAGAGTATGCGATTTGGAACGCAACCGTAATTTCAACCACTGAATGCAGACAAAACAAATGCTAACTTTAACAACTTTACAAAAATAGAGAAAACTAAATTCACATATGAATTCAACGCCATGCTTGGCACATACTTAATGGTGATTAGAAATGCTGCACATTTTTACATGAAGTGAACTGAAGAGGTCCTCTGAAGTGAACTGAAGAGGTCCTCTGTCTTGTAGGACCTGAAAGAAATCATTACTTTAACAAATGTGGCACTTAGGGCCCTCAAACGCCTATTTGCCGTTTCTTGCAGTTTCTTCCCTATATTTGTCAAAGAAAGGACCGAGTGAGAGTGAAAGAAAGAGGCTTCTGGTGTGCCAAGGACACCGACACAGCACCTTGCAAAATCTCATTTCCAAAGTGTGAAATTTTCCTCATTCTCTTCCATGATAGCGTCATTTCATAGTGAAAGCTAATTATGTCTGCTATAATTTCCTTCAGCAGTCAAGTCACAGAGCTGGTCGAAAGAAGAAGCAGCTTGTGACACACCAAATGACACAATATAATTGCTGTAACAAAAGCAAATGCTCTTTAAAGATATTAGTCATCACATTAAAAACATTTTAATACAGAGATATACTACTTGTTCGTGTTGTTTTTGGGGTTTGTGTGTGTGTGACTGTGTGTGTGTGTGTGTGTGTGTGTATTAGTGTGTCATTTGGGTGAAACTAAAAAACTTTTTTCACTTCTTAGGTTTTTTTCCCCACGTTCTCCTGCTGTGCCTCTTAACATGGTTTTTCTCAGCTGTCTCTCTTTCCAACCAAGAAAGCAGAACAACAGCTTTACAAGAATAACAAACAGTTGTTCTAGCCCTGTGACATTTCTCCTGTTAAAAAAAAAAAAAAGGCCTGGCCAGATTTAAGATTCACCAGGGCTGCAATCTGCATGCTAAGGCCCATCAATTTTTCATAGCTCTCACACTATGAGCACTCACAGCCAGAAGGGGGTAATGCAAAATTGATTTGTGTATTAAAACTGCTTAGCCAAGCAGGCATCAGTGGGAAATGTAGTGATTACCCCCTTGGGACTTGAAAAGGCCATCTATAGCCAAGGTGATTGAAAAAGGGGACTCCTACGTCCACATATTAAACACATTTTTACGACAATACACTTTCAATAAAGTAAGGTTATTTTTAGGCAGTCTTTAAGGCATTATTTTTAACACTGTCAGTAGGGAAGTTAAATTATTAATGGCATTTGTACTTTTTTTTTAACAGGGCACAGGTAGGTGACAGCAGCAGCAGGAAAGATGGAACACACATATCTTACACCGCCAGCCAGAGCAGTGATGTCACGAGGAATATAATAGCATTAAATGTCAGACAATGTAACCATAACGACTACGATGAGGTCACCATGTCACTATGACACCAACAGTCATTAGGCTACGTGTGGTGTACAAAATATCAAGAAGAAACATTTCATTGTCAGATTCATAAGATTATATTATGAATCAACACAGTGTCACGATTCACTGAAAGCAACACTACAGCAGCTGCTACATATTACTAATGCATGCACTAATGTTTGGTTGGACGACGCCTCATTTAATGTTCAACCTGTTCATACCCTGGGGCTGCCTGGCTAGTGAGAGAAAGGATTTCACCCTTACAGAGGTCACTTAATTCAGCTTGAAGGCGAGGAGAAAAAACAAACATTCTGCTGCGTGTAACAACATGACCTATGCCCATCCTGGGTTTACAAAATGCTCACCTTTGTAAAGTAACCTTTCCCGAGAGCACACCACATTATAATAGCACATGCATATTTATCAAAGTGTGTTGGTATAGGGCTCATCAAATAACTCGCGTGGCCTGCTTGCTTAATACTAAATATGTCCTTGAGGAGGTGGATACCTGCACTTGTGGAATATGTACCCAGCCCTTGATTTGTCAGCTCTGGCCATTATCAAAAGGATCCCTAACACGGTACAATGAGCCAATGTTACAAGCTCTGTGGACTGACACACAGCATCGTTTTTTTCAAGCAATGGTCGATTTTGAGATTATTTGCTTTCATAACATGTCTTCTTCTAGTACTGGTTCTTACTAGTATAGATAAAAGGTTCCACGTGTCATGAGAAAGGTATGCATAATTATATAAATATTCCTACATTTGAATTTCTGAAAAAATTATAGTACAACACATACTAGTTTTAATGTGATTAATCAATTGGCAATATTTTATGATGTATAGTTCAAAAGTTTACCCTATTCACCTGCAGTGTCTTGCCTTGAAACATGATGAAGATTTTTTCTTAGAATCCTTAGTCCTTAGTTAGAATTAATACCAATGGCCTATACGAGGGAACTCTTAAAGGCCAGAAGAATAGCTTTAATAAAGCCTAGAGAATTCATAGACTTTTCTGCAGGCACTGATGTGAGAACAAATTCACAGCATCTTCATAAATTACATACCCATCAACTCACCCTCCCACGTTATGCTTTGACTACTCTTCAACTCTGAAAAGCACTTAAAGGTCATTTTTATCCCACAACACGACAAAACGCTTGTCTCGATAAAAGTAATTGAATCATTATTTGCGAGAGACTTGGCACACGTCACTGTAGCCGCCAAACAAGCCCGGTGAGTCACAGTCAGTGAATCAATGGTCAGCTTAACCAGCGGAGATTAACACAAATGGAATGCCATTTCTTTACTATTGCCGGTGTCACGCAAGCTTAATTTAGGGTTGGCCTGCGTGTCAAAACATGTCCTCAATTGCAGGGGCCTCCAGTGAGAGCTTGAGCTGAGATTGAGCCAATTAGGTGGGCTAAGTTACAAAGTATGCCAGCAAGGAAAAGAGCTGGTCGAATGCAAAACACATTCATAAACTCTCAAAGGTGCAGTCAGCAATTCTGGAGAACGCTTGTTGCCAAAAACACATTTGTAAAAATAAATATACCCGTCCGTACTGTGTGTGCTGAAAAAAAAACAGTGATAATACAAAGCCTAGCCTAGACTCTGTAAACTGTTATGTTGCCAGCTAGCTTGATTAAATACCCTTTGTTTACATACTGTACTAGATTACAGAGCAGTTTAAAGATGTATATATATACAGCTCCGGCAAAAATTAAGAGACAACTCGAAATATTCAGTGTCTCTTGTTTTACTCTTTAGAGGCATATGTTTGACTAAAATGAACATGATTCTACTGAACATGATTTTATTCTACAAACTACTGACAACATTTCTACCAAATGTTCAAGTAATGTAGAGATGAATATTGAAGAAAAAACAAGACCGGTCTTTTAATTATTTCCGGGGCTGTATATACAGTAGGGAGAACGGGGTAATGTGAGACACTTTCTACATTTGTTGTCCTCTTAGCGAGCTAAAATGATTTATTAGTCAAATGTACACATTTGCCATTAATTCAGGATGTTTCCTAGCAATATACGTTCTCAGAATTTATTCAGAACGAACGGCAGTGAAACTATGATTGTTTCAAAAAAAGTTGTCATGTGTCTCACTTTACCCCAGCTTTGGGGTAAACTGAGACAGACCAAAAAAATCAAGGGGGTAAACTGAACCACTTGCTTTACATGTTGTAACAGTTAGAATCATGACAGCTAGCTTGAAAATCAAATATTCCAAAACTAATGTCGGACGAGTAACAGAATCATGGGGTTTGGTCAGTTTAGCAAAAAAAAATTCTAAACACTTGAAAGTAACTCTGATCAAATACAACATAAAATTCATAATCAATAATTATCATTCAAATGACAGATAAAACCAGTTAGATTAAAACACAGTCTGGGGGTCAGAACACAGGACCCTTAGAGCCAGCTAGTGTCTGGGGGTCAGAGCAAAGGACAATCAGAACCAGCTAGAACAGCCTGGGACTCAGAACACAGGACTAGACCCAGCTGTCATTTTCTGCATTTGTTTTAATGGGATCATTCATTTAAGAAAGACATATTACGTAGAGTCCATTGAAGTTAAAGGTCACTCTTCTGTCCCCCAGATACATACAAACAATGCCCTTGCTGACACCCCTTCAACCCCGACCTCTGGCCCGCATTGTCTTTTGTCCTATGCAAACTAGTCTCCTTGCTACCTCAAATATAGGAGATTCATTAAAAGAGGGCACATAAACTGTCTCACTTTACCCCACAGCATTTGTCTCACTTTACCCCACTGCCACAATTTGAGAAAAAACTACCGCTCTCAGCAATTCAGGCTAATCTTCAGTTATCATCATCACATAGTTTCATATGTTGGTAGTTCATCAACATGTATGATAGAAGTTTTTCTACCTGAATCAATTTGCTTTGGCACAACAGTTGATTAAATTGACAGCAGAAACATTTACTTTTACATGCAAAAAAGAAATTTTTGTGAAAAAAACATGCCTACAACATCACCATGTGATCCTCTATTTCATTGACAAGGGGAAATGAGAGGGGCTTGAAAACATATTTCTCACATGACCAAAAATGTGTTCCGTTGCCTGGATACAGGGGGTGTCTCACATTACCCGATGTCTCACATTCCCCCGTTCTCCCCTATATATATATTTTTTACAGCGCGGATAAGGGGTAGCGGATCATGAGGAGATTTTCACTGATTCTGACAGCAAGTATTCTCCAGGATTGCTGACTGCACCTTTAAATTATTTGGTCCCAAAAGACACTTGCCAAATTGCATGAAATAACTTCAGTGAAAACAGATCCACACACTAGTGAGGAGTTTGAACAAAAAACATGATTCACACTGTGTCTAAGGTCGTCCCTTTTGAGGCCGCAGAGAAAGAAAGAAGCCATTTCTGCCTGTCGAGACAAAGACTGCAAACTGTGGCTGGGAAATGGCATCATGCGTGTCTTCTTATCCATGTTTGAAGAGCGGCTACTGACCTTTATGGCTAAAAGCTCAAACATGTCGCCTGCTATAGTACATCTGGGCTTTGGGCCTGGCAGTGGCTGGGTTTTTTTTTTTTTTTTTTGGTCATTATGGAAATATTTGTAGATGTCTGTGCCTGGAGAAAGCTGCCCAGGGGAGCATTTACCAGTCCTATCATCAGAGCCTTACCCTCCATCAAACTCCCATTGCTGTGTTGCATTCCTAGTGGGTCTTTGTGGTTGCTTTTCAGCCTGCAATCTTCTCCTTCCCAAACCATCTACAGTAAAACAGCTCGAGTTAAAGGCGAGGCATTTTTCTAACACCGGACATCATGTGTATATGATGTTTCGATACATACATTTTAAAGATAAACTAGATGAGAACATTAAAGGTGCACTATGTCATTTTTGGTGTGTCAGAGAAGTGAACATTTCAGAAGATGTATTCTCATAAATTAATTCCTCCCAACACTGTTTGAAGTTAGAAAACTATCTGCAAGATTCACTTTTGTTGTTTTAAGCAGCAGGGCCCACATTTGTGTCTTCAAATAAACACATTCTAGTCTTAAGTTTAGTGCAGGTGCCTCAACATAACAGTTATTTATTTATTATGATAGAATATTCAAAACTAAGAATGACATGTGGAGTAAGTTAGGTTAACTAACTGCAATCCCTGTCCCCATGAACTACATAGTTCAGCTGTAAGAATCAGAGGCTTTCACTTTATTACCATTGAGTGACTAGCAGTAGCCTACTTATGGTTTAATAAATTTAATGGTAAATTGAGAAAAAAAAAGATTTTCACATAATTCCTTATTTCTCCAGTCATGTGCCTGCCTACGTAGCACAATGCAAAGCATCATGGCAGGTGGAGGACATTTTACTCTCACATGTGCCACTTCAGCAGCTGCTCCGACACTTCCAGGCTCAGACAACATTTTATCTCTGAATTTTCTTTTAGCTTTAGGGGCTCACATTCAAAATCCAGAACCCGTACAACATTTATTTTTTCTTCTTACCATTGGGCTCCAAAGACAGATCTGTAAATGCACTATCTCCAATACGTGGGAGGATCTTATCTAACCTTTCCTGCCTCATGAAAAATTCAGCATCCTGGCTACCAATCTCCGCTGTCTTAGGATGTTATGTCCGATACAGAGGCTGAGGTGCCGGGGAAAGAGAGGAGGAAATTGCTTTGGACTCTAGCACTGTATGATCAGTAATATCACAACGCATTGGACCTTATTCACCCACATTTCTCCACGTAGCACCCTTTACAGCCCACAATCACATCTCATTCCAGGTGTGACGCTCTGGACATGTGCGCGGTTTGTGTGTGTGTGTGTGTGTGTGAGTGAGTGAGAGGCTTTGCGTTTTTCTGATGGGGCTTTTTTTGAAAGGGGTTGCAGGTTAGGTAACAAGAGGCTTATGGGCAGAGATATGTCAGTAGAACTTGAATTCGAATTGATCAACTTGAATATGAATTGATCAACCTGCATTTGAATTATTGATACTTGAATTCAAATTTATGCACTTGAATATGAATTAATACATTTGAATTTGAATTAATTATACTTGAATCTGAATCAGTTAATATTCGAAATGACACATTCAATAAAAGTTCTAAAATTCGAGTTTTCAAATTCAAGTAGAAAAAATTCAGATTCAAGTAGAGAAAATTCAGATTCAAGTAGAGATGTGCACATCCGGTTTCTTTGAGGAAGAGCAATCGAGTGCAGATCTCTGATAGTACAGCGTCCAGTGGGACAAACAAAGCAGCGCTGATATAGAGCGACAACATTGCGACCTCGAGTGTGATGTTGCTTTTATACAGCAGTTTTACAACTTAAATTCACAAGTTAACTTTAAAATGAGATATTTAATCATTTAAGAAAGACACAAATAGTCCGACAACAGCAGTCAGAGCAGAGCGCGTTGCTAAGCAACGTGTCAACAGTTTGACGGGAGTGAGCTCGTCCTGCAGTGTTTACTCTGGTAACATTAACCACGGCCGCCCGAAGTCCCGTAAAAATCACCAAAGTAAAGGAATGCCGGTTTTAATCTAGTTGGTTGTAGGGTCCGCTGCTCAATCCAGCCCCCTGCGCTTCATTTTCCATAGTTTATGAGTGTATTTCTGCCCGGGGGAAGTTATACAATGAAGTGGGAAAGCTAGGCTAGGCTAAAGCTATGCTGCGTCCGCTCGTATTATCCAGCAGCCTGAGTTTATCTCCACACATTGCTGTCTTCAGTAACGTGAGTGACTACCGCACACTGTCTCTGTGTGTGTGTGGCACCGCTGCTCTTTCAAAGGGGGAGACTCGCTCACAGCCAACCTGAGTCACACACAGTTAACACAAGTGAAGCTCCGGCTCGTCAGCTCGAGCAAGTTACTAGGCAACAGCATTGTTTGGGGTCCGCGATCAGACAACTGTACGTGCAGTCATTCATAAACACTTACAATAAATAAGAGATGAAGATAAATACCTAACAACATTAGAGTTACTAAGTGAAATGAGTGATGTGAGTCTGATAGTGGAGAGAGATCAGAACAGATCGCTGTTCCACACACCGCGGCTCGTCCAGCTCAACTGACAGACAGCTGAGTGCTGTCTGATGAGCTGTACAGAGAGCGTCGGAGGGATCCTCCGCCTCAAAACATTTAAACGTGTGAAAAAATTCATGAATAATCAATTAGAGCTTACATAAAAATAAGTTTGCCATGTTACTGTTTATTGTATTTAGGATTTTAGCTCATTTGGATGCTGCTTTGACCGTCTGTTTTCATAGCCTATTGGCGATATTATAACTACTTTCAGTTTCAACATAAACGTGATTAGTGTTCTAAAACATACTTCGATTATAAAACAAGAGGTTCAAAACACAGACGATGATTAAACAAACTAATTCATGACTTTATATTTCCTGAACGTTAAATAACGGTCACCCGCCGGACGCTGTAGCCTCGTATCAGAGGTCTGCACTCGATTGCTCTTCCTCAAAGAAACCGGATGTGCACATCTCCACTTGAATCTGATTTTTTTCTACTTGAATTTGAAAACTTGAATTTTAGAACTTTTATTGAATGTGTCATTTCGAATATTAACTGATTCAGATTCAAGTATAATTAATTCAAATTCAAATGGATAATTCATATTCATAAATTCAAATTCAAGTATCAATAATTCAAATGCAGGTTGATCAATTCATATTCAAGTTGATCAATTCGAATTCAAGTTCTACTGACGCATATCTCTGCCCATAGAGGCTCCCTCAGCAGTTGAGCAGCAAACTGTGGCGGTGACATAGATGTCTAGATACAGCTTCCAGTCTGTCTCTAGCAAGTGGTGCCCACAATCACTATCAACAATTCCACCATCCACCAGGCGGTTAGCTTAGCCTCGCACACAAAGTGCAACCAGGGGTAGACCAGGCTGTTAACAATTAGCTTTGCACTTTGGCGCGTGCAGTGCCAAGCTAATCCAGAGGATTGATAATGCTCTCATTTCTGTTTCTGTTAAATATAAGGCTACACACAGGTTACAATTACCGTAGCTTAGCTTAGCACAACGACTGAAAGCAGAAGGAATTAGCTAGCCTGTCAAATTTAAGAAAAACATTTAATTTTATAATCCGTAAACTGAGCTATTTAATCTTATAATAGCGTTAACCTCCACTGTTAACCACTTTGAACATGTTTCTTACATGAGGGTTTGCTTGTTATACTGCTCGCGCTGCTGCATTTTAAAAGGATTTCTCAGAGGGGGAAAACTCAATTTAAAGTTCAAACATTAGAATTATCTGCAGAATTAATGTAGGTCAGACGCAGGACAAAGGAGGACAACTACAATGGCTACTACTACTACTAGCATGCAGTGGGTTTAACATTTAAGCTAGAGGCGTGAGAACACCCACACAAAGCCCGCCAACCACCAACCACAAGTTTGCCTGCATGGGTTTGCACCAAAGAAGTGTGAACGACACCATTGGTTGCACACGATCTCACACATTTGCCTCGGCCCTGTTACATGATAGTGAAACTGCTTTTATTTCAAACCCTGCGTCCGCCGAGCAGAGGAATAGGCCCTGTTAGTGAAACCCCTCTCCCACTGCCCACCCAATGAGACAGAAGACAAGGAGCAGCGGAGCCTACACAGGCCACAGGCTAGCCAGGGGGAAGGGGGGGGGGAGGGGGGCTGTAGGAGGCAGACTCTCTGGATGGAAAGTCCACCAGGGCAATAAACCTCCAGAGGCTTCACAGCAAGACGTATACAGATACAGTCTCTCTCCACAGCAGAGAGACAAATCCCATGAGTAAAAGAAGGGGAATTAAAATACAAATACATGCTTAAAGGGGTAGTGTGTATTATCTGAATATTAAGCATCATTTAGTGGTGAACGTTCAAGAATGCCATGCTCCCTAGGTAACCCCATCCTGTCTAATAATAACAGAAGCTACAGTGGTCTTCAAGGACAATAATCTAGTTACTAAATATGGCATCATCCACCACTGCCTCAAGTCTTTACAAATATCAAGTGATGAGGTGAAGATGTATTTAGTTATTTATTCTACAGCACTTCATATTGGTCTTCCTGGTTTAAAAACAATGGTTCTAAAACAGAATTCATAATCCATGGTCTGAATGCATTTTTCAAAATCTTCCAGTACGCTCAAACAGAGGGTGCAGTTACCCTTTAAGTGAGCTTTTTAAAGTTTACTTATAAGACCAATATTGTAGCTGTGAACGTAATTGCCTTATCAGAATGAGTAAGAATTAGTTTTATTTTCCTGCCGTGAGGCCGGGCCGGAACAGAAACCTTTGTTTCACTACGACTCTGTTCAGCTGCCCACGGCTGCCCATCCCTCCTTCTCCCGCGAAAACAAACTGAAAGCCGTTGGGCTAATAAAATGCTTGAGGTGGCGTTTTGAAATGAGAAAACTTCCATTTTATTAGTACATGGTCTAAAGATAAGTATGAGCCTATGATTGATATCCAGAATTTTTTTGCGAAAACACAATCTTGTTCGCCGCTTGTAGTGTAGTGCTCGGGATATCTGGGTCCGGGCCCTATGAAAATAAGCCCCTCCTACAGCCCCATCCACAATGTGCGTCAATGCGCTACACGCGCTAAAGCAACACTTTACCTCTGCGTGGAGTTCAAAATATTGAACTTTTTACGCTCCTACGCGTGACGCTTAGCCGCGTTAGCCAATCAGCTTGGAGAATGACCCGACGTCACATACATCGGCACGGTCGGAAAACAATACACAGACGCTGAGAAACACCGAGGAGGAAAATGTATTTGCGGGCGGCCGGTGCTGTATGACATCCGCTGGGGAATAGAAGACGTGGGGAAAGAAAACCAGGAGAATGGACTTCCTGGTTAATTCAGTGAATATGTGCGGCTGTGCTTTAGCCGATAAACCAAGTTAGCGCCAGATAGCGTTAGTTAACTCACCCGGTTGTGTGCGGGCGTGTGCCTCATATTATGAACCCAAACATGACGACTATGTCCTGGGAACTTTCACGACAAGTACAGCGAAGCACCAGTGTTTATATCTACGCCAGCCACGGTCCCCTGTCACAGCTAGTTAGGGGAATGTTGGCTACTTGCCTTTATTTTGTGCCACTGTGCACCGATGCTGCTGTAAATGTGTTTGTTATGTAGCTGCCTTGCTGTTTGTGTGCATTTCCGAGCGGCGTGAATATGCAATGCTGTTTTAATGCTAGGCTATTTGTGCTGTTCAGTTGCTGTTTATTTGTCTTTTGGCACAGTTGTTGGGCCGTGTTGTTGTTGTTTTTGTGCGGACTTGCACGCTTTTGTGTCGGGTCGGGTCTGATCGCAGCCATGGTTAATTAGGAGAAATAAATTAACGGGAGGGAGACTAGGCGTTATACGCGCGTAGAACCATTTTGGACACAAAATTATCATGAAACATTTTAGGTGCGTTACACGTTTGGTGTGGCTGCACCTTAAGAAGATAAAAGATTCTGAAAAAGGACAATAGATTCTACACACTGCACCTTTCAGAGATACAGTGTATCATGTAAGGCAAAAACATCCTTTTGTTTCAAGCACTGGACATTTACTAGATTTGTCTGTTTTGCTTCAGGTCTTCTTTCATACTTGTAAAAAAAACAAAATGTACATTTAGGTGTTTATTTGACTAAACCTTGTCGGTTTCCGTCTCACTATTTATCCAATACAACCATCCATACCGGCCATTATCTCAACATTTGTTTCTTTCAACACTGAACCAAAAGTCTCTTCTAAAGCCTACACTTACGTCAACTCAACTTTCCATAATCACTCTTGGCACTACAGTATTCTGAAGGTTATTACAGTATGATTTGTTTATAGGTTGTTCATTGTCTTACCTCAAACCATCCGGAGTAAAATTGAGTTTGACAATAAAACCTATTTTAAAAATCTAAATCAGAAAGTAGAGGTAGGAATGAGAAGACAAACCCATCCCTTCTTATTGCAATGCAGCAGAATTGTCCCAAAATAAATTTGATCTACAACGTGTTTCTCGGTTGTACCATTTAAATTGTATGGTTCTAGGGAATATAATTTCCCCTAAAACTTATATATCGCTGGCATCTGGCTGCACCTAACTGTGAATTTCCCTTTGAGCTGCTTTACAGTTGAAGCTGCTGTGTATCCAGGGTCAGACTTTATCCACCCTATTTTCTACATCGCTCTGAAAAATGAAAAAAATAAAAACAATCTCTTTCAGTAAAATAGATTTGTAATAATCGGTAACAAAAGTGACCAATTACATTTTCTGTGCTGTCATTCCATCAGTAATCAGCTTTAGCTGCGTCCAGAATGATTTTAATCGGTGACCATATCTCGCACATCAGTGAGTGACATTTAGAGTGTAAAGCTCCCGAAAATACCAGTCGGCCAAGGATGCATTTATTATGTAAATGCGATAGATTGAAGATTGGTAATTATAGCATTATTTAAAATCCCTGCTTCCAAATGTACAGCCTTCTCTCTCGTCTGTGTTAGTGAGGCAAGCCCGTTCTGTTATCCCCCCATATGTAGTCAAGACAGTGTATGTCACTGTATGTATGTTGGTTGCCATGGTTTTACCTCACTCCTGATGCGCACTGTGAGTTGTGATTCACATTTGACAGAGGGCTTTTTGATGTGGGGGCTTTGTGATGGAAGAAAAGAGGACCAATTTGGGTTGCGACGCATGTTCACAAAGGGAAATTGAAATAGCTCCAGACTGTCAAGAGGACTCCTGCTGGATATGTAGGCTATGTTACGGTGGTGTCAGACAGGCAGGCAAGTAGGACCCAAACCCAAGACGTATCAAGAAAATCTTAATTTATTTAGCTTCAAAAGATACAACAAAAAAGGCCATCAGGCAAAAAGTCCAGGAAACAAAAGTAAAGCAGGGAACAGAGGGAACACACAAGACAAGGACTCACTGACACTGACAGGAAAAACCATAATGCACGGACAAGGAACAAAGGAACACAAGGAGTATATATACTAGACACAAGACAGGGTAGACAACGAGGTGCAACACATTAGGGGAGGGAGCAGCAATCACACAGGAGGGAAACTTGACAGGACATGGGGAGGAACAAGACAGACATACCAAAATAAAATAGGAAACACGGGTAACACCAAAACAAAGACAAAGACAGACCATGACAGGCTACACACCTTTAAGGCCGTTTCACACAGTAGGCGAAATTCAGCTCGCGTTGTCGCCTGGCCCTGTGGTCTCACTTTGTGCGCCCTGTGTGAAGTAACAAGTGGAGGAGCGCGATTGAGATTTCTCAACCGCTGCGACTAAGGGGCACTTTACACGACAACACGAAACGGTGCAAACGCGGAAAAATTCCCGCGGTTGCACTATATCATTTACAGGAAAACAGCAAACGCAGGCATGAAACCGCAGGTTTTTGAGATCACCTCCGAGGGAGGATTTTTTGGAAAACTTAAAGCCACTACGAGTAACATGGCACGTTGGCGTCCCCTTTGGACAAAAGCGGTAGTATTTTTACGACGCCCGCTGTCGCAAAGCTGTTTTCTAGCGCGTGCCAGGCGCGTGAGTGTGACCTGAGAAGGGAGAAATATAGCGCATGTCCGTGTGTTGAAAGTGTGAGGACTCTTTTCGGCTCTGTGAGAGTGGTTTTGACACTGCATGAACTAATGCCAGTCACTGCCACACGCACCTGATTGCAATGAGTTGATGCATGGATCACGATGAGGTAATGTGTTTATGTTGTTGTAAATAATTACTATTTCAGATAATGGTTATCTGATGATGGTGAAGCAAAGCAAACTTTGTGTTAGTACCAACCGCTCATTCATTTAGGAGTAACACTGCAGTCTAGTTTCGCTCTTGTGAAATTGTATACACGTTGCTTGGCAACGCCCTCGTCCCCCCGTAGCCTATATCACTCTCCCTTTTAGCTTTTCTTCATTGCATTTTCTTTTTTTTCTTTGATGGTTCAGCCCCGTTATCAGTCATTATGACGACAAATAACTGTATCAAACAAGGCTCCCGCTCCCCTTCCCTCACCTGGAGGGATAGGCTTCTCAATTCACGTTGCTGCGCCACACTGAAATCTGCGAGCAATACGGATATGTGACCATAGAGCTTGCACGAGCGAACCGAAAATCGGACTGGGTGTGCGACCAGACCAAAAGCAGTAATAAAAACTATTTAAAAACATCTTTCTTTGCACTGATGGTTTCGTTTGTTGTTAAAGGTAATTTATGATTATCAGAAGAAACATGAGGCTGTTTAAAAGATATTTAAATGTTACTCGTAGCCGCTTTAACGGTTTTGGTTTCCTGTAAACACCGAAACCATTTCCCCTGATAACGCTGACGTCACGGCTCCACCCTCACACATGCGCAGTCTATAACATTTGCTGTCAAAATACCCACAACACAAGCGAGTTATAAAGTTAGAAGACAACAACATGAACGGTGTCTCCACTGCACCATCACTGTGATCAGCGGAGAGTTACGTGCAGGGCTAAAATATAGCCTAACACTCGCCAATTTAGTCTAAGCGATTAGTAAGTTATTGAGACCACCGGCCACTTTGTCTGGGGAAAGATTTGTGCTCTGCCGGTTTTTCTAGCCAAGTAAACGTGTGTAGCTTCTATACCAGGGCAGGGACACGGCTCTCTCTACATTAAAAAACACTATCCATAGTTCAGCGCGCAGCGGTTAAGTTACTGTTCAACAAAAGGAGCATTAAGGCTACGGCTTCACAGTAAAAGCATTTCACTGGCTAAACATTAATAGCATTTCACTGGACACACGTGAGTTGACTTTTATTTTGAAGTACGACTAACAGGAAGATACCCGCTCACGAAGCCCCTTCACTATCAGCAAGTCTTCTGTTTTCACGAGTTCAATGCGGTGAAATAAGAGGACAGAAAGCTTGTCATTGACAATACTTGTAACCCCAAGCTTACACCAACCGCTTTATGAACGTTAGTGGCATTAATTTTCGGTTACAGTAAGGTTTTATGCATCAAATTGTACCGGAAGAGCTATCTACTAGGCTGTGTCACCGCTGACTATTGGCTTGGCATGGCTGCTACACTGCTACTACAGCGATTTCGGCCCGTTTCCTCTGAAAACATGTGTACGAGTGAAGATGTCAGATAAATTGTGTCTGAACAAGGTTTTTTTTTAAACCAAAAACTGGAAAACTGTCACGTTTTCACAGTGTAAAGTGCCCCTAAAAGATAAACAGTTCTCAACTTATCCAACGGCTCCTAGCGAGCATGCGTTCGATGAGCACAGAAGCGACAGTTCCACGGGAGTGCGCCCGCATGTCGTGCCGCCTGACAGAACGTTGACGCCTTCTCTCTGCCCGCTCGCCTCTCCATTGAGAATTCATTGCCAGGAGCGACAAACGCGTCCCGTGTGAAATGCCCTTAATGCTCTTAAAGGTGCAGTGTGTAATATCTGAATATTTAGTTGCATCTAATGGTGACATTTCTAGAATGCTCCCTGGGTAACTACGGTGGCGCTGAGCATTCACCAAATAAGAAAAAGTTTCACAGCTAATGTAGCCGTTAGCACACTCAGGATCTCATAATTACGAGAAAAGGATCTCATAATTATAACATTTGGTTAAATTATATGCAGTTTGTTCATTATGAGCCACCGGAGCCACGTTACTGTGTTGCCTCATCCAATCAGAATGCCCGGTGGGCTAGTTCACTTTTACCTCCTGTTTATTACTGTATCGGAGCGCAGTTTTATTGAATGCTTTGATTAAATGCAGTCGTTTAAACTCGGTGTGATCCTTGACTCATACAAACACATAAGAACGTTCTACAGCCATGTCAACTTTGCCTAGATATGCAGTCACTGGGACTGTTCAGGAGAAAAGCCCAGTCGGACCTCAGCAGCTGATCACGGGCGTAAAGCCGAAAGTCTGTCCCTCAGTATAGGCTACCCGATGCGATCGCTGATTAAAGTGGCTACGAGTAACATTTAAATATCTTTTAAACAGCCTCATGTTTCCTCTGATAATCATAAATTTCCTTTAACAGCAAACGAGACCATCAGTGCAAAGAAAGACATTTTTAAATAGTTATTATTACTGCTTTTGGTCTGGTCGCACACCCAGTCCGATTTTCGGTTCGCTCGTGCAAGCTCTATGGTCACATATCCGTATTGGTCGCAGATTTCAGTGTGGCGCAGCAACGTGAATTGAGAAGCCTATCCCTCCAGGTGAGGGAAGGGGAGCGGGAGCCTTGTTTGATACAGTTATTTGTCGTCATAATGACTGATAACGGGGCTGAACCATCAAAGAAAAAAAAAGAAAATGCAAAGAAGAAAAGCTAAAAGGGAGAGTGATATAGGCTACGGGGGGACGAGGGCGTTGCCAAGCAACGTGCATACAATTTCACGAGAGCGAAACTAGACTGCAGTGTTTACTCCTAAATGAATGAGCGGTTGGTACTAACACAAAGTTTGCTTTGCTTCACCATCATCAGATAACCATTATCTGAAATAGTCATTATTTACATCAACAACACAAACACATTACCTCATCGTGATCCATACTAACTGCCGTCTATCGTTCATTCGCTTTCTGTGAGGAGTCGGACACATAATCTTTCAGCTCCGTGAGAGAGAGTAGTTAGCAATCAGCATTGCAATCAGGTGCGTGTGGCAGTGACTAGCATTAGTTCATGCAGTGTCAAAACCGCTCTCACGGAGCCGAAAAGAGTCCTCACACTTTCAACACACGGACATGCACTATATTGCTCCCTTCTCAGTTCACACTCACGCGCCTGGCACGCGCTAGTAAACAGCTTTGCGACAGCGGGCGTCGTAAAAATACTACCGCTTTTGTCCAAAGGGGACGCCAACGTGCCATGTTACTCGTAATGGCTTTAATGAATGAACAGTCAAAACATATTTAAAATAATTGTATTGATTATAGTCCGGAAACCAAGGTAATTGCCTACATTTGCCTATGGCTAGGTTCACCTCGTCTGCACACGAACACACACACAGCCATCGTTAATGATGAATGGGTGGTCCTTAAGGATCTCGTAATTATGAGATCCGTATCTCGTAATTCTTTTCTCGTAATTACGAGATCCTGAGTGTGCTAACGGCTACATTAGCTGTGAAACTTTTTTGTATTTGGTGAATGCTCAGTGCCACAGTAGGTAACCCCACCGCTTTCAAATAATAACAGAAGCTACAGTGGTCTTCAAGGACAAGAATCTAGTTACTAAAGATGGCGTCATCCACCACTGCGGCTGCCTCAAGTCTTTACAAAATATCAAGTGATGAGGTGAAGATGTATTTAGTTATTTATTCTATAGTACTTCTAATTCATCTTCCAACAGGATAATTTCACCAGGAAGCCCACTTTAAAAATACGTATGGTCATTAAGTTTGTCTATTTTGTGCTACTGTAGAATCATGGCAGTGCAAAAATGGCGTCTCCATGGTGGCAAGCCCCGCTCCTTTGTAGATATAAAAGGCTCTTTCTAAGGAGGTAAAATAAAAAAAAGATATTTTATTTTTAAACGATTATACATTATTTAAAACACACTTATGAATTATAATATTCAATTTCTACCAAGTCTGTTCTGAAAATAAATTCTACAGACTACACATTGTTTCGATGGTGATTGTGTGTGATTTTTGTTTTATTGACAGAGAGCGCCTTGAACTTACAATTGATAATATTAATTAAGAAAATCCTCATATGAAGACTGTAATTAAAACCTGCTGAGGTGTAGTGGCCAGCACATCTAACTGTCCTCGCTGTGAAAAGCAGAGATGGACAAATTATCTGAAGTAAAAATCAAGATAATGACTTTCATTTACTCAATACGCAGATATTAATTGTCTGTGCAACAGATTAGAGGGACCCAGGCTTATTGAGAGAGCCTTGAGATAAATGGCTTTCTGATATGAGATATAATGAAAACCCTTTTTAAGTCCTTCAACCAAGAAACACTTGTGTATTTACATATTAATTCCTGCCCTCGTTTTCGGGGACTATTTTTTTAAAGACTCTATTTGAGTGCCAGCCACACCCTAACAGCACACCGCTGTGCTCTGTTTCTCTTATGAGAATTTGATCTCACACAAACATGGTGTTCTCTCCACTGCCCTCCCCCTTTCCCCCGCCCACCCTCTGTGGAAAAGTAATGAAATGATGAATTTGTGAAACAACCGCAGGGTGACTATGATGAATTCTGTGGTATCTCACAGACTAATAGCTCTGTCAACAAGAACAACTCTCTGTAGACGTGCACAAATAGGCAAAGCACTCACATGGTACTTGCGGTGCTAATGCACAAAACATGAGCCGCGGCGACGTGAATCGAGGCTGAAGATATATCTCTCTAATGAGGAAAAGGTTCATCCATTGATTACAGATGACGCCATGATTTTTTGTTTTGTTTTGCAAACACTGACTTTGCCTCTCTTCAGAAGCATATTTGCCAGAGGGCCAAACTGATTTGTGGCACAGGACATTGTGTGTTTTGGCTTCTGTCCATTCATTTAACCTGGCTGTCAATAATGTAGCAGCATGATCTTGGAGATACCCATGAGAGCAAATGTCGCCCTGCAGCCTAGCTAAGTCGAGAGCAGAAGGGCAGTCTGGTAAGGCTACAACAAGAGCAAAGGAAACCTCATCTGATAACTGCCAAGGCATTCAAGTTGGAACCATTTCGGTGGGCACCAAGTTTGCAAGCGCCCCCCTTTTGGCTGTTAGGGGAGGCCCACTAGGGGATTTCAGCTACGAAAACTCAGACAGACACAGGTCGCTTACGTTATGATTAATATTTAAACTTGGTTGGTGGGTGAAATTTTGTTCGTCTACAATAGAGCTAAAGTGTGTGGGCGGGAACAACTTTCTTAGCATCTGTCAGCAGTTAGAGTACATCATTGCTAAGAGATTGTGATTTATAAAACAGTATCACATAGAAGACATGACTCAATCCAAAGACTGCATTAGCTTTTAGCTATTATTTTCACAGCTGTGCATTGCATTTAAACTTAATGGGAAGGAAGGTTAAAGGTTAAAATCTAGCATATACATTTTTTTTTACCAACAGTTATTTCATATAATAAATATCATCTCTTCATATCATGATGAAACAAATCTAATCATATTATGTTAACATTTCCTGGTATAAATGGTTACAGAACATAGAACCTACACAGTCAGGAAAATAAGTGCTTATAATGCCAGGGCTTCAACTAAGAATCCTTTCATCACTGATTAAACTGCAAATTATGGTCTTGACTTATCGATTTGTGTGAGACTATGAAATGTCCATCGTAGTTTTAAGGAGTGTAAAGTCAAATCTTCAGATGTCTCGTTTTGGTCCGACCAATTATATTAGTTTACAATGACATACAAAATCCTAACATCCATCAACCGGAGCCAGGAAATGGTTGGAATTCACGGTGATAAATCAATTATATAATATATTGTTGCTATTCCCTTCTGCCGCCAAATGATTCCATTAATGAATTAAACTCACACAGCATAGTAATGCTAAGAAAACAATCACCCATGGGAAAGCCAATCAAATATGAAAAGCGAGGCACTGTAATTTATAGCTATAGTTTTTTTTAATCTTCAAGCACCACAAGATATAATATATCAATACCCCCATATATATATCGATTTTGGTAAAATAATTCTTATCGACATTACATTTCCAACTGTATACTGCTCCTATACTTGCATGGAATCAATATAGTATGTAATATGGAACAGAGGTTTTAATGAAGGCATAGCAGTTGTCCTTGCATCTTGCAACAAAACAAAGGAAAAGTGCCAGCTGCCGAAGTTATGTTTCATTTTGTGTGTGTGTGTGTGTGTGTGCATGTGTTGTTAGCGCGTCCAGTAACCACGGCGGTACCTCGGCACAGGGTGCGTGTCTGACCACATACTAATCAGTTGCCTGGATAATGAGTATAATTGATTGGAGCCTCATTCAGATTCTGTGGAATAGAGCATGCAAATTGTCCTTGCCAAGTCATAATGAATGCCCTCTTTAATAGCACAATCAAAAAATGTCACTTCTAATTTTTTTGCAAACTGAAGCGGGTGCTCCGTGTTGATTGCATGGTCTGTCGCCAGTCGTCAACAGCACGTAAACAGACAGGTAGTTGGCGGTTTTTATCTCCATATACGGAGGAAAATATACCACATGCTCCACAGATTCTAGGTGTATACTGAGAGCTTTCATAATGCATATTTTATTCGCTAGATGTTATTTTTGTCTTTTATTGCACCATTGATTGCTTCCTATTCGTGCTGCTATAGAAAAGTTGTTTGTGCTGCATTTAGGGCCAGAAACTGCTGAGACCCTCCATCCCCGCCCTGCGTACACTGTCAGTATAGTGAGCACTTGATCCTGCATTATCCTCCAGGAAATATTCACAGGAGGAATCTTGCAACAGAGAAGGCACAAATCGTTTTGATGGCAAGCCCTTTTTATTCAGCCACAGCGAGGCAACTCTTTAAAAAAGAAATTGTGTTTGCATTTCAAAATTAAATCTCTCCAAAATTAATAACTAGGAGAAGGTGATAAACAGCTCCTTGTTAAGTTAATAAAATAATTGTGTCTTTGGCATTAAAAAAATGTTTGCCCACTGAGCTTCACACAGTGTTCCTTAGTAGTCTTGTCATCCCTGGGCTAATGAATGAATGAACAAATGAAAGAGGATTTGCTTGTCTTGGGGCTCTCTCTCTCAGAGGAAGGTTAATTTCCCATTCAATATGCTAAACTGCTTAGAACTCAGGACCTTATCCCAAGCACTAGCAAACACACCGGTCTGCCCTGTGACCCCCTCGGCCCAATACGTAATCCTTCAGGATCCTGTGGTCAATATCTGAAGATTGATTCACCTCTCCAGTCAAATAAACTGTTAAATCTATTAGTGCGACGGGGCTCAAGGCTTACTTTACATTTTGATTACAATCAATTACTATCTCCTGATTCTTTAGTTCCGTCCAAAACGTTCAATTGCTCGACCCCACTGAACACTCCAACAGTGTTTTCTTTACATCACAGAAATACAGCCTCTGATCACTTAAACTTACTATTTAAAATATTTATTTCATTTTTGCAATAATTAGTGTTCAAAGTTTTAAGAGAATATATTTTTAATACAGCCTTTTTATTTTTATAAATAAAAAAAATACTATGTACTGGCCTTAAAAAGGCATTTTCTGCATGTTTTTAACAATAAATCAGACAATTAACAACATATGAACAAATCTTTCTCTAATGACCTTCAGAATAGTGCTGAGAATGATTACGTAAAGTTTGGATGATGTAAGTGCTTTACAAGTTGAGTTTCTCGGTATTGAAAAAAAAAACTAATGTTGAGATAATGTACGTTAAAGATAGGAGAAATATAAAGATGCAAACAGACAAGTTTAGTCAAATACACTTAAACATACATTTTGGACCATTTATTCATCCAAGCATGAAAGAACACTTGTTATGGAAGCAAAAATGACAGAAAAGTCTTAATTGACCAGTCCTTGAAAAAAAAAACAGCGTCTTGCCTTAAGAGATTTAAAATTCGGTGCATGTCAATTTTTTCTTCCTCAGCGACCCTAGGCACTGATCATTATCTTGTTGGCAATGGAGGTAAAGAATTAAATCCCAAGGCCTTCTAATGACAAAGACATATAGGTGTGTGTAGGACTATATTTATCATGGATTATTTACAGAGAGATTGTGTGTGATGAGTGTGGATGATGTGTGGGGAGTGGGGACGTGGCACATGAATCAGCCCGATGCAGGATACACAGCCAAGGACAACAAGAGCATGATCAGAAAAACCAAAAGGCAAAAGTCAAGTCTCAACTTCCTACCCTATCAGTGTAAAATGTTCCTTTACAACTAACTCCCCCAACCAATTATTATTGTTATCTAATCAACATTTCTTAAACATTACAAAGGTTAAAGGTTCAGTGTGTAATAGCCAAATATTTAATGGCATCTAGTGATGGACGTTCTAGAATGCAACGCTCCCTTGGTAATCCCACTGTTTTTGAATAATAACAGAAGCTACGGTGGCCTTCAAGGACAATAATCTAGTTACTAAAGGTGGCATCATCCACCACTGCCTCAAGTTTTTCCACAATATCAAGTGATGAAGTGAAGTTAAAAATGCATATGGCCATTAAGGTCATCCATTATGTGCTACTGTAGAATCATGGCAGTGCAAACTGGCAGCCCCCATGGTGGCAAGCAATGCTCTTATGTACAGTAGATATAGGCTCATTCTAAGGAAATCAAAGAAAAAACAACTTTTATTTTCTGTTCTGAAAAATGCCAATCAATTCTACACACTGCAGGTTTAAGATAACGATGCCATCGTAGAAAGGATTCACTTGAAAGTGACGAGACTTATCAAGCGACTGCAGTTCACCTCAGTTACAGTTACACTATATTTATTTATGTGATTTCTTTAACAATATTTAGGAAATGGTTAAAACACAATTGGAGCTCAAAGGAAAATTAATACTTGAGTCTCGACATCAGGTCTACTTAAACACAACCGAGCAAATGAGAGCTAATGTTGCTTCATGCCTTCTGAATGTCTAGATAGGCTATTGAATGATTGCTAACATGTTCACCATATCAACTGGAAATCAAAGATAAATGTTCAATTAGTGCAGGATGAAGGGATAAAAATAATATCTAATACAATCATAGAATGCATTCCATTTTTATGTTTCAGTTTTCGCCACGGTTGGATCCCGACTTTGATATGTTGATTCTATAGTCAAATATTACTTCACATTTCTTGATACAGCAATCGCAATACAAAGAAGTACAATACTTTATATGAGTTGTTATAAACATTGTAAAGTCGGGTTTTTTTCTCAACCCTAGCTTGTTTGAAATAATTAAACACATACTATATTGACGTGTTGTGATGTACATACTGAATATAATGTCTTGGCAGTGGGAGCCTGCTGTTCATGCTCACATTATATCAACGTTGGGGAAAGATGTGGCTCCTGAAGACTAAACTTAAAAGGTGCTTTGTTTTGGCTAAATTAATGGCAGTTGATAGCATGTCAGTGATAGCTTTTAGTGACTCTGTGGTGTATCCAAGCTAATGGTCTATTGAATCAATAGGAAACACTCAAAGGACCTTTTATATGCACAAAAACATTGCCACTAAGAGCAGAGCTAAGTCCTACAGGCTGGAACTCTGATTGAGTGAGACAGGCCAAATCATGTAGCCCTGAGGAGGCAATGAAGTTAAAGACTTTTCGGTTGACATGTGATTGTCAACATTGATCGGTTGACATGTGATTGTCAACATTGATTCGTGTTCCACTTTTAATTACAGCGACTGACAAACTCTACTGTATTTTGCCTCGAGTTGCCTCTGTCTTTACCAAGTTCTTAGCAGCAACTAGCTATAGTTTCAAACTGCCAATTTAAGAAGGACTTCAGGTCAAATGATACTTTGCCTGCACTTTGACAAGACTTCAGTAATGTGAAAAAGAGTTGCTAAGATACATCTCTAAAGGCATTCAATCAAAAGCAATCGACAATCGGAGCAGAAAGTCATGGTAGCATAACAAGCTTGTATATCTTCCAAAAATGGTTTTAAACTTAGGCATACCTGGCTATCCTTCGTCAATGTATAAGCTACATACAAGGAGAAAGATGCAAGAGTGGGAAATATCAGAAACCGTTAAAGATGGTTGTCTAGGTGAAATATACAGACGCAAAACAGTTAAACACCTAAACATACATTTTGGACCTTTTATTCATACGAGTATGCCAAGTATATATCACTATTAAACAGCATTTTAAAGGTGCAGTGTGTAATATGAAATCATCACAACAGTTGGTCTCTATGGCTTCCGTTCAGAGAAGCAACATCAATTCTTCAAGAACATTCCAACTGGTAGTTCTGATGGACACAGTGTGGCCAACTGTTCTGTTCTGTGCTTCTGTAGAACTGATGACATTCCAACTATGACGCTTACAAAATGGCGGCGCCCATGCCTTGGTTCATGGTATGGAGAAATACGGAGATATAAGTGAC
The DNA here is from genome assembly GCA_026929865.2 of Hyperoplus lanceolatus. Taxonomy (NCBI): domain Eukaryota; kingdom Metazoa; phylum Chordata; class Actinopteri; order Uranoscopiformes; family Ammodytidae; genus Hyperoplus; species Hyperoplus lanceolatus. Next base: position 20,943,171 of record CM049417.1, on the reverse strand, counting down.
CCTCTCAAAGGGAAAAAATAATAATTCAAAAAAAAATTCAGCTATTATGCATTAAATTAAACGCACTTATGGATATTATAATTATTTTCTACCAAGTCTGCTATGAAAAAAATCCCAAAATTCTACATACTGCAGGTTTAAGTGAGTGCCAGGTCAGATAGGTTGACTATATTCCTTTTCAATCGTAATGAGTCTACATTAGCACGCTAAGGTTGAATGTTAACTTAGCTAGCTCACTGATTAAAATAACAATAGGCAGAAAGTAAAAAACTAACAATGACTACTTAGTAAGAATACTCTGTAACATTTTATTTAAAGGGGTATGCATACGACTGACATAACATTGTCAAAACCATGACATGACACCTTTCATGAACATGACACTATGTCTGTTGTCATGAAGTGTCATTCGGTCAATTATGTCACGTTTAATACAACATTGACATTGTATGACATGTGTTTGTTATGACAACCTGACATAAACTAAGACAAAATATCTTGTTGATGTCTTTGTTATTGACATTAACCAATAACATGACCTGTCATAAACATGTCATAGTAGGCTTAACCCTCCTGTTATGTTAATTTGTTAGGAACAGCAATGGTGTTCCCGGGTCAATTTGACCCGGTGCATGTTTATTATCCAAAAGATGTCCTAAACCAAAACAAATCCTAACAAGCAGTGTGAACATGTCATTACCAACTCCATTACTAACTATTCTATCAATATTTAGTGCAATTTAGTGTTCCTTACCTCTAACAGGTAATGGTTCAGTAAGGATGATTCACTCGTTTTTCATTTAAAAAATACATGAAGAAATAGTCTGACATTTCTGACACCCTTTTACCTCCAGTTTTACTGCTGGGTCAAATTGACCCGAACAGTATTTATGTGATATAAAAATGCAAGGGGTGGTTGCAAATATGTGAGATTAACTATTTTCATATTATATGTTGATGACCCTAATTAAGGCAAGCAGAAGAAGTTTCATACTGAAAAAATACTTTTAACTATTTTTCCTAGATCTTCAAACTTCAAAACGGGTCAATTTGACCCGGAACATAACAGGAGGGTTAATACTCAAATGTAAAGAAACTTCTTCGATTTATGTGGTAAGATTACAAAAACACAAACACATACATTAAACTTTCACATTTTGACATTGACTGTCATGAAAACTTTATTATAATCTCATGCATGATTCTGTTTGCCTCTAATAAAGTGAAAACATTTGGACATTTCAATAATATGTAATAAAGAGTTACTACTGGAAGAATTTCCAAACAAAAGAGAAACTGGTGCAAAATACCACACCAGTCTGGCTTTAGTCATTCAGTGCAATATAAAAATCACAGCATCAACTAGGTTAGGTTAATGTGAAGCCTACATTTTAAATGTAGAGTATAGAATTAAAAATTGAATTTTCCTGCAAGAATACACTAGTAAGCAAATGTCTGGTAATAATTTTACTCCAGCTAACAAATACTAGTTTCAAGTTGGACATGTATTAAGTAAACAGATGCATAACACTAGCATTGCTTGCTGTCTCGACCAAAAACAGCGCGGGGGTTAAGCCCTGAATAGATGCTAGAGAAAAATATCAGAGTTAGCAAGCTAGCTCACAAGAGCTAAGATACTTAAAACAAGCCAACTCTGCGTCACAGCAACAGCACGCTTAAACGCCGCGCACATCAGCAAGTCTCCTGTGCCCGATAACATTTTTGACAGTGCCCCTAGTGGCGCGGCGGTGTTACTGTATTGTAACTGCAGGGACTCAGAGGGACAGCTGCCTCCCGTGACATGAACTTTTTTTCTCTGCGGTATAAACGGAATGGCCAAATCTCTCCCAGTAGACACTTATATACTGTCCACGGTATGATACTGTCATACGGCTCAGCCCAACTAAACTGTCTGATCTGTTTTTGTGCAACTGTCATGAAACCTTTATTATACCCTCATGAATTATTCCCTTTACTACAAAGTAAAACAATTTGGACTTTTCGGTAAATGTTATTACACTTCATTACACACACAACAGTGTTCACTGCAGTAGTAGCAACTTCATAAATGTAACATGAAACATGTGGGTATTAGCCTACATGTGGAAAATCAAAACAAAAACAATATAAGTATTATAAAAGCATTATACAGTGTAATAACTCTTTATGACATATTATTGAAAAGTCAAAATTCTTTCACTTTACTTGAGGCAAACAGAATCATTCATGACAGTATAATAAAGATCTCATGACGGTCAATGTCAAAACTTTCCGCATATGACAGGTTAATATAATCTTACCACATAAGCCGATTAGTTTCTTTACATTTGATTAGTAAGCCTACTATGACATGTTTATGACAGGTCATGTTATTGGTTAATGTTGAGTCGATCGACAACAACAAGATATTTTGTCTTAGTTTATGTCAGGTTGTCATAACAAAGACATCTCATACGATGTCAATGTTGCAGTAAATGTGACATAATTGACCGAATGACACCTTATGACAACAGCCATAACTATTCATAATGTTCATGACAGGTGTCGTGTCATGGTTATGACAGTGTAATGACAGTGTCTTATGCATACCCCTTTAAATAAAGTGTTACCGAATACTCTTTGTGAAAACTAGCTTTGGATCGGAGCAATGTGTATCAATTTAAGGGTGTATTCACACATGCCGTGTTAAGTTCGGTTGAAACGAACTCAGGTGCACTTCCGCCTTCGGTGCGCATCTTTCAGGTAGGTGTGAATACAGCAATCGCACTCGGGAGCGGACCAAACAAGCGCTCTTTTTTTAATTTTAACCCCATATTATATCAAATATATATTTTGCAGTTTTTACTTCGTTCTCCCTGCTTCTCTCCACCCCAGAATGTCTGTCCAATGAATGAATGACATCAGATCACGTGTGGTTATGCTTCGTAATGCTGGTTCACTTACAAAAGGGGCAATATGAAAGTGGACCACACCAAACAAAAGAAATCTAAATTCTATTTGGTCTGGACAAAAGCAAGGGAACTAGCGGACTTTCCAGTGTGAATACACCCTAAATCTCTTTAGCAAACATGTTGCAACTCGGCTATAAGGGGTGCACTGTCTTGGTCCGTCTTGTCCTGTCTTGGTTTTTGTGGTTTCCTGTTTTATTTTGGTATGTCTGTCTTGTTTCCTCCCCATGTCCTGTCTAGCTTCCCTCTTGTTGATTGCTGTTCCCGCCCCTAATGTGTTACACCTGTGTCTCGTTATGTCTTGTATATATACTCCTTGTGTTCCTTTGTTCCTTGTCTGTGCATTATATGGTTTATCCTGTTGGTGAGTCTGTCCTGTGCATGTTCTATGTTTTCCTGTTCTCCTGGATGTTTGCCTGTTGGCCTTTTTTGTTATAATTTTGGACAATAAATAGTCTTCAAGTTTTACTGTCTTGCATTTGGGTCCTGCTTTCCTGCCTGCCTGTCTGCCACACCGTAACAGAATGCACGGACCCGAAAAGGACCCAGCAGACAGCTTTTTTGAGGTGGAACTTGAGGAGGTAACATTCACTATCTCTTGCCTCAAGAAAGCCTGGGAGAAAGGCCCCACACTCGACCACCAAGAGGCAGCCTTGACGCTGGCGCGTCGAGCGGTGGAGCTACAGCCTTGGCTCAGGGAGTCTTTACCAGAGTGGGCTAAGAACTTTTTATTCCCACCCGAGATTTGGCCCCCCAGCTACCAGCAAGAGCCCAAGCCTCAGCCCCCGGTCTCCAGCTTCAAGCCTCAGCCCCCGAGTCCCAGCTACCAGCCGTCTCCGGCCTTAAGGACTATCAGGGTGGGGGCGGTAAGTTTGGATTTGCCATCCATTCTGCGGATGCTCTCCAGCTCCCGAGTTGCACCCGGCCTCCAGCAGCAAGCTCCAGTCCCCGGCCTCCAGCAGCAAGCCTCAGGCCCCGGCCTCCAGCAGCAAGCTCCAGTCACCGGTCTCCAGCGGCAAGCTCCAGTCACTGGTTTCCAGTAACAAGCCCCAGGCCCTGGCTTCCAGTAACAAGGCCCATGCCCTGGCTTCCAGTAACAAGGCCCAGGCTCTGGCTTCCAGTAACAAGCTTCAGGCCCCGGGCCCCTGCAACCAGCCTGCTAGCTACCAACCCCAGCAGGTTAACTATCAGCCCCAGCATGCTAGCAGTCAGGCCTGCTTTCTTCGCCTTCCAGAGGGGGACTGGCCGCTTCGCCTCCCTGAGGGGGATCGCCCCCCGCTCCTGCCCGAGGGGGACCGCCCTTCAGGCCTGCCAGGGGATGCCTGTTTTCTTCGCCTCCCTGAGGGGGACCGGCCGCTTCGCCTTCCTGAAGGGGACCGCCCTCTGCTCCTGCCCGTGGGGGACCGTCCTCTGTTCCTGTCTGAGGGGTCTCCTCCTCCCGAGGGATCTCCTCCTCCGTTGCCGCCCGAGGGGTCCAGCCCATGGACATATAAAGAAATGGACACCGTATTGAAACATGGCGCCCATTCATTCCTATGAAAGCTGCTCATTGGCGCAAAGAAGCAACAAGGAAGCGGCCATACTGCTCTCATGTGAGCCAGGCACGCCTTTTCGTATGACGTAGCGGCACCATGGACCCATGCCTCCTCCCTCGAAAACCAACTGAAAGCCGTTAAAAGCCGTTGGGCTAATAAAACGCTTGAGGTGGCATTTTGAAATGAAAAAACTTCAGTTTTATTAGTAAATGGTCTAAAGATAGGTATGAGCCTATGATTGATATCCAGAAAAAATTTGCGGAGACACAATCTTGTTCGCCACTTGTATTGTGTGGACGGGGGAAATCTGCCTCTGGGCTCATAGGAAAATAAACTCCCATTCACAGCATGCAGTACCAATGGGTTGGCCACTAGTCCATGCTGGCTGCTCGGAGAAGGCAGCATCCTGGGGGCCTGGTCCAGCCCCCTGTTGCCTCCCGAGGGACCCTGCCCCGTGTTGCCTCCCGAGGGGCCCGGCCCCCTGTTGCCTCCCGAGGGGCCCGGCCCCGCCCGAGGGGCCCAGCCCCCTGTTAACGCCCGAGGGGCCCAGCCCCCAACCCTGCCTGAGGGGTCCTGCCCCCTATCCCTGCTCGAGGGGTCTTGCCTCCTGCTCGAGGGGGACCGCCCTTCGCTCCTGCCTGGGGGGACCGCCCTCTGCCTCGCCGGCCTCCAGAAGGGGGATGTCGCCCTCGCCGCCGGCCTCCAGATGGGGGATGTCGCCCTCGCCGCCGGCCTCCGGTAGGGGGATGTCGCCCTCGCCGCCGGCCTCCAGTAGGGGGATGTCGCCCTCGCCGCCGGCCTCCAGTAGGGGGATGTCGCCCTCGCCGCCATGCCCCTGCTTGTCCCCCAGGTCGGCCGCCTGAAACCCCTCTAATTTGCCCCACTCTAGTTTCCTGTCCAGCCGGTCACCCCCGTGCTCTGCCCCAGCCCATGTTTTTTTTTTTGTTTCCCTCCTCCTGGCTCCCCTCCACCCACCCTGGTTGGGTTTGACTTTTTTTTCTTCCAGTGTGGTCGCCTGGAAGTCGACCTTTTAGGGAGGGGGGGTACTGTCATGGTCCTTGTCCTGTCTTGGTTTTTGTGGTTTCCTATTTTATTTTGGTATGTCTGTCTTGTTTCCTCCCCATGTCCTGTCTAGCTTCCCTCTTGTTGATTGCTGTTCCCTTCGCTGATGTGTTACACCTGTGTCTC